>NW_026844017.1:11446810-11872402 GCF_029531705.1 Pantherophis guttatus | reverse complement strand
TCCTCCTCCTCCTCCTCCTCCTCCTCCTCCTCCTCCTCCTCCTCCTCTTCTTCTTCTTCTTCTTCTTCTTCTTCTTCTTCTTCTTCTTCTTATTATTATTATTATTATTATTATTATTATTATTATTATTATTATTATTATTATTTTATTAGTTAATCTTTAGTGAGATTCACAGCCTTTGAGGCTGGTTAATAGCTCAGCAGCTCGAGTCCTAACCAAGGACCTAGGAACTGTTAAGGTATCGTCGGAGGATGTAAGCTGTTCCGAGTAATGTGATTTTTTGTAGAGTCAAAATGTTCAAGTCCGGCAAATTTAGAATTTCTAAATAGCGGGGTAGCCCTTTGGGTATTGCTCCAAGGGCTCCAATTACATATATAATTATTAATAATATAATAATTATATTATAATAATAAAAATAATATATTATTATTATTATTATTATTATTAATAATAATAATAATAATAATAATAATAATAATAATAATAATAATAATAATAATGTTCAATTCTTCAAGAACATCTCCCTCTTAACAAGCATATAATGGTGTAAGCTTATGATTAAGAAGTGTGATGGTTTGATTGTTGATATGCTAGTTTTAGTTCCTACCTTGACATTTTATTTAACTACTTGTTTTTTTGTAACTAAGGTTAAATGTTATTAAGGTTAAATGTTATTATATGTTATTATATGTTAAATGTTATTAAGGTTAAATGTTATTATAAGCACAACAAGAATTTTGCTTGATTGGTAGAGGACAATATTTTGGCTAAGATAAAAATTGGAGAGAGAAAAATTTAAACTATGTAATAGAATTTATGTAACATTTTCTACCTTTTTTGGTTTTTTTGAAAACTGAACAGATTTGAAGCCACACTGATTGTCACCTTTGCACACAAGCAAAGGAGGCTTAAATATTTTTTTTTCCTGTAGCTCTTTCATCCCATCTCTATGTATCAGATTTTTTTAAAAAAAACACACACACACACCCCCTAGAGTTTAAGTTGCATCATACACACTTTGTAATCAATTATTTATTTGGCCAAATAAGTTCTATATGAAAAATGCACATTCTGTTCTTTTAGCGCAAAGTTGGTATTTAATGGGAAGATGGATTTTCATCTGTACCTTGACTGAATTTGATTGAACAGCTATTGCAGTTCAGTAGCAATCAGAATGTTTGGGACCAATAAATGATAAGGGTCGTAAGCTTGCCTCTGAAATAAAGCTGAATCACAGTTCATCGCCTCAGTTAAAGATGCAAATGTATGGATAGTCTGCTTCAGATTTTCACGCTATTTGAAACCATGTTTTCCTTTTGGAATAGCTGACACATATATAGTTATATCAGCGGTCCCCAATCTTTGGGTTTGGTGGCCCTGCTGGGGAGGAAGGACAGGGTTGGGCTCCTGGAGGTTCGCAGGTGTTCAGGAGAAACTTAGCTAAGATTTTATGCAGACTCCCATTCCTGGCTGGCCCTGCCCACCACACCCCGTCCCTCCCCTCCCAGGAGTCCCCACATGGCCCATTTTGGATGCAGGTAAGTGCAGGGCACGCACGGACACTCGGGAGAGTGAAAAATGGGCTTACCAGAAGTTCGGGAAGTGGGCCCATTTCTGGCTTCCAGACAGCCCCTAGAGCCTGGGGAGGCCATTTTTACCCTGCCAAAGGCTCAAGGAAAGCCTCCTGAGCACAGGGAGAGCAAAAATGCCCCCCCACTATGGCGCAGGAGGCCACACCTACCATGGCCATGCCCATCTAGCAACCAGGCAGAGAATCCCTTGCTAAAAATTTTGAAGCCCACCGCTGGGGAGGGGGTGTAGAGGGAACTAAGCCATGTGAGTGCGAGAGTGCATGCAGCTCCACTCACACAAGAGAGAAGAGAAGACTTTGGGGTGCAGTTTTACGCTCCTTCAGGCTTCTGTGCGCCAAAAGCTTTTGCAAAATGAATGAAGGCCTGAAGCGGCATGAGATCGCTCCCTTGAAGCCTTTTGTCCATTTGCAAAAGCTTTTAGCACAGAGAAGAGAAGCCTTTGGGGACACAGTCTCATGCTCCTTCAGTCTCACTGAGACTTCCCAATTTTCCAAAAGCAGATCTGGTATCCTGCGCAGGCAGCCTTGATGAGTCAGTGAAGCTGAGCATGGTGCGCTTGTTAAACTCAGTGTCAGCATTCCGGCTAACGCCACCAGGGGTGCTATTCAGCAGGTTCTGACAGGTTCTGGAGAACCGGTAGCGGAAATTTTGAGTAGTTCGGAGAACCGGCAAATACCACCTCTGGCTGACCCCAGAGTGGGGAGGGAATGGGGATTTTGCAGTATCCTTCCCCCAGGAGTAGGGAAGGAATGGGGATTTTGCAGTATCCTTCCCCTGCTACGCCCACCAAGCCACACCCACAGAACCGGTAGTAAAAGAATTTGAATTCCCCCATTGATTATGCACCCATTGAAAGCAGAACTCCAATGCAGTAGACTCCTCAAAGGACAGATTTATTGTCCTTACGGTGCCATCATATCGGCGCAGCTAGTGAAAACCTACTCTAAAAGTTCCTGCTGTTATTCCCCTAATTACAAGAGCAAATAATTCCCTCCCCAGATGTCACTGGTCACATTGTCCAATGAAAATAGCTGACAGGCT
Organism: Pantherophis guttatus; assembly: GCF_029531705.1. The sequence goes on along the minus strand of NW_026844017.1, from coordinate 11,869,769 downwards.
GCTTGGTCACTCCTCTCCTCATTCAACTGCCACCTGCTGGGATGACCTTGGTTCCCACAAGAAAACTTTTTGTTTTGACTGGTAGCTGGTCTATCTACTCCCCCTCCCTTTCCCCCCTCAGAGTTTGTGGCAACTACAGGTTCGCTTCAGAGTTGACACTTAGCTTCTCCACTCACTGCTCCGCTTTTGGAGCATCGGGAGCAGGCGGCTTGGTGGCCCAGCTGGAGAGGGCAGAGGGGAACTGGGCCGTGCGAGTGGTGGGCTGGCATGTAAACATATGCGCAGCTCACACAAAAAAGAAGAGAAGCCTTTGGGGTGCTGCTCACACAAGTGAAGCTGCGCATTCACGCCGGCCCGCCGCTTACACAACCTGGTTCCGAATAGGCCATGGCCTGATAGCTGGCTATGGCCCGGGGTTTGGGGACCCCTGTAGTATATAATACATTTCCATATCATGCATAAGAGAAATGCTTAGATCAGTGATGGCTAACCTTTTTGCCGTCGCATGCCAAAAGCGTGGGGAGCGTGGGGGGGGGTATCACGCGTGTGTGCCCACACCCATAATTCAATGTCCCTGTGCCCCCCCCATGCATGTGCACATGAACCCCCCACGCTCCCCACACTTTTGGCACATGATGGTCCAGTGGGCTCAATAGGCCCATTTTTTGCCTTCCCCAGGCTCCAGAGGCTTTCTAGGAGTCTGGGGAGGCTTAAAACAGCCTTCCCTACACCCCCCCCCCGAGACCCTCTGGAGGCTGGAAATGGCCCGTTTTCTGACTTATGGTGGGACTGGAAGGCCCATTTTTTGCTCTCCCCAGGCTCCAGAGGCTTTCTAGGAGTCTGGGGAGGGGAAAAATGACCTTCCCCACCCCTTTGGAGGCCCTCCGAAGGCCATATACAGTCCATTTCCCAACTTCCGGTGGGCCCGGAATGCCCAAAAATCAGCTGGCCAAGGCACATATGTGTGCTGGAGCTAAGCTAGGGCAACCCTCGTGTGCCCACAGATATGGTTCTGGGTGCCACCTGTGGCACATGTGCCATAGGTTCACCATTATGGGCTTAGGTAGTACAAATTAAAAAAAAAACATTTAATGATATATGAAAGTCTCAACAGGGGCTCTCCAATGGCTGGTGAATTTTACCTTTTCTCTGGCCCCACTTGTAATAGGAGCCTGAGTGGCGTAGGAGGCTAATGCCTCCTATTAAGGCAGCATTTAACATACAGCTGCCTGCAATTACTGCTGGTTCGAATCTCTCCAAGGCTCAAGGTTGACTCAGCCTTCCATCCTTTCTAAGGTAGATAAATTGAGGACCCAGTTTGTGGGGGCAATAAAATATATTTTATACTTTTGTATAAAATATACAAAAGTATGAAGGCTATTGCTTAACGCATTGTAAGCCGCCCTGAGTCTCCGGAGAAGGGCGGCATATAAAAATAAATAATAATAATAATAATAATAATAATAATAATAATAATAATAACAACAACAACAACAACAACAACAACAACAACAACAACAACCAGGTTTTTTAATAGAGGGGGAGAGACATCTATTCTTGCCACCTGTTCTCTATTCCTGATCTACTACAGCAAGTTTAGAAGGTGAGAACCATTTATAGCCATGATGGTGAACCTGTTGCACTTCTCGCACGTGAGCCATCACCTGTTGCATTTCCGGGTTCTGGGGTGTTGGCCAGCTGGCCTTCACACATGCAGGAGCACCGGAAACTGGAAGAGTAGTCGCCCGGGGTGCATGTGCGTGCCGGGAAAACAATCTTCCAGTTTACGGCATGCACATGTGCACCACCCACCTGGTCTTACAGTTTCTGGCAAGCATGCGCACAAGAAGGCTAGCTAGCCGGAAACCGGAAGATGGTCTTCCTGGCGCGCACATGCACACCGGGTGGCTGCTCTTCCGGTTTCCGGCATGCGAGCTTCCATTTCAGCACTTGGTGCCAAAAAGGTTCGCCAACACTGGTTTACAGCATCAACATTTCTTAAATACTGTCTGAATTTAGAAACGATTAGATCACAAGCTTACATTGAAGAGCAGGAAGATGAATGTATTGTTCCCCTCACAACGTGTACATTTACTCTTAAGGATCAGCTGGATGATATGTTGCAGAATGTAAGAAAATAGGGCCAGTACAGGTAGTCCTCAACTTAACGACCACAATTGAGCCCAAAATTTATCTTGCTGAATGAAACATTTGTTAAGTGTGTTTGGCCCCATTTTTGTCCCACTTTCTTTTACCACAGTTGTTAAGCGAATCATTGCAGTTCTTAATTAATAACACTGTTGTTAAGTGAATTTGGGTTCCTCACTGACTTTGCTTTTCAGAAGGTCACAAAAGCTGATTACATGACCTCCCCACCCCGGACACTGCAACTGTCATAAGTATGAACCAAGTGCCAAGTATCCAAATTTTGATCACATGACCATGAGGATGCTGCATTGGTCATAAGTGTGAAAAAAGGTCGTAAGTCACTTTTTTCAGTGCTATTATAACTCTGAACAATCACTAAATGAATTATTGTAAGTTGAGAACTACCTGTATCTAGACCTGTTATCATGCCAATCGAAGCATTAAATACTTTTGAGTGTAGGAAGAAATTATGGCTTTCATATTGTTCCAATTTGGGCACAAATCACTTCAGTTTGGGAACTAATCAAGGAACATCTGTGGAAGCAGAAGGTTTGATTAAACGTGTTCTGGAAAAGTTAAAAACCGGTTATATTTATATCCCATTAAATTTTGGAGTCAAAAACCTTGGACTCCACATATTATGCAGCAATCCATGAGAGAAGCAGGGTTCGTGAGTTTATTTCTTGTAGAATTTAGTCTTGTGAAGTAGCAGTAATTAGATGGGGAAAATGATATTTAAAATACAATTGACGTAGTCTGTAGAGATTGTCAGTCATCCAGGTCATGGTTGTTCCGAAGAAGTGCTTTTTCAGGAAGCAACTGGACTTTCTTGTTTTTCCTTTTGAAAACATTTCTCTTCTCATCCAAGAAGCTTCTTCAGCTTTGACTGGATGGTGGGGAATGGAAGGATTTATACTCCTTATAGAAGACTTCAAATGCTTCAACGCCCTCTGAAAGGATGCAAACGACCAGCTGTCTGCAAGGAATATAAATTCTTCCGCAACCCCCCCTCTCCCTCCCCGCTCCTGGCACATGATGGCCTGGTAGGCCCGTTTTTCTTTCTTACCTGGTTCCAGATCCTCTCTATTTATCTGGAAAGGGCGAAAACAGCCTTTCCCATTCCCTTGGAGGCCCTATGGAGGCTGAAAGGGCCCATTTCCCAACTCCCGGTGGGAGAGGAAGTGACATTTTTTGCTGTCCCCAGCCTCCAGAACCTCTCTAGGAGTCTCTAGGAGCCTCTCTAGGAGTCTCTAGGAGCCTCTCTAGGTGTCTCTAGGAGCCTCTCTAGGAGTCTCTGGAGGCTGGGGCAGCAAAAAATGTCACTTCCTATCCAACTGGGAGTCGGGAAATGGGCCCTTTCAGCCTCCGTAGGGCCTCCGAGGGAGTGGGAAAGGCTGTTTTCGCCCTTCCCAGATAAATAGGGAGGATCTGGAGCCAGGTAAGAAAGAAAAACGGGCCTTCCCCACCCCCCACCCAGGCCCTCCAGAGACAGGAAACAGCCTGTTTCCCTACTTCTGGTGGGCCCAGAAGGCCCGAAAATCATCTGGCCGGTGCGCGCATGCGCCCCAGAGCTGAGCTGGCATGCCCACTAATATGGCTCCACATGCCACCTGTGGCACGCGTGCCATAGGTTCGCCATCACGGACCTAGGGTCCTTAACCAAAACTGACTATTCCCTCCGGCCCTTGGAAGTTCTGAATTCAATAGCACATGATGAATTCAGGAAGATTTCCAGAATGAGATTAATTATGAGCAGGACTGGTATTCACTTACCTTCACAAATGTGGCAAATGTGAGCGCACACGTGCTTACTTCGCTGGCACACACCACCTCTGTGCATGCACAGAGCGTCAAAAACAGGATGTGATGACAGCCGCCGCCACTACCATTTTGCCCGAACCGGATATAACCAGCTGAATACTACCACTGATTATGAGGCACTATTTGATTAAATAATAAGAAAAAGAGAGAGAACAATGCACACATTAAGAAGTAACGCTGCCTGATGATTGTAGCTTCACTTGTTAAAAAAGAGATAAAGTTATAAAATACATATTTTGAAATGTTCAGGCATTTACCTGCTTTCAGGTATATTGGATAAGAGGCATGATCAGAACGCAAAAGAAAAATCTAGAGACTTTTTCCATTGGGACCGATTCCATTATGGATCGTAATGAAAGGGGATTTTAGGGGTTTTTTTCCCACTAGCCTTAATGGCTGAGTCTATTTTGTAGAGAAAGGCACTTAGGCTACCTATCATTTTTGCCAATGACAGCTGCGTCTTTACTTTTCTTTCTTTTTTTTTCCCCCAAGGCAGAACTGAGGAAAAAATGGAGTAGAAGTATAGTAGAAATTGACTTTAAGGAACTTTCTTGATTTCCTGACTTTTAATTTTATGCATATAAAATTTTCCAGCAAGCCGGGCTGGCCTAATTTTTTAAGTGTTTTTAAGTGTTTTGTTTATTATTTTTAATTAATGGGGCCAAATTTATATATATATATATTTTAACTGTATTTTAATATTTGTACTTGATGTTTTTACTTGGCTGTTCACTGCCCTGAGTCCTCAGGGAGAAGGGCGGTATACAAATTCAAAATAAAATAAAATAAATAAAATATAGGCAAAATTTTCTTTTTTAACCAGACATTTTTTATCATTATAATCTATCTCTTCAAAGAGTTTCATTTTGCTCTTGTTTGGCTGGTGGATCTTCCTCATAGCTCTTCTGCTTTATTCATCTGCTGTTAGTGTGGCTTCATTAATGTAGATAGCGTGATTTTATTATGTTATTTTATTATATGGCTGATTTTGTAAGCTACCTTGTGGCAGGAAAGCAGGATACAATTCTTATAAACAATTTGATATCCTGCCTATATCCAGGAAACTGTTTCTACACCATGTAAACAGATGTTCATGAAAATAACTCAGTGGACGTATATAAAACTCCTATAAAACCACATGGTTCTACTTGAGTATCTGTGTGGAAAGTGCCAACAGTCCATTATCTATATCAGGCCCTTCTCATTGAGGGCTGCATCAGGGTTGTGTTTGACCTTGGGGGGCCAGGGGGGGCGTGGCCAGAGTGGGCCTGGCCAGGTGACATCACTCATATTGGGGGCATCTTTGGTGGCCCGAGCACCCTGCCAGCAAAAACAGGCTCCCGAGCTCCGTTTCTGGCTGTGGCGGCCTCCTGCAACCCTCTTCCAGTGAAAACGGATCCCAGGAGGGCCGCACAGAGCCTCGCGAGCTCCGTTTTCAGCTGCAATGGCCTCCGTTTTCACTGGCAAAGGCACCACGGCCCAGTCTTTTGGTGTTTCCAGGGCAGCCCTGTGAACCAGATCTGGACCCCAGGCCTTGAGTTTGACACCCATGATCTACATAATCAACTCCTTGAAGACCACCATATCTGGACAGATCTATCCAATAGAGACATACCACCAAGGAATTTAATTTAGGCACTTAGACATGGATGAGAGAGGCTTATATATGGATTTAAGCATAGGCAGAAGTCAAACCAGATGATACAACAGAACCAAAGGGCAGAAGAAGCAGCAGAGAAGAAAATTATTTTCCAACAAGGTACTGTATACAGTATACTACTGTACAGTAGTGGTCAAAATTGTGGAAATCTTTTGGGAAAAATGTATTTTTGAGATTTGATGGCTAATAACACCACTTTTTTTTTGGAGTTTCGAGATAATCCTATTCCACTGCTGGAATGGCCTGGGAATACCCCAGACCTTAACCCAATTGAAAATCTATGGAGCCGACTAAAGAAACTTGTTAGTTAGAAGCGACCCGGCAATAAAACCCAGTTAATAGAAGCAATCATTCAATCTTGGTTTCACATTAGAACAGCTGCAGGACTAAAAGACTTGGTTCACTCCATGGAAATATGTTGTAAGTCCATAATTCATGCTGAAGGTTACCCAACTAAGTATTAACCGACATGGTGATCATTTTTGTATATCTCGTGTGTCACTTTTCTTCTTTATACTGTAACTGCTATTCTAATAGCAAATCATTCATAAAAGTTATTGCATTACATTCTTGATTAAATTATCTTTCCATTGATATATAATTTTATGGTACTACTCCCCCCCAAAAAAGTGGTGTTATTAGCTAGTTTTGGAAAATCCACTGTTCCCAAAAGGTTTCCACAATTTTGGCCACTACTGTATGTGACCTCGTTTATTTATTTATTTTTCCAAAAGGAACCTTCCATCAAAATGAATATTTGGCCACTTTCTTGATGCTTCAATGAACAATGTTTGTGTGAGTTTGTTTCCTGAATTTTATTAAATGCCAGCAGATTAAGACTCTGCTCTGTACTTTTTCGAGAACGCGATTCAGTAGAACCTGTTTCTAAACAAATGTTTATAAGGTTGCCATTTTCTAGGTTTTCATGACTTTTGAAAATTTACAACACTTGTTGTGGGTTGAGTATTCTCAGAAGTAGGCTACACTGAAACGTAGTACGTTAACAGATAGATATGTTCCTTCTCTTTCTCCTCATACCCTTCTCTCTCCTCATACTGCCCCAGGCTTGTACTCAGCTCTGTTTCGGATTACTTTGCCGCCATGTTTACGAATGATGTTTGTGAAGCCAAGCAAGAAGAAATCAAAATGGAAGGGATTGATCCTGGTGCACTTTGGGATCTCGTTCAGTTCGCATATACAGGTAACCCTCGTGCGTTGAATTCTCCTTTCGGGAATAAACCCTGATTCTTGTGCTCATCATTCTTTAACAACCATAGAATATGAATAGATCAGCAGTTTATATAATCTGTTTTAACAATGGTAGGAACTGGCAAAGATATAATGCTTAAACTCGTGAAATTTAGACAAAAGCTCATCATTGCTCTTCTAAAGTTGGATTATTTGTATAGATTTTTTTCCCAAAGTTGTTTATCTGGTAACCATAATTTTTCATACTCCAAACTGGAGCTACCTTTATCAATGTTAATAAGGAAAAAGTAGCATTCCATTCCATTGCTATTAGGAAAACAAGAGAATATGTACCAGTTTGTAACTTCTAATTAATGATTATAACTGTGATTTATGATTTATAACCTATTATTTGCTGTTTGTATGTATGCTGTGAGTTTATGCACTGGAGACAAATTCCTTGTGTGTCAAATCACACTTGTCCAATAAAGAATTCAATTCTATTCTATTCTATTCTATTCTATTCTATTCTATTCTATTCTATTCTATTCTATTCTATTCTATTCTATTCTATTCTATTCTATTCTACTCTACTCTACTCTACTCTACTCTACTCTACTCTACACTACACTACACTACACTACACTACACTACACTACACTACACTCTACCCTGAGTGAGTTTACACATCAGAGACAATTTCCTTGTGTGTCCAATCACACTAGACCAGTGGTGGGTTCCTCCCGGTTCTGCCCGGTTCTGCCGAGCTGGTAGCGGTGACGATATGATGTCACTGAACCGGTTCTGCCCCCCCGCCCCTCCCCACCCCCGCATTATTCTTACCTTTTATTTGGCCCCACCCCAATCTATTGCTGCCTCCTGAATCCCAGCTGATGGCTAGGGGGAAAAAATCTGTTTAAACTCTTGCCGTGGGGCTTCAGAGGGCCGCCCTACAGCTGATCAGTGTTAAAAGAAAACTAATGAATAGACTGGTGCCTGCAAAAATACATGAGTAGATCAGTGCCTGCAAAAATAAATGGTTAGATCGGTACAGCCTGGTAGACCAGTACCTCTGCTAAATCCTAAATAATTGTCACATGACTATCAAGCCACGCCCACAGAATAAGCCATGCCCACAGAACCGGTAGTAAAATAATTTAGAACCCATCCCTGCACTAGGCCAATAAAGAATTCTATTCTGTTCTGTTCTGTTCTGTTCTGTTCCGTTCTGTTCCATTCCGTTCCGTTCCACTCCACTCCACTCCACTCCACTCCACTCCACTCCACTCCACTCCACTCCATTCATTATTTCTTCCACCACCCCCATCTGTCTATAAACTGTCTATAAACTGTCTATAAAAATAGACAGTTCTGTATTTCAATTATCTTAAATTTGTGCTTTTAGCAAGAACGATTATTTAAAATGAAAAACAATTGAAGTTCATAGTTATGACTAATATAGCTCGTTGGTTAAGGAACAGACTGTAAATGGGAATGCATTAATGCAGAGTGTCCTCAGGGTGCAATTAAAAAGACAAGATGATGACACATAAAAATACAGGCAGATCTTTGACTGCAATATTCTAGTCATCATCTTGACTTCTTTTTTCTTTTTTTTACCCTATTCTGTATTATTTCATCCTGTTGATCAATAAAGACCATTTCCTGCCTCTTCTGTGGTTTTAAAATGCTGTTGGGCTAAAAAGTACTAAAATTTGTTTCTTGTGTTATTCTTGTGATGCTGAAGCCAGAAGAATATATATATATTCATTCCTAGGATCCAATTCTCGACTGTGATCATAAATTTAAAATACTATTCCTCATTTCTAGAACATTGGATAACTTAAGAAAACATTGCATACAATATCTTGGAAACTCAGACTAATACCTCTGTACACACTAGTATTGATCCTTGAAAAAGAAAAGGTTAATCAGTGTCCTATTGATAAATTTTTAAGGCCAAAAGTTTATACTAATCATTCCTACAGCCATCTCTCCAAGAGAGTCCATGACCAAAACAAATATTCTATATTTGCCTTTCAGCTTTTCTCTTCTTTCCTTCAAAGAACTAACGTATTGATTAAAATACTACAGATGCTTCAAAACTAAAGGAACATTAAATAAAAACGTTTTAAATTAATATTTCAGCTTGCGACCGCTATCCAATGCATAAATTACTTGCGCATGTAAGCTCCATTTAACTTAGTGTTTACTTCCGATTGTTTTGTTTTAGCTTTAACCAAAGCTATTCAGCCAGGTGAACATGCAATATTTATGTTTTAATTTGAACTTCGGGAAACGTGGCAAGCAGTTGTTAATGTTCAGATTGCCTGCGGGAAGACAAAACTCCATTAAAGGAAACGAAACAAAGACATTACGAATATTTAGAGTTCCTTTTTTTTCCCCTCCTTATTTTCAAAAATTGGCAGTATGTTTTTTTTGAGCCATTGCTGATGTACAGAGATATGATGATGTTATCCATTCAATCTCTTGGTGATTCTATGGGTCAGGTCTCTCCGCATCTTGTGATCTTGCACTGCTTCTGTCATGCCCTCATCAGAGTCTGAATCTGAGATGGAAGATGAACAGCTGACAGAGAGCAGGAGAGTGGCTCTGTTGGCTGCGGAGGAAACTGGGGAAGGGCAAATTCAGACTGAGCAGAGCAGGGGAGAGGGGGTTCAGATGAAGACCAAGGCCCACCCCCTCCTCATCCTAGGGCACACAGGGAAGAATGCAGAAGAGAACAACATGAGTTGCATAGTTTATGAGGAAGGAAAGGGCCCTGATTCCCTTCACAAGGCACACCTGGGGATGGAGTTTAAAGGAGAGGCAGTTGGGAGAGGCATTTATTGGGAACAAATGCTGAATTAATCTGGCATTGAGAGTTGTGACCTGCATTCCCGGCATTCCTCCTGATTATTGGAATTATTGCCATGCTACTATGTACCTATCATGTCTTGCTGGAATTTTTCTTCCCATCTGGGACTCATTATCTTGCCCTGCTGGAGTGGTTGAGTGCAGTCATTCTGTTTACAGCAATTTTGACTGGAATATCTGCAGGTTTAGAATAGAATAACAGAGTTGGAAGGGATCTTGGAGGTCTTCTAGTCCAACCCCCTGCTTAGGCAGGAAACCCTACATCACTTCAGACAAATGGTTATCCAACATCTTCTTAAAAACTTCCAGTGTTGGAACATTCACAACTTCTGGAGGCAAGTTGCTCCACTGATTAATTGTTCTAATTGTCAGGAAATTTCTCCTTAGTTCTATGTTACGTCTCTCCTTGATTAGTTTCCACCCATTGCTTCTTGTCCTACTCTAGAGGTTTGTGGGAGAGCTTTTCTCCAGGCCGGAGAGTAGTTTTAGTTTTTAGTTTTAGTTTTTATTATATTTGTATACCGCCCTTCTCCCGAAGGCGCAGGGCGGTGAACAGCCATGATAAAACAACATATAAGACAAAATTAAAAAAAAAACATATTAAAACAATTCAATCTTTGGCCAAAATTAAAATTAAAAGAGTAAAAGGGACGTTGGAGCAAAGTTGATGCCAATAAAGGGACTCATACCAGTTCTCTGGCTGTGTTGCCTTCGTGCCATGCCCTGGGTCATCACAGCTTCTTTGCGTTGTTCTGTTCTCTGACTGATGTAAGCTTTGATGGTGTCCATCCACCATGTTCTGTGATGGCCTGGTTTTCTTTTATCCTAACTCTTCCAAACATAAGTGAATTTCCAAGCATGACATGGCCAAAATAAGTTAGAAACAGTTTTATGATTTTCCACAAAGGTATATGCTAAGTATATTTGATCTCTCCAAAGGAAACCACAGGTGAACTTCAATATGTTGCAGCTTATCTCCAATATCTAATCTTCACCACACCCATGACATCCCTAACAATTACAGGTAGTCCTCAACTTACAATAGTTCATTTAATGACCATTCAAAGTTACAACAGCATTGGAAAAGGGGACTTATGATCGTTTTTCACAGCTACGACCATTTTCCTTTGAATGATCTCTTCTAAAAGATTATTTCTCGATTTACAACAGTTCATTTAGTGATAACTGATGACCCTTTTTCACACTTATGACCTTTGTAGCAGCCCCCTGATTGTGTGATCCAAATTCAGATGCATGGCCACTGCTTCATACTTATGACCATTGCTGGGTCCCAATGTCATGGGATCTCCTTTTGTGACCTTCTGACGAGCAAAGTCAATGGGGAAGACAGATTCACTTAACAACCGGGCTACTCACTTATCAACTGCAGTGATTCACTTAGCAACTGTGGCAAGGAAAGTCATAAAATGGGGGCAAAACTCACTTAACCAATGTCTCACTTAACAATTGACATTTTGGGCTCAATGGTGATAATAAGTTGAAGACTACCTGTACTTTCTCTCCATGTGGAAGATTTCCCTTTCAAATATGAGAGCAAATATGTGATGATTTGGAAATTGACCTCAAGTATAGTTCAGAAAGGTTTAGCCAGTTTCTTTCTCATCTGTGTTTCACTAAACATTCCTGGAGTTACACAGTGGATTGCCAATATTTTTCCTTATCCTAAGGATACAGAAGTATCCTTAGGATACAATAGATATGCATCTACTGTATAATCGTAAAGGTAAAGGTTCCCCTCTCACATATGTGCTGGTCGTTCCTGACTCTAGGGGGTGGTGCTCATCTCTGTTTCAAAGCCGAAGAGCTAGCACTGTCCGAAGACGTCTCCATGATCATGTGGCCAACATGACTAAATGCCAAAGGCGCATGGAACGCTGTTACCTTCCCACCAAAGGTGGTCCCTATTTTTCTACTTGCCTTTTTTATGTGCTTTCAAACTGATAGGTTGGCAGAAGCTGGGACAAGTAACGGGAGCTCACCCTGTTATGCGGCACTAGGGATTCAAACCACTGAACTGCTGACCTTTCAATTGACAAGCTCAGCATCTTAGCCACTGAGCCACCACATACCTACAGAAGTATATGGCTATGCAGCTACTGTATAATCATAGACCGTATTTATTCTATGGATAAATATCTGCCTTATACACAATGCATAGGTTTCCTATTACAATAATATCTTGATACAATGCAGATATTATGCAACAGGTAAGGCAACTAATGGGGAAACTAAAACTTTTCACAAAGCAGATATTTCACACATACACATTCAACCTGTTCGAATGTGTATGTGTGAATTTGTACCTAGATAGCTAGAGTTACATTTTATATCTAGATATTTAATCACGGATATTGCCGAACGATCCAGCGAAGGCAGTTTGTTAAATGAAAAATGTAGATTAAACCTCGCTTTATAAACTTCCAGTCTTATTTGTAGAATAGCAAACCCAATACTGAAACTCGGAGGTTTTGATTTAAAACTCCATCAGGCAAAGCAAATTAGTTTTACAGGATAGATAGTATAAGAGGAAGAATAAAACATGAAACTGTAAAATTGTAAATATGTCTCAAGAAGCAATAATGTTTCTTTGGCAATGCAGTATTCTCAGAAGAATGCCTTTAGCTGGTAGGTAAGGAATATCTTAAAGTACAACATGTTGTATTGGGGGGGGGGAATGAAAGAGGAGAAAGTAACATTGCCAATCATTCAGCCCCAGACTAGAAGTAAGAAATTGATCAATCAATCGATCGATCAATCGATTGATCGATCAATCAATCAAAAATTTCTACCAACCAGCATTGGACTCGCATGGTTAATTAGATCCATAAACTTTATAGAAGCAGGATTCTTTCTGTAGAGCAGGGATGAACTGCGGGGCCGGCCTGGAAATAGCAAAGGACCAGCCCACAGTGCCTCTGGCAGCCAAAATGGGGCATGGGGGGGGGCTGCGTTTGGTCCCCGTGCAGCCCATTTTTGGCCTAGATGGCCTCCTGCAGCACTTTGCCAGCCAAAATAGGGGCCTCCGCACCCTGTTTTGGCTGGCAGGGTGCTGCAGGAGGTGTCTGTCCCATTGTTCTGTCCCCGTACCACACACGCACCCCCACAGATGGCCCGGAGTTAATAAACCACACGACAAAACTCTTTGAAGATAAAGCTGGCAGCAACCCAGTGGCTAGCTGCCAATTCAGACTTTACTCACACAAAACAAAGATTAGACTGCAAGCATTCCGATGAAACAGGCAGAGTTTCAACAATACAAGGATTAATCCAAATTCAGTCCGATAAAGCAGGCAAAGTCCAGTAACGCAGAGATCATGGATTATTTCTAGTTTTTGCTCGTCACAAACTGAACCGGCCACCACACCCACATTTATACCCTGTGGGGTGTGGTCCAGTGACTCAGCTAATCTCTGGCACGCCTTCCCCTCTGCTGCGCACGCTTCTCCCTGCGCTTCTGCTGAGGGTCCAGCCAGCACTTATCTTCTTCATCGCTATCCACCTGTGGCTGCAGGGACGTGCTTGGCTCTGAGCCTATCTTTTGGCCTTCGGTGTCCTCCGGAGGCATTGCCAGAGAGGAGGGTCCTGGAGAGGGAGGCCTTGCCAACTCCTCTCCCTCACTCTCAGAGTATGCATCTGTCGATAGCCCAGGCTCAGGCAACGGACCCACAACACCCATCCACCCCCACCCGCAGAGGAGAACTACAATGCTGATCCCGTCCTCAAAGAAATCCAGTTTGACACCCCTGCTGTAGAGGATTGATTCAGTCTAAAATATCTCTCTCCTTCTCCTTCTCCTTCTCCTTCTCCTTCTCCTTCTCCTTCTCTCTCTCCCTCTCTCTTCTCTCTGTATTTCCTTTTTGTTAAATCTCTTAATTGAGTATTAAGAAACATGAAAACATGAATGGGAATGCTAGATGTAATGTGGTTATATGAACTCAATACATGGTTTCATTACAGCAAAAATGAAATTACTGTTTCATTAGGACTTGTTTAATTCAAACAGTATGCATTATGCAAATGTACAAGTAACACATAGCTGCAATTTATGCAAGTTTTGGCCAGAGTATTAATTTTATAACCTTCCATATCATTAGACCCAGACGGGTTTTTTTTTTTTCTCTGTTGGTTTAGAAAAGAGAATTCTATATGTAATAGGAAGTAAAACTTTCTGAGTTTGATTGTATATTATCTGAACATTCAAACAAGATTACATATGTGGATTGAGACATCTGAAGTCCTTCAAGTGTATATGCAGGAATTGACATTTCCTGCCTATTTTTTATTATTTTTTTGCATATTACAAACATCCACCCACACACCAACTCATCAAGGTTGTTACTGTTGGCTTTCACATTTTTTGAGAAGAGAGAAATCTCCACTTGATTTTTGTCATCATAGATTGACAAAGGTGGTGGTGGTGGGGAAAATGAACATTGTATAGTTGTGTTTTGTTTCGTTTTGTTAAAGGGTTGGTATAGAAACATGAGAGAACTCCTTTCATTCCCATCTGATGTTTGTTTCACACGAACAATAAACCGACCAAACAGAGATAGTTATGAACAATAGCTAATCTCTCTCCCTATCCTTCTCTCTCTCTCTCCTTCTCTCTCTCTCTCCTTATTTCTCTCCCTCCTTCCCTATCCTTCTCTCTCTCCTTCTCGCTCTCTCTCCTTATTTCTCTCCCTCCTCCCTATCCTTCTCTCTCTCCTTCTCTCTCTCTCTCTCCTTATCTCTCTCTCTCCTTATTTCTCTCTCCCTCCCTATCCTTCTCTCTGTCTCTCCTTCTCTCTCTCTCTCTCCTTATTTCTCTCTCTCTCCCAATCCTTCTCTCTCTCTCTCTCCTTCTCTCTCTCGTCTTATTTCTCTCTCTCTCCCTCTCCTTCTCTCTCTCTCCCTATCCTTCTCTCTCTCTCCTTATTTCTCTTTCTCTCCCTATCCCTCTCTCTCTCCTTATTTGTCTCTGTCTCTCTCTCCTTATTTGTCTCTGTCTCTGTCTCTGTCTCTCTCTGTGTCTCTGTCTCTCTCTGTGTCTCTGTCTCTGTCTCTGTCTCTGTCTCTGTCTCTGTCTCTCTCTCTCTCTCTCTCTCTCTCTCTCACACACACACACACACACACACACACACACAAATCCAAAAAGGAAACTATCTTGTTTGGAAGTTTAGATAGAAATATGAAACACAAATAATCCGTGCTCTTAAATCTCCTCATAAACAGAGCAATCAGCCAGAATTATGATAAAAGGTCTCGAAGGGCTTCATATTTCATTGCATTTTGCTTTGTTTGTTTTAACACCTGGGGTGAAAAGTTTAAGGTTACATCCAAGGGAATCTATAGGCACCCTTCAGAGTTCTCAAAGATATTCTGTAAATATCTAACTTGCTCAATGCCTCTCAAATGCCTAAAAAATTATACAAAGACCCCCCCCCCTCATCATAGCATCGATTAGAGCTTATTTTTATTGAAATAATCTTTTGTACCATCCAAGGTAAGTTACACCATCTCTGCAGTACAATAAAGAAAACACCCAACTTTAGCAAAAACAATTTAACATAAAAACACAACACTAACAATATCTAGCAATTGAAGGAACTGAGCCGGCATTAAAAAATAAAAACAAAACAAAACAAAAAAAACCAGAATAACTAAAATTACAAGAATTTTAAAATATTATTCTGGCTCCGAAAGAGCCCTAAAGTGAACACTAGACAGAGAAACAAGAATAATCTTTCAGCAAACAATGTTTAGTTGTTGAAATGAGTAGGTTTCACATAATTTTAATTTCTAGAGTGATGCAAAAAAATAATAATAATGCAATTTTGCTTTTTTGTTTTCGTTTTGGGTCTTGGAAGGAACGGAATCATTCATAAAGTGTGTTTCTGATCAGTGGTGGTATTCAGCCGGTTCGAGTGAACCGATAATGGTGACCTGCGGGTGGACCGGCTCACCCGCCTCGGTGCTATGCCGTCCTATTTAGCCACTTTTTCTAAGCCGTGTGCATGCATGCAAGACGCGCACATGAGCAAAGCGCATATGCGGAAGGCTGAGTTCATGTGCGGAAGACGCATGCTCACATTTTCGGTGCGCGGCGAACCGGTGGTAAAATTACCATATTTTTCGATAATGCACCGAAGTATAAGACTACCTGTTTTGGTGAGGAAAAGAAGAAAAAGAAATCTCCCTCTGCCTCTGAGCAATTTTGCCTCGTTGCAGCAAACAGCAAACAGCCTGCTTTACTTTCATTTTCGTTTTCAGCATAGCTTGATTAGCACAAGGAAAAAAAAAATCTGCTCCAGCAATTTACCTCTTTGCAGCAAGTAGCAGAGCCCTGCGCAAAACAGCTGAGAGCAAATCAGCTGAAAGTCGGGAGGCCGATCCAATCAACTTGTGCTAAATAGGCTGTGCTGAAGCTGAAAGGAGCTGTTTTTTCTTGCTGTTTGCTTGCAAGGAGGTAACTGCTGCGAGGCAGAGGCCAAAGGGTGGGGGCCAGTGGGTGGGCAGGGCTACATTCAGTGTATAAGACACATCTAAATTTTCACCCCCTTTTAGGGGGGAAAAGGTGCATCTTATAGTCCGAAAAATACGGTATGTGAAACCCACCTCTGTTTCTGATTTTAGTCTACTTTTTCTTCTACATCAGGCCAAAAGCAGGATATTACTAAACTTTTTTCAAGAACAAGAATCAATCTTGGTTCAGGACCTAAGGAAATATTACAAAGGCAATATATGCCTTTTCAGTTTGTCCTTGATTTTAGTTCTGCCTTAAAAAACAAAACAAAACAAAAAACTCTTTGTCTTTGGATTTAACCATATTTGTTCAAACATTTAAACTCAGGTATCTTCCATCTATCTATGCAGTCATTAAATCAAATCACTCTTTCAAGAATCTCCTTACTGTTGCTGTATCATGTGTCTTTGGCAATTTTCAGTTCTAAATCAATTATTCCAAAGCACGGTGTAGTTATCAAAGCATCGTGTCAAGCTATTATCCTCTGTAAACCCGAGGTACACTGTTATACAACATCAAATGAGTCATATGATAGAAACAGCAGAATGTTTTAACCTTACTGGGATGAAAATGGATAGTTTTCACATGTCAGTACATAATTGCTAAGCCTTTAGTTTAAGTTTTCATCTACTTCAAGCAGCCCTATCACAAAACTTGAAAGAGCAGCTGATAGGAAGAGAAAGTTTCCTCAAGTCATTTGACAGTATCAATAGCAATAGCACTTAGACTTATATACTGCTTCACAGTGCTTTCCAGCCCTCTCTAAGCATTTTACAGAGTCAGCATCTTGCCCCCAACAATCTGGGTCCTCATTTTACCAACCTTGGAAGGATGGAAGGCTGAGGCAACCTTGAGCCAGTTGGTCAGGATCCAACTGCTGGCAGTGGGCAGAGTTAGCCTCCAATACCGCATTCTAACCACTGGGAGGGAGGGAGGGAGGGAGGAGGGAGGAAGGAAGGAAGGAAGGAAAGAAGGAAGATATATACCGCTTCATAATGCTTTACAGCCTCTCTAAGTGGTTTACAGAGTCAGCATATTGCCCCCAACAATCTGGGTCCCCATTTTACCAACCTCGGAAGGAGGGAAGGCAGAGGCAATAACAATAGCAATAGCACTTAGACTTATATACCACTTGACAGTGCTTTACAGCCCTCTCTAAGTGGTTTACAAAGTCAGCATATTGCCCCCAACAATCTGGGTCCTCATTTTGCCAACCTCAGAAAGATGGAAGGCTGAGGCAACCTTGAGCCAGTTGGTCAGGATCAAACTGCTGGCAGTGGGCAGAGTTAACCTGCAATACCACATTCTAACCACTGGGAGGGAGGGAGGGAGGGGGGAGGAAGGAAGGAAGGAAGGAAGGAAGGAAGGAAGGAAGGAAGGAAGGAAGGAAGGAAGGAAGGAAGGAAGGAAGATATATACTGCTCAAAAAAATAAAGGGAACACAAGCAGAAGACATCCGAGATCTGAATGAATGAAATAGCCTTATTAAATACTTTGTTCTTTACATAAAGTAATTTATACACTGCTCAAACAACTAAATGGAACACAAAACTACTGTATGTAATGAACAAAGTATTTAATAAGGCTATTTCATTCATTCAGATCTCGGATGTCTTCTGCTTGTGTTCCCTTTATTTTTTTTGAGCAGGGTATATCGCTTCACAATGCTTTCCAGCCCTCTCTAAGTGGTTTACAGAGTCAGCAAATTGCCCCCAACAATCTGGGTCCTCATTTTACCAACGTCGGAAGGATGGAAAGTTGAGTCAACCTTGAGCCGGTGAGAATTGAACTGCCAAACTGCAGGCAGCCAGCAGTCAGAAGAAATAGTGGCAGTACTGCATTCTCACCACTGTGCCACCATGACGGTTATAGTTGAATAGTTGAAAGGTACTGCGGTAGCTTTGTAGAAGACTACACCGATTTATATGAGAGTGTGGTAGAAATGGAGCCAGCATTTGAAAGATAGGTCTTATCAATTAAATAGAGTCAAGATTTACAAGAGTTTATTTTTCATTGTTTGTATATGGACAGACACTTAATGCTGTTGTCATTTGTTTCTGTTTCATCAAAACAGTTGACCTTGGGCTGTAACAGAAGTATATCCATTATTTGAAATGGAGAACTCGAAAGCTTACAAATGGAAAAAAATATCCACTTGTTTTTATCCAAAAGCATGGTGATTTTTTTTTTATTAGGGATACTTCCAAGGGAGTGATCTGATTTATTTACTACTAAAGTTAGTTCAGGGATGCGGTGACTCAGTTGCTAAGACACTGAGCTTGTCGATCGAAAGGTCGGCAGTTCAGCGGTTCGAATCCCTAGTGCCGCGTAATGGGGTGAGCTCCCGTTACTTGTCCCAGCTTCTGCCAACCTAGCAGTTCAAAAGCACGTAAAAAATGCAAGTAGAAAAATAGGAACCACCTTTGGTGGGAAGGTAACAGCGTTCCGTGCACCTTTGGTGTTTAGTCATGCTGGCCACATGACCATGGAGACATCTTCAGACAGCACTGGCTCTTCGGCTTTGAAATGGAGATGAGCATCGCCCCCTAGAGTCGGGAACGACTAGCACATATGTGCGAGGGGAACCTTTACCTTTAAAGTTAGTTCTGAGAACATGCATTGCAAAGCAAAATCATGTATCAATCTGTACACAGAGCACCTGCCATTTTTTTACACAATTGTAAGGGTGTGTGCAGGGCTGAATTAGGTGAATGCAATTTATTCAGATAGTTCCTGACTTACAACAGTTCATTTAGCCCTTCTTCAAAATTGCAACAGCAGTGAAAAAAGTTGACTTATGACCCTTTTTCATAGAACTTTGCAGCATTCCGGTGATCATATGATCCAAATTCAGATGCTTGATATTTGGCTCATAGTTATGACCATTGCTGGGTCCCAAAATCGTGTGATTCCCTTTTGCCACCTTCTGATGAGCAAAGTCAATGGGGAATCACTTAACAACCAGGTTACTAACTGACCAACTGCAGTGATTCACTTTACGGTGGCAAGAAAGGTCGTAAAATGGGGCAAAGCTCACTTAACAAATGTTTCACTTAACTTAATTTGGGGCTTCATCATGATCATAAGTCGAGGACTATCTGTATAGGCATAAGATAAATTTAATTTAATTAATTCAATTTATATGCCGCCCCTCTCTGAAGACTCAGGGCAGCTAAAGAGTGTTTGCAAAACGTAAGAAAAGCTCACAATCGCATTCCAACTCTATTGACATGCAGTATAAAAAAACCCTAGAAGTTACATGAGAATAATAAAAGGAAAAAAAAGTTTGCATAGAAGTCATTTCTGGTCAATCTTTTCTATCTCCATTTTCAGTGCCATCATTTTAACAATTTCTGCGGTTTCTCAGATTCCTTTAACACACAACTACTGTATGCACGGCAAAAAGAAAGAAAGATTGCCACTTTGAGCTGAAGGATACTTACAGGCAAACATTTTAAAAGATTTTACCTTTGGCAAGATAGACCAAATTGCAGGTATTTCCATTCCATGCCTGCGTCATCCTTTCCCAGTTATAATTTTAGTCAATTTTAATGAGATGTTTGCATTTAGATTCCACTCCTCCTGTGCTTTTATTCATTTTCCTCCATATATGTCTACAGAGATAGTCCTTGACCTATGACCACAATGAGCCCAAAATTTCTGTTGTTAAATGAGATAGTTCTAAAGTGAGTTTGGTCCTGTTTTATGACTTTTCTTGCAACAGTTGTTAAGTAAAACACTGTAGTTGCTCAGATTAACGGCTGTTAAGTGAATCTGGCTTCCCCATGGACTCTGCTTGTTGGAAGATTGATTGATTGATTGATTGATTGTCCAAAATGATATCATGTTAGAAAGGGATCCCAAAATTACATTAGACTTCCTCGCACTTAATAATTAATATTGGATCTGACATTACTCTGACATCCCAAACAGTATTCATTTTTATCCGCTGAATGTCTGTGGTGTTTCTCGGTCATCCAAGTCATAGTTGTCCCAAAGATGCTTTTTCAAAAGGCAACTGGACTTTGTTTTTCCTTGAAAATGTTTTGCTTCTCATCCGAAAAGCTTCTTCGGTTCTGACTGAATGGTGGAATATGGAAGGGTTTATATTCCTTGCAATCATCTGATCATTAGCACTCTTTTCAGTGGTGGGTTCTTTCCAGTTTGGCCCGGTTTTCTCGAGCCAATAGCGGTGACGATATGACGTCACCGAACCGGTTCTGCCCCCCCGTGCCACCCACCCACCCCCCGCGTTATTCTTACCTTTTATTTGGCCCCAATCTATTGCTGCCTCCTGAGTCCCAGCTGATGGCTAGAGGGAAAAAAACTGTTTAAACTCTTGCTGCGGGGCTTCAAAGGGCCGCCCTACAGCTGATCAGTGTTAAAAGCAAACAAATGAGTAGACTGCTGCCTGCAAAAATATATGAGTAGATCAGTGCCTGCAAAAATAAATGGATAAACCAGTGCCTGCAAAAATACATGAGTAGATCAGTGCCTGCAAAAATACATGAGTAGATCAGTGCCTGCAAAAATACATGAGTAGATCAGGGCCTGCAAAAAATAAATGGGTAGATCGGTACAGCTCTGCAAGCAGTTAAAAGCAGTACCTCTGCTAAATCCTAAATAATTGTCACATGACCATCAAGCCACGCCCACAAAATAAGTCACGCCCACAGAACTGGTAGTAAAAAAATTAGAACCCACCCCTGACTCTTTTTGAGAGTTCTTGAAGCCACTTGGAGGTTTATCTCTGCCCTCAGGGTCACCTGAATAATGGAATCTCCTGTTTACAACACAGTCTTTTCAACAGTTTCCCACCCATTTGCACTATTCAGATGACCCTGAAGCCACTAATAAATCTCCAAGTGGCTGCAACAACTCTCAGAGAGAGTGCTAACAACCAGAGCTGACTGCAAGGAACATAAATCCTTGCTTCCTCCACTATTCAATCAGAACGGAAGAAGCTTCTTGGATAAGAAGCAAAACCTCTTTAAGGAAAAACAAAGTCCAGTTGCATTTTGAAAAAGCACATTTGAGACTTTTATGAACTGAGAGTATGTTACCTTTACTTTTTTTTCCCCTCTGTTTTGTGAAGAATATTAGTCTTTTTCTCAGATGCTTATAAATGGAATCTCTTCTACTTCATTCTTCCCTGAGGTTGGATGTCATTCTACACCAAAATATAAAAATTAACATGATAGATGCCACAGTATCAATGTCAAGTATAATCTCAGTTAGCAATTGTCCTTTAAGGCCTGGAATATCATAATGATTTTAAATCTCACTGCTTTATTTTTTTTCTCCTAGTGGCCAATTTATCCTAAAATTATCCTACGCGATTAGTTTTAAATAAAGAGGCAAACATCTGAAATATTTATCACTCTGATTATTAACTTAATTTATGCTTTGGTGACCAGTTTAAATTAAAATGTTTACTCAGAGATAGACAAAAATTGAAGCAAATTTATTAACATCTGCAAGTACTCAATAGCCTTTATTTTCATATTACGTCCAATAAATCTTCTCACCTTACTTAATGCATTTTTCTCGTTCTCACTTTAATCAATGTCTGCTTCAAACTTGGAAGCCTTGGGATTTAACATCTCATTCTTACTTATTGATTTTGAGCTCAATCCAAACTAATAATACTTACAAGTATATTAGATATTGTGAATTAGGGGGTTTAAGTTGATTATGATTTAAATCCACCCGAATTCAATGAGACTAGTTTAACACTGGTTACATTTCACTTCTGTTCGTTCTAATCTAATCCACTGAGGCTGATTTCTCAGAAATGCAGGAAGTCCAACCTTGTTTAGTTTCAGTAGGTCACAGGAGCTCGCTCTTCTCTGTCAGGGCATTGATTAATCCCATTCTGCTTTTGGGATAATCACCCTGATTAGAGGAGATGGATCGAGACCTTTCCCTGCGAGTATACTTTAAGAAAACAAACCCGAAGAACATATCTTCTAAGAAAACTCATTTATTTGTTATAAAGAAAATAATAAAACATCTCACTAATCTAAGAGTTACATTTTGAAATAGTTTGTGCCGGCTATTTCTCAGCTGGACCTTTCTGGCAAGAGAACAAAGGAAGGAGTGTGAAGGAATGTGAGGTGGACATGTGCAGTTTTGCTTACTGATAACAATTCTTGGCAAGCTACGGAAAGTCTGATAGTCCAGAAATAATGAGCTCATCTGGTAAATAAAAAAACGCAGTGACATTCTCATCTGAGTTTGGAAGCTCAGCAAGATAGAACCAAGTTAGCAAAGGACCTTAGAATTGATTGGAAGACTGGAAGGTAAAAGCAGCTGGAAATAGCAAAGCAATTCTGTCAGTGGTGGGTTATAAAAATTTTCGCTAGCAGTTTGGTGGGTGTGGCTAGGTGGGTGTGGCATGTGAATGAGTGGGTGTGGCCAACTTGACATCACTCACGCCCACACCCACTCAGTCACATGACACCCCCCACCTAGCCACAGCCACAGGAAAAGGTAGGAAAAGTTTTGGGATTTCCACCTATCTGCCCCCTCCCTTTGTCAGTCACCCTCATTTCTCCTCCTTTAACGGCCCCGGCCCTAGTCCTACTTCCTCCCCCACCACCACCTCTTTGTTCGGGCTGCTTACCTTCCGCGGCAACTGGTCCAGATTCTGGAAGGCAAGCTGGCTGGAGTTTTCAGCTGCCCACATCCAGCTGCCATTGCTGGAAAGTGCCTGGCAAAGAAGCCTCCCAAATTTTGTGGCTGGAGCGGCTGGCTGCAGGCCATCAAAAAGTACTGGAGGTCGCGGAAAAAGCTGCTGTTGCCAACATGTTCTTCACGCATGTGCATCCCATTGGACTTGCAAGGCAATGGAATGCACGTGCGCAAAGAACATGGCGGTGATGAACATGGTGGGCAGTGTGAGAGAGCGGCGACCAGGGGACCAGTTTGGGAGCGTGGCCAGCCGGCCATCAGTACCAGTTCGGCGACCCTGGCCAAATTTCCACCAACGATTCGTGTGAACTGGCTGAATACCACCTCTGAATTCTGTACAATCCAATTCACACAAAATGTCTCTTTAGTTATTCTACTGTGACTTTGGAATGTCTTTCCCTTTTAGACTTAGATTAATTGAACAAAAACAAGCAAAGTCATAATTTATTAGAGACTGAAAGCTGGGGTTAAAAAAAAAAAAAGGAAAATAGAACATAGAACAATAGAGTTGAAATGGACCTTGGAGGTCTTCTAATCCAAACCCCTGCTTGACCAGGAGACCCTATAGAATTTCAGACAAGTGATTGTCCAGTCTCTTTTTGAAAGCTTCCAGTGTTGAGTACCCACAACTTCTGAAGGCAAGCCATTCCATCGGTTGATTGCTCTCACTGTTAGAAAATTTCTCCTTAGTTCTAGGTTGCTTCTCTCCTTGGTTAGTTTCTATCCATTGTTCTTCATCTTGCCTTTTTGTGCTTTGGAAAACAGTTTGACCCTGTTTGATCTTTGTATGAACCCCTCAAATATTGACACACTGCTATCATGTCTCCTCTTCTTTTCACCACGCTGGACATACCCAATTCCTGCAACCGTTCGTCGTATGTTTTAGCCTCCAGTCCCCTAATCATCCTTGTTGCTCTTTTTTGCACTCTTTCCAAAGTCTCAACATCTTTTTTATATTGTGGTGGCCAGAACTGGATGCAGTATTCCAGGTATGGCCTTATTAAAACTTTGTAAAGTTGTACTAGAATCTACAATGATCTTGATTCTATCTCTCTATTACTGCAGCCTAGGATTATGTTAGCTTTTTTGTCTGTTGCCATACACTGTTGGCTCATATTTAAGTGATTCTCCACTAAGACTCCATCTATCTGGGCTCTGAATTAATTCCCACTCCTTATCCACAAAAAAGAAGTGTATGCTTTATAACATAGAATAGCAGAGTTAGAAATTCCCTTGGAGGTCTTCTCGTCCAGCCCTCTGCTTGAGTAGGAAATCCTATACCAGTGATGGCTAACCTTTTTGCCATCGCATGCCAGGAGAGGGGGGCGGGGGAGGGTCGCGCGTGCACGTGCCCATGCACATGTGTGCGCAACCCCCTCCCCCCCACTCCTGGCACATGATGGCCTGGTAGGCCCATTTTTCTTTCTTACCTGGTTCCAGATCCTCTTTGTGTATCTGGGAAGGGCAAAAACAGCCTTTCCCACTCCCTTGGAGGCCCTATGGAGGCTGAAAGGGTCCATTTCCCAACTCTCAGTGGGACAGGAAGTGACATGTTTTGCTGTCCCCAGCCTCCAGAGACTCCTAGAGAGGCTCCTAGAGACTCCTAGAGAGGTTCTGGAGGCTGAGGACAGGAAAAAAACGTCACTTCCTGTCCCACCGGGAGTCGGGAAATGGGCCCTTTCAGCCTCCGTAGGGCCTCCAAGGGAGTGGGAAAGGCTGTTTTCGCCCTTCCCAGATACACAGAGAGGATCTGGAGCCAGATAAGAAAGAAAAACGGGCCTTCCCCACCCCGCCCCCAGGCCCTCCAGAGGCAGGAAACAGCCTGTTTCCCTACTTCTGGGAAGTGGGCCCGAAAATCAGCTGGCCAGCTCACGCATGCCCCCAGAGCTGAGCTGGCATGCCCACTAATATGACTCCGCGTACCATCTGTGGCACGTGTGCCATAGGTTCGCCATCACGGTCCTATACCATTTCAGACAAGTGACTTATCCAGTCTCTTCTTAAAAGTGACTAGTGATGGGGCACTCACAACTTCTGAAGGCAAGCCATTCCATTGGTTAATTGCTCTCACCATTAGGAAATTTGTCCTTATAGACTAGAACAGTTATTTTATTTTATTTTTGTTTGTTTGTTTGACTCGTATGCCATCCATCTCAGCTACATGTGACTGGGCGGCTTACAAACATTAAACATTTTGCATTACAGCATATAATATGGTTACATGAAGCCTATTATTTGGAAAAGGGAGATTTGCCATTTTAAAAATTAAAATTAGCCATTTCAACTATGACAAAGAGCTAGAGTAAACATTCATATTTTGCTTTCGTGATTTGTTTGTCTGAAACTGATTAGCATCCTGGTGAGGGTGCAAATTGATAAATTTGTATACAATTATTTTTTCCCACTTTATCTAGACTTAAATCTGCACGTCAGTTTTCAGCAATACAACTAATGAAGCTAAATGCATTGATTGTAAACAAAAAGCAAAATTGTAATCAGATGTATTGGTATCTTTCAGCTAGATTGTAAAGTTGAAGATTGCAAAAGGATTTATGAACTATATGCTTTTCAGTCCTTTAATTAAAACTTCTAAAACGCGAACATTAAAACACAGGTACAGTTAGTCCCAGTTTCCCCTTAGTTTCATCCCATGAGGAAAAGAAAACGTTGCAGTGCAGATCTCAAAGGAATGTATCTTTCCAAACTTCAAATATTTAATTTGTTTAATAGTGCAATGCAAACAACATGAGGTAATAATGTATGCCAGATTTTCCTCAACTGCTGGGAATAACCTGCTGATACTTAAGAAAGGAGAACCCAGTGAAGCCTACAGAGAAAGCAAAAACAGGGCTATTTAGTTCCCAAATTAAAATATTGCACGAAGTTGAGTTTCCACTAGTATCATGATGGCTGAGAATTTCGTTACGTATTTCATGATCTTAACCCATAACCACAGACCTGCGGTCATGGTGACCGCAACAGTTTTTCAAAATGTTTGGAACACCCCTATTTTTAGAAATGGACCATTCTGGTTGCGAACAGGTTTTGTTTTCCCACCAATAAGGGTGTATGCAGCATCGCGCTTATGTAAGTTATTTGGTGTTTTCTGTAGCGGTGTTTGAATTTGAATTGTGGTCATTTTGACCTCAGATCTTTGTTAACGTATATGTTTTTTATAATGTCGGGGCCACATTTTCTGCCAAAAAGAGTGAAATTTGGTGACCCAAACTTCAAAGAAACTGTTCAAACATGATATGAAGAAGCAGAGCGTGATCTGAGTGAAGTGGAATCAGATTGCAATGAAAATTTTGTAATGGACGATGAGGAACCCGCTGCCGTCGCCAATTCTGACAGTGATAATGACACTCCTGATGAAATTGATGACCAGGTACAATCTACGTCGTGCAATAATTTATATGGCAGGAACAAATTCAAATGGTCTTCTGTACCTTTTGCAAGCAATAGATCCAGAACCACTAGTCACAATATTGTAGTGCAATTACTTGGACAATGGCCAGTAGCTAGAGCGGTCATTATGACTGCATGTCTGTAATAGCGTAGCCAAAATACTACATCTGTGGTTAAGACTTAATACTTGGCTCTAAGTTACTAAGGTATGTACAAATTTATGGGTGGCAAACTGATCGTGTTGCTTCATCTCTTATCCAGGTTGTTTGGAACTTAAAGAAGATACCATTGAAAACCTCCTAGCAGCTGCGTGTCTCCTTCAACTCCCTCAAGTGGTTGAAGTCTGTTGTCATTTCCTCATGAAGCTTTTACATCCGTCCAACTGTTTGGGAATCCGGGCTTTTGCGGATGCTCAAGGATGCACAGAACTTATGAAGGTGGCTCACAGTTACACCATGGTAAGGAAGTGCTGATATGCCTTATGGTCACGGCATGGAATCCATAGATAATGTAGAATGCACAGAAGCTATGAAGGTTGCTCACGGATATCCCAAAGGTGCTTTTTCAGGAGGCGACTGGACTTTCTGGTTTTTCTTCGAAGACGTTTCGCTTTTCATCAGAGGTGGGATTCACTTACCTTCCCTACTGGTTTGCAAATGTGAGCTTGCACGCGCCACCATCCACACATGCTCAGCCTTCTGCTTGTGCACACAGCCCCCCAAAACATGGCAAAATAGGATGGCATTATATCTGAGCAGGTGGGCTGGGCCTACCGCAGTTGCCGCTACTGGACAGAACCAGCTGAATCCCACCACTGCTTCTCATCCAAGAAGCTTCTTCAACTCTGGGATGAGAAGTGAAATGTCTTCAAAGAAAAATTAAGAAGTCCAGTTGGCTCAGGAAAAAGTGCCTTTGAGACAACCATGACTTGGATGACCGAAAATCTCCATAGTCACAGATATCCAGTGATAAGGAATCCTAATATGCCATCATCACAGCATAGGAGCAACGTAGCTTGAGTGGTTGGAACCCATGGCAGGAGGTTACCAAGCCCACATTCGAGACCCAAGAGATGATGTGGGGGTGGGGTTGAGCTCTCGTCCTTCACTCCAGCTCCTGCTGGAGACATGACAGGAGCCCCCAACTGGATGTCCCCAGGGTAACGGTGATGTCACCGGCTAATCCTTTCAACCCAGAAGCCCCTCGGTGCTTCTGAATCAAGTGCAAGTCACAGCATGACATCCAAAGATATGTAGAATGCACAGAAGTTTACAAAAGGAGTTCACAGTTATATAAAGAATTCTGATACGATACAGTATATTATCAAGGGATAAAACCTTTTAATGAAACAGTTGGTTTCCCTTTTTGGCAGCTTGGTTCCTATAATGCTTGAAAGCTTCGTACGAAGGTACCAAGAGTTTTCAGTGTTGAGAAAGCAATATTATGAATAAAAGGATTGAACTGGCTAACTGCCCATGCATTCTGATAACATTTCAAAACTTCCCTTACGTTTTTGTGTTGCAGAAGCTATTAAGCATGTATTTTAAGATAGGGTAATTATGAAATCATAGTATAAGTACTAATCTATTGGCTATTGAGAGACTCTTATTTGAATAAATGCGCACAACATATCTATGCCAGACATTTACATGAAAACTTAACAGATTGGTTTGAGAATGAAAACCATTTGGCAGATGGAAACAGGTGTTACTTCAGGACCAGCTGTTACATCAATCAAGCATAAATATTACAACATCTGGTAGAAAAATAAATTGCCAAATGATTCAAGCTGTTGTGTATCACAAACTTCAAAAGGAGTTCAACCCAATATCCTACAGGAGATTCTTCTGCCTTCTTATAGAAATATGCACTTTTGTGTTAGAAGTCCCACATAAAGATATGCATTAGGACATCTAACCAAATAAATTTCGGTTAGGAAATGTGTGAGAAAATTTACATTTGGGGTACCATTACTGTTTAATTTTATCAGTTAAATTTTACTGTTTAATTTTATCAGTTCTCTTATTCTATAACTTTCTGATTTGAATCATCATCCAGCATAGTGAGAAACACACTTACGGTCCTCGACTTACAACAGTTCATTCAAAGTTACAACGGCACTGAAAAAAAATGACATGACCTTTTTTTCACATTTAAGACCATTGCAGCATCCCCCCATGGTCACGTAATCAAAATTCAAATGCCTGGCAATGGACTCGTATTTATGACAATTTCAGTATCCCAGGGTCATGTCATCAACTTTTGCAACCTTCTCACAAGGAAGGTCAATGGGGAAGTCAGATTCACTTAATGACTGAGTTACTCACTTAACCACTGCACTTAACAACTAGGGCAAGAAAAGTCATAAAATGGGGCAAAACTCAGGTTAACAAATACCACACTTAGCAACCTAAAATTGGGATCCATTGTAGCCATACATTGAGGAATACCTGTTCTGTCCCCGTCCCACACGTACACACACCAACAGACATCCAAGAGTTAAAAACCAAACCAGCCAAGAAAATCCTTTTCCTTATGATAACAGAACTTGGCAGCAACCTAGTGGCTGCCTGCCAAGAGTTTATTACTCACGAAGGGAAGAGATAACTTCTCTCCGCTTCTGGTACATCAAAGTAAAATGTTCAATAATTACAGAGTAACTTAAGTCCAAATATAATCCAGCAAAGTCTATAGCAAAAGTCCGGCAATGCAGAATGGTGTGGAAGTTTTCAGCTTTGTTTGTCACAAGGCTTGACTGGCCACCATGCTCCCTTTTATACCCTGTGGGGTGTGGTCCAGTGACTGAGCCTAATCTCCGGCACATCTTTTCTTCTGTTGTGCGCGCTTATCTCTGCGACGCTGGCATGGATCCAGCCAAGACTCATTACCCTCATCACTGTCCCCCTGTGGCTGCATGGACGTGCTTGGCCCCGGCCCTATCACTTGCCCTTTGGCGGACACCGAAGGCATTGCCAGAGAGGAGGGTCCTGGAGAGGGAGGCCTTGCCAACTCCTCTCCTTCACTCTCGGAGTCCTCTCCTGATGATGACACAGGCTCAGGTAACGGAGCCACAAAAATACCTGTTGGTATTTTGTTTCATACAGATATTCAGTACATTGAGTAGAATATACTGTAAAATAAAATAAATCCAATTGGAAAGGAAGGCTTATATATTCCTTGACAGCAGAGTGTAACATAATGTAATGAATGGCCCCCAAAAGTAGAATTCAGATTTCTAGGAATGTAGACTGTATAGTTAAGGGCAGGGTGGTATTCACTTACCTTCGCTACCAGTTCGCAAATGTGATTGCATGCACCACCTCCGTGCATGCATAGAGTATCAAAAATGGGACGTGATGATGTCTGGGCGGGTGGGCGGAGCCTCCCGAAGCCGCTACCGGTTCTCCTGAACTGGATAGAACTGGCTAAATACCACCACTGGTCAAGGGATTCCATTTCAGACTTGGAATCAAGTTCCTTCCTATCTTAATAGGGTTTCTGGATTGTGTATAAGAAACAGATGTATCTTATATGCTCGCATAACATTTAAGCATAAGGAATCAAAAGTCATTTCCTAACAAGTAAATGAAAAGAGAGAAAGAACAAAACAATGATTTCCCAGATAAAACATATTCAACGCTTGTTGCACTCAATTTGATCTATATGGTTGAATATACTATTACAATATTTGGCTGATAGACACTGCATGATTAGAGAGATATCTGGCTGTTCTGG
Organism: Pantherophis guttatus; assembly: GCF_029531705.1. The sequence continues at coordinate 11,839,713 of NW_026844017.1, read as the reverse complement.
TCTAGATTGAAATTATTCCTTTAGTAATGAGCTGTGTCTTAAACGCAGCTGCTGTACTTTGGCTTGGCCAGGTTTCTATTAGCACAAAATGGCATTCTCGGTTGGCTATGAAGATAGTGTTTTCTCCTGACAGATACATCCTTCTAGAATAAATGTTTTTCACTCATGGTTCAAGAAACTAAGCTTCATTGGAATATTAAGCAGCCCTTTGTACAAATTTTAAATTTCAGGAAGATTAATGAGACACTGTCAAGAAATATTGAATGGAAATTACTATATTTTTCGGAGTATAAGACGTACCTTTTTCCCCCCTAAAAGGGGGTGAAAATTTAGGCGTGTCTTATACACTGAATGTAGCCCCACCCACCCACTGGTCCCCACCCTTTGGCCTCTGCCTTGCAGCAGTTACCTCCTTGCAAGCAAACAGCAAGAAAAAACAGCTCCTTTCAGCTTCAACACAGCCTAATTAGCACAAGTTGATTGGATTGGCCTCCTGACTCTCAGCTGATTTGCTCTCAGCTGTTTTGTGCAGGGCTCTGCTGCTTGCTGCAAAGAGGTAAATTGCTGGAGCAGATTTTTTTTTTTCCTTATGCTAATCTTTTCCTCACCAAAAAAGGTAGGTGCATTTTATACTCCGGTGCGTCTTATACTCCGAAAAATACAGTACATATTTGTATTCTTATCTGTATATGGCTGAGAGTTGAGCCCAGGATTGAGGCTTGATCCATTTCCTGGTTTACATCTACTTTGAAGATGGCTCCAGATGTCTTCTCCAAACCAATTCAGGATAGCAGAAGTTGTCCTTTTTTAAAAAAACGAGAATTTGTAATTCCATAGGAAATAATAGTAGGCCCATCCACAAGTGGCAAAGATCTCTAGAGCAGATTTTTATAGTTACTTAAAAATATGCAGAGTACAAAATAACAATAACAATAGGAAGAAGGAGGAAGAGGAGGAGGAGGTGGAGGTGGAGGAGGAGGAGGAAGGAGGAGGAGGAGGAAGGAGGAGGAGAAGGAGAAGGAGAAGGAGAAGGAGACAAATTCAGGGATACCACAAAGAAGAGGGAGTCAAGGTTTTCTCCAAAGCACCTGAGGGCAGGACAAGAAGCAATGGATAGAAACTAATCAAGGAGAGAAGCAACCTCCTCATTTTATCAACTTTGGAAGGATGGAAGGCTGAGTTGACCTTGAGCCCCACCAGGATTGAACTTCAGGCTGTGGGCAGAGTTTGTCTGAAGTACTGCATCATCAGGAGAAAATAATGAAGTAGACTTATTTAAATGACATTCCCTGTGCCTTTCTGTACTATTTTTTCTTGCACAATGAAAGCGCCTACTATTCCTTTTTGTTCGTTAAACTTCTCGCCTCTCTGTTTATCAGGATCTCATCAACATCACATAACCATGACTTCCCTTCTCCTTCCTCTGTGTTCACTCTTCTTTCAAATATTTGTTTTGCAATTCCATCTCCCTTCTTCCTCCCTCTATCCACAACCCGCCTCTTACCTGCTTCAATATTCGTTCCTAACAATTTATTTTGTCATTTGACAGCGAAACGTTGGAAGCTCCCTGTTCTGATTGTTTTCCACTGTACTTCCAATTCTCCCTTCTTTATAACTTCTCCGACCAACCACTTTTCTATAAATGGAGCAAATATTTATGTAGCTGACCACATCTCCGCCACAAGCTTTCTGCCAGAATTTGAACATTTAAATATTTCTTTTTCCAGCGTTATAAACATTCTACCAAGGCACACACATCCGTCTATTTGCTCCAGCTTTTCACTATTTATGTTTCGCTTGCAATATTCCATTTTCCTTTTCAAACAGAAACACCTTGGGGCTGGTAGAAAATACCTTCATCTTTGATGCATTACTTTTCGGATCCATTTCCTGGCATGGTTTGTTGAAAATCATTCAGGTTCTCCATCAGCAACCCAGCTTCATCTGCATACAGAAACACACACTTCCATGTCCCCCAATCCGACATCCTTTTGCCACAAACAGAGCCAAGATTTTTTTCTTCCAAAAGACACTAAATGACAAAAGGGGACATTATGCACTCTTATCTCCTATCAAATGATTCTTGCGCAATGCTCTTTATTTCTATCATACCAAGCCTTTGCACTTAGCAGCACATCTTCAACACCATAACCACATGAGAGATTCCATAATTTAAGAGATTTTGCTTTTTTCACACTCTTTCTCTATATCCGTGTATCTCAACCTCAGCAACTTTGAGATGTGGGGACTTCAACTCTCAGAATTCTGGGGGTTGAAATCCATACATCTTAAAGATTGTTCTATATCAGGGGTGTCGAACTCAAGGCCCACAGGCCGGATCCAGTCCGTGGAATGCTTAAATCTGGACCATGTGTTCTTCCCCAGCTACGGACCCCAAAGAATGCAGCACACACAAAGTCCGTACAAACCTTAGTTTACTAAATTAAATAAGTTTTTTTTTTCAAACAAAGGCTGTTAATTAACTTTCTTAACAGCCTACAAAAATCCAAAGAATAAATAATCTTAATCTTACTAGGATTGGCAGAAAGCCCAGAAGCAATTTGCAAAGAACTAAGATCAAGGCACGAAGGAGAGTGAACAAGTTGTTCCCTACAAATTGCTTCAGTCGGCATTCCTCCTTAAATAAGCTAAGGGAGTGGCCAATTAGCCACAAGTCTTACTCTCGAGGAGACATCCTCCTGAGGATCCACTCCTGCCTTTTGGCAGCTCTGCATGCCCGTGCATCGAGAAGAGGCTCCTCCTCTTCGTCCTCTTCACTTAAGGGAGCTTTTGGAGGTTCTGAAGGCCCTGGCTGAGTCCCTGCCTCTGGCACCACATCTTCTCCAGCCTCATTGTCCGACTTGAGTGCTAGCTGCACAGGCTGCTGGCGCAGCACCACACCAGCCTCCTCGCTGTCCGAATCAGCCACCAGCCGCACAGGCCACGTACGGGCCACAACACCATGGAGCTGCCCTGGAAACAGTGAACGACTGGCCCATGGTGCCTCTGCCAGTGAAAAAGGAGCTCAGGAGGGCCACAGGCAGCCTTAGCTCCATTTTCACTGGCAGAGGGTTGCAGGAAGTCGTCGCAGCCAAAAACGGAGATCAGGAGCCCGTTTTCTCTAGCAGACTACTCAGGCCACCATAAGCGCCCCTAACACGAGTGATGTCGAGCTGGGCATGCCCAACCTGGCCCCACGAGGTCAAACACAACCCTGATGCGGCCCTCAATGAAATCGACTTTGACAGCCCCTGCTCTATATCAAGAACATGTATTTCTCAATCACCTGATGAAAATCTTATATGGAAAGATTGCCGGTACACAGTTGCACTTCATTTTCCCAATTTTTCTCATTTTCACTTCTTATTCTCTTTCAGTCGAAATCCTGGGCAGCCCAATTAACAACCTAAACCCTCCTGGTGATGTTATATTCCTCCTTGCAATTTTTCCTTTGGTAGAGGAGAGCAGTAACAGTAGGACCACAGTCATTAGACACAGTTGCAGTCTCTGCCCTCATTAAATAATTCTCACCACCTTCCTTAAGCAAACTGCTTTTCCTTTTTTTTAAAAAAATATATTTTAAATTCATAATTCAGCCTGCATCCTTACATCCAAGCATGTTTTTATCTATTCCATTTTCCTTCAGATTTAGTACACTCTTCTAGAATAGAATAACAGAGGTGGAAGGGACCTTGGAGGTCTTCTAGTCCAACCCCCTGCTCAGGCAGGAAACCCTATACCATTTCAGACAAGTGATTGCCCAATCTTTTCTTAAAACTTCCAGTGTTGGAGTATCCACAACCTCTGGAGGCAAGTTGTTCCACCGGTTAATTGTTCTAACTGTCAGGAAATTTCTTCTTAGTTCTAGTTTGCTTCTCTCCTTGATTAGTTTCCACCCATTGCTTCTTGTCCTACCCTCAGGTGCTTTGGAGAATAGCTTGATCCCCTCTTCTTTGTGGCAACCCCTGAGATATTGGAACACTGCTATCATGTCATCCCTAGTCCTTCTTTTCATTAAGCTAGACATACCCAGTTCCTGCAACCGTTCTTCATATGTTTTAGCTTCCAGTCCCCTAATCATCTTTGTTGCTCTTCTCTGCACTCTTTCTAGAGTCTCAACATCTTTTTTACATCGTGACGACCAAAACTGGATTCAGGATTTCAAGTGTGGCCTTACCAAGGCATTATAAGGTGGTATTAACACTTCACGTGATCTTGATTCTATCCCTCTGTTAATGCAGGCTAGAATTGTGTTGGCTTTTTTTTGGCAGCTGCAGCATACTGCTGGCTCATATTTAAGTGGTTGTCCACTAGGACTCCAAGATCTCTCTCACTATTATTGAGTAAGGTACCACCTATACCCGTGATGGCGAACCTATGGCACACGTGCCACAAGTGGCACATGGAGCCTTATCGGTGGGCACGTGAGCTCAGCAAAGGTGTGCATGTGTGTGCCAGCCACCTGATTTTTGGGCCTTCTAGGCCCACCGGAAGTCGGCAAACAGGCCATTTCTAGCCTCCGGAGGGCCTCCAGGGGGTGGGGAAGGCCGTTTTTGCCCTCCCAAGGCTCCTAGAAAGCCTCTGGAGTCTGGGGAGGGTGAAAAATAGGCCCACCATTCCCTCACGTGGCAAAAGCAGGGGTCGCGTGGGGGGGGATTGCGCGTGCATGCATGGCAGGGCAGGGCGCATAGAATTATGGGTGTGGGCACGTGTGCGTGCAACCTCCCCACATTTTTGGCACACGATGGCAAAAAGGTTATCCATCACTGACCTATACTGTACCTGTGCATTTGGTATTTCTTGCCTAAATGTAGAACCTTACTTAAGTCACCATTGCATTTCAATGGTTTTGCTCTCTTAGTTTCACAGGCACACAAATAAAGTCCATTCATGTTCATGAGCATTGATTCTTGCTAGATGTCAAGTCATAACATTCCATGTTCCGTAATTATCACCAATGGCCAATAAACATTGACTTCCATTGCCCTCCGTGATTTTGACAACTCAAGACTGTCTGACCTCGTAGTATCTCCATTGTAAGAACTGTAAATTAGTATCCATTAAGCATAATATTCGTAGCTCAGGGTTGAAGTGAGGGGTCCTTGATGTTCTTTCAGTTTAATTGTTTTCTTGCAGATGTTGCAATACCTGACAAGGTAACATCATCAGCGCTAGACTGGATTAGCATTGATGATGTTACCTAATCTGGGTAATGAAATACATTGTCTGCAAGAAAATAACCAAGCTCAGAGAGCACTAACCTTAACCCTAATTGCTACTATAATTAGTTTTTAAACTCTAAATATTTATTTGCTTGCTTGCTTGCTTTGTTTGCTTATTAAATTTTTAAGACGCCTATCTCCCCTACAAGGTGACTCTCAACTTTCAATTAATAAAGTGTTCTGACTTAGGCTCCCTTAACAAGCAGGAGGCAGGAATTACTCTTTTATTTACACGACTGTGAATTACGTTTGTTCACAGTCAACAAAGTTTGTCCAAAGAGTTTTTCAAAGGAATATTTCTCAACACGAGAAACCAAGAGCCTTGGTAGTACAGTGGTCTAAGGCACCCTGTTATTAAGCTGGTTATTAAGACCAGCTGCCTGCAATTACTGCAGGTTCGAATCTCGCCAAGGCTCAAGGTTGACTCAGCCTTCCATCCTTTCTAAGGTAGGTAAATTGAGGACCCAGTTTGTGGGGGCAATAAGCTGACTTTGTATAAATATACAAAAGGATGAAGGCTATTGCTGAGCACATTGTAAGCCGCCCTGAGTCTCCGGAGAAGGACGGCCTATAAATCAAATTAAAAAAAAAAAAAACACCTTATCTCGTTTGGCAAGCTGCCACGTAAATTGTTTCCAACCGCAGTACAAGGCAAAACTTGGAACAGAGTCTCTCAGAGTCACGGAATGAATGAATTGTTTCCTGCAAAAGCCCACTCCCTGTTTGCACCTCTTTTATTTTCTATGGGAGGGGCCAATTATCTCCAAGGTGTGGCTTTTACTCCCAAGTTGACCCTGCTTTCTTAATTATTCTTGTCTTCTGGCAACTCTGCGCATGCACACTGGGAACAGGCTCCAGCTATTCCTCTGCCTCTGCTGTCTATCTCCCTCTCTGCCTCCGATGCAGAGCCCTCGTCCAAGCTTTCCCCAGCCCACAGGACTGGCCCAAGTTTCTCCACAACCTCCTCACTGTCCGACTTTGCTGCCAGCTCTGCTGGCTGTCGGCGGGCCGCAACACAAAGCAAGAGAGGAGGTCAACCTCTGTAGGGTGGAGAAAGGCTTCACAAAGCAATGGAAAGATACAGTGGTGAAATCCAATATTGTTTTACTACCGGTTCTGTGGGCATGGCTTGGTGGGTGTGGCAGGGAAAGGACACTGCAAAATCTCCATTCCCACCCCACTCCAGGGGAAGGATACTGCAAAATCTCCATTCCCACCCCACTCCAGGGGAAGGATACTGCAAAATCTCCATTCCCACCCCACTCCAGGGGAAGGATACTGCAAAATCCCCATTCCCACCCCACTTCTGGGGGAAGGATATTGCAAAATCTCCATTCCCACCCCACTCCTGGGGGAAGGATATTGCAAAACTCCATTCCCATTCCCATCCCCACTTCTGGAGGAAGGATATTTCAAGATTTCCACCCACTCTGGGGTCAACCAGAGGTGGTATTTGCCGGTTCTCTGAACTACTCAACATTTCCGCTACCGGTTCTCCATAATCTGTCAGAACCTGCTGGATTTCACTCCTGGGAAGATACCTCCTTTGTGCTAAAGGCAGTAGCCAAAATGGTGTTTTCGGTACTCCGATAACACTTAGAAGTTGCTTTTTCTCCACTCACGTATTTGCTGTAAACAGCTGTTCTTCATACAATCATTGCTTTGTGATTTTTTTGCTATCTGGCATTGCTTCTTGGAAATCAATGGGTGTGCTTAGAATACTTATCCCAAGGTGGAACTGTTTTGTAACAAGCTTTGCCATTTGGAACACTCCTTCCGTAGCGCATTATCAAGGCTCGGTGGGAAGGAAGAGCTAAGGTGAACATTTATGCACCCACAGAGGTGCAGCCAGTCAAATTGGAAGGCATGTAAAGGAAGACAACTGAGGAGAGTGAAATGCTTCAGATCCTATCCGAAAAGTAGTTAAGTAAATAGTCCGTGGTTAATTAGTCTGCCATCTAATGCCTAATTTAACCCTAAGGATTTGCATCCTTATTTCCTTTTTTTTTTTGAAAAAAAAAAACTCTATAAAATAAGGCTAAATTACTATACAAGCATCAGTCAGCCTGCTGCTCAAACTGAGTGATTTTAAATTTAAGATGGAAATGAGATGCAACCCCATCAAAAAGTGCCATAAAATTCAATTTAGATTACTTTGTGGGGAGGGGGGAATCTATTCATTCACTCTCATTATATAGCAGAAGAGGCTTATTCTCTCACAAGAATAGGTCATATTCACTTTTATGGGGGAAAAAATAGCTTTATTATCTAATGGGAAGAAGTTGATGCACCACTGACAGTATGGATTGTGAAAAAGAAATACTAAATGTCTAAATAATCATTTAAATTCATTCAGATACAAAAGGAATAAGTGCATCTTTCTAAGCTCTCTGTATTTCATTCTAGGAAAGGAGTGCTAGTCTACTTGATATGTTATGGGGTTGTTGTTTTGTTTTTTTTTTTGAAATTCCTGGCCTATGAAATAGTCTAGTTATCTGGGGTTTAAGCCACCTTCTTCTGCAAAAGAGATAAAGGGGATTGAAGGCAAAATTAAATCAGGATTTTTTAAAGAATCTTAAAAATGATTTAAAATCAGATTTTGGTCAGTTTTCCATAGGCTAGGCAAAAAATAGCAGTCTGTATAGATTATTTTTCAGGCCCTAAGATCATAAAGGAAAGGGAAGTTCATTTTGTGTTATTTGTGTCCGAAACCCTTTAAATGTTTTGAATTTTATTCTGTAAGAACAGAGCTGACTTATTTATTTATTTATTTTATTTATTTTATTATATTTTTATACCGCCCTTCTCCCGAAGGATTCAGGGCGGTGAACAGCCATAATAAAACAATATGCAAGACAAATTTAAAAACCATATTAAAATCATTCAATTTTGGCCGAATTTAAAATTCCCATTCTAAAACCCTTCTAAAACCATATTAAAAACCCATATTTAAAACCCGATTAAAATTATCAGACTGGCTTGTTGGAATAACAGGGTCTTCAGTGCAAGACAGAAGGCATGGAGGTTGAGGATCCTTTGTATGTCCGGGGGCAATTCGTTCCATAGGGCAGAAGCCTCCACAGAGAAGGTTCTCCCCATGGAAGTCGCCAGTCGACATTGTTTGGCCGACGGCACCCTGAGGAGGCCCTCTCTGTGGGAGCGTATCAGTCGTTGGGAGGCTGTCAGTGGCAGCAGGCAGTCCTGTAAGTATCCAGGCCCTAAGCCATGGAGCGCTTTAAAGGTGGTAACCTTTGACTTGAACCATTTTGGTTTAAATATCAGAAATAAACTTAAGTTAAAAAGGTAAAGGTAAAGGTTCCCCTGGCACATATGTGCTAGTCGTTCCTGACTCTAGGAGGCAGTGCTCATCTCCATTTCAAAGCCGAAGAGCCAGCGCTGTCCGAAGATGTCTCCGTGGTCATGTGGCTGGCATGACTAAATGCCAAAGGTGCATGGAATGTTGTTACCTTCCCACCAAAGGTGGTCCTTATTTTTCTACTTGCCTTTTTTACGTGCTTCCGAACTGCTAGGTTGGCAGAAGCTGGGACAAGTAACGGGAGCTCACCCCATTACGCGGCACTAGGGATTCGAACCGCTGAACTGCTGACCTTTCGATCGACAAACTCAGTGTCTTAACCACTGACCCACCGCATCCCTCTTAAACTTAAGTTAGGTTATCTTTATTTTCTGTTTCATGCGCATTCTTACTGTTTAATCCATTTAGTGCCTTTCCATCCATTCCTTTTTAAATTTCCACAATTATCTATGGACTAAAGAACCCATCCTCTGGATATGGTTATGATTTTTTTCCCTCACAGATAATGACTTTCATGTCTTCAGAAATTTTAAGAAGAGACTGGACAACCATTTGCCTGAAATGATATAGGCAGTGGTGGGCTGCAGTTGGTTCGCACTGGTTCGGGCAACAGAGTTGACTGACAGACTGCTGCAGAAGACTGAGTGGTGTTACATCCCCTGGTCACGCCCCTGGCCATGCCCATCCTGCCACGCCCACCTAGCCAGTCATTAAGGCAGAAAACTGGTTTTTAAAAAAATTGCAGTCCACCACTGGGTATAGGGTCTTCTGTTTGAGTAGGAGGTTGGACTAGAAGACTTGCAAGATCTCTTCCAACTCTTATTCTGTTAGGATGTCTTAAGATGTGTAAAACACCATAAATTTGAACTGGGAACAGTGGCAGAAGAACATTAAATACTTATTTTCTCCCCAGAATAATGGTGATATTTATAAATCAGAGAGAATAGCTGGTCTGAATTCTGGAGCACTTTTGTATCATTTTTGTCTATACCTCACAACAACTGCACTTGGCTTTTTTCAGCGACCACATGTCTAATCTATCTCTAGATCAGGGGTGTCAAACTCACTGCGTCACATTGTCGTCACATGACATATCACAACCTTTTTTTCCTCTTTGCTAAACTGGGGGTGGGCGTGGCCAGCACATGATGCATCCGGCCCACAGGCCCTGAGTTTGACACCTCTGCTCTAGATAATTCAGGAGCCAAGGTGGCGCAGTGGTTAGAGTGCAGTACTGCAGGCTACTTCAGCTGACTGCTAGCTGCAGTTCAGCAGATCGAATCTCACCTCAGCTCAAGGTTGACTCAGCCTTCCATGCTTGCGAGGTGGGTAAAATGAGGACCCAGATTGTTGGGGGCAAGAGGCTGACTCTGTAAAACTGCTTAGAGAGGGTTGTAAAAGCACTGTGAAGTGGTATATAAGTCTAAGTGCTATTGCTATGATAAAATTAGTTTATTTCCAGGAAACTGCATATAGAGGCCATTAGCAAGAGGAATCTGATCACTCATCAAGATAGAGTTTAAGAAAGAAGTCCACCAGTAAGGGACATTGGTGGCTGAAAACATCACAAGACATTCACAAATAATGTTCTTCCAAGTAATCCTATCAAGCTCCTTAAACAGGAACAGTTTCCGATCTGACCTGATTTGCCTTGTCTCCTTAAATCAACTCTACCAGATCTGCCTTCTTCTAGAAAAGTCTTATTCCTCTTATGTTGTCTTATCCTTCTTCTGCTGCTGTCTGTTTGTAGATTTGCATGCTTGAGGGCTGGAGAGATTCGTATTTGGGTCCCATCTAGCTGATGTCTGGCGGGAATAGTAAACTTAGTAGCTGATGACGGCTTTTAAAACCAAGACATGACATACTGTGAACCATAGCTTTTAAACCAAAAGTTAAATAAGGTTCCAAGAGTCAAGGAAATGCTACTAGATCTAACTCTTCGATGTGAATAATTTCCTATCCATTCCTGTTCACAGATATTTTAGAATCAGAATTAAAATCCTACTGAAGAACTATATACATTGACCATGATTAGAGCTAGGAACCAAAGATCTTTATGGGCAGAGAAAAATAGGTAAAAATGAGATATTCTCTATCAGAAACTGAAGAATTTCTCTCCATTTTAATGTGACACTAATCTGATTTCCTGAAAGCTCAGTGGGATGAATTCCAGAGTAGAGAAGTAGCTGGGAAACGCATAACCTTGAAATTACCTTATAATGCTCAAGGAACATGTATAATGTACATCATCATATGAGCTGCGGTGGCACAGTGGTTAGAGTGCAGTACTGCAGGCTACTTCTGCTGCCTGCTGGCTGCCTGCAATCTGGCAGTTCAAATCTCACCAGGCTCAAGGTTGACTCAGCCTTCCATCCTTCCGAGGTCGGTAAAATGAGGACCCAGATTGTTGGGGGCAATATGCTGACTCTGTAAACCATTTAGAGAGGGTTGTAAATCACTGCAAAGTGGTATATAAGTCTAAGTGCTATTGCTATCACAGATCTGACCTTATCATCTATTTCAAAAGCATTTCGGAAGCACATCCTCTTCCATCACATTTGTGAGAACTGGAGAAATAAAAAATGCAGTATAGTAACTTCCCTGTATAATGCACATTACTGTGCAGTTATTAAATCCAAAGTAAAAAAAAATAGTTGAATGGAATCACTCTACCAAAACTGCAAACACCATGGGTGTGGACATCCTGAACTCTCTTTTACAGTAAGGTAAAGGTAAAGGTTCCCCTTGCACATATGTTCTAGTTGTTCCCGACTCTAGTGGGTGGTGATCATCTCCATTTCAAAGCCGAAGACCCAGCGCTGTCTGATAACGTCTCCGTGGTCATGTGGCCGGCATGACTCAACGCCAAAGGCACATGGAGTGCTGTTACCTTCCCACCAAAAGTGGGCCCTATTTTTCTACTTGCATTTTTTACGTGCTTTCGAACTGCTAGGTTGGCAGAAGCTGGGACAAGTAACGGGAGCTCACCCCATTACGCGGCACTAGGGATTCAAATCGCTGAACTGTGGACCTTTTGATCAACAAGCTTGGCATCTTAGCCACTGAGCCAACACGTCCCTTCTTTTACAATACGAGAACCAATAAAGTTGAAAGCTTATTTTCTTTTTCATTAATTTCCTTTCCAAATTTCAATATGCTAAAAACGATAAAAGCCTTCGGCCACTGGTTGTGCACCAAAATGCAGCTCATAAGTGTCAGTAAATCACATCCCAGCATGCAGATATGGTCTGTGTTCCTATACGTGCTGTGCAAAGGATGCATGATGCATTTGTTCAGCGCATCATGCTTAAGCAGGTACTCTCTTAATGGACGCCTAGATAGAAAATTTCCCGAGAATCCAAGGTTAGTTGAAATGAATTATGAAGTATGCAAATGTTTCTACACTGTGTGGCACATGGAAAAAAGCATAACTGACATATTGTCTTATCCTTGGGCATATGTATTTTATAAATTATGGAATGGATAGAAGAGAGAGAGAAGAAAGATGACAGGGAGAGATAGAGAGAGGAGAGAATAAGAGAGGGGAGAGGAAAGAGGGAAAGAAAGAGAGATGGGGGGGGAGAGAGAACGAGAGATGGGGGAGAGAGAGCCAAAACAAGATTAAGAGAGTAAATATTAAATTAGCAAGCTATGTTGTCTAGATAAAATTCAGAAACACATATCAAGATTCTGGTTTCTTGGACTTACCAAAATTAACTCCAAGAGTAAACTATAATTGCCATTAGTAAATGTTTCAAAACATTTATTTAGACAATATGGTTTTAAGTATATCCTCTTCACCAGAAGAATACTTTGTTGCTTATGAAATATCCAATGTTTTTCTTTTTCTTTTCATAGTTAATAACAAAAAACAATTTCTCCTCTCTCTGGCTTTATTTTTATTTCTCCACTATGGAACCATATTGTGTCTACTTACGTGCTTAGCAACCTTCAGTGGAAATAAAATATTTTAAATCTAAAGTACAAAAGTTACATTCTGTTCCCTTTTGAGCAAAACGGAAACTTGCTGTATTAAATATTGAATGTGGAAAGATTTTTATATTGCTTTCTTATATCTTTTGGTTCTGTTGTTTGTCTCTGGGCAGAGAACAGTTTTTCAAGACTGTATGGCTGATTCTAACAATGGAACAAAAGATCTATTTTCCCCATTTCTTCATCTCCTCAAATTTTCCCAGGATCTTTTCAAAGGGATCACTCAGTTTCTAATGTCAAATTGGTGTTGGAACTGGGGGGAAAAAAACCCATTTTCTCCCTTTTAAGTGTCAGGATCATTCTATGGACAAAACTGTTTTTGGTGTCATTCTTAGAGTAGAGTAGAGTAGAGTAGAGTAGAGTAGAGTAGAGTAGAGTAGAGTAGAGTAGAGTAGAATAGAATAGAATAGAATAGAATAGAATAGAATAGAATAGAATAGAATAATATACTGAAGCTGACCTGGCTGTTTGCTCTTTGCTGCAAGGACATGTCAGAGTTTGCAGCAGCAATCACATCCAGAATGCACACACAAGTAACAGCAGGATTCAGTAACTTCTCTTTATATATAATATAACACATGAAGTAAATATACAATACCAAAAGCAGGTTTTCCAACGTGGTAGTAAATACAAGCAAAACACAAGCAGAGGAGAGGAGTTTCAGTAGCTCAGCACAGCATGCAAGCTAAGCCACACCCAGGCTCCTTGCTGTCCTTGTTGCTCACACAGCAAATGCTCTTTCAGTTTCCAAACAGTCCTCAACTCTCTCAAACTCTGACAGGATGCTAGCCAGATGAATACCAATGGATGCTGGTAGGCAGAGGCAGAATTTTTTTTCTTTATTTTCCTCCCCAAAAGCTAAGGTGCATCTTATACTCCGGAGCATCTTATACTCCAAAAAATACAGTATCCTCAAAGAAAAATAAGAAAGTCCAGTGCCTCTTGAAAAAATGCACTTTGGGGACATTCTCCTTGATTGTATACAGCATTTTCTTAAATTTCCCTTACAAAGAAGCACATTGAATCAAATTAGTAATGAAGCCTTCTATAGGTAGGGATTATAATTTCATCTAGGAACACTAATGTCATAAATGTTGCTCCCAATAAAGACATTTTTTAGACATCTGGAATATCTGATTGCCTTTCAATGTCCCATAATTAGCAAAGCTTTCTGAGATAACATTGCAGCTTCAAGGTCCATGAAATTGGTGCTGGTGGTGGAGAAGGATGAGAAGGAATTATCCTTAACAGACATTTGAAAGTATTGAGTCATACCTCTGTTTCTAAACTTAAAAGAAAAACCACATTGGGCCTATAGCAGGAACGTGGAAATAATTTGAAGATATATTGATTGTTTGATTCTAGGGCTGAGAAATTATTGTGCAACTTGAGTTGTGCACCACACTAAAGCTGAGAAATAAAATAATATACTATTTCGCCCCAGTACCTGAAATTATAACACACAACTAACAGTTGTAGATGTAAAGCCAGCAAGGTCAAAGTAAGAGTAGTACAAGCAAAAAAAAAGTATAAATCAGGCTGAGGTTGAACAAAATAGATTGTGTTATTGTTTGTAATAATAAAAATGCAGATATTTCATTATTCTACTTTTTAATTAAATTTGCAACCCGTATTATATCTCCTTATTAAGTACTAACTTGGAGCCTTCCAAACAGTGGTGAAATCTAAAATTGGTTACTACCGGTTCTGTGGGCGTGGCTTGGTGGGGGGGTAATATAACTGGGTGGGCGTGGCCAATTTTTTTTTTACTTTTAAAACCATTTTTTCTACAACCTCTTCGGCGAAGAGATTGTAAACAAATGCTTTCAAAAGGCTCTGACGATCCCAGCTGAGTTGCCTGATCGGCAGAGGCATTTAAAAGAAAAAAAAGGGGGTTTTCTTTTAAAAGCCTTTGACGATCCCAGCTGAGCTGCACGATCATCAGAGGCTTTTTTTTTTTACTTTTAAAAGCATTTTTTTGGCTGAAGAGGTTGTAGAAAAAATGCTTTTAAAAGTAAAAAAAAAAGACTTTGATGATTGTGCAGCTCAGCTGGGCATGTGGGGAGGCAGGGATTTTTGCTATCGGTTCTCCGAACCACCTGCCTCCATCGCTACCAGATCCGGCGATCCGATCCGAACTGGGAACATTTCACCCCTGCTTCCTAACTGTGACACATTATGATAATTTTGAATCTATTTAAGCTTATTTCAACAGTACATCTGCTAGGTCAGAAAAACTGTTGGCCATCTGCTGATAGTTCACAAAATCCAATTCTCTTTTTTTTTTTTTCTGTGCCAAGCATTTAATGATAGAAAGCTTAATTTGCTTTGCCATGGCTATTATATTTTCTCAGACTTCAGCCTGTGGTTTTTGACTGTCCATCATTCTGGCAAGAAAGAGATGGTTCTTGTCCAGTCATCTAATGTTACAAAACCTGGACTGCAGTACTCCAGTTAACCACTAGATGACAACAAACCCTTTTTACGACCATGTAGTCTATTAATTCAGGGTAGAGTCGGGGTGACTGGATGGAGCTGAGCATTTACTGGCCGGATGCCCTTCCTGATGACACACAGAGTTCACAGCAAAAAAAAATTTCTTTGCACACTGGGAGAGAAACATCTGCCGCTACCTAGGATTGAACTCTCAACCTTCCGAGTGGGAGGCAAGAGTCTTCACCACTAGGTCACCATGCCACTCATCACTAGATGACAACAGAGAGACACAGAAATCTGTCATATAGCGGTCACCCAGATTATAGCCCAGATATGTTGATCCTAATTCATCTTCTTTAATTATGTCTTGGTACTTTCTATGTACCATTTCTAACTCTTTCTACCTAAGGGATGCAGTGGTTCAGTGGTAAGACGCTGAGCTTGTCAATCGAAAAGTTGGCAGTTCAGCGGTTTGAATCCCTAGTCCATGTAACGGGGTGAGCTCCCGTGACTTGTCCCAGCTTCTGCCAACCTAACAGTTCAAAAGCACGTAAAAAATGCAAGTAGAAAAATAGGGACCACCTTTGGTGGGAAGGTAACAGCATTCCGTGCCCCTTTGGCATTGAGTCATGCCGGCCACATGACCACGGAGACGTCTTCGGACAGCGCTGGCTCTTTGGCTTTGAAACGGAGATGAGCACCATCCCCTAGAGACAGGAACGACTAGCACATATGTCTGAGGGGAACCTTTACCTTTATTTCCTACCAAGTTGGCTATTTGGAACAAGCAAACGAACAAATCCTACACATCTCATTTAAATATTTTTAAAAATGTATTATTCTGCCTATAATTCTGTCACAGTATATGTGCTTAACAGCATAGTGACAAGGAGTCATCACTGCTTCATCTAACTCAGAATTGCATAATAAAAGGCACACACCGTAATATATGCACAAAAAGGTTTTCTTTTTTTAATCATATACAAAAATGACCTTATCCAGCCCCTCAGTGCTGAGTCAGCCTCTGTCTATTTTAATTGACATTTTAAATAATACAGTAGTTTAATGTTCATTTTCAAGCTGAGCAGGGGCTATTCTCCCTTTCGGATTGGTAGAAAATTCCATAAAATTATTTACCCTGGCTTGTTGACTTTGATATAGCTTTATAGAATAGCCCTGAAAAGCTATACCCAGATTGGAGGGCAAATAAAAAGAATTAATGAAAAAGAGGATATCTTCTAAACTGTTTTTTTTTTTCTTTCTTTTCTTCAAGTAGTCCCTAGAAATATGTCTGAAGTTCCAGGATCAATCCCAACTCGAAGGAGATTTTCATGTGTTGGTAATCTCTAATCTCACGTCATAAACTCTCAAAAGTTTAAACTTTAGAGTTGATGCACAGCAACATTTCATGGGATGTTTTGAAACAGAATTTTCCAAAAGAGAGCCAAACAAAAACTGCATTTTTATTATACCCATTTCTTCAACCTCTTGGCCTAAGAAAAAGTCAAACATTACATCATTACAATAGCTGGATGGCTCAGGAGAGATGGAGACTATGGGTCACATACTCCTGTGATGTTCCTTTTACAGAACGATTTGGTGGGGTGGGGGAGGAATCCACATCTTTCCAATAACTGCTAGTGTTCTGTCCCAGCTACGGACCCCAAAGAACGCAGCACACACAAAGTCCGTTCAAACCTTAGTTTACTGAATAAACGAGTCTTTTACAACAACGGCTGTTAAGTAATTGCATTAACAGCCGCCAAGAATTCAAAGAATAATAACTGAAAGCTTACTATGGTTGGCAGAATGCCCAGAAGCAATTTGCAGAAAGCTGATAAGATAAGCAAGACAAGACACAAAGGTATGTGAACTAAGTTGTTCCCTGCAAATTGCTTCA
Organism: Pantherophis guttatus; assembly: GCF_029531705.1. The sequence goes on along the minus strand of NW_026844017.1, from coordinate 11,822,846 downwards.
GTCGGCATTCCTCCTTAAATAGGCTAAGGGAGTGGCCAATTAGCCCTAAGTCTTACTCTCAAGGAGACCTCCTCCTGAGAAGCCACTCCTGCCTTTTGGCAGCTCTGCGCGCCCGTGCATCGAGAAGAGGCTCCTCCTCTTCGTCCTCTTCACTTAAGGGAGCTTCTGAAGGTTCTGAAGGCCCTGGCTGAATCCCCACCTCTAGCACCACATCTTCTCCAGCCTCCTCATTGTCCGACTTGAGTGCTAGCTGCCCAGGCTGCTGGCGCAGCACCACATCAGCCTCCTCGCTGTCTGAATCAGCTACTAGCTGCAGAGGCTGCTGATGGGCCACAACAGCTAGGTATCCTGGCCTTTCCCACACTGCTTATCTCCAGTGGCTGCTTAAGGACGAACAGTCCGAAATTACAGTGCAGGTGGCTGGATTTTGTGCAGCATCACTGGGGATTCGTTGGAGACACGTGTCAAACCCACCATAACTATTTTATACAACAAATGTGGCAAACCCTTTGCACTGCTTATTCCTTTCCCTTTTCGTAATGAACTGACTACAGGCCTCACAGTTTATGGATTACGATTTTAGTATAGTTAGACCATGTATAATTGACAGACTGGATTTTATCATCGATTTTATCTGTTATTTATTATTTTATTCTAGAATTTTTAATGGTACATTTATTGAGTGTTTTTTTTTTTCTCATTTGTTCTGGTCTCTGGTCTATGACTGTAATAAAAATTCTACAATAGCTGGAGTAATCTATAAACTATAGTCCCCTAATTCTAAAGAGGGTTAATTCCAGCATTCTGTTTCTACCATGATAAATATTTGTTTGTTTGTTTGTTTGTTTGTTTTGTCAAGCATGTATTAGACAACAGATATAAGTATAAACATGATTATGAATACATGAGATGGATGCCAAAAAAATGGGACATTAGGACAGGGACTTATGGTTGGTGTTCTTATGCACGCCCCTTATAGATCTCTTAGGAATGGGGTGAGGTCAACAGTAGACAGTCTAAGGTTAAAGTTATGGGGGTTTGGAGAAGAAACCACAGAGTCAGGTAGTGCATTCCAGGCATTGACCACTCTGTTGCTGAAGTTGTATTTTCTGCAATCAAGTTTGGAGTGGTTTACCTTAAGTTTGTATCTATTGTGTGCTCGTGTATTGTTGTGGCTGAAGCCGAAGTAGTCATTGACAGGTAGGACATTGTAGCAGATAATTTTATGTACTACGCTTAGGTCAGACTGAATTTGGGGTGTGTGATCCTGATGCCACTGCTACATTTCAAATTGCAATGGTCTTAGAAGAAGTATGGATTGCATAACTTTAGACATCAACAATAGCCATCTACAGTTCACTGTCTGGATGCAGACAGTTTTCCAAGTGAATAGAGAAGAAGACCTCACCTTTGTTCTTCATACATTCAGTTGGGTTGCCTTAAGAAGATTTGACTTGAACAGGAATGTATCTCCTCTGATCTGGAACTATTACAGAATTGAGTTCCAGATGAGGTTGAGAATTGTAATGCTTGCAATTGAACACAAGAAGAGCTCACCCTTAAATTTACATCAAAAAGATGAGAGACAGAGCAGGTGAGACAGTGATATGTCCTCTACTCAAACTCTCATACATTCAGGCAGACACTTAAGAAGACTTTTATGCCATTCTTCTCTCTCTTGGGAATGGATGGATTTTACAGGCTTCTGTGTAGAGCAATCTATATATATAAAAGCCAAATACCACTCGCTCATCATGAAATCTCCAGAACGGTAAAGCCTACAAACTTGAAATTTGGCACATATGTTCCTCTTGGCTCCTAGGTGCTCACTAAGAAAGGGTTTTTCGAAATGACCATCAGATCATTAGTATTTCATATACAGTATTATATTCATATGCTGTAATGCTAAGGAGTTAAACATTCTACTCCCCCTCCCCACCTGAAAGGAACTCTGTCCCAACTGCCAGTTGCCTTATATTAACATGCTCTGATGCTACCCCTTTGCTAAACAGGGCATGGGTGTGGCCAGCATGTGACTCATCCAGCCTGTGGGCCGGGACATTCTACTCCCCCTCCCCCTCTGTTCCAACTGTCAGTTGCCTTATATTAACACACCCTGATGCTATGGAGTTACACATTCTACATTAAGTTTCAGGCTTTAAGTGTCAATTTATCACACCCAATCACATAGTTTCATAGTGAAGCACGGGCGTCCAGCTAGTATACGGTATATTTGTTTTAGATTTGCTCATTTGACTGACAGTTTACTTTTTACACTGGAAAACAGCCTAAATGATTTGTTTTGGTGTTGTTGTTTTGTTTTGTTTTTTTGCATAGGAGAACATCATGGAGGTGATTAGAAATCAAGAATTTTTGCTGCTGCCAGCAGAGGAACTGCACAAACTTCTTGCCAGTGATGATGTGAATGTTCCTGATGAAGAAACTATTTTCCATGCCTTAATGAAGTGGGTCAAATATGACCTTCAAAGGAGATGTAATGATTTGAGTATGTTACTTGCCTACATCCGACTACCACTTCTTCCACCCCAGGTAAATGTTTAGTTACCTCTGGATATGTCTCTCTCACACACTCTCCGTGTTTGTGTTTGGATTTCAAAGTCAATATCTTCCTCAACTATCAAATATGCATTTTAAGTGGCATGTACAAAATTTTGGAACAAGAGATTTTAGGTGGCATGTACAAAATTATAGAATTTAAAGAACAACAACAAAAAAAAATCCTAAAGAGTGTGTTGCATCTTTTCCAGCACATAATCCAGCTGTTCTGGAGATGGACCTGCAGGTTTTTGGATGTTACCGTACTTTTCAGAGTATAAGATGCACTTTTTCCCCCCAAAAAGGGTGGAAATGTTCATGCGTCTTATATACCGAAAACAGCCATTTTTGGTCTCCCAAAATCCCACCCTGTGTGTCCCATTTTCCCTCCAAATAGGTCATTTTTTTGCAAAAACAGACTCATTTTTCACAAAAACAGGATGTGCAGAGAGTTTAGGAGGCCTCCAGAGTGCTCCTGGGGGCTGGGGAGGGCAAAAACCAGACACACGGAGGCCAAAAACTATTTTTTTTCTTGTTTTCCTCTTCAAAATCTTGGTCTTATACTCTGGTGTGTCTTAAAATACGGTAAATCTCTGAACAAGAAACATTTTGTGGTGCTTTAGTTCTGTTTTGGAGCAGGGCAGTATCTAGAACATCATGATCTGCTTCTGATTTGGAGGGCTATCCGTTGAAAACCTTCTGGGTGTCTCTTCCCCACCACCAAAAGATGGATTGGCATAATATAGAAAAGAAATAAAATTTTATTTTCCCTTCCTGTGAATCTTTTTCATAGATTTTTCTCTTCAAAATATGATTAAACATACAAATAAGAAAGTAAAAATGTTAGCCCGCCTAATCATAAACTTACCAAATGAATAAATAAGCTCATTGATTACCATTCTTAGCATATCATCAATATGCCTATAAGAAAATAAATAAGCATTAGAAAACCTCACTCCCTAATTAAAAAAAGAATAATTAAAAACCTAACATGTCTGTCTATGGAGATTTTCTGTCATGCAGATCATGGCTGTCCCAAAAGTGCTTTTTCAAGAGGCAACTGGACTTTCTGGTTTTTCTTTGAAGACGTTTTGCTTCTCAATCAAGAAGCTTCTTCAGCTCTGACTGGATGGTGGGGAATGGAAGAATTTATATTCCTTGCAGACAGCTGGTCATTTGCATTCTTTTAGAGGGACATTGAAGCAGTTGGAAGTTTATCTGTGTCCTCAGGATCACCTGAGTAGTTCTAATTATTCCTGTAGTCTGCAATTTTTCCTCTGGAAATCCATTCCTAATTCCCCACCATTCAAAGGGTGTTCATCTCAAATTGTATAGCTAAAAGTCCGTAGAGATTCTTAGTCATCCAGGTCATGGTTGTCCCAAAGGTACTTTTTTAGGAGGAGACTTTCTTGTTGTTGTTTGCATTCTTTTAGCGGGTCGTTAAGGCTCTGTGTCCTCAGAGTCATCTGAGTGGTGAAAATGGGTAGGTGGAACATTCCTGGAACTGTTGAAAGAATGCAAATGACCAACTCTCTGCAAGAGTGTAAATCTTTCCATTCCCCACCATCCAGTCAGAGCTGAAGAAGCTTCTTGGATGAGAAGCGAAACATCTTCAAAGAAAAACCAGAGCATCCAATTGCCTCTTGAAAAAGCACCTTTGGAATAACATGTCTATGGTTTTTTTTATATGCAGAAATTTTTTTTAAAAAAATAATTAGATTTATATGCCTCCCTTCTCCGGAGACTCGGGATGGCTTACAATGCGTTAAGCAATAGCCTTCATACTTTTGTATATTTTATACAAAGTCAGCTTATTGCCCCCACAATCTGGGTCCTCAATTTACCTACCTTAGAAAGGATGGAAGGCTGAGTCAACCTTGAGCCTGGGGAGATTCGAACATGCAATAATTGTAGGCAGCTGAATGTTAATAACAGGCTTTTAGTCTGTTGAGCTATCCAGGCTCCATTTATGAAGTTTCTTTTCAAAACCAGTCTAATTCACAGCCACACAACCATTAGAAGGGTGGGAAAATAAATCACCACTTTTCCTTGGAACTTCCTAGCTTCAGTCTTAGTTGGTGGATTCAGACAGTGATAGGAAACATGGAAAATGGTGGTGTTGAAGCATTTTGCAAAAGAGATATTAATTATGGTGTATTCACAATAATATCTGGGAATCAGAGAACTGAAGCTCACTTATAATTGAATCTGGACTTCAGCTGAGAGGGCACTCCCTGAAAAGAACAAGGTTGCAGAATGGGGTAAAATTCACTTAACAACAGTCTCGCTTTACAACAGAAGCTTTGGGCTCAAGCGTGGTCATAAATCGAGGGCTACCTATAGTTGCGAAATGCCATTTTTTTGATGTAGAATTTAAAATGGGGCTCACGATAAAAGGTAACATGAGAAGCAAGCGTTATAGCGGCATGATGTTTGAAAAGTTAAAAGCAGTACACAAATCGCAGAAAACAATACAGCTGGGAAAAGGAAAGCATGGGACCATAAAAGATAGGATTGGGAGCAACAGCCAGGATTCAGTTTATGTGTGGTTTGGTGAGTTAGTCCAGCTGAGTCCTACACACACAGCCTTCTGGAGAATTTGATTATTTTTACACATATAGTGGAAGGGGAAGGGGATGATGGCTCAGCGGTTAAAGATGCTGAGCTCGTCAGCTGGAAACCCGACAGCTGGGTGTTCGAGATCCAAGCACGGCACAACGGAGTGAGCTCCTGTTCTTTGTTCCAGCTTCTGCCCACCTAGCAGTTCAAAACCATGCAAATGCGAATAGATAAATAGGCACTACTTTGGTGGGAAGGTAACAGTTTCCGTACACCTTGATATATAGTCATTCTGGCCACATGACCAAGGAAGTGACTTTGGACAATACTGGTTCCCTCGGCTGAGAAACAGAGATGAGCAACCCCCCCCCCCCTTAGAGTTGGACATGACTGGTGTTCACACCCAACCGTCACAAGTAGTGATAAGACATTTACTCACGAGTAAAACAAACCCCTTTTCGTAACTGGGAAGTAACAGTCTTTTATTCATGTGGATAAACAAAAAACTCAAAAGTAATTAGTCCCAACAAATCTGGGTTTAGCTAAAAAATCCGAATTGCTTGCCGTATACTAGAAACGAACGGTTGTCTGCAACAACCGACCACTCCCAAATCTCTTCTATTTATTTCCCAGCCATGGAGGGGCTGGCTATCGTCTGCTTCTGCCTCTCCCTGAGAGCCGGCTTATTGATTTCCATTGTTCTCCTCTCCTCTCTGCACATATGTGCATCTGGGATGGGCCCCATCTGTTCCTCCACCTCACTCAGCTCAGGACCTGAAGACAGCTGCCTCTCCACTGGGGGAGGATGGAAGGCCCCAGTTCTGCCTCTGCCTCTGATGCTGTTTTCTTATCGGTGCCTCTCAAAGGTTCCGAAGTTGGCCGAAGCTCTCCCTCCACCTCTTCCTCATCTGACTCTGCAGCTAGGTCTGCTGGCAGCTGACCAGGCCAAAACAACTGGCCAGAAGATGTCTTTACCTTTACACATAGTAGATGCGCTTTGTCCAAACCACAGCACATTGCAAAGTGCTCCATACAGCCCAGCCCTAATCAGCTCATTACCCTCCCGACATCAATTGTTGATGAGCAAAGTGGAATTAATTTCTCTCCTTTCTTTTCTGATGACTCCTGCTTTGTGACTTGGAGTGGCTTCCCTTGATATATTTTGTTTACAAGCAAGGAACCAGAATGCAAAATAGATCAGTGGAAATGAAAACCCTAAAGCTAAGCCAGATAAATTATTGTTCTAATTTTAACAGATTTACTTTTATGTGAGATTACATATGTAAAGTGTTACATTTTAAAACCTTATCCAAGATAAAACCGCTTAAAGCTTTCAGTGGAAAAGTGCCAGGTTTTAATTAAAATAGATTCAGGCAGGGTTTAAGAATAATTACACTGGATTTATTTTACAGCTAGCAAACTAAATCAGAATATTGGTTAAGGTAAGACTGGATCAATTAGGATAGTAAAGGTAATTTGCATTTCTAATGCATGTCTAATCATTGGGCAAAGATTGGCTTGTATGAATCTTTAAACTTGTCTGGAATAGAAGGTCTCACGAGACTGGCATTATTGTGAATTTAAAAATTCTAAAAGGCTTTTTTTTAAAATAATATGCTGCCTTGGAAAAAACCCAAAAAGCAGCAGTTTCACAGTAAATCTGTCATGTCTATGTCCTCTTGGGACAATTCACGTCCAACTTCTTAAAAGCAAAATTGACTGGCACTTAAAAAAAAAAAAACAGAACAGAAGTTTAAAATAAGAAATAACAATATGGCAGCACAAATCTGGAAGGAATTTAAAGAACTTCCTTAAAATCAGAGATTACAGGTTTGCAAACCAAGTTCAAGAACATAAAGCAAAGGTCTTGGGGAGGTCCTTTCCATGTTTGTTGAAATTGTTGCTAAATCTACAAAGTTCCACCAATTACATTGGTTAGTGGTGGGATCCTTCCTGTTTAACAACCGGTTCGGTGATCGCGCAGCACAGTTCAACGAAAAATCACCTTCTGTGTTAGTGCTAGGGAATTAAAACAGCTGAGACACAGCAATCCGCTCTACCACACTAATCTGCTGTGAAGATAAAGGTAAGTTAAGTGCAGGGGCGAGCGGACGGGCCCAGCTGATCAGAGCAAACTGGTTTGCTCCCAGCTGATCGGCGGCGCTTCCAGTTCACCCGAACCGGTCCGAACCGGTAGAATCCCACCCCTGACATTGGTTGTGGGAGAATCATCTGCATTTCATGAAAGCTGTGGGACCATAGGACAAATAGGTACATGTAATCTACATGAATAATATGCACTCCTATATTCACTTGCCTGAAAGTAATTCTGGAAGTTATTTTCAGTACGTATGCATAAAAGTGATTAGTCTGGTTTTAAGGGAATGATCAACGATGCAAATTGCTGATCCATTCCATCTCAGTTAATGGCATAAACTGATCCCCAAAGCACCAAATAAATAAATAAGTTAGAATAAAATCCATTCGATGTTAATAATGCTTCCAAATTTGACTGTCATTTGAACATAGAAGAAGGCCAAAGGATGAGGAAAGAAAGTATGAAGTTATGAATTCTTCTTCTTTGAAGTTTTTAAAATAGAGGCATGGTGATCATCGGTCAGAAACGGATTAGTGCCTTCTGCACGAACTCTCAAATCTGTCCAAATTTGGGATTCTGCAATAGGAACACAACTGATGCTTTTGAAACCTGGTGTTGGAGAAGAGTCCTGAGCGGACAGCCAAGAAAACTAAACCAATGGAAACAAATTAGCAATTAGATGTCTACAGAGATTTTCAATCATCTAGGGCATGATTGTTCCAAAGGTGCTTTTTCCAAGGCAACTGGACTAGTGGAAAATGGAAGGAGTTATATTCACCATCTATCTCCTGTTTACAACACAGTCCCTCCCCAACAGAGAGGTACCATCTATCTCCTGTTTACAACAGTTCTTTCAGCAGTTCTAAGAAGATTCTACACCCATTTGCACTATTCAGGTGACCCTGAGGGCACAGACGAAAATCTAGGTGGCCTCAATGATTCTCAGAAAGAGTGCTAACAACCAGATGACTGCAAAGAAGATAAACCTTTCCATCCTCCACCATTCAGTCAGATCTGAAGAACCTTCTTGGATGAGAAGCGAAACGTCTTCAATGTCCAGTTGCCTTTTGGAAGAGCACCAATTAGTCCAGAGTTTCCCCTTGAGGTACAAATGACTGGGCTCAATTGATCCTACTTAGGACCTAAAACAGCTCTCAGGTGAAGGCTTTGGTGCTGATGGAAAGAAAGAGAAGAAGACTGCCAGCAACAAGGTAGACGGATTTAGCTGCAATGATGATTGGCGGACCTAAAGGATCAAATTAGGAACATATCATCATTCAAGTTTTTAAATCAAAACTATCCATTACTAGCACTATGGGCTGTTAAGCCTATTAATAGTCCCGGTTCTTTAATCAAGAAGCTAGTGTTTGATAAAGGTAAAGGTTCCCCTTGCACATATGTGCTAGTCGTTCCCGACTCTAGGGGGTGATGCTCATCTCTGTTTCTAAGTCGAAGTACTGTTCTAAGATGTCTCCATGGTCATGTGGCTGGCATGACTAAACACCAAAGGTGCACAGAACGCTGTTACCTTTTTTTAAAATTTGATTTATATGCCGCCCTTCTCCGAAGACTCAGGGCGGCATACAATGTGTTAAGCAATAGCCTTCATACTTTTGTATATTTATACAAAGTCAGCTTATTGCCCCCACAATCTGGGTCCTCACCTTCCCACCAAAGGTGGTCCCTATTTTTCTACTTGCATTTTTTATGTGCTTTCGAACTGCTAGGTTGGCAGAAGCTGAGACAAATAATGGGAACTCACCCCATTACGCGATTACGCAGTGATTCGAACCACTGAACTGCCAACCTTTCGATCGACAAGCTCAGAGTCTTAGCCTTTGATAGAGAGAAGTAAAACAAAAATCTTTTAAAACATTATACAATGAAAATAAGGATTATCATTTTATTTATTTTTTTACTCCAAAAGATTAAATCACATTCCACTGTTGAATTAATATTCTGCCTTTCCAAACTGCATTGCAATGAATAAAATAATAGAGGATATTTTCTTAACAGGATAATTATCTGTTACTAAACTGTAGAATGTGCTAAGAGTGTAACTATCATTTTTCGATGGTTTGATATGTTCAGGACTACCTCTGTCATGGAGGGAAGTTAAATAAGACAGGATAATTACATTTTATGTCTGCAAGTGGTTGAATTTGGTTAAAGACTTAGCAAAATGATTACAGAGTGAATTATTTAAATTTGAAATACCTGATCAATATGAATTGGTGTCATTTTTTACTTCTCATGGTTTTAATAATTTGGCCTAAAGAGATAGATATACTCTGATCTTTCTTTGAAGTATTCAAAAATATATCTACTGTAATGCATGCCTTACAGTGAGGTTACGAGTCAAATAATAATTATATAATTATTTCAATAACCACACTTCAGAAGAGACTCAATGGCTTAAGCTAATGACCTATGCTCACCACAATCTCCTGGTTTCAGAATCTGCATATATGCTGAATTAAGATACGGAGATACACCCTTCACACAATTTGAAAAATGTTTGAAAGGTATAATTGCCAGACTGAAGCCGAAGAAAATGCCTTCCACCACAAATAGTAGAAAGCTTTCGTGGTCAATGAACCAGCAATTATTCTATAACTGCAGATTCTTTATTCATTAAGTGTCTTCGGCTGCTAAAACTGTATTTTAATTTAATAAGTTTTTACATATGTGTGTTTGTGTGTGCATATTTATAAACTGAAATCTCTATATTCATTCTCATGCAACATTAGATTGCTCAACTCGTTTGAGTTTAGAAACTAATAACTTAATTTCTCACCTTCTCTCTAATATCATTGCTTGTGCCGTGTAATAAAATTCTTTTTCAGAAGCATAAAGCTGGTTAAATTCCTATTTAGCAGAGACCAAACATCTATATTGGTCTGAGGATGAGAATGCATAAAATGGTAATCAAGATTTCATTGCAAAGACATTTAGCTGTTTAAATTGAAGAAACGACTTTACAGCATAGGATGGGACCCTAGGGAAAGGAAAGCATGACATCTGTCTTCAGTTTTTTTTTTTAAAATGGAACCCCTTTATTAAATTTTGGAACTTGAGTATAAAAAGGACAGTTTTGAAGTCGGGATAATCTATACACAGAAGGTGATCCTACATCCTTAAAATATCAGTAGTATTTGGTGTCTATAATAAACATTGTTTTTTCTACTGTCAAAATCTGTACCCTGCTGTTTAGATGGGAAAGGGTCCAGTGATTATAGACCAGTATTTTTCTACCTTGGCAACTCTAAAATGGATGGACTTCAACTCCCAGAATTCCCCAGCCAAAATGGCTGGTTTGGGGATTCTTGGCATTGAAGTCCACTCGTTTTAAGATTGCCAAGGTTAAGAAATACTTCTGTGGACCTTCTAAAGCTACAGAGAAATGATGATAGATCCCAGAGACAGTTCAATATCTTCGTTTTTTTTTTTTATGATTTGCTGAATTTCTGTGGGATTGATCTTGATATCCTACCCCCTGAGTACCTCTGTTTATTTGATGATGAGTTGTAGATAAGGTCAGTCTGTGAAAGGCTAAACTTTATGAAATGTTTCATATATTAAGCAGTAAGAAACCTAAAATATTATTTATTCACATCAAGGTGCAGCATCCAAAAACACAAAAATGCTTTGTGTGTAATAGTGTTGCCTCTATTCAGACATTTTGAACAACTATGATCTTCTTGAACATGTGTATATTTGAGTAGGATACCCTCTTGTCCTCGCTGTGAGCAAAATGCCTTCAGGTGAATTCACTGTAGATTATTTGCAACCCAATACATAGAAACAATTCAACCCAAATGCCTTGATTTTTGGAATTCAGGTTAAAAATTAAGATTGGACTGAGGCAAAACTTTTCGTCCTGTTAGTCTTTTGATTGTGGCTATGATGTTGACATTTGGTTATGTCCTTCTAATGGAAATTTATTATTTATTTATTTATTCATTCATTCATTCATTTATTTATTTATTTAAATTTTTATACCGCCCTTCTCCCGAAGGACTCAGGGTGGTGTACAGCCATACTAAAACAACATATACCCATAAAAAGACATGAAATGTCTTTCTTCTTCTATATATTGGTTTTATATATCATAAAGGGGATTATAGGGAATAAATTAGATCACATTATGGGACTTTTTGAGTAGAAGCAGATATGGAGGCAGTGGTGGGATTCAGCCGGTTCGGGCCAGTTCGGGCGAACTGGTAGTTAAATTGCTGGGTGGCCCCACCCCTTCTTGTACCGCCCCTTCCAGGAGTCCCAACATGCCCCATTTTGGCTCCCAAGTAAGTGCAGGGAGGCTTCTTAGGGGCACAGGGCCCCCCATGGCCCATCTTCACTCCCAGGAGGCTGCAGAGAGGCCTACTAGGCACAAAATGGGATGCAGGGAATGTGGCATGCCCCCACCCCCATGGCCCGTTTTCACCCCCAGGAGGTTTCAAGGAAGCCTCCTAGGCCCAAAACGGGGTACGGGGGGGGGCGATGCATTCCCCCCACAACCCGTTTTTGCTCCCGGGGGGGTGCAGGAGGCCGAGTGCTGCCTGTCACACTCCCTGGCCACACCCACCATGGCCATGCCCACCCAGCATTAGGGCAGAGAATCGGTTGTTAAATTATTTGAATCCCACCACTGTATGGAGGGATTGTTGTTGGTTCTGAAAGCAATAAAAGATGGTTAATTTTCTACCTGAGAGTGGTTGCACGCGTGCTTCCAATTTGTTGAAGTAACCTGCATAATGATTTTTTTTTTAGTTCAAAGGTTATTGGAGCCTTACTTGCTTAGGTTAATCAATTCTCCCTTTCTTGCATTAGGTTGATTCAAAATCATCATCTCCATCTTCATCATCACCATCAATGTGGCAGTGGACTAAGACTGGGGAGAGACGGGTTCAAGTTCACCCTCAGCTGCAGACGTTCAGTAGGTTACTTTTGGGCCAGTCCCTCTCTTTCAGCCTAACTACCTGTGTATTTCCACAGCTTGAGGTAAGTTGGACTGAACAGAGAGACTGGCCAGAAGTTATTCTTAAAGTTAATTCCACGGTCAACTTGAGAATTTGCAATTAAATTACCCTCTGGTTATACCAGGCAAAATGTCCCAGTAAGAGCTAGTATCCTTTTAAAACAATGGTCATTCTTCAAGATCCAGAAAGACAGAAGACTGAGTATTAGTGTAATCAAGAAGATTAGAAGAAAACATTTGTGTTTTCTTCTAACCTGGGCTTGAGAGCCACAAGGTTTAGTGGTAAGGCACCAGGCTAGAAACAAGGAAACTGTGAGTTGTAGTTCTGCCTTGGCCACAAAAACTGGGTGACTTTGGGCCAGCTGGTCTCACTCAGCCCAACTCACCTCACCATGTTGTTGTGGACCAGGAGTAGGTTCTACTTACCTTTACTATTGGTTTGCAATGCAGTGCATGTGTGCGCTTCTGCAAATGTCAGATCATCAATTATGATGTCCAGGCAGGTGGGCAGAGCCTCCCACCACTTTTACTACCGGTTCTAAAGAACCGGGAGCAACCAACCACAGTTGTGGACTCTGCTTTTTAATTCTGAATTTGGGCTTGTATGGAGTCAACCTTATCTTTCAGTCAATCTTAACCCTCTAAAATTCATTCCTGGATCTCAGCAAATCGATTTTTTCCCCCTGATGCATCTCTGTCTTTTCCTATGCATTCTCTTTTACCTAGTACTAAAATCAGGTACCTGCATCTCCTATTAAAAATAATAGTGATGAAATAATACTTGCTGAGACTGAACTACAAACTGAAGCTTGGGTTGGAGTATCAAAGGCAGCCTTCTCTTCTCTTCTCTTCTTTGCTACTTTCGCAACAACTTCCCAATGTCCTTAACATTTTTATGGGGAGTTTTCCTAGCGTACGGATGGGCTCCACGCCAGTGGTGAAATCCAATTTTTTTTACTGCCGGTTCTATGGGCATGGCTTGGTGGGTGTGGTGTGGCTTGGTGGGCATGGCAGGGGAAGGATCCTGCAAAATCTCCATTCCCACCCCACCCCAGGGGAAGGATATTGCAAAATCTCCATTCCCACCCCACTCTGGGGCCAGCCAGAGGTGGTATTTGCCGATTCTCCGAACTATTCAAAATTTCCGCTACCGGTTCTCTGAACTGCTCAAAATTTCCAGTTCTCCAGAACCTGTCAGAACCTGTTGGATTTCAGCCCTGCTCCACGTGCAGCTTGTGTTGGCAAACACAAATTGTGATGTCAGGCATGCATATGTTGCTTAGATGTTACGAGAGAGAGGAGTGGAAAATATTGCCTGTCCCTTGATGGAGAAACTGTCACAGATACATAAGATGCATTATTTATTTCTGAACAAACCCCGGTACAATTCCCCTGCGGATGCATGGCAGGGAAGTAAGGTTTATGATAGCACAAGGGCAGCAGCTAATTAAATTTTAGTTATTCTGTGTAACACTTTGGGAAGATGAAATGCATAGGGACAAAAGCCTAATGTTTGCTTTGCAGACTTATTGAACCAATGTTATGGGTTAATTTACTATATGGGAGATTTTTACAGCATCAGCAACCGCCATAATTTCTAAATTCATCCCCGTTAGACAGTAAAACTAGTTATATATTTTGACTGTTATCCAAGAATATATTTAAGCTTTTTTTATTGCTATTATTGTTGTTTAAGCTGACATTAGACATTAGTTCCCAGATAAATCTCTGGGATATATCGAGTGACATTATTTATACCAGTTTAATCAAAGCTGGATGTGAATTTAAGAGATAGAATTTCTGATTTTGGTGCAATCGTTAATTCTTTTGGGTCATCCGAGGACTTTGATACATCAGATAGAGCATTCAGTTTACCCCGAACAGTAAGAATCTAGTTTGCTTTTGTCTCAGTTTTAGCGTCTCGTGGGTTTCTTTCAAATTTAAATTCACTGGGTTGGCGTAGAGTCTATGATCTTAAAGTTCCTGAAAAAGCTATACACAAAAGACAAGATAAACAAAATGTAACATAAAATATCGTTCTAAAGGGAGACTTTAAACTGCAAGATACACTCTAAAAATTAATATTTTATCTTTAACTTGCAATTTCTTAAATTGGTTATTGTATAGGCTATCTTTTTATCCATGTCTTTCATCTTTGCTCAAATATCTACAGAATATTTGGTTGATTTGTACTATTCCTTATTGTAGCATGACTACCAAGTCTCCTTGGTTTCACTTTTTGTTTCCTGTTCACTCAAAGATAAACTTATTTCTATTGGAGTTATTAGCATCTCATCGCATGCCACCATTTTCTCTCTTATGTACAAAGGCGTTCCCATCGTGGAAACCTTAAGAATGTAGTTCCCAACTAATCTTCCCTTTTTCACTTTTATGAATGTGATCATTATCTCTGGGACTCATCCTCCCAAAACACTTCCCTTGAGGTGCTCTCTCTATCATCTTTTAGAAGGTGGCCAGAAGCATCTGTTTGCATCTGTCACAGCTTCTTCTTCTTCTTTGTGGAGTTACTTATAAGGCGAACAGATGTTTCAGAATGTAATGATCAAAGAAACCTTAGCAAGTGTCATTTTGATTCCTGATCTTTAAGAAAGTCTTTTTCCATTACCCATTTTCAAGTTTAATAAATGGCCATCAGCATTTGTATGTGATTGCATAATAACTTACGGTCTTTTCGCCAATGTTAATTCTCTTATTCCCAGACAGGGTTTTTTGCAAGTCTCAAAGTTTCCTTGGTCTTGCATTCACCAAGCTGGGTACTGGCTGGAGTTGATTATGTCCATTTGAATGTCAACCACTGTGTGGAGACACAATTATATTATATTAATTATATTAATTAATTATATTAAGCAGGCTACCTATATACGTGTCCTTGTCAATATAGCATTGTTTTAAAAGAAATCATATTTCCCAATTGTTACAGATCTCTAATCCTGCGTTTGTCCTGCAGATGTTGTGGGGAATAAAGAATGAGAACTTCATATAAAAACATGATCCTTTTCCCTCCGGAAAAAAAAAAATTAGGGAGATTTAGGATTTAGACATTCCTTTCCATGAAATTGGGGAAGAAAAAATAGGTATCGTTTTTGATTTAGGGATCTTTTCATAGGGGGAAAAAAGATGTTTCCATAAGGAAAAGAGGGGAACATCAATTGTTGAAATGCTGGGATTTCTTGAGAAAAAATAAAATGGGAATTAAAACCTCAGTTGAAAAGAATGTTCACCCATGCACAGAAGTGTTGGTCTGTCTCCTATTCTCACAATTTCATGGTAATGTACCGCTTTCTTTGAGAAGTAGCACGACTAACAGCTTAGCTTCTCAATTGCTATGCTGATCAGTGATGGGATTCAAACATTTTTACTACTGGTTCTCTGGGCGTGGCTTGGTGGGCATGATATGGCTTGCTGGGGGTGGTTTGGTGGGCATGGCAGGGGAAGGATGATGTAAAATCTCCATTCCCACCCCACTCCAGGGGAAGATTACTGCAAAATCCCCATTTCCTCCCAATCATCTGGGACTCGGGAGACAGAGAATAGATGGGAGCAGGGCCAGTCAGAGGTGGTATTTACCGGTTCTCCAAACTACTCAAAATTTCTGCTACCGGTTCTCCAGAACCTGCTGAATACCACCTCTGATGCTGATAACATTGTAAAATGACATGTAATTATTTCACCGATTACTGCTCCAAAGAAGTCTGTGGCCATCTTGTTATCTGTTCATCTGGATTGTCATTCTTGTGGATTTATTTATGACTTTTTATTTACTGAAACAAGAGGCCTCCTCAATATCCTTTGTAAGTCCAAGCCTTCTACATCACGGAAGCTTGTGCAAGGAGATCTGAGGATCAGGCCGTTAAAAAGTAGAATATCACTATTAAATCACAACTCGTATAATTTACAGATTTTAGCCGACCTAGAAAACCATGCACTTTTTAAAGATGACTTGGAATGTCAGAAGCTGATTCTGGAAGCCATGAAATACCATCTTTTACCAGAAAGACGAACACTTATGCAAAGTCCAAGAACAAAGCCAAGGAAATCTACTGTTGGGACCCTGTATGCTGTGGGAGGAATGGACAACAATAAAGGTACCAGTTAATAGTTGTTTTCCAGACAGACATGGAAAAGGATTACTTTTCCTTCGTGTACTAGCTACAGTAATGGCCAAAATTGTGGCCACTACTAATTTTTGAGGTTTGATGGCTAATAACACCACTTTTTTTGGGGGGGGGGGAGTTTCAAGATTAATCATATTCCACTGCTGGAATGGCCTGGGAATAGCCCAGACCTTAACCCAATTGAAAATCTATGGAGCCGATTAAAGAAACTAGTTAGTCAGAAGCGACCCAGCAATAAAACCCAGTTAATAGAAGCCATCATTCAATCTTGGTTTCACATTATAACAGCTGCAGAACTAAAAGACTTGGTTCACTCCATGGGAAGATGTTGTAAAACCGTAATTCATGCTAAAAGTTACCCAACTAAGTATTAACTGACATGGTGATCATTTTTGTATATCTCGTTTTTTCTATGGTGATAATTTTTGTATATCTCATTTTTTCTAGCGTTTCACTTTTCTTCTTTATACTGTAACTGCTATTCTAATAGCAAATCCTTCCTAAAAGTTATTGCATTACATTCTTGATTAAATTATCTTTCCATTGATATATAATTTTATGGTGCTACTCAAAAAAAAAAAAAAAAGTGGCGTTATTAGCTAGTTTTAGAAAATACACTTTTCCCAAAGGGTTTCCACAATTTTGGCCGCTACTGTATATATCCACTCTTTTTAAACTTCTCTGGTATGACTAGCCATGGTGTCTTCAAGCTTGTATTGTAAATTACCGTCATCAGTTTTTGAGCGATTAAAAACTACATAAAGTAATAACAAAGAAAAAGCTCCAAGTTGACTGCAATGTGCTGAGTGGATAATGGTTTAAATATCTTGTGGTGCTTTACCTTTTTTGACAGTTGTAGCAAGTTGATGGAAGGGAAAATATATCTACTCATCTCCTATTGCTTTCTCTTAGGTCTCTCTGGTTGTTGTTTTTTTTAACAAAATGTTCCTTTTGACCAAAATCTTCAGCTTATTTGTTCGGTAATCTTGTCTCATCTAGATTGTTGGAAATAGTTTCTGGCAAGTGGAGCCCTGAAACAAAGCTGAATAAATATCCCATAGGCCATTTGTTGAACCACAGAAATCTAAAGTGTTTACTAGTGACATCTGCGGTGACAGCTACAAGCATCCGAAAATGGCTATGTGTATATACGAAGCCCTGCTCCTTTGCAATGTGCGTTGCACACAATACATGCGTGTAAAAAGGGGCAGGACTTTGATTTTCCAGCCCCACCTGCCATTTTGAAGCCAGGAATCATTCTTGGTCAGAAGACTGGAAAGAATATAGTTAAAACCAAATCCTCTTGTGCAGGGGTGAAATTTACTTACCTTCCCTACCGGTTCACCAATGCGCGTGCTTTACTGCCCATGCTCAGAGGCTTAAAATGTCGCAAGAAAGTGACGTCATGACATCCATGTGGATGGGCAGAGCCTACCCCAGCCACTGCTACCGGTTTGCCCAAGCCGGATAGAACTGGCTAGATTTGACCTCTGCTCTTGTGATACTCTGTTTGGATAATAATCCAAGCTGGAGCTGTTCTGGGTTCCTGTTCTGTAGAAAATGCTACTGCATGGAATATTTAAATTAAAAGTATATAACAAACCAGCTTCACGATCATATATAGATTGCTAAACAATTTTCAGAGGCATAATTGTATTCTTTCTTTTGAATGTTAGACAAAACACTTTCAAAACTGCTAGCTTTTCTAGCCAGTGGCCTTGAATTTATAATTGCAATGTAGTTTACATATATTAGATTTTCTCTACAATAATTAAAATTGACATTTTTCAAGTGTATTCTTCTAAGCCTGATTGGGGAAAAACTACAGTCCATTGGACAAGAAAAAATGAATGGCGTTTGATGTTTATGGCACTGTAACGCCTTCGGTTAATTTACTTCTTTTTCCTTTAAGTGTGCATGTGGTTTACATTTTGGAAGGTTTGACCTGTTCTTTTATATTGTGTCCTATCAAAATTAAAAAAAAACCTTCTTTATGTAGTTGTGAAATAAATATTTTCATGAACCCGTATGGTCTTTTGAATCTGACGATGAGCTGGGAAAACTGCCAAGTAATAGTTGCTAATGTATTTCCAGTTTTTATTATTAGACCAATAATTCTTCCTCTACAGAAAGAAATCAACAATCTGCTTTCATGACGATATAAAATTAACAGTTACATAAACATTAATAATGCACTAGTGTTTATGAACACCGAGAACAAATTCACCTTGAGGTTTGGCTAAAGATAATCTTGGGAAGGTTTCCAGGCAAAGTAGGTAAGGCTAGTGACATTTTTGAAGACAATCTGCCCCTCGTGGATCAAAAGTGATGATCTGACAGAAAAAAATGTTGATTTAATTTAAGACACTACTTTGCTTTTTAAATCGGGTATCCTTTTTAAAACTTCTTGGAATGACATCCTGATATGCTCGCTGTTTGAAAAACCAAGACCAAAAGAAATTACAGTATGGTGTTTCACAGGCATGAAAGAATTAAAAAGAAAAAGAAGAAAACTCTAAAGTTTTTCTGAGCCTCTGAACCAGCTCATAATAAAAATCTATATAGATAGATAGATAGATAGATAGATAGATAGATAGATAGATAGAAAGAAAGATAGATAGATAGATAGATAGATAGATAGATAGATAGATAGATAGATAGATAGATAGATAGATCATGAAATTTCCAGAACTGTAAGGCCTACAAACTTGAAATTTTGCACGTATGTTCCTCTTGGCTTCTATGTGCTCGCTAAGAAAGGATTTTTCAAAATGACCATCAGATCATTAGTATTTCTTATATTATTATTAACACACTTTGATGCTAATTAGACATTCTATTCCCCCTCCCAACCTGAAAATAACTCTGGAGAGAACAGGATAGGATAGGAGAGGCTTTTGTGTGGCAACCCTGAGGGAGAGTAGGAGCTAGGACAGGAGAGGCTTCTGTGGGGCAAGCCTGAGGGAGAGAAGGGGATAGGACAGGAGAGTCTTCTGTGGGGCAAGCCTGAGGGAGAGAAGGGGATAGGATAGGAGAGGCTTTTGTGTGGCAACCCTGAGGGAGAGTAGGAGCTAGGACAGGAGAGGCTTCTGTGGGGCAAGCCTGAGGGAGAGAAGGGGATAGGATAGGAGAGTCTTCTGTGTGGCAACCCTAAGAGAGATAGGGGCTAGGACAGGAGAGGCTTCTGTGGGGCAAGGCTGAGGGATAGAAGGGGATAGGATAGGGGAGGCTTCTGTGGGGCAAGGCCGAGAGGGAGAAGGGGATAGGATAGGAGACGTTTCTGTGGGGCAAGCTGAGGGAGAGAAATGGAGAGGAGAGGCCAATCATAACTAATTTTCAAGCTGTAAGTGTTGATTTATCAAGCCCGATCACATAGTTTCATAGCGGAGCATGGATATTCAGCTAGTAAATAATAAAAACATACATATTTTCCTGACAAAGTACTAAACATTAAAACTTTGCAAAATTTCACCAGGAACGTTAGCGATAATCCCAAATTTCTCCCCAGAGAAGAGAGTTCAGAAAAAGGCAGAGCTTTGAACTTGGATAAAACTTGCTGGAGATAATAAAAAAAAATCTGGACCAGAACTAGTAGCTTTTATGAACAAAAAGCAAGACAAAATTTGGAAGGGGAACATACAATCAAAATGCTGACCTATCCAGAAAAAATAATAATAATTGTGTTTGGATTAGGGTTTTCTTTATTGCTTTGATAAATAAGTGCATGTCTTCTGGATAAAGAACAGTGTGGCACACATAATTCAGGAAATTTTAATTTTCTTTTCAACACAACAAACCATTTGTTTATAACACACTCTCCTTTGGGGGATAGTCTGGCCACCATAAAGAATAATAATAATAATAATAAAAGTTAAATAGCAATTAAAATTATACAACAATAAAAGCAAGAGCCTTCGGGATATATTTACAATTTTAATAAAGACAGGGGGTGCACAGTTACAACGTCTTAAGCCTAGGTATCATCTAACTCAGGGGGTATCAAACTCAATTTAATTGAGGGCTGCATCAGGGTTGTGTTTGACCTCATGGGACTGGGATGGGTGTGGCCAAGATGAGTATAGCCTGCTCGACATCACTCGTGTTGGTGGCGCTTGTGGTGGCCCAAGTACTCTGCTAGCAAAAACAGGCTCCCAAGCTTCATTTTTGGCTGCGACGGCTTCCTGCAACTCTCTGCCAGTGAAAATGGAGCTAAGGAAGGCTGCCTGAGACCCTCCTGAGCTCTGTTTTTGCTGGCAGAGGCACCACTGTTTCCAGGGGAGCCCCATGGGACAGATTTAAGCACCCTGCAGGCCAGATCTGGCCCCCGGGCCTTGAGTTTGACACCCCCGATCTAACTGATATCACTGACGTCAAAGCAGTCTTAGGGCCAACCTCAGCAGTGCTCACCATCCTTTGCACCAACTCCCCACATACATCCAAAGTTGTGCGGAGCTGGAATATGGAGAAAACAAATTCCTACACTAATTTCAGTCTTTTTAGCAGTGGTCACCAACTGGTGATGCGTGGACCACTGGTGGTCCACGAGAAAATTTTGGTGGTCCACAGAAAAATTATTTGCATTTTTTATATTGCACTGAATCAGGGGTTCTCAAACTACAGCCCCTGGGCCAGATATGTGTAATGAATGTATGTGTTGCTGCAGAGAGTCTCCCCCTTTGGTGTCATTTTGTGCAGGTCAGAGGGGGACAAAAATTCCAACTTGGGGTCTGCTTCAGACTCCTGGTGTAGAGCTTTGGGCGAAGGCTGGAGAGAAGCACCGCTGGTGGCGAAGAGCCGTAGGGCCTTGTTCCAGTGGAACTGCCTCATGGCCTGGAACTGGCTGACCATCTCAGCCCGCTGATCCAAGGCCAGGTACCGGCAAGGCGCCGGTACCTGGCCTTGCACTCCCGCAGGTCTTCCCTTTGCTTGGAAAGCCTATGCTCGTAGTGAGGTGCTTCTGCTGAGCCTCTTTCTCAGTTAGATCCAATTCGAACTGAGCCAGCTGTTTTGCCAACTCTTTCTCATGATGGCTGCTTAGCTCCAGCAAATGCTTCCTGTTGGGGCCCTAAGGAGCCCGGGTGGGCAGGTAAGGAGTGGCGAGTAGAGGCTGGCAAGGCGTCCCTCAATGTGAGTGACATCGAGTTGGCCACGCCCACCCAGTCACATGACCACCTTGCCATGCCCACTCAGCCATTCATTAGGCAGATCATATTAGTGGTCCCTGGGGTCCGAAAGGTTGGTGACCCTTCTTTATAGGGTCTTAGAGTAAAAAAAAAAATCATATGTTCAGAAGAAACGGGAATGTGAGACTTTGCTTTGCAGAGTTAGTCGCACAACTACTTGGCTAAATTAATAAGTAGGTGCGGTCAACTTCTACACTCTAATAATTCTGGTCATGCTTTTGTTCTTTAGGAACCCCTAGAAAAATATTCCTTCCAATCTAAGTTGGCTTAATCATCATCAGTACTCAGGTTTTATGAAAAAAAAAGATTGAGCAAAGGGTGTCTCAGCAAGACCCTTCAAAACCCTGAAAATAAATCATCACAGAAGCAGGAAAAGGAGAAGTGGAGAAAGAAGGGGGAAAATGCTGAATAGCCCACAGCAGCCTGTAAAAATATTTTCAGCGTAACAACTATTGAGAGCTTATTTGCAGGGGAAAAAACCTTTAAATTAGGAATAACATTCCATTCCATTTTAATTTAAGACTGTCAGCTATTTCATTTTAGTATTTAGAAAACGATGCTTTATTCCATTATGGAAATAAGGCCCCGAATAAGCTTTCTGTTTTTTTTTAAAAAAACATAAATTTATCATTGAACAGTGATGTCAAGCCCCATTCTTAAACTTTGGGAACAACATGACCGATATCTATATATGTTTCCTAGGAGATATTTTGCTGTAGAATTTGAAGGCTTTATAACAAGACTTTATAAGCATTTGCAGCTTAGGTGCTATTTGGGAATAGGATTAATAAGCACAGAACAGGATGCTATTGACCTAAATCACATACCTCTAATATAGAATAAAATAGAGCTGTTGAGAAGGCTGCCTATAGTTGAAGGCAGGGGTGAAATGCTACCGGTTTGCTCCGGTTCGGGAAAACCGGTGGTGATAAAAACTACTGGTTCAGGCGAACCAGTAGTAAAAAAAAGCTACCGGTTCGATTGAATTGGTAGTTTAAAAAAGCTACTGATTCCTCCGAACCGGCATTTCCAACGATCAGCTGTGCCGCGCGGATTAGCTTTGCTAGAAAGCAGGCAATTCTGCTTTCTAGCGAAGCTAAACCGCGCAGCACAGCTGATTCCCCCCTCGCTGTTCTACTTACCTTACCAAACCTGCTTTTGGCGTGCAGTGCGCAAACACAGCCAGCGAACCAGTAGCAAACCGATTCAGATTTCACCACTGGTTGATTTATTTTAAACCAATATTCATAACAAAATTCATTGACAGGTTACTAAAAGAAATATATCCTGTGTAAAATACTATTATTATGCTAATTAATATTATTACAATTCTTAAATGCCAATCAGGATATTGATTGTAGTTTTAAATACCTAGCCACATGATATATAAAGGTAGTTGTGTCTGAGTCTGGGGTGTGTGTGCTCATCTCCATTTCTTAGCCAAAGGAGCCAGTGTTGTCCAAAGACATTTCTGTGGACATGTGGTCAACATGACTGTATGCCGAGGGGCACAGAATGCTGTTATCTTCCCATTGAAATGGTACCTATTGATCTACTCGCATTTGCATGCTTTTGAATTGCTAGGTGAGCAGGAGATGGGCCAAGGATGGGAATTCACTCTATCATGCAGCACTCAAGTCTCCCAGCTTTGATGACTTGTCAGCTTCGATGACTTTAACTATTGAGGTATCATTTCCCCCCCCACTCCCCCCAAAAATAATGTATATGTACAGGTAATCCTCAATTTACAATCACAATTGAACCCAATTTCTTTTTAATTTTTTTTTTATATATATATAAACATTCCATCTTCCCTTAAACCGTATGTTGTCTGGGTACAAATATCTCTGTGCAATCACCATCAGGATTTACAACAGTATTCATTACATTGATATTAATTCTCTGATCTTACAATTGTAGTATTGAACATAGTAAGCCTATTCATTTTTCCCTCTTAACATATCTTCTAATAAGAATATAATAATAATATTAAGCATAATAATCCTAATAATCCTACTAATAATTTTATCCATGATTAGAGAATAAAAATGGAAGTTGGAAATAAAAGAAGGCGATTAACGAAGAGCAGAAAATATCATAAGTTAGAGATGTAAACAATATGATGATTGTTATTATTACGAAATTTTTTGTTGTTGAGTGAGACATTTGTTAAGTGTGTTTTGCTCCATTTTGCAACTTTTCTTGCCACCGTTGTTAAATGAATCATTGCAGTTGATAAGTTAGTCACCCGGTTGTTAAGTGAACCTGAGTTCCCCGTGGACTTTATTTGTCAGAAGGTCATAAAAGGGGATCACATGACCCCAGGACACTGCAACGGTCATAAAGATGAACCAGTTGCCAAACATCTGAATTTTGATCACATGATCATGGGGATCCTGCAAAGATTTTAACTGTGAGAAATGGCCATAAGTCACATTTCTCAGTGCCGTTGTAATTTTGAATGGTCACTGAATGAACTGTTGTAAGCCAAGGACTACCTGTATTACTTATATATAATAAGTATATTGCCTATACTAGTATATATGTATACTTACATTACTTATATTACTATATATATAGTTTGCATTTAAATGCATATATTATTAGAATATAAGGGATGCAGTGGCTCAGTGGCTAAGACACTGAGCTTGTCGATTGAAAGGTCGGCAGCTCAGCGGTTCAAATCCCTAGTGCCGCGTAACGGGGTGAGTTCCCATTACTTGTCACAGCTTCTGCCAACCTAGCAGTTTGAAAGCATGTAAAAAAGGCAAGTAGAAAAATAGGGATCATCTTTGGTGGGAAGCAGTGGTGGATTGCTCCCGGTTTGGCCCGGTTCGGCCAAGCCGGTAGCAGTGACGATGTGACATCACCAAACTGGTTCTCTTTGTTTGGGAGCTGGGCCCTTCTGCCCGTCCCCGCGTTATTCCTACCTTTATTTCTTCTTTTTTTAGCCCAGCTGATAGGCGCGGTGATCACACGCAAAGCGTGTGCACGAAGAGAACTGGTGGTAATGGCGGTTGGAATCCACCACTGGTGGGAAGGTAACAGTGTTCCGTGCACCTTTGGTGTTTAGTCATGCCGGCCACATGACCACGGAGACGTCTTCGGACGCTGAGCACTGGCTCTTCAGCTTTGAAACAGAAATGAGCTAGTCATTCCCCCTAGAGTCGGGAACAACTAGCACATACTGTATGAGCAAGGGGAACCTTTACCTTTACCTTTATTAGAATATATAAGTTTACTATGTTAGTCATCAATTAATGCTGCCATATTTTACTATACGGAATGGAGGACCTATGAGATAGATGTATATTCATTAGTAGGACTTAAAACCGGACCTGATTAACTTAGTATGACTAAGTCTGAACCCAAAGTTATAGAAATAGGTTAACGTTAAATCCTCTTTGAGGTTATCTTGTTATTGCAGTAGGCTTGCTAATCACTTTTCCTGGGAAGCTCTTTTGGCTGATTCTGCTCCTGTTAAAACTGCTGCTGACATACACCTTGACCACTTGCTCAAGATTTACTAATGTTGCTTCAACTAGGTGTAAGCTAATGACCTTGGCCTGCAACTGTATGTATTGAAGTAAAAAAAATATATATGAATCTATTGAAGTGGAACAAATGTTATTGAACTGAGTTATTGACACAGATATCAAGGAGAATTCCATTAGAAGACAGAAAATAACCTGGGCAGCAGAAAGAATAAGAATATTTATCTGACATTTTTCCACCCAGAGATGTTCAAACATGTAGCAGTTGATTCTTATTTAACATTTTCATTGAAAATAAACAGGCATGGAGTTTATTCTATGGATTTTCTAATTGATAGGGTTCTACCTTAGGAAAACAGTTGGTAATTTGGTGACATCTATGCAAAGAGTTAAGACCAAACTCACTAGTAAATATGTAAAATCTCATAAACTGTTTATCTCTAGCACAAAAGCGTATGCTTAATTACAGAGTTCCATAGAGACATATTTTCTAATCCTATCTACTTTTACAAAATATTATTTTAGGAATCCTTTATTTAACCCAATGCTTCTACAACAGAAATTTCCAGTTCCCTTGGAACATATCTACAATTTGAATGGCAGCTCTCATTTCTACAATGTTCAGTTAGAGTAATGCTTATAGATTTACATTAAAAATAGTTTACAGGAAAATGTGTGAGAGACAGCATTAAACCATGTTGAACAGACCCAACTGCTTGCCTGAAATCATGTGTCCAATAAAAATAATAACCTCTTGCCAAATACAAATTAAGAAATGAATATCCAAATATCCAAAGATAGCTTTTGGGTACCAAAGAATCCACTGCCTAAGTTTAAGGCTTTCATTGTTTACTCTTAGAAAAACAAAACTTCTCTCTTCTAATACAGTGAGTTGGAAGCAACATGTCATATGATCTATAAATAGTTATAAATCATAAACGAAGGCGAATATATGCTTCCGTTTATGCATATATGCAAAAGTTGGCTTAAAACCCAACATTAAGAAAACTAAGACCATGGCATCTGGCCCTCTCAATTCCTGGCAAATAGATGGGGAAGAAATGGAGGTAGTGACAGATTTTATTTTCCTGGGCTCCAAGATCACTGCAGATGGGGACTGCAGCCAAGAAATTAAAAGACGCTTGCTCCTGGGGAGGAAAGCTATGGCAAATCTAGATAGCTTACTAAAAAGTAGAGACATCACCCTGCCAACAAAAATGCATATAGTCAAGGCTATGATTTTCCCAGTTGCAATGTATGGCTGTGAAAGTTGGACCATAAGAAAGGCTGAGTGCCAAAGAATTGAAGCTGTTGAACTATGGTACTGGAGAAGACTCCTGAGATCCCTTGGACTGCAAGGTGATCAAACCGGTCAGTCCTAGAGGAGATCAACCCTGAATGCTCTTTAGAAGGCCAGATCCTGAAGATGAAACTCAAATACTTTGGCCACCTAATGAGAAGGAAGGACTCCCTGGAGAAGAGCCTAATGCTGGGAATGACTGAGGGCAAAAGAAGAAGGGGACGGCAGAGAATGAGATGGCTGAATGGAGTCACTGAAGCAGTAGGCGTGAGCTTAAATGGACTCCAGAGGATGGTAGTACAGGGGTTTAAGGCACCCTGTTATTAAGCTGGTTATTAAGACCAGCTGCCTGCAATTACTGCAGGGTTCGAATCTCGCCAAGGCTCAAGGTTGACTCAGCCTTCCATCCTTTCTAAGGTAGGTGAAATGAGGACCCAGTTTGTGGGGGCAATAAGCTGACTTTGTATAAATATACAAAAGGATGAAGGCTATTGCTGAGCACATTGTAAGCCGCCCTGAGTCTTCGGAGAAGGGCGGCATATAAATCAAATTAAAAAAAAT
This sequence comes from Pantherophis guttatus, assembly GCF_029531705.1. The sequence continues at coordinate 11,795,981 of NW_026844017.1, read as the reverse complement.
AAAAAATAAAGAACAGGAAGGCCTGGAGGAATGTTGTCCATGGGGTTGCAATGAGTCAGACACAACTTCGCAACTAACAACAACAAAATATGTGTCCCAGGATAATGTTGCAGGATCCAATCTGTTTTGGTTACTGGGATCAGAGGTTTTTGTCTTCAAAGTTTTCGGACTCATGCTAGAGCCCATCTTCAGGGAATTCCTTTCTAGCGATTGGATCCTGCAGTTATAAATCAATTTCTAAAAGATTCTGGGTCAACTTTTATTGCAAAATTAATTCCAAAGCTTTTTAAACACATTAGCTAAATTACAACTACAAGGTATTGGTTCTGCTTTGGAATACCACAATCCCAACAGCCACTTCTGTAAATTGGCAAAGTCCATGATATTTTCAAGTAATATGCTTGGTAATACAATGAGTAGAATGTTGAATTTAACTCATTCTAATTAGAGGGTTAATTCATTTGTATAAATTGTTCTGAATTAACAACTACGGGAAAAAAACATTTAAATATAATTGAATGCAGGCATTAGCTCATATTTCTTGTACTAAGGAGCAAATTAGAAGAAATTTTAATATCTACGGTTGCATTAATTATAATTATTCTGTTACACTGAGATTCAAATAGAATTCAAATTATACCATGACTTTTATTATTAAACACTTTATTTTTATTATAACATTTTATTATTAAACATTTCAACCAAGTTTAATGACTCTTTTGTTTGTTTTTTTCAGTTAGGAGAGTAGCTATTTCATTTCTATAAAACCTTTTATTTTGAAACACTGTTTTACAGAAACAGCATAACTATAGAGAAATAAATTAAAAATATTTAACGGTAAACAATTACAAATTTTCTTTCTCCCTGATTTTGAATCTCTTCTCATTTAGAAAAGTTTTCTAAAAACAAAACAGAACTGCACTGTTTTGTATTAAGTTGGTTAAGGTTATAAATTTGCATGGGTCACTTCCTACAATCTTCTATTTTAAGAAAAACACCACTTCAACAGGATCATTTATTCAGATAGGCAGATCACCCCTTTGTAGTAGGTTGTTAAAGGTTCTAGCCAGGATGCTTTAACTTGGATTCCTACACTGAAAAGAAGTTGGACTTGGCGTAGTTTTCATTCTGCATCATATTGGTAAGAAACGATAAAGAAAGACAAAAACATACAAATCCTGATGGAAAATACAGAAAGAGTAATTGTTAAATCTAAACCTCACAATATGTGGATCCAACTAGCAGTAGGAGAAATTCCAACCCAAATGCACACAACATGTAGTAACCGAGAGCTTTAATGAGGTGTGAATTCTCTCATCTGAATTTTAAAATAATTAATTTGTTCCCCTGGGGGCTTACTGTATGATCAGCTGCCAAAATAACAGGGAAATAAAACCTGAAACGGCTGCTTAGGAACTGTGAGAATTAACACAGATATACTCTGTCTTAATAACTGGATTCAAGGATCTGTGCATTTGCCAAGGTTGCTGGGCTTTTGTTTTAACTACAACAGGAAAGAAATGTTGGTCTACCCCAACATGTGGGAGGGGGCATTCTGCTCCCTTTCGCCTTTCAGCTCCAATCCAGGAGCCCTCAAGCAGTCGCATTCACGACAAACCATTTTATACCAAATTTATATTTTGCTGATAAAGAAATAAAGGGAGACTAGTATAGATCTGTTTCAAGCTATTTAGCTCTCATCAGCTAGCCATACCCTTACTCAGATTTGAACTTGGGCTTCCTGCATGTTAGGCGATTGAATTAACCTCAGTTATATATATATATGCTATAAATCATGCAAGTCCTTCTGTGCGCTCACTAATTTCATTATTGATGTTTCTCAGCAGGTGCTACAACCATTGAGAAGTACGATCTTAGGACCAATATATGGATCCAAGCTGGAGTAATGAATGGAAGACGGCTACAGTTTGGCGTGGCTGTTATTGATGACAAGCTCTTTGTTATTGGAGGGCGAGATGGCTTAAAGACATTAAACACGGTCGAATGTTATAATCCAAAGACCAAGGCTTGGACGGTCTTGCCTCCAATGTCTACTCACAGACATGGCTTAGGTAAGAGTTTCCTTTATGAAAGATGTCTGTATCAAATGTGATGGAAAAAAAATGGATTGCGGGTGATTTTGTGTCACTAGCCACAAGTCCGCAAGATGCAAGCCAGTGCCAAAAAATGAAAATAATTCTCTATTCTTAAACTGGTCCATCAACAAAAAGACATTGAAACTTAGAGCAGCTTCCATGTCTAATGTAACTTAGAGTAAATGGTAAGTTAAGAGTAAATTGAGTCAATGTACCATTACTTTATTCATAGTGGTAGGAAATATCAACAGGGCACAAAGAGAGATTGAAAATCTGTACTTTATTATGATTTTAGAATAGCAATAGCAATACCACTTAGACTTACAGTATAGACAGGGGTGGGCTTCAAAAATCTTAGCAAGGGGTACTCTGCCCAGTTGCTGAGTGGGTGTGGCCATGGTGGGCGTGGACTAATCAGCCTCCTGCACCACGGCGGGGGCGGGCATTTTTGCCCTCCAGGCTCTGGAGGTTTTCCTCGAGCCTCCGGGAGGGCAAAAATGGCTTCTCCAGGCTCTGCCTTCCCAAATGTCCATTAGGCCCATTTTTTGCCCTCCCCGAGCCTCCGCACATGCCCTGCACTTACCTGCATTCAAAATGGGCCATGTGGAGACTCCTGGGAGGGGTGGGGTGGGCAGGGCCAGCCAGGAGTAGGATTTGGGGGTTCTCTGAACTGCACAAAATCTTAGCTAGAGGTTCTCCCGAACCCCCAGCAGCCCACCCCTGAGTATATACCACTTATCAAGCTTAGAAGGATGGAAGGTTGAATCAAACTAGAGCCTGGTGAGATTTGAACTGCCAATTTTTTTTTTAATTTGATTTATATGCCGCCCTTCTCTGGAGACTCATGGCGGCTTACAATGCACTAAGCAATAGCCTTCATCCTTTTGTATATTTATACAAAGTCAGCTTATTGCCCCCACAACTGGGTCCTCAATTTACCTACCTTAGAAAGGATGGAAGGCTGAGTCAACCTTGAACCTTGGCGAGATTCGAATCAGCAGTAATTGCAGGCAGCTGGTCTTAATAACAGGGTGCTTTAGACCACTGTACTATCAAGGCTCTTGATTGCAAATTGCAGGAAACCGGCAGTCAGCAAAAATAGCCTGCAGTACTGCATTCTAACCACTGCACCACCATGTAACATATCACATGATTTGTAAATAAACTTCAGAATACACTTCTTTCATTTTCAACTAGCAAAAACACATCACATTTCCCCCCCCCCAGAAATGTACTTGTAGTTATAATTTAGTGACTGAACCCACTCGTATAGAGACATCATCATTTCAGTCTTCAGATTGCAAGTAGCTCCACAGTTTATCATAACAAAAAATGTTTAAAGTGAACTCCAGTTTTGTTTTCTGAAGGTTAGTAGTATTTAGGATAGAGTAGTGACCTTATAGATAAATCCTGATCTTTTCTTCAGGGGTCTAGGACAACTTGCCATGGCCAACACATGATGGCCAACTCACCACAGGACAACTTACTACAGCCAACTTCCCACAGAACAACTTGCTGCTGGACAATTCAATGCTGTATTAATTGTTTCGTTCAGTTACTTTTATTACTGGTGACACATTTTTGTCAAAAATTATTGTAACTCTTGTAATTCTGGATTGACTTCCTTTATTGAACTATGATTGACCATGTTCCTGTTGAAATTAATTTAACTTTTCTATTTATTGAATTGTCCTGAGCAGAGTTATCCCACGGTGAGTTGTCCCATGGCAACTTGGCTGTAATAAGTTGGCCGTGTCAAGTTGGCCATTGTAAGATGTTGCATTCCGGTTCTTCAGATGGGCCTTTAGGTAGTTTCAAAGAATATTTGGAAGGTAGCCATCCTAACATTTTTCTAACCTGAGAGCTAAGTAATTAACACTGACTTTAAAGCATAAAACAACAACAAAAATTTTCTACTTTTAAATGAAATGGTAAGCTAAAAGAGAAAGAAATTGAAGACAAAATTGTTTTTCATCAAGATTTGATCAGTATTTTGTCATAACTCCTTAGCCCCAAAATGAATTTAGCTGCTGCCTTTATAACGCAAAGTAATGTTTAAAAGGTAAAAGGTAAAAGCTGAGCTTGTCGATTAAAAGGTCGGCAGTTCAGCGGTTCGAATCCCTAGTGCCACATAATGGAGTGAGCTCCTGTTACTTGTCCCAGCTTCTGCCAACCTAGCAGTTTGAAAGCATGTAAAAAATGCAAATAGAAAAATAGGAACCACCTTTGGTGGAAAGATAACAGCGTTCCGTGTGCCTTTGGTGTTTTGTCATGCTGACCACATGACCATGGAGACGTCTTCAGACAGCGCTGGCTCTTCAGCTTTGAAACGGAGATGAGCACCACCCCCTAGAGTCGGGAACGACTAGCACATATGTGCGAGGAGAACCTTTACCTTTAATGTTTAAAAGCCATTAAACCTCTGTGTTCCTCTCCCAGGTTTTTATGCCTTCTGTACTATAATGCATTTGCATCTTTTCCTTAAAAGTAGCTAACATTAGAATTAAAAAGATGGTGGTAGCAGGATTATTCTTCTTAGCTTTTCTGGATTCCATTCTTAAATGAGAATAGATTTTTGTTTCAGTAGAGCACAATAGTTGCTTCTCTATGGATGACACTTTACTCTTGTCACGTAGTAGATGTCAGAACTGATGAGCCAAGAGAAATGTAGGGAGCTTGATGTATCCTTAATAAGAAGAACTTCAAGGTAATAACAACAGATGGTTTCTTTTCGATTTACATGGATGTTAGAGATCTTCTAAACAGAGAGATTGCCTGGTTGGAGAGACAGAGCAAATGTTTAAAATTTGAAATGCTCTGTCCTGAACTTGGAACATGCTGTTTCAATGATGTTGGAATCGCTTTGTGCTTGAAACACAATGTTTCACATGCCAAGGGGAGATTTTTCAAGCTCAGAAACTTTTGAGACGTAATTACAAGGCAGCTCAGTTTGAATGCATGGCAGCTGTTTTCTAGCGGTTCAGATTTGAAAGGTTTTGCTAGATGATAGTGACAGACTATAGGGACGCGGTGGCTCAGTGGCTAAGACGCTGAGGTTGTCAATCGAAAGGTCGGCTGTTCAGCGGTTCAAATCCCTAGTGCCGTGCAATGGGGTGAATTCCGGTTACTTGTCCCAGCTTCTGCCAACCTAGCAGTTCAAAAGCACATAAAAAATGCAAGTAGAAAAATAGGGACCATCTTTGGTGGGAAGGTAACAGCGTTCCGTGTGCCTTTGGCATTTAGTCATGCCAGCCGCATGACTACGGACACATCTTTGGACAACGCTGGCTCTTTGGCTTTGAAACAGAGATGAGCACTGCCCCCTAGAGTCAGGAACAACTAGCACATATGTGCAAGAGGAACCTTTACCTTTACCTTAGTGACAGATCTGAAGGCCTATACATTGGACTGTAACCAATTCACTGTGCGGTACTTTTTAATAAATACAATTTTAAAAGGCACAGTATTAATAGTTTTGCACCGTTTTCTCAGCAGTCATACGAGTTTAAGCTACGTTCGATAAAGAGTTAGAGCTGATTGAAGTCTTCCGGAATAACTGTGGAACAAAATTCTTTGTCTATCTCATCAATTTCTTCCCATTGTAAGTCTACTTCAATGAAAACAGCAATGGATAACCTTTGCATTGTGGCAGATGGATTTTCATTGCATTTTAAATTCAAGGTGTAATTTTCATTATACCAGCACTCTTATTTCTTTTCTTTATATTCTTTTGTTCATTGTCTAGAGCAGTTTAACAAGGGGACTGTCAATGTTTGCAGTGGATTAAATTACAGTGCAGTGGTACAAAATCTAATCTTTCCTATTTTCTTCAGCAATTTCTTTAAAGTTCAGCAGTGTTCTCCGATAGAAGCGTGAGCATAATCCTTGTTCATTAGACTGACTCAACTATTACAGACTGTCAACTTTAACCAAGAAAAATAAAAGAACCGCACTGAAACGCATATCTTAGTGATTTCATGAGACCAATTATTTTGTACCAGCTAGAACATAAGAATATATATGATAGAGAAAATTGGATTTTGGATTACGGTGTGTACCCCCAGATGATAAATATGAGAAAGGTACTTTAAAAAAGAATAGAAAGAAGGTTTCCACTGTTTTATATCTAGAGACAGGAAGATATTTTCCAACTTCCCATAACAATAATTTAAAACTATTTGTTAAGGGAGTCTTTAGACTGGAAGTTAGAATGAATACAGAAACATACCAACAAATATTTATTATTTAAGGTCAATCAGTAAACTTTAAACAATCTACCGGTAATGCAATTTTAAAATGTGATCGAATTTTATCAGTTCAGTAAACAACCTAGTCTGCATGCTGGATCTGACATAAGGAAGCCTTATTGCTCGGGCACAGAATTTAGTTCTTGTATTGGTGATTTCAAGATAGAAATAGAAATAGAATTCTTTATTGGCCAAGTGTGATTGGACACACAAGGAATTTGTCTATGGTGTATATGCTCTCAGTGTACATAAGTGGAATAAAGTACTTTATTTATTTATTTATTTATTTATTTATTTAATTTGATTTATATGCCGCCCTTCTCCAGAGACTCAGGGCAGCTTACAATGCGTTAAGCAATAGCCTTCATACTTTTGTATATTTATACAAAGTCAGCTTATTGCCCCCACAAACTGGGTCCTCAATTTACCTACCTTAGAAAGGATGGAAGGCTGAGTCAACCTTGAGCCTGGTGAGATTCGAACTTACAGTAATTGCAGACGGCTGGTGTTAATCACAATGCTATCAGTCTGCTGAACCACCAGGAACCACATTCATCAAGAATAAAAAGATACAACACTTAGTGATAGTCAAGGTTACTAATAAGTTATCAGATCATACTAGGAAACAAATAAAAACAATATAAATTGAAAGATACAAGCATCATGGTTATAGTAATAAGTGGGAAAAGATAGATTCTAGTAAGGAAGAGAAGAATAATAGTAATACAGTCTTAGTAAATTATTTGACAGTGTTGTGGGAATTAGTTGTTAAGCAGAGTGATGGCATTCGGGAAAAAACTGTCCTTGTGTCTAGTTGTTCTGGTGTGCAGTGCCCTATAGTGTCGTTTTGAGGGTAGAAGTTGAAACAATTTATGTCTAGGATGTGAGGAGTCTATAGATATTTTCACAGCCCTCTTTTTGACTTGTGCAGTATACATGTCCTCAATGGAAGGCAGGTTGGTAGCAATTGTTTTTTCTTCAGTTCTAATTATCCATTGAAGTCTGTGTTTGTCTTTTTGGTTGCAGAGCCAGCCAGACAGTTATGGAGGTGCAGATGACAGACTCAATAATTCCTCTGTAGAACTGGATCAGCAGCTCTTTGGGCAGTTTGAGCTTTCTGAGTTGGTGCAGAAAGAATATTTCTTGTTGTGCTTTTTTGATGACGTTTTTGATGTTAGGTGTCCATTTTAAGTCTTGAGATATGATAGAACCTAGAAACTTGAAGGACTCTACTGTTGATACAGTGTTGTCTAGTATTGTAAGAGGTGGTAGTATAGGAGGTTTTCTTCTAAAATCCACCACCATTTCTACAGTTTTGAGTGTATTTAGTCCAAGATTGTTTTGGTTGCACCACAAGGCTAGTTGTTCAACATCACATCTGTATGCAGATTTATTGTTGTCTTGAATGAGACCAATCACTGTTGTATCATCTGCAAACTTCAGTATTTTAACAGAGGGATCTTTTGAGATGCAGTCATTGGTGTGATGCTTATATTTTAGGAAAAAAATCTAAATACCATTTGTATGAATGGCTGGATAGTCTGTCCATTATGGATTGCATTTCTTGTAAAATCTAGATTTCAAGAAGACATATTCTAAGGGAAACAGGGATATCTTCTAATAGGAGGGATAGTTCAAAAGTTGTCTGATAGTATTTATCACCCATCATTGCAGAGAGAAGGGTGCTACTTAAGTCTTGTGCTGCGTAAGTGTTGTATCTTAAGTTAGTATTCAATCCAACTTCACTTGTGTGAATTTGAGCCCCACTTAACCTAACAGAACCTAGTTTTGATCTAATATATACAGAATTGTAGTGCTACCAAAGATGTTTACTGAAGTGGACATACATTATTGCTGCTGCTGTTATGGCTATTTACTCCAAGAGACCCTGGGTGGCTTACAAAATCTATTTATTAGTAGTTGATATTTCATTGTGAGTTAGGGATTTGTACCTGGCATGAATGAATGAATGAATGAATGAATGAATGAATGAATGAATGAATGAATGAATGAATGAATGAATGCCTACTTTGCTAATGGATTTATTAAGGCAGGATCCTAAACTGGCCATTTTTCTATCTTTTTTTTTTCTTTGTTGAAATCACACACACACAAATCAAACACAATGTTATTGTTAATCCTGTATAATGGAACACTTTCACACGTGTTTCCGCAACTTGCACAAATTGTTAAGTGCCTAATAGGTTTTCTTATTAATGTCAATCACTCTGCTTACATTGATCGAAACATGCCTTTCCATAGTGGAGGCTTGAAAAATCTTAATTAAAATGATGAAAGCAGAAGTTTTATTTTTATATGGGGAAAAGAATAAAGCTTGTGAATTTGTTTGAAGTGCTACTAAAAGTTCATGTTTTAGAATTCCAAATCTGTCTTCACCAGAATTTTGGCTGTTCTTATATATCCTGATATGTGCAAGCATGATTTGCCCTTTTAGGAGTTAGAAATTTATGTCATGTTAAATTTAAGGCTAGAATAAAAGGAATTTTTTTTTGCTACAAATTGAATCGTAAAGAAGCAAACATCAACTTCCTAATGGACTTGATGGACATTTTTCTGCACTGAAAATCTTAGATTCTGTTGAAGAAATTTATAGTCACACTGATTTTTTTTTTTATTGCTTTGAAGCAAAATCATTATAATCTTGATAAGGACTTCTGGAATAGAGACAAAACTTGGACAAACTTGCTTTCATCAAATCTGCCTGTCAGATTTCTCTGGCCAATGCTAGTCTAGAAGCATAGATGGAAAGGCATAAAGCTGTCAAAGATACAGAAAGAAGCCATAATGAAAGAATTCCAGGAACTGCCATGTGTCAAACACAAGCCCTATTTATGTTGCAGTCAAGGTTTAAATTCTTGCAATGGGTTTGAGGCAGGGGTGAAATCCAGTAGATTCTGGAGAACCGGTAATGGAAATTTTGAGTAGTTTGTAGAACCGGCAAATACCACCTCTGGCTGGCCCCAGGGTGGGGTGGGAATGGAGATTTTGCAATATCCTTTCCCTGGAGTGGGGAGGGAATGGAGATTTTGCAGTATCCTTCCCCTGCCACGCCTACCAAGCCACACCCACCAAGCCACACCCACAGAACCAGTAGTATTGCTAGGAAAATTGCTGATTAAAAATCAAATCATTTCAAAAGAAAACAAAAAGGAAACAATGAAAATAAAAGTGAGGAGTTCCAAAAGGGGCAAAATAAATAAATAAATATCCTTAGCTGGCTGGAGAATTCTGGGAGTTGAAGTCCACAAGTCTTAAAGCTGCCAAGTTTGAAGACCTCTGAGTTAAATAGTAATAGTTACAGTAAATAGAGTGCCCTTGCAATATTTTCAGAAGTAGTTTTGGATTCTGTTGACTAAGCATATATGACACCTTCTCTCTCTTTTAGCTCTAACCATGTGAAATCTTTATATGAAAGAGATAATAACCATCAAAATGTGGCATTAAAAAGATCGCCCTTGAGACGGTATTTCTCCACCCAAAAGCAGAGATTTGCAAGAGGCTTCTCTTGTTGGATCCCGGGAACACTTTGTCAGAGATTATAGACACACATCCTAAGTACCCCTTCAATTTCTAGATTTTATATCTTAAATAAAAACAGAGCCGTAAAGCTAAATGTCCAATTGATCAGCTCCAAGGATGTGTAAAAAAAAAAATCGGTTAGTATATTTGAAAGAGTTTATGGTTTTTATGTACACCTTCCATACAATTTTATTACTTTCTAAGTAACGGTGGTACTTTTTCAATTTATTTTCAGGGCCCTGAGGGTCCCATATTTTTTTTTTAAAAAAATACTCCTTTTTCCAATTCTCAGATACATTCAGGTACCATTAATGAAGTTTTCCTGACTATGTGTGTTTGTGTGTCTTTGTGTGTATGAGAGAGGGAGAGGGAGAGGGAGAGAAGGAAAGGGAGAGAGAGAGAGAGAGAGAGAGAAGGAGGGAGGGAGGGAGGGAGGGAGAGGGAGAGAGAGAGAGAGAGAAAGAAGAAAAGATCAATAATGTAGTTCTAATGTATTTCTATTGACAATCAAAACACATTTACATTTTTACCTGAGATTCATTTTTTTTTAAGTTAAACAGGATGCTAAAAATCAAATATTCCTTTGTACATGCTAGCAATACAAATGCAACCCTTTAGAAAATGGATTCAAAGGAACTGATGGAAAGTAAGATTTTTGGAGATTCTCCTATAATGAGACTCCTCGGCTAAAGAAATAAACATGATTCTCCTGTTTATTATTTCTTTTCAACAAAAGGCCGTTGTGGTGTCTTATATTATATTCTCTGCACATCCAGACTGTAAAAAGCATCAAATAGTTTCACACTGTCTCTTTATTGGGCCTAGTATTGGATATCTGTGCATAGATTGGCAGAATTAGGTTGGAAACAAACAATAAATTTTCTTTCTGGACAGAAGAAGAAAGTTCAGTTAATTCTGACATCATCTTATCCTAGAAGTTGCCTACCGTATTTTTCAGGGTATAAGACACACTTTTTTCCCTTCTAAAAGAGGCTGAAAATTTGGGTGCATTTCAGGGGTGAAATGTAAAATTTGTTACTACCGGTTCTGTGGGTGTGGCTTGGTGGGTGGGTGGGGTAATGTGACTGGGTGGGCGTGGTCAACTTTTTTTTTTTAACTTTTCAAAGCATTTTTTCTAATGCTTTGAAAAGCCTCTGCTGATCAGGCAACTCAGCTGGGATCGTCAAAGGCTTTTCAAAGCATTTTTTTTACCACCTCTTCGGCCAAGAGGTTGGAGAAAAAAATGCTTTGAAAAACCTCTGACGATCCCAGGTGAGCCGTGGGATCATCAGAGGTTTTTTCTTTTTTTACTTTTAAAAGCATTTTTTCGTCGGAAGAGGTTGTAGAAAAAATGCTTTTAAAAGTAAAAAAAAAAAAAACCCTCTGATGATCGTGCGGCTCAGCTGGGCATGGTGGAGGGGGGCGCAGGGATTTTTGCTACCAGTTCTCCGAATCACCTGTCACCATTGCTACTGGATCAGGCGATCCGGTCCGAACTGGGAGCATTTCACCCCTGGTGCATCTTATACTCCGAATGTAACCCCGCGTGGTGCCCAAAATGGCTTCCCGGAACAGCTGCTGCCTTCTCTTACCCCTTCCGCGCTTTGCCTGCTTTACTCACTGGAGCTCCCTCCGAGGATCAGCTGTGCTTTTAAAGCTGTTTTTCAGCCCCAATGTGAGCGAAGCCATCTTTTGTACTTTGCCTGCTTTTCTAATTGCTGCTTCCTCCGACAATCAGCTGTGTTTTAGAAGCACAGCCCCCACCTCAAAACCAGTGAGTGAAGTAATGTACTGGGACTAGCCAGATACCTGGTAGACAGAATTTTTTCCCCCTATTTTCCTCCCCAAAAACTAAGGTGCGTCTTATATTCCGGGTGTGTCTTATACTCTGAAAAATACGGGTAAGTGCTGTACGGGTAGTTCTCAGCTTATGACCATTTGTTTAACAACAGTTACAACAGTGCTGGAAAAAAAATGACTTGCAACCTATCTTGAATTTATAACTATCACATCACTCCCACAGTCACACAATCACAGTTTGAATCTGATCAAGATTTGCAACTTTCCCCAACCAGCTTCTGATTAGCAAAGTCAATGGGGGGATCCAGACTGGCTTAACCATGTGATTCACTTAACTCTCATGATTGTAAAAATTGGATCCAGTTGTGTGATGAGTTGCTTAATGACTCTGCTTTAGGTATCTAAAATATACAGGAATATCCAAAAAAGCTGAGATATTTTTCATGTTTTTCACTTAGCAACTGAAATTCCAGTCCCAGTTGAGGTTGTAAATTGTAAAAAGTCTAATCTTGTGTTATCCAAAGACTTCTTCATACCTAAGAGAATGGCTGCTCTATTGTCAGAAAGTCAACCAGAGAAAGCTCCATGCTTAGGCTAATTTGGACCTCATGGTTAAAGAAGGAAGTATAGATGGATAGAAGACAGAAGATAGATAGATGGAGGGATGCATGAAAGAAAGAGAGTTAGATGAAAGAGAGAGAGGGAGGGAGAGAGACAGAAAGATATTGCTTGAATTAAACAAAGTTTAAAAGAAGGAAGTTAAATCATCACTGGAGGAAAAATTATTTTAGCTTTAGGTACATTTGGAATAAAAGGGACATGGTGACTCAGTGGCTAAGATGCTGAGCTTGTCAATCGAAAGGTCGGCAGTTCAGCGGTTCAAATCCCTAGTGCCGCTTACCAGGGGGAGCTCTTGCTACTTGTCCCAGCTTCTGCCAACCTAGCAGTTCAAAAGCACATAAAAATGTAAGAAAAATAGGGACCACCTTTGGTGGGAAAGTAACAGCAATCCATGTGCCTTTGGCATTTAATCATGCTGGCCACATGACCACGGAGACGTCTTCAGACAGTGCTTGCTCTTCAGCTTTGAAACGGAGATGAGCACTGCCCCCTAGAGTCAGGAACAACTAGCACATATGTGTGAGGGGAACCTTTACCTTTACTTTTACATATCTCTTTTATCCGTCTGTTCTGCCTGAGAAGTATCCATCTTCAGTTATCTCAACAAGATATAAGAGCCCCTTAAAACGACGTGTTCCATTAACACGGCATAAAGTTTAGAATTCCTTAAGATGATTAAGAGATGGGAAGTCTGAAAATAAGCCATATAGTTTCAGGATTCATTTTGTCTGCAGATCTAATGGTCCCCACGTGAGCATTAAAGAAGAATGAAAAGCTGTCATTTAGCGGACAGGTGGTCTACTGTGACAGAGGAGCTGCATGGGAGATGCTATCTGGCTTTACAACTATTCCATTGAGCTTGATTTTGTTAGCCTGGAAAAGCAGGATAAACCATCCCAATGTTAGGAGCCAAGAGAGTTGAATGTATTTTCTACGTTCAACATCCAGATGTTGGAAATGCACAGCAGAAGAAAATGATCCGGCTTTGTGCCCCAGTTGTGACTACACAACTTTAGCACTCCCTTTCCTTCCACCCATCCTTCTGCCCCACTGCTAGCTTAATGGCAAAATTTCAGGAAGGAAAGATTTAATGTTTAACTTCTTCTTTCTTTAAAACTCTGGGTCGTTGGGAGACCTTCTTCTTTCAAAAATTTCAAAACCTTAGAAGAAAAGATCAGCAAGATTCATTACCTAGTATTTTTATATAGCCTTGGCATATAAGAAGTATTGGAACTATTCTGCTCTTGGATAAAGCTATTATAGGCATATTGGAGAACTTTCAGGAAGGGCGAAAAAATATATTTAACTCAAGCTCCAAAATGTTGGGTCAAGTATCTCAGTCTTGGGAATAAGGAGATCTGCTTCACGCACGTGAAGCCTTCTCTGGGGTCTCTGTCAAATTCTAAAGAACAAAGCAAGCCATTAATAAAAGTAACTAGCAAACAAGATATCTAAAGTATACAAGAATATCCAAAAACAAAACAAAAAACCCTGAGTTATTTTTTCATGACTCTCTGTGGGCAATCTTCTCACCAGCAGGACTGCATGGTTTTGCCAGCCCTGATTTGTGACCTTGGCCGCATCTCCAGATTGCTGAGCCAAAATTCAGTTCAAACTGGTATTTTCAGAATCACTTTTCTTTAAAAAAAAAATAAAATAGTGAAAATTGCACATATTGGGCATATCAAGCCTCATGTTTTTTTTTTTTTTTAAAGGGAGAAGTAACAAAATGTAAATAAAAGTAAAATGAATCCTAGCCCCATTCAGAGTATTTACCCTGTCCCCTATCATGTTAAAAAGAGCCTGGATAGCTCTGCAGACAAAGGCACTGTAATTTAACACCAGCTGTCTGCAATTAAAGTAAGTTCGAATCTTGCCAGGCTCAAGGTTGACTTAGCCTTCCATCCTTTCTAAGGTGGGTAAATTGAGGACCCAGTTTGTGGGGGCAATAAGCTGACTTTGTATAAAATATACAAAAGTATGAAGGCTGTTGCTTAACGCATTGTAAGCCGCCCTGAGTCTCCGGAGAAGGGTGGCATATAAATCTTTTTTTTTTTTTTAAAGGCAGGGTGGCTCAGTGGTGTAAAAGATGCTGGAGAAGGTCTGTACTCCAGTGGTTCGAATCCTACTACCATGTGATAGAGCGAGTTCCTGTCACCTGCCTCAACTCCCGCCCACTTAGCAATTACGAAGCATGTAAATGCAAGTAGATAAATAGGTACCATTTCGGTAGGAAGGTAACAGTGTTCCATGTTTTACTGTACGCTTTATGCTGCGGTGTGGTGTCATACTGGCCACATGACCACAGAAATGTCTTCAGAGAGCTGTGGCTCAATGGTCTAGAATTGAAGATGAGCGGCATCCCCTAAAGTCAATTATGATTAGCGGAGTAAAAGCCCCCAGTATTCATTTCACCAATCATATTACATCACTGCCATGTCCAGGGGTGGGCTTCCAAAATTTTAGCAAGGGGTTCTCTGCCTGGTTGCTGGGTGGGCGTGGCCTAGTCAGCCTCCTGCACCATGGTGGGGGAGTGTTTTTGCAGTCCCCAGGCTCTGGAGGCTTTCCTTGAGCCTCCGGGAGGATGAAAACAGCCTCCCCAAGCTCCAAAGGCCCTCTGGAGGCTGGAAACAGGTCCCCGAACTTCCAGTAGGCCCATTTTTCACCCTCCCTGAACCTCTGTGCACACCCTGCACTTACCTGCATCCAAAACAAGCCGCGTGGGGACTCCTGGGAGGGGTGGGGTGGGCGGAGCCAGTCAGGAGTGGGATTTTGGGATTCTCCAAACTGCACAGAATCTATGGGGACATGGCCCACCCCTGGCCATGTCCCCATAGCTCCCAGAAGGAAAATAAACTGCATTAATAAACAACACCCTCCCCCCAAAAGAGAAAGATTTCCCACCCCTAGCCTAAAGTTTTATGTTTCTCTGCTACCTAAGCAACCTATGGAATTAAGATGTCCCTTCATTAGGACCTCCAGGTCAGTAGGACCTGGCCAGTACTTCATGTCCCCCTACATTGGCCCATGATATATTTTGCATTTCTCATTAGCCTTCACGATGTTACCTCATTTGGGTCATGAAACATCTGCAAGAAAACAACCAAGCTCAGAGAGCACCAAGGACCTCTCGTTACGCCTTTAGAAGTCTTTCCTTCTGTTGCTGGTTGTGTTCTCACGTTCTTTCTCTGCCTCTTCTTTTTAGGAGTTACTGTTCTTGAAGGGCCCATTTATGCAGTAGGAGGTCATGATGGCTGGAGCTATTTGAATACAGTCGAGAGGTGGGATCCACAAAGTCAACAGTGGACCTTTGTGGCCAATATGTCCATTGCCAGAAGCACCGTTGGGGTGGCAGCTTTAAATGGCAAGTGAGTAGGGGAGAATTGAGAATGGCAACTGGGAGAGAGATAGAGATTTGGGCATCAGCATGCTAGAATGGCTGTCTGCAAGAACGCTCTACATGTCCCATGTAACTTTTCCTCCCAAGTAATTTAAACATCAATGAGAAAGGCAAGTGATGGGCTATTATTATTATTTTTTTCCCCAATGGTTTTCTCCTTACAATTTTTAGACCTATTTTTCTTTCAAATTCTTCTCTTTCCTTTCTATTATTGCTACCAATTTCAGATTGCAGTCAGGCATGGGGAGCTGCATAAAATTTGAAGATTAAATTGATTAAAAACTTTTGGCTAGTAAATGCCCAATGATGACTGCTTTTATATTCTATGATATAGCAATAGCAATAACAATAGCTGAGCTTGTTGATCGAAAGGTCGGCAGTTCAGCGGTTCGAATCCCTGGTGCCGCGTAACAGGGTGAGCTCCCATTACTTGTCCTAGCTTCTGCCAACCTAGCAGTTCGAAAGCACATAAAAAAATGCAAGTAGAGAAATAGATACCACCTTTGGTGGGATGGTAACAGCGTTCCGTGTGCCTTTGGCGTTTAGTCATGTCGGCCACATGACCACGGAGATTTCTTTGCACACCGCTGGCTCTTCGGCTTTGAAATGGAGATGAGCACTGCCCCCTAGAGCTGGGAATGACTAGCACATATGTGGCAAGGGGAACCTTTACCGCTTGATAGTTCTTTGCAGCCCTCTCTGAGCAATATACAAATATCAGCATGTTGCCCCCAACAATCTGGGTCTTCATTTTACCAATCTCAGAAAGATGGAAGGCTGAGTCAACCTTGAGCCAATCAGGATCAAACTCCAAACTGTGGGCAGAGTCAGACTCTAATATTGCACTATAACCACTGCGCCACCATGGCTCATAGATAATATACCTAGTTATTAATTTATTTATTAGTCCTTTGGATGAAATAGAATAAAAATAGAAAATGAGGGCCTACAAACGATAAAGCATTGAAGTAACCATTTTGTATTTTTAACTGCCAAACCAATTCAAGGCTGCAAGCAGAATTTAGAGGAATTTGAAATAAAAGCAAGCATTTTAAGCAAACGTCCTCTGAAGTCAAACTTATGTTAGGGGGAAAATATTTCTAAATTAGTAAGCATCAGTTCAGCCCTGTAATTCACTTTTTGGGTACAGTTAGGCATATGTTTATGGTACTTTTTTTAAAAATACAAATTAATCTGTTTAAACTCACCCACAAATCCAATTTAAAAATTCTGAATATTCGTTATGCTAATATGTGTTTTGTTCAATGTTCTTGTCACCATTGTATATGACTTGTAAAGCATGGTTTAGGGCAGTGGTGAAATCCAATTTTTTTTTACTACTGGTTCTCTGGGTGTGGCTTGGTGGATGTGGTGTGGCTTGGTGGGTGTGGCTTGGTAGGCATGGCAGGGGAAGGATACTGCAAAATCCCCATTCCCTCCCCACTCCTGGGGGAAGGATATTGCAAAATCTCCATTCCCACCCCACCCTAGGGCCAGCCAGAGGTGGTATTTGCCGGTTCTCCAAACTACATAAAATTTCCACTACCAGTTTTCCAGAACCTGTCAGAACCTGCTGGATTTCACCCCTGGTTTAAGGTCTAGCATGAAGAGCTAAGCCACTAAAAACAAACCTGAATTTAGCATTGCTGTTCATTGGCTTATTTTCTTAACAGATATTTGAGGACAGAAATTCCTGTCCAACTGAACACAGAGAATTTTGGCCCTGTAACGTAACATCTGTTTGCTAGTTGCGGTGATAACCATGTGGCTGCAAAGGAGAATGTTATAAAATTTTGTCAGTTTTCTTTCTTTTCTTTGGAAGAACTAGTATTATCTGCACACGGGGAGTTGTTAGAGCAACATAGTTCCACATTGTCCATCGTCTTGAGAAATCACACAGCAGATCTTCGTATCTTTCATAGTTTTCAATTGAGTCTTGGGAACATCCATTTGGCTCGCCTTGGTAGAAATTGTTCACTGGAAACAGGTTTTAACACTCTTTAAATACCAAGACTACTGTGCACACCAACTCTTGCATGGAATGTAATACCGCAAACTGAGCTGTTATATGACAGTTCTGGGAACATTATTCCAGCATAGCAGACTAATATTCTATTACAGATATTTTAGGATTGTGAAACCAACCTTTTGTCACTTTTGAAAAAGAAATCTCTTTATGATGTTTCTAAAGATAACCACATTGCAAAGTGCCACTATTATGCAGAAACTCATTAGCCCTTGACAGATGGTACGGAATGTGGAGAAGTAGCTTTGTGGATGAAGTGTGTAGATGTGTGTGTGTGTAGGAGTGTGTGTGTGTGTGTTTAAGTGACATAGAGAGAGAGAACTTACTTTGGCATTTGAATGCTTCTTTATTTATTATTGAGTTAATAAATGCAAAGAACATCTGAACAGGAGCCTAACATGGGTAGTAATTCTACAATTGTGCAGAAATGTTAGATTTATCTCTGAATAAAAACAAGGGTGAAAATGTTATATCTTAACATTTTCTTAAATATGCTAGATAGATAGATGATAGATAGATAGATAGATAGATAGATAGATAGATAGATAGATAGATGATAGATAGACAGACAGACAGATAATAGATAGACAGACAGATGATATATAGATAGATAAACAGACAGATGATGATAGATAGATAGATAGATAGACAGACAGACAGACAGACAGACAGACAGATAATAGATAGACAGATGATAGATAGATAGATAAACAGACAGATGATAGATAGATAGATAGATAGATAGATAGATAGATAGATAGATAGATAGATAGATAGATAGATAGATAGATAGATGAGAGAGAGGGGGATTAGTAATAGGTACATAGATGATAGATAGATAGGAGAGGGGGGGAGAGAGAGAGATTACACAGATAAATACAGAAAAGGAAAGATTTAATGACTGCAATTTAAAACTCGTTCCATCTTTTCAAACATGTTTATTTATTTATTTTTATCAGCAAATAAAACACAGGAAAGGGGGGGGGAAGCAGACTAAGAAACATCCAACACTAACAACAAAAAAGAGGAAAATCATCTGTACGAGAAAAAAAAAACAACCCAAATACCAAATATATCCAACATTAAAGGTTTTTTAAAAAAATGGCTGAATGCTGAAAGATACATCAAAACTCTAATATATTCCCCTCCCTTTACATAAAGGATCTACAAATAGTTATAATTAAAATTTAAAACTTATTCCAAATGGAGGACTTCCAGTGTCCATGATCATAATCTCAGAATGCCTGTCCCAGTAGCTGACCAACCAGAAACGGCTACATTTCTGATGAGTTGTCCAATTCTTCATCCTTGTACTCAATCTCAAGTTAAAATTACAATGCAATTTGATTTATTCAAGCAAAGGTCACCCACCTAGACAACTGATTTAACTGAAGCTATTCATTTTTCTTCGTGCTATGCTAACTGATAACACAAAGACAAAGCTGTGCCAACAAAGATAAATTCCATTCTCAAGCTCTCTCCCAATCCTGATTCTGAAGATGGTACTACATGGTCCATTGGGATTTATTCTTTGGCCAATGACTCATTGCTCCCTTCTGAATTATTCAGATCTTTGGCTGTCAAGCTTATTTCACCAATATTTTCATTCTCTTTTGTACTACTTAAAACCTTCCCAATATTTCCAACCAATGGAATGTCATTTCTATTTCTATTTTTCTCAGTATTACTTAATATTTCATGTATTATGATTATTATTGTTATACATCTTTTCTCTTATAACTACAGGATCTCCTTCAAGGTTCAGCTGCGTGCTACATATTTAATGTAACCTAGGTTTGACCCTCATTTATACAGAAAATGTAAGCTATAAAAATGAGCCTTTAGCACATGGAGGACAGATTTATTGTGATGTATGCTAGAATCAAGCTGTTAATTTTTATACTGCTTAAACATTCTTGTTTATGTCTGCATATATGCATACATTTATTGTCAGAATGTCATGAATAATCTCAGCAATAAACTCATTTTTAGTATTTTTGTATATGTTAGGTATTTTGCCTAGCTTGGTGGCATCTGTGAAAATCATTAGCAGTCTAGTTTATATCAAAATAAACTTTATTTTTTTACTTTTCATATGTTATATATTCCTATTTTTCCATGATTCAATAGCCGTGCATCTACTTAGTAGAATGACAAGATACATATCTTTCTTTCTTTCTTAGTTTCTTTCCTTTCCTTCCTTCCTTCCTTCCTTCCTTCCTTCCTTCCTTCCTTCCTTCCTTCCTTCCTTTCTTTCTTTCTTTCTTTCTTTCTTTCTCTCTTTCTTTCTCTCTCCCTCTCTTTCTTTCTTTCTTGGTAATTTTATATATATATACACATATACATACATGCATACATACATACATACATACATACATATATATATATATATATCTTGCTTAACAGCTGGCCCAGTTACAGACTCAAAAAAAAGTTACTTATGGCCTATCCTCAAAGTTATGCCTGACACACACACACACACAGAGGAATACACACATATCATAGTCATGTTGTTGTTGTTGTTATATTATTATTATTATTATTATTATTATTATTATTATTAATAATAATAATAATAATAATAATAATAATAATAATAATAATAATAATAATAATAATATTTCTATGCCGCCCACTCTCCGAGGACTCTGGGCGGCTTACACCAAAGATAGCATACTAAATAGCATATTGCCCTTAACAATCTGGGTCCTCATTTTACCCACCTCGGAAGGATGGAAGGCTGAGTCAACCTTGAGCTGGTGAGATTTAATCCACTGATCTGCTGAACTAGCAGTCAGCTGAAGTAGCTGCAGTACTGCACTCTAACCACTGCGCCACCTCGGCTCATGTGATAGTATTTTGGGTGCATTTCAAGGCACAGTCTAAATGAAGCCTCTTCGTCAAAGCTCTGGTCCTGTTGGCATAGCTCCATAGAATTGTCTTAAAAGTTGTCGCTGGCCACCTGTGCGTGATGGCCTCTTCATTTTGATACCATTTCCATCAAAATCCTGAAGGGGACATTGATATGATGGAAATGTTCTAGTTATGGCATCCTTGGTGCTGATCTTGAAGTGTTTTCTTGCAGATGTTTCACTGAGACAGGAGTAAGGTCTGCTTTCTTTTTATATATTAATGGCTTGCCCTCTTTGTGGCTTATATACTAGTGGCTTGCCCTGAGCTATGAGTATTCTCTTCTATCCGATCCAGTTATAGTAATTGTAGATGTAAAATCAAATCCTGCTTTCTTTTTCTCAAACAATAAAGTTCAATACTTCAAAGTATTTGAAGTGGTTCCATTTTTTTTCCTTTCTGGTGTCTTTGCTCCTGAAAACAAGAGTTTTATTATTTTATTTTATTTTTATTATTTTATTATTTTATTATTTTATTATTTTATTATCTTATCTTATCTTATCTTATCTTATCTTATCTTATCTTATCTTATCTTATCTTATCTTATCCCATCCCATCCCATCCCATCCTATCCTATATTATCTTATCATCATCTTATCTTATTTTACTTTTTAATTTATTTTATTTTTTATTTTATTTATTAAATGGGAGTTTGAACTCCTCCCATTTCAGGTTTTTTTTATCAGAGATCATATGCAGCCACATATGGTTACCCTGTGGTCAAAAACCATAAGCAGAAATCACTGTAGATTTTTTAGCTGTACTAAGAAAACCAGCTATCGGGTATATTTTAAAAAACACACATGGCCCTCATTCATTGCTCCTGGATGAATTTGGCTTCCTGAAGACTTGCCTTTTTCTTTAAATGTGAGGTTTAAATACATAACATGCTGAAAGTTGAGTTGACATTTATTTCCCACTGAGTCATCTGGACTTCATTCATAATTCAGTATGTGAGCCTGCTCTTTTGACACCTATTCTCGTAATTGTAAAGCTCCCGAAAAGCTTTATTGGTGATCTGTACAGGAGCACAGACATTGGTCTGTATATATTTAGCAACTCAGAAGAAAGAAAGAAAGAAAGAAAGAAAGAAAGAAAGAAAGAAAGAAAGAAAGAAAGAAAGAAAGAAAGAAAGAAAGAAAGAAAGAGGAAGGAAGGAAGGGGGAGGGAGGGAGGAAGAAAGAAAAGAAAGAAAGAAAGAGGAAGGGAGGGAGGAAGGAAGGAAAAAAAGAGGAAGGAGGGAGGGATGGAAGGAAGGAGGGATGGAAGGAGGGAGGGAGGAAGAAAGAAGGAAGGTCTAAGAACATTCTGTGTAGAAGTAAAACTTGCAAATCATTGTACATAGAGCTTCTTACATAGCAATAACAACAATAAATAAAATAATTGGAAATCTGTTTTTGGGTTGTTTTAAATACTGGTTTTTTGGGGGGCTGGTCGTTTGTTTTACAGAATGAGAAATATCTTTAATCTATCATATTTTAATATTCCCTTTATCCATCAGCATAAAATCTTTTCTTAGCTAAGTTGTCATCATTGTAGGGTCCAGGAAATAAATCACATTGTGTTCAATAGAATCTAAGTCAACATGGCTAGGTCTGTTGTATCCTTTCATCCTGTCAAGATGTCACCGTGATTAATTGTGTATAAAATGAGATGAACGAATGAGAAAAATGTTCCATTTTTTTCTCCCAAAATGTGCCAGTTTGGCCATTCCCCACCCCCCAACCAGAAATAATTAATTGAAGACTGAATACATTCAGAACCCTACAGAGACTTGCACTTAAATGTAACAAATATTAAACCAGATAGATATTAAAGTAGGTAAAAGCTTTTGTTTGTCCAACTCCGATTCTTCGAAAAGCAAGGATAAGTCCTGAAATTCATTATGGATATGCCTCGCCACGTTATAGACCTGTGTTCCACTATTTCAATGGAATGATAAAAAGAAAGAAAGAAAGAAAGAAAGAAACATTCAAGGAAAATTAATTCAAAGGCTGCTGCAGTTTCCAGAGAAGTGTATGCTTAGAGTTTCTGAAGAAAACCGTTGATTAATAATTCCTGAATGAACATAGAGGATACTATTTTTTTCCCTTAATGATCAATATGGTGAGGATATAATGAAAATCACATACAATGTCCTCAGTTAATTAATTATGTCTCGTGAAACAAGACGGACAAAAATGCCGCCAATAAGTACGCCTATCTGAGTGAAGTAAGAAAATAATCCATTGAGTCATTTACCTTTTGGTATGCTGGCTGCACGGTTATTACACAAATTATTGTTGTTAGTTGCGAAGTCACGTCTGACCCCATGGACCCCATAGTGACCCCATGAACCCCATAGCAACCCCATGGACAACGTTCCTCCAGGCCTTCCTGTCCTCTACCATCCTCTGGAGTCCATTTAAACTCACAGCGACTTCTTCAATGATTCCATCCAGCCACCTCATTCTCTGCCGTCCCCTTCTTCTTTTGCCCTCAATCTTTCCACCATTAGGTTCTTCTCCAGTGAGTCCTTCTTCTCATTAGGTGGCCAAAGTATTTGAGTTTCATCTTCAGGATCTGGCCTTCTAAAGAGTAATCAGGGTTGATCTCCTCTAGGACTGACCGGTTTGATTGCCTTGCAATCCAAGTGACTCGCAGGAGTCTTCTCCAGCACCAGAGTTCAAAGGCCTCAATTCTTTGGCGCTCAGCCTTTCTTATGGTCCAACTTTCACAGCCATACATTGCAACTGGGAAAACCATAACCTTGACTATATGCACTATTGTTGGCAGGGTGATGTCTTTGCTTTTTAGTATGCTGTCTAGATTTGCCATAGATTTCCTCCCCAAGAGCAAGCATCTTTCAATTTCTTGGCTGCATAGGTTGTGTAATAAGACCAGAATTTTGCTAAAGGAATCTTTGCAGGGTGAAGATTTCATTTGCTGAGGCTTCATTTATTGTAACTAGAATTTTATTCCCTGCTTGGAGATGGTTTATACCTTGGGTGAAAGCAGGACTGTAGTAAAATCACATATACAACCTTGGAATAGATTCAGGAATAGGGGGAAAAAAGATCTTTGTCCTTCTTTAGCATGTGAACAGGATGGTGTAAAAGGAGGAAATATATGGATAAAAGAACTGCTCTTGTTTATAGAACAGATTTTTAGCATCTTGCAGGAAAGAAATTATATGGAATGTATGCGGGAGGATTTTGTAAGGTCACCCCCAATTGTTTTGTCAAAGCCATTCAGGTTTGGAGGTCATACCATGATTTAAAATGCTTTCTTCCTCTTTCCTATGTAACAAAAACAAATTGTAGGCATAAAACTTGTAACCTTGGTTTGTTGGAGCTTTTTTTTCCAGGGCTTTTTTTTTTTTTTTTTTTGGCAAGGAGCCCCATAATCAGTATAATGTAAGAGCCCCATAATGCAGTTTGTATACTATAGACCAATAAAAAAAAATACTTCATTGGATCTATCTCCAGTTGCTTTGGTTCCTCCTGCAAAGAGACAGTTCCAGAACCGAAGGAAAAGGATTGATCTTTTGATCCTCTGCATTCACCATCGTTTTATGCATCATGCTGGTATTCCTCTCTCCCTCTGATTATTTATTTATTTGCTGTTTTATTTAAATCCTGCCTTTATTGTTATTGTTTTTTATAAACAACCCAAGATGGCGAACATATCTAGTAATCCCTTCAACGTCTTGTTTTCCCCACAACAACAATCCTGTGAAATGAGCTGGGGTGAGAGAGAGTGACCGACCCAAGGTCATCCAGATGGGTTTCATGCCAAGGTGGGACTAGAACTCACAGTCTCCCAGTTTCTAGACTGGTGCCTTAACCATTAGACCAAACTGGCTCTGTTTATGAAGTAAAGCTTTTCAGGTACAGAAATATTTATTTCTAAGTGCATATTTTTAAGAGCCCACTGTTGCAAAGGCAAATGTAGTCATCATTTACAGTAATGATTTACACCTCTTGCTGATTGTCATTATCCTAGCAACATACATACAGTAGTGGCCAAAATTGTGGAAACCTTGGGAAAAGTGTATTTTCTAAAACTAGCTAATAAGACCACTTTGTTTTGGAGTAGTACCATAAAATTATATATCAATGGAAAGATAATTTAATCAAGAATGTAATGCAATCATTTTTATGAATGGTTTGCTATTATAATAGCAGTTACAGTATAAAGAAGAAAAGCGAAACGCTAGAAAAAACGAGATATACAAAAATTATCACCATAGAAAAAACGAGATATACAAAAATTATCACCATGTCAGTTAATCCTTAGTTGGGTAACCTTTAGCATAAATTATGGCCTTACAATGTCTTCCCATGGAGTGAACCAAGTCTTTTAGTTCTGCAGCTATTATAATGTGAAACCAAGATTGAATGATTGCTTCTATTAACTGGGTTTTATTGCTGGGTTGCTTCTGACTAACAAGTTTCTTGAGTCAGCTCCATAGATTTTCAATTGGGTTAAGGTCTGGGCTATTCCCAGGCCATTCCAGCAGTGGAATATGATTATCTTGAAACTCAAAAAAAAAAAAAAAAAAGGTGTTTTAGCCATCAAACCTCAAAGATACACTTTTCCCAAAAGGTTTCCACAATTTTGGCCACTACTGTATATGCTTAGAAAGAACTGAATCACATCTAATAGCCACATATAACTCCATTTTACTATTGTTTTCTTATCTTAAAGTTCTGGATGACAGTTCATATATCTCTTAGACAAATCCCACATAAATCAGCTTATATATCTACTTCTATCAGTATATTGGAATGCCAGTTTGCATAATTTGTGGCCAGCAAAGATAATATAATTTGTTAGCTGCATTTAGAATGCCATGCTTCAATAGTTATATTACCTAAAACAGATGCATTTTTCATTAACTCTCTTTTGGTGACACAATATTTATGGTGTGGCTATTCTTGCATTAGGTCTAACTCTGCAGAGGTGAACATGATGTTCCTTGATAGTTGAAATATATCAATTATTTTAGCATTCTAAGAGACTGAACAGTTGCAATATGTCATAAATTAACTTATATAAATAAATGCATTGTGAATTAAAGTATTCCACTTTCTTACACCAACATATCTTGTACAATAAGAAGTACTATAGATATTATTTCATTTTTTTTCTGTGCTTGGGGTATATCAGATTGATTTATTTAACATCATATTTCCTATATAAACAACAATATAAAACAAGCAATTAAATTTCTTATAACAGTTCGAGAGAGTCAATATATAAAATGAGTGAGGTTTTTATCGCTGTAGACCAGGGCCCCCTGGAACCCCAGCTTTCGTCCTCTTATATTGTTCCTTCTATCGGGATTGACGAACTCATTATATGACTCCTTACCTGATAAAATATCCAGGAAATTTTGATCCCTTTTACATACAGCTGTTTCTGTCAGATCAGTATGATACAATTTCTTAGAATAGAATAGAATAGAATAGAATAGAATAGAATAGAATAGAATAGAATAGAATAGAATAATTTTATTTCTATACCGCCCTTCTCCCGAAGGACTCAGGGCGGTGTACAGCCTATTAAAAGCACAAGACAAACATCAATTAAAATAATTTAAAATTATTAAATAATTCAGCTCAATTTAAAACCCCAGAAATTTAAAACACCCAATTTAAAATTATTATGTTGATAGCCCGGCCTGGCGGAACAACAGGGTCTTGAATGCACAGCGAAATACCCAGAGGTCGGAGATCTTACGCACTTCCGGGGGCAGTTCATTCCACAGGGCTGGGGCTCCCACAGAGAAGGCCCTCCCCCTGGGTGTCACCAGCCGACATAATTTGGCTGATGGAATAGAGCAAAATTCTGTTACGCTGTCTGTAAAATTCTGGTCGCCCATCGATGACCTCACCACTAACTGTAATATAATATTATGTTTTGCTTTGCTCTGCTTTTTTTCCCTTAATTTTATTTTAATGTTTAAAATTTTAACTCTGCAATAAAAGATAGGGCCAGGTAACTATCAACTATCAAATTAAACTATCAACATTTGAAATATAAAGTTAATTGCTCCGTAGCATGGGAACATTCTATTATGTTTTAAGTATTGCCAATTTTTTTAAAAAATTGTCATGACTGGATAATATTTTGTGATCTTTTTGGTTCATTTCCCCCCACCTAAATTTCCAAATATTTCTCTGCTAGGCATAGAAATAAGGAGGGATGGGCTAATTTTTGGTGCCAGGTTTGGTACCATGGACAGCTCCCAATGACAATCTCTGCTGATTATGTTACAGCTTCTGCACCAGGCTGATCTCATCTTGAATAGGAAGGCCCTTCATTAACTGTTGTTGGTAGAACATCAAGATTAGCCAGATTACTGTAAATACCCATCAGTGATGAATAGTGAATATGTTATAGTACGACTAGGGAAAAGAGAAAGGTCAGTTTCAAAGGTTGAAGTAATAGCTCAGGGAAAATTCTGGTCCTGTCCTTCTGTCAGTGTAAATCCTGGACAAGTTCCTTCACCTTTTGTAAATACTTTCAGACCTTGAGCTTATCAAAACATCAGCCAAGAATCTACCAGAGGCTAAATCAAGGGTATTTTTTTCTTCTTAGAGAAATCAATTTGGTCAAGGAGGATGAAGCCAATTATACATCTGCAACCTTAGCTATGTGTTGTTTCTGAATGTATTGTATTTTTTTAAAGTTGATAGATAGTGTGGTTACAATTCTCTCCTGTAAATATCTCACCACTGTCCTTCAGTCTTCCTGGACTTTAACCTGATCTTGATTTGAAAAAGCCCCATTAGAGAGTGTGTCTCAAGAGTGGTGTGGTGGCCTAGAGGTGGAGCTCTCGCCTCACAATCCGGAGGCTGTGGGTTCGATCCTAGGTAGAGGCAGATATTTCTCTCTCTTGCAACACTGAGAATATATCTGCTGGGGAAAAAAAAAACTCCGTGTTGGCGACAGGATGGGTATCTGGCCAGTAAGCACTCAGCTCCATTCAGTTACCCAGACTCCACCCTGCAAGGGATTATGGGGTCATTAAAAGAGGATGAGATGATGAGAGAGTGTGTCTCAAGATATTTTCATTTAGATTTGACTGAAGAACAGGAATCAAAGATACTCTCCAATATGAAGATATATTTGCAAGTTTGGAAACATTCACAAACTCCTTATAATTAAAATAATCATTGCTAGGATTGTTTTCGCACAAAATTAGAAACAAAAAACTACCCCCTCAGATGAAATGCTAATTAAGAAGATACTTGAATGTGCTGACATGGACAGGATGACAATGGAGTTAAAAGAAAGAGAAGAGTTGTATTATTATAAAATTTGGAGTAGACTGTACAAGTGTAGAGAATAGAAGTCCAAATAAGAAATAAATGTTCCAAACCAATAACTATAATGGAAAGATAACAATATATATATATTGTTATCTTTCCATTATAGTTATTGGTTTGGAACATTTATTTCTTATTTGGACTTCTATTCTCTACACTTGTACTTATTTTTTTATTTTTCTTATTGTTGTTTTACTTGTGATTTTTAAACTTGGAAAATGTTCAATAAAAACTATTTTTTTAAAAAAAAAAAAATAATAGCAAAAACTCAAATATCACCTAGGAGAACTGCAATAAATAAAGTATTTGATGCCTTGAATGAAATTCAGTTTTTAAATAAAATTTGAAGGAGAATGAAAAAAAGTTCAACAATTTTAATGACATATGATATGCCAAACATGCCTCGGCATTTACAACATGAAGTTGATGACGTATGAGATACGTATATATGTATATGTAATGATATGTATATATGTTTATGTGTGTATACTCACATGCACAATGGGTGGCTATATAAATTGGGTATAAAAATGAGACTACATACTTTCTATGGAGAGATCCGTCAGCAGATTATGTGCTTTAGTGTCCAAAATATATTAAAGAGTGTCTGTACACTATACACTGACCTTTCCAGAATACAGATCTGAATACAATCAGGGTAACGTAGGAAAAGACTAAGACTGAGAGGGTTTTTTCATGCTTAACAATTCTATGCTGTTTATTTTAGGTTATACTCAGTTGGTGGCCGAGACGGAAGTTCTTGCTTGAGTTCTATGGAGTATTACGATCCTCACACCAATAAATGGAACATGTGTGCTCCAATGTGCAAAAGAAGAGGAGGAGTTGGAGTGGCCACCTGTGATGGTTTTCTCTATGCTGTCGGAGGCCATGATGCCCCTGCCTCTAACCATTGCTCCAGACTCTTGGATTATGTTGAGAGGTATCCCATCTTCTATGAGTTTACTTTCAATGGGTCTGAAGGCAAACAAAGCCATTGATTTGAAATGTTCTTACCACCACAAAAAATTCATGGGTTTTGGAGATAGAGAAATCGATTTTCAATTCATTTTGGGAGTTCAAGATTAAGTGATAAAAAATGGGTTTTTTCTCTCCTTCTCTCTCCTCAACTCACTTCTTTTCTCTGTCTTTGTTGTCTTATATTCCAAATTAAAAAAATGTTGCAATGTTTCAATCTCCCTTGAACTGAATTCTTGATTACATCATGGGTAGGTGCTTGGCAGTAGTGGGTTTCAAATCCCGGTGCTACCAGTTCACTATTGGCATGCACAGAGCATTTTTTATGATGTCTAGGTGGGTGGGCGGAGCTTCCCACCGCCACCGCTACTGGTTTGCCCAAACTGGGGCGAACCAGTAGCAACCCACCACTGGTGCTTGGGCAAAGACAACAGAGTAGCTTGCATTGTCTTCATCTGGGATATTTGTCTGACTTCCCAATCAATCCTTGAAGTTACCAAGTGCTAAATAATACTTGGTAAGTACTATCAAGTACTACATAGATTCAACCTTAATCTGCTTTCCCATGACTCTACATAAGCACTTATTATCTTCAAACCTGGGGAAAAATCATAGATTCAAGACAATTGTGGGCCTGTGGATGATGGATTTGTGTGGATAAATGTGTTTTATTTTACAAGCATACCTAGCAAGCGTAAGCTTTATTTTTACAGGCTTTAGGACAATAAACTTCAGTATAGTATTCGCTGCAGAATTGTCTTCTTTTTTTTTTTTCCACTCAAAGAATCTGGATGAATGCCCATCACCACACAGAAAACAAAACACGGCCATAATGAATAGAAATTGTATTTCGTTTTTCTTTGTTTTTGTTTTCTAAAGGAGTAGCAGGGGAGTAATAGAATACTTAAAACTACCCCAGACAGACCTAGAAAGAAATGAGTATTCAGACTGAAAAGCTGCCTTCATTTTATAGCTTTATTTCATCTCCTTAAAAAAAAATGGCCCTGTACTTAATCTTCGTAATAACATGATGTGCCCCAAGGTGAAACAGGAGATACCATAAAGTTTTTGCATACAAAAAGAAATCAATTTGCTAGTGCTGAGCTGAAAGTAGGGGAAAAAAGCTTTTCGGCTTTCCATTGCCTAAAACCTTTTAACCTCAGCCGGAGTATAATAATTGCTGCGAAGTGTAAGAAAAATATGTATTTTGAATTGAAATATATTGACAGTTTTGCAACCCTGTTCAATATTCTCTTAAGATATAATACAATTAAGAATGAAGGGATGTTTTACTTGGCTTTAACTAATAAAATTAAATCCAACCCCAATCGTTTTTTTGTTTTTTAAAAAAAGATATTTTACCTAACGGAAAACTGAAATGGTTACACTATTAACTATTGCTGTCAGCTTTGGAAGCCATATTAGACCAGAAGCTTCCATGCTGCCACCTTCTCATGTGTGGGACAGTAGAAGGAGGGATTTGGTAGAGGGGTAGACATAATAGCATTCTTCCTGTCGGTCAAGGTCAGGGCGATCCTGCATCTGGAGAAGGAGTGGTCGGAGTGAGGTCTCGAGATGGGACGGCGGTTGATTGGAGCATGTGATCGACTGAGGAGTGAGGGGATGGTTTGGGGGTTTTTGATTTACTGAGGGAAAACCTGGACCTCTCAGATTCGGGTTTTCCCAGATGTGCCAGTTTACCTATTGTAGTAAATAGAACTTTGAAAAATGCTTGCTTCAGAGTCTTTACTTGGAGTTGGGGGTTTTCTGGAATGCTGTCAATTGCCTTATATTCTAATCACATTGTTCAGAATGGACCAAGAAACCAACTAAGCAGTTAAGGCATACACACATATCTTAACATTTATGCATTACATCGCTCCAGCATTAATGCTTCAAATATATGTTTCGACTTCACACTGCAAGGTATCTGAATACTCAAAGCATATTTCAGCTTGGTCTAAGAAGAAAATAGCCACATTATTAAGCACCCAAATGAATGAAAAGAATTCTCTGAAGGCAATAACAGTATTTTAGTGAAGAAAATAATTAGATCATGATATAGAATTAGAATTAGAATTAGAATTAGAATTAGAATTAGAATTAGAATTAGAATTAGAATTAGAATTAGAATTAGAATTAGAATTAGAATTAGAATTAGAATTAATTAGAGAGTTGGAAGGGACCTTGGAGGTCTTCTACTCCAACCTCCTGCTTAGGCAGGAAACCCTACACCACTTCAGACAAAAGGTTATGCAACGTCTTCTTAAAAATTGTTGGAGTGTTGGAGCATTCACAACTTCTGCAGGCAAGTCGTTCCACTGATTAATTGTTCCAACTGTCAGGAAATTTCTCCTTAGCTCTAAGTTGCTTCTCTCCTTGATTAGTTTCCACCCATTGCTTCTTGTTTTGCCTTCTGGTGTTTTGAAAATAGGTTGATTCCCTCTTCTTTGTCACAGCCTATGAGATACTGGAACACTGCACTATCATCCATTTACCTTCTATGGCAAAACAGACTGATTTTGGAAATATGTCCCCAAGGAAACTATTGGACCTCTAGGACAGAAAGATGTACGGTGTTAAAAGTCATCTTGATTCCTAAATATGTTCTCATCTGGTATACTTTGTCTTTTGTTGCATAGGTATGACCCCAAAACTGATACCTGGACAATGGTGGCCCCGTTGAGCATGCCTCGTGATGCTGTGGGCGTTTGCATCCTTGGCGATAAGCTATATGCGGTGGGTGGCTATGATGGCCAGACGTACCTAAATACAATGGAGTCCTATGATCCACAGACCAACGAATGGACACAGGTATCCCTCACTGTGTGCTTTGCATGCAACTGATAGCAGGCTTGGAGAGATCATGGATAGCTGAGGCTTCATAGCACTGCAATTATAGCAATGATTTACTCTACAACAAGGGTGTCAAATTCAAAGGCCGTGGGCTGGATTCGGGCCGCGATGTGCTTAGATCCGGCCAGTGGTGGGATTCAAGTAATTTAACAACCGGTTCTCTGCCCTAATGATTTCTTCCAACAACCAGTTTGCCAAACTGCTCAGAAAGTTAACAACCGGTTCTCCTGAAGTTGTGCGAACTGGCTGAATCCCACCACTGGATCTGGCCCAGAGGGTCACTCTGGAAACAGTGAAGGACCAGCCCATGGTACCTTTGCCAGCAAAAACAGAACTTGGGAGGGCCGAGCACATCCCGCCCGGGCTCCATTTTTGGTCACAGCGGCCTCTTTCAGCGCTCTGACAGCGAAAACAGAGTCTGGGAGGAGTACCCCTGACATGAGTGATGTCGAGCCGGCCACACAACTTGGCCCCCGAGGTCAAACACAACCCTGATGCGGCCCTCAATGAATTCAAGTTTGACACCCCTGCTCTACAACTTCTTAAACGTCATATTAAACAAAAGCCAATATTTTGTTCCTAGATGATCAAGAAAACATTTTATGAAATAAACAATGGAATAATGAAATAAATAAATAATAAATAATGAAATAATGGGTTAATCATTGATCTTCCCAGTCGTGGAACCCTATTATTGTTATCAGATCTTTGGTTGGAAAACTTGTGTTGTTCTTTTTAGTTTGTGTTGAACTTTTGTCAGGTACAATGGTGACTTTTCCCATCTCTCTTACTTAAAATTCCAGCTCTTGTCTAGTTTTATAGAAAAAGAGTTGATGAAGCTCAGAGTTCCTTCTTAATTAGAATTAGAATTATTTATTTATTGGCCAAGTGGGATTGGACACACAAGGAATTTGTCTTTGGTGCATATGCTCTCAGTGTACATAAAAAGAAAAGATACATTTGTTAAGAATTATAAGGTACAGCACTTGATGATAGTCATAGGGTACAAATAAGCAATCAAATCATACTAGGAAACAATCAATATAAATCGTAAGGATACAGCAACAAGTTGCAGTCATGCAGTCATAAGTGGGAGGAGATGGGTGATAGCAATGATGAGAAGATTAATAGTAATAGTAATGCAGGGAGGGAGGGAGGGAGGGAGGGAGGGAGGAAGGAAGGAAGGAAGGAAGGAAGGAAGGAAGGAAGGAAGGAAGGAAGGAAGGAAGGTATTGTGGCCCGTCAGCAGCCTGTGCAACTAGTAGCTGATTCCGACAGCAAGGAGGCTGGTGTGGTACTGCGCCAGCAGCCTGTGTAGTTGGCACTCGAGTCAGACAATGAGGAGGCTGGAGAAGATGTGGTGCCAGAGGCAAGGATTCAGCCAGGGCCTTCAGAACCTCCAGAAACTCCTATAAGTGAAGAGGAAGAAGAGGAGGAGCCTCTTCTCGATGCACGGGCGCACAGAGCTGCCAAAAGGCAGGAATGGCTCCTCAGGAGGAGGTCTCCTCGAGAGTAAGGCTTGGGGCTAATTGGCCACTCCCTTAGCTTATTTAAGGAAGAGCGACGACTGAGGCAATTTGCAGGGAACAACTTCGTTCAGTCTCATTCACGTCTTGATCTTAATTCTCTTATCAGTTTCCTGCAAATTGCTTCTGCCAACCATAGTACGATTATGATTATTTATTCTTTGGATTCTTGTAGGCTGTTAAGAAAGTTAATTAACAGCCTTTGTTTGAAAAAGACTGATTTAATTTAGCAAACTAAGGGTTGTACAGACTTTGTGTGTGCTGAATTCTTTGGGGTCCATAGCTGGGGCAGAACAGAAGGAAGGAAGGGAGGGAGGGAGGGAGGGAGGGAGGAAGGAAGGAAGGAAGGAAGGAAGGAAGGAAGGAAGGAAGGAAGGAAGGAAGGAAGGTTTAAATAAGCTTGTCATGCATTAATATCCATGTGGAAATTCTGGATAGGATGAATTTGACTACTGCTTATGAATTGTGCTAATATTTTATCAACTTTACAAAGTTCCTGAATTATGAATGGTCAATTCAAACTCCTCAGAAGTACATACAGGATCACAAACCATTAGCATTTCATCTTCACTTTGGAACTTAAACTTAATATTTATTTCTTCTCTGCAGATGGCATCTCTAAATATTGGAAGAGCTGGGGCCTGCGTCGTAGTCATAAAGCAGCCATGACACGATCTGTAATGGATTTTATTGACTTCTAAGCAGGATTTTTCTGCCAAACAAGAAAGAAAATTTTGTCAAGCAACAAGGTCAATAGATACCCTCAGTCTTCTGTTGATCACAACTCACAGACATTAAAATGAAGAGAACAAAATGAAGATTCAATGCCTTTTCCTATCAATAGATACTGTTTTATGGTATAACAAGGGGGAAAAAAATCTGTTTTAGTAGCCAATCTGTGTATGTGAAAAGGAAGAAATTCAGTTACTGATCTATTGGCTATTCAAAAGAAACCAAGCAAAAGACCAAATTTTCTTAACAAATGGATGGTTTTCATAGCACTAGATATTTTATCTCCATCACAGCACACTGTCACTTTGTAAAAACATAGCTTTTTTCTTAAAAAGTTGTATTTTATTTATTTGCATTCTTTTTCGCTTAAAGCCTTATCTTCAAACATTTTAGCACTTTGCTACTGACACAGACAATGATGAGACAGGACAAAATCCTAGTTTTGTTTCCTCTTGTAAGAAAGTACAAAGGCACAGTTCTTTTTCGTCATTGAAAACGATTCGACATATTAAACCATGGTTGTTTTCCTAATCAATGACTGGTCCTTCCACTAAATGGCTTGGGTGGAATTGTGTTTCTATCGAGTGTTGCCGAGCAAATGTGGTTCAGACTGAAGAGTGAACCTTCAGACAATTGAGGTTCGATGCCATAAAGGAGAGCCAAAGGAATACGACCCCAGATCTACCCTGCTCAAGCATGTGGAGCTTTCTTTCTTTCAAAGCTTTTGAACTTCTCCTGCATGTGAGATTTATGTAGAAGATGGAAAAAATGGCAGTTTGTCCACCGTTGCATTATCTAAGAGATATCATTGAGCAATTTTAAGGAAGAGACTCACTGGGACCTAGATGTGCAGCAGGGATGGGTTTCACTTACCTTTGCTACAATTTCTCTCGCGCGTGCAGATCGTATTTGATGACGTCCAGGCGGGTGGGCGGAGCTACCGGTTCGCCCGAACCGAGGCGAGCCGGTAACAACCCACCACTAGTGTGCAGTAAGAGAGATACGGAGGTTCTAATGCCTTTTGTGTTTTCAGAAGCCATCTTTACTGTGATTCAATATAATTTGAATTACTCTCCGATTGCTGATGATGATTGAACCTAAAGACTGACCCAATTTTTCAATGGGAGAACCAGCCCTCTTGCTTTTTTTAAAAAAAAAATAAGTGCCACTCAAAGGGATTGGCTTGAATATTTGGAGAAAGAATGTCTAACATGGTTTAAGATACACACTTCCAAATTGCTTTCTCCACCAGTGGCAAAATGTGGACAGATTGAAAGCAAGAAAAAGTGGCAAGAATTAGCATGTAAGAAAGGTTTTTAGAAGCCCATCTCTCTTCCGATTGAGTTGATAGCTTTTTTTATATCTGATCTTTAATTTAAAAATAAATTAAAAAAACAACTTTGGGGAGCTATTGCGTAAGGCTGCTATGTGATATCTGTTTTGGCTGTAAGGAATGAAACATTCATATACAAGAGGACGGAAGCCCAGATGTTTTGCCAGAATGATGTGCCCTGCCAGCAGAGCATCTGCTTTGCATGTATGAAAAAAAAATGTCAATGAGTCATGTTGCCTTTGTAAAATTCTGCTTTGTATACGAATGAGAGGCAGAAATCATCTTTGTGGTCACTCAATGCCCTGGATCATAAATGGGTGTAACTCTTGGCTGTATTATATCCTAAGCATGGTTGAACTTTCTTATTAAGGTACCAAAATGATGTTGATTTCCACTGCTACTTTGGGGGAGGGGAGGGAGAATCTGATTTCAAGGGTATTTTCAACTGGAGCAGGAATAAAATTTTGGCTAATGTGAAGTCCTTTTTTGGCTTGTCTTTCCCCATCCAGACTAATTTGCTAATTAAATAAAACATTGGTGTCCAAATGGTTTGGATCTTTCAGCCTTTTCATTTTGTCCTCAGTTATAATTGGTAGCTTGGTGTGAATTCTGTGATCTATCCATAATTTGAATGCCATAAATTAATGAAAAGCAAATAGGAAATAAACTTGCATTTTAGGGCTCAGGGAAGCGGGCTGTGGATTGGCCCTGGGTTTCAGGACAAAAATAAATGCTTTAGTCATTGTAAGGAGAACATAAACTTGCATGATAAAACCGTCAATCTAATTCCACACCAATGAATCATCTGTGATTGTAGGGATTATCTTTACTGCTTAGAAGTTTTGAAATTCAAAACAAAAACAAATTAAGGAAACTGCAAAGAACGTATGTAGAAAAGCATAGAGCAACTTGACATGTAGAGTCATCATTGGTGATTTAGTTCAATATACGTTCAGTTCCTACTTGCAAGTAAGATATCCTCATTTTGTAGGTTTGCATAGAACAAACTTACCATTCCTACATCGTCCTTTAAGGGTTGTTCTAAAATTAGAAAAGGCCAAGAATTAAATTAGACTTTAAAAAATATTTTAAAATGAAATGCATTATATTCATTAAATGTGTTAAAAGAAGTAAAATAATTTATTTATTTATTTATTTATTTATTTATTTATTTATTTATTTATTTATTTATTATATTTCTATACCGCCTTTCTCCCGTAGGACTCAAGGCGGTGTACAGTCAAGAAAAATATAGACACACAAACATCATAAAATTGCTAATTAAAATTATTACTTAGTTTGGTCAATTAAATAAAACCCAGAATTAGATAACATTAAAAAAAAATCATTCACATGTTCATATGTTTAGCCCCGCCTGTTGAAACATCAGGGTCTTGAGGGCACGGCAGAAAGCAGGAGATCAGGGATATTCCGTATCTCCGGGGGCAGTTCATTCCAAAGGGTTGGAGCTCTTACAGAGAAGGCCCTCCCCCTGGGAGTCGCCAGTCAGCATAATTTGACTGACGGTACTCTGAGTAGTCCCTCCCTATGAGAACGAACTGGTTGGTGGGAGGCTATTGGTGGCAAAAGACGGTCTCGTAGGTACCCAGTAAAATAATCTCACAGTATTTTCCCATGTGGCACTGGCATAATTCTTGTTGCAGGATCCAATCTGGGTCAGTCACTGGGACCAGAGGTTTTGTCTTCTGAGCTTTTGGACACATGCTGGAGCCCATCTTCAAGGAACTTCTCTCTAGCCAGAATGTTCTGACCTAGGCTTCCCAAAAGCATGAAGCCAACTCCTCGTCCCGATAAAACATCTTTTATTTAGGTTAAAGGGAAATTCACTCCAGAAAAGTCCCAGCAAACAGTCTTTCGTGAGATTTCACAACTATAGACCTTTATCAGGCTTGGAGAGCTGCCAGGCCGATATCTTCTAAACGCCACGCTGGAGCAACAATTACTTGGCAAGAAGTCAGGAACAGATCTTCACCCTAATTAATTGAACTAATTTTCTCCTGCAAATTCCCCTCCCCTTTCGCTGCTCTTTATTCCCTACAGGAGGGGCCATTCACTGTCCAACTGTTCCTTTACTCCTGAGTCGGCCCTTGTTCTTTAGCTGTTCTCTTTTCCTGGCAGCTCTGCACATGCGCACATCGGAAACAAGCTCCAGCTGTTCTTCTGCCCCACTGATATCCGACTCCGAAGGCAGCTGATAACTGTTGGACGGTCCAAGTCCCATCTCTGCCTCTGACACAGAGCACTCATCAGAGCCTTTCCCAGACTCCAGGACTGGCCCATGTTCCTCCCCAACCTTCTCACTGTCTGAGTCTGTCACCAGCTCTGCTGGTCTCTGGCAGGCCACAACACAGAAAGCTAGAGAGAAGTTCCCTGAAGATGGGCTCCAGCATGAGTGCAAAAGCTCATAAGACAAAAATTCTAATCCCAGTTAAAACTGGGATTTATCAATGTTAGGAAGGATTGCTATGATACACAATAAACAAGAATTGGACGACAGAGAATGAGATGGCTACATGGAGTCACTGAAGCAGTAGGCATGAGCTTAAATAGACTCCAGAGGATGGTGGAAGACAGGAAGGCCTGGAGGAACGTTGTCCATGGGGCCGTGATGGGTCAGATATAACTTCGCAACTAACAACAACAACAACAACAACAACAACAACAACAACATTCATTTATTAATATAATTTAGGAGCAGCATGGTGACCTAATGTTGAAGGCACTCACCTCTCATATGGAAAGTTGAGATTTCAATCCTAGAGTGCTGCAAATATTTTCCTTTCAGGGGACAAAGAGAAAACAAATCTGCTGTGAACTCTGCTTTGGTGTCAGGAAGGGCATCCTGGCAGTAAATGCTCAGTTCCATCCAGTCACCCCCAACTCTAGCCCAAATCAAGGGATTACAAGGTCATGAAAAAGGGAATTTTGGCTCTCACAAAAGGGGCTCTGAGTGGTAAGAAAAGAAGGGGAAAAAAACAGATTTTGACAGAAATATCCAGGATACGAATCTGTTAGATCAGTAATGGCGAACCTTTTCGGCACCAAGTGCCCAAACTGGAATGCACGTACATGTGTGTGCATGTGTGCCAGTGGTGGGTTTCAATTTTTTTTACTACCGGTTCTGTGGGTGTGGCTTGGTGGACATGGTATGGCTTGGTGGATGTGGCTTGGTGGGCATGGCAGGGGAAGGTTACTGCAAAATCCCCATTTCCTCCAGATCAGTTGGGACTCAGGAGGCAGAGAATAGATGGGGGTGGGGCCAGTAAGAATTTTTACTACCGGTTCTCCAAACTACTCAAAATTTCCACTACTGGTTCTCCAGAACTGTCAGAACCTGCTGAAACCCACATTTGATCTCTGCGTGCCAGAGCCCTGGAAACCCGAAGACCAGCTAGCCGGTGTGCATGCCTGTTATTTGGCTATTTTCAAACTGTTTTTCAGACCATTTTCAGGTCATTTTTTCAGGCAGTTTTCAGGCAGTTTTTCGGGCAGTTTTTGGCCCCAAAATGGCCTGTTTTTTGGCCATATTTTTGGCCATTTTCTGGTGCTCCAGCGCCCGTGAAGACCAGCTGGCCAGTGTTGGAAACCAGAAGAGCAACTGGTGATGGCGCACATGCCCAGAGAGAGGGCTCTGTGCGCCACCTCTGACCCGCGTGCCATAGGTTCACCATCACGGTGTTAGATGTTTGCTTTTTCCCTTCCACCCCATCCCTCTAGGGCAGGGGTGGGCAACTATGGCTCTTTTATGACTTGTGGACTTCAACTCCCAGAATTCCTGAGCCATGTTAGCTCAGGAATTCTGGGAATTGAAGTCCACAAGTCATAAAAGGGCCATAGTTGCCCACCTCTGTTCTAGGAACACAACACAAACCTTTTGGAAGCAAGTCAGATGAATGGCAGTCAGAGGGCGAGAAGAGACATCACATCAGAATCAGGGAGAATGAAGTCTGAGCATAGAATCCAGAAACAAAGGCTCTTTCTGGAATCCAAAATCCAGATGGTAGAATTATGCAGAGAAGGTGGTGATGAAAAACAGGTGGGTTTTTTTTTTTTGCAAACCAGAAGAAAAATATGACGGAAGGAAGCACGCTGCATAATAGACAACAGTATCTTTTGGGGTCAATGGTAAAGATTTTGCAAAAGGGCTACTGTGAAAATACAATAATATAAGCCAAAGAGCTGCTTCAGAGATATTCAGTGTACACTGAAATCCACAACAAAGAAACCAAATAGGATTTTTTTAAAAATTTTGTTTTTGCAGGTAACATTAACTAAAGTGCATTTGAAAGTCAAACACTCAGATTAAAATATTATCCAGCCTTGGAATTGATTTTAAGAATGTAAAGAAAACTCCCGGGTATTCTACTACGCATTACAAAAAAAAATAATACTTCCATTTCTTTTTACATGCATAGAAGAATAATTCTACTCCTGCTACTTATTATTATAATAATATATTTGCTTTATGCAAACAAGAGCAAATACAGAATCCAAGGTTATTTGTACGTGAATATGTCTGTGATACTGAAAAAGCAAACATTCAATGTTTTCAATTTCTACCCATAGAAAGATTTGTTTAAAGAAAGTCAAAGGAAAACAGGGTTCCTTGAATTAAAGTCATTGTGAATGAGATGGCAGGCATCTAAATTTGATCAATAAAATAAAATAGAGACCAAATTTGAATGAAACCCTTATTTGGTGTCGGATTCTGTACTGTTATATTCATAGCAGTTAGGCCCTGCGGAGCCATTTACTGCTACAGTATATGGCTCAAAGCAATTTGAGTTTTAAAATTTTAATATTTATTTTAAATTGACAATTTTTAAATTATGGGCCAAATTTATAAATTATTTTAACTTTATTTTTTTAACTGTGATGTTTGTATAGATGTTTTTTATCTGGCTGTTCACCGCCCTGAGTCCGAAAGGAGAAGGGCGGTATAGAAATTCAAATAATAAATAAATAAATAAATAAATTTCCCATAGATTTGAACATGATTCATAACTATTTTTATTGTTGTTTTTTTTGGGGGGGGGGGGAAGAGTCAGAAATCCTTGCCTATCAGTTGCAACTGATTCGGAGATTTCTTTGTAGATTTCAAAGTATCTTCTGTTCCCCTCTGGCTATCCTACTTTGTTATTAGATGGGTTTTATGCAGCCAGATCAGAGTTGGTATTCAGCCGGTTTGGATCTGTTCAGGCGAATCGGTAGCGGAAATCATGGGAGGGTCTGCCCCCCCGCCCCCCCGCACCCCCATGCCCCGTGCCCCCCGCACCCCCCACTCCGGCTCTATGCTGCCCTATTTAGGCACATTTTTTTCGGCCGGGCGCACACACACGCTCACATTTTTGGTGCTGGCCAAACCGGTAGGTAAATTATGTGGATCCCACCTCTGAGCCACATCTCAACTATTCTTGATGCCAAAGGTTGGGTAGCGCCTGATCCTTAAGCATCACTTCTAACTCACACAGCTATAATGCTCAAATGATGCTATAATTGACCTGCCAGGGATTCTGGCATATGTGGTCTTACAAGAAAAAGAAAGGAAAAATAAGTGTCTCAGTTCCATTCTTGACTCTGTTGAGTTATTCTTACTGGCTTGCATCAAGTTGTTGACTTTACAGTAGGCATGAGATTACAAACTATGGTCCCTTTAGGATTAGTTCTCAGACCCACATTTTTTCTGATGATGCATAATCACAGAATGGAATGGAGCGGAGCAGAACAGAGCATAGAATGAAATAGAACAGGATGGGATGGGATGGGATGGGATGGGATGGGATGGGATGGGATGGGATGGGATGGAATGGAATGGAATGGAATGGAATGGAATGGAATAGAATAGAATAGAATAGAATAGAATAGAATAGAATAGAATAGAATAGAATAGAATAGAATAGAATAGAATAGAATAGAATATTTATTGGCTAAGTGTGATTAGACACACAAGGAATTTGTCTCCGGTACATACACTTTTAGTGTACATTGAAAAGAACAAAATAATAATAATAATCACAATAACAAAGGGTAATAAAAATGATCATAATGATACCAATAGAGAACGTAGAGCAACTGATGATAAGGATAAAAGTAATATAGCCATACTATATGGGTAATATACTTCGACATAAGACTGTACTGTGGAAATTAAGTGTTCAACATAACCATGGCCAAATTCTACACAGATATTTCAGATAGCTGGAGGACCTTGAGAAGGCTTGGATTTGGTCCTCTAAAAGCGGTAGATCTGAGCAATGGTGGGTGAAAGAAATTATGGTTCAGGACTAGCATAACAACATCTTTTGGAATTGAAGGGGTCCATGTATGTCGAAAAACTATGAATGCTGCTACGGAGTGATTCCCAAAATGATCCCTAGAGGACATACTGTAGTTTCGGTTCTTGAGCTCGTGTATGTTTTGTTGGGTGAGGCTGTGATCAATTTATCAAGAGAAATGTGTCAACGGGATGGTGGAACTTGCACACTCTTTTTTTTTTACACTAGAAATCATTTGTTAAAATTAGGTTTCTCTGAAGTGGCATCTAAAATCAATGATGTGGCGTACATTAGCTTTGTCAGCACGATCTGCTCCACCGGATATACTCTGAAGAGTAGGTGTCTCAGCAGAAGTCAAAAAGAGACTCGAGAGCTTAAACTGTTAGAGAAGCTCAAAGCAAAAATATTCCGTTTTAATCCTGATACAGGGAAATACAATGAGAAATATATTCAAGACTCTGTCTTGTGTCTCAGTCATCTTCAGTTATCCTCAATTTAGAAACAAACAAACAAACAAATTCCCAGGCTAATGTATGAGGATTAAATCCCATTAGACAAACTTCAGGCTTTTCTCCGATAAATTTCTCCGATACATTTTCTCCAAACGTTTTTCTCCGGTACATTTCTCAATACATCACAGCTTTTGTATGTGTTCCAAATACCTGGACATTTCTGTAGTCTTCAGGGCTGCCTTCTCTGTCATTGGCTTAATTCTACCTGCTTCTCCTATCATGTCTTTCCGGACAACTTATATGGAGAGAAGTGCTTTTTCAAGAGGCAACTGGACTTTCTGGTTTTTCTTTGAAGACGTTTCACTTCTCCTCCAAGAAGATTCTTCGGAAAGTCCATTTGCCTCTTGAAAAAACGCCTTTGGGACAAACATGACCTAGATGACTGATAATCTCCATAAACATTTAGCAATGTACTATGTAGCGATAGCAATAGCACTTCGACTTATATATGCTTCACAGGACTTTACAGTCCTCCCTAAGGTGACAGAGTCAGTGTATTGCCCCAAACTAAAATCCGGCTCCTCATTTTACCCACCTTGGAAGGATAGAAGGCTGAGTCAACCTTGAGCCTGGTGAGATTTGAACTGCCAAATTGCAGGCAGCCATCAATCAGCAGAAGTGGCCTGCAATACTGCACTCTAACCACTGCACCACCGTGGCTCATATTATGGAGAGATGGTTGTTCTTCTCTGCTATGAATTCCTTTCCCATGGCTGCAATGCTATTTATATTATGTTAGAATGTGAGGTATTTAGAAAGATGTGGGCATGAGATTATCACCAGTCTATAGATCAGTGATGGCTAACCTTTTTGCCATCGCATGCCAAAAGCGGGGGGGGAGAGCGGGGGAGAGGTCGTGTGCGTGCGTGCTCACACGCATAATTTAATGTGTCCTGCCCCACCATGCATGCGCACGCAACTCCCCCGCACTCCCCCTGCTTTTGGCACGCGATGGCATGGTGGGCCCAGTAGGCCCGTTTTTCGCCCTCCCCAGGCTCCAGAGGCTTTCTAGGAGCCT
The DNA here is from genome assembly GCF_029531705.1 of Pantherophis guttatus. The sequence continues at coordinate 11,752,777 of NW_026844017.1, read as the reverse complement.
AGGGAGGCCAAAAACAGCCTTCTCTCTCTGGAGGCCCTCCGGAGGCTGGAAACAGACTGTTTCTGACTTCCGGAAGGCCCAAAAATCAGCTGGCCAGTGCGCGCATGCGTGCTGGAGCTGAGCTAGGGCAATACTCACGTGCCCACAGATATGGCTCCGTGTGCCACCTGTGGCACGCGTGCCATAGGTTCGCCATCACGGCTTTAGACTGTTCATTTATTTAATACCTTTATTTCAGTGTGGTGGACAAATTGAACATTAGGTAACCTCAAAGGAGCTTTGATTTTTCACTGGTTTCAGAAAAAACCAAAAAAAAAAAAAACCCCAGTGTTGTTGCATGACAAGGTCTATGGGGCCAGTCTGAAAGTTACTCACAGCAACCGATGAGGAAAAGAATGCAAGATTGCATCAATATAATATTATCATCTAAAATAATATTTGTTGGGCATCAGCCCTTGTTTTCATTCTTCAGGAAGAGGGAGAACTTGAGAAATGAAGTTTTTTTTTTTTGTAGGAATAGTGTCCAGACCCACTCTTTAATAATTTTTATGAAAGTTATAAATCCAATGATTACAAAAATTAATATAAGCTAAGAAAAAGATAAAAAGAAAACATGCAAAGAATAAAGACTATTTAAAGAAATGGCTTTCCGTTACATTAAAACAAACCCCCCAAAAATCAGCAACTTATCATCCTGCAATGTGTCCGTCTCTGGGTCCAACTTGACAATCCATATTAACTCTCCAGAAAAAAAACCCATGTTAATAACAGTAGAAATTTCACTACATCAACATAATGGCTACATAATGGCTGTATCAGTATTGGTGCAAGCAATGTGTAGGCAATTAATGAACCCAATGTTCACGGACCATATAATACCTATCTTGAAAGATTTATATTGATTGTCAACTGCCTTCAAAGTAAAGTTGGTGTTAACCATTAAACCCCTAATGATTAGAACCTTTGGACTTCATATTTGAAGATCATGCCTATCTATGTGACTATTTAGAGCCTTGGTAGCGCAGCAGACTAAAGCGCTGTTAAGTAGCACCAGCTGCCTGCAATTACTGCAAATTCAAATCTCACCAGGCTCAAGGTTGACTCAGCCTTCCATCCTTTCAAGGTAGGTAAAATGAGGACCCGGATTGTGGGAGCAATAAGCTGACTTTGTAGAAAAAAGAACACCACTTGGGGGGGGGGGTGAAAGCCCTTCTAAGCAGGTATATACAAAAAGTATGAAGGCTATTGCTTAACGCATTGTAAGCTGGGTGGCATATAAATCAAACCAACCAACCAACCAATCAATCAATCAATTTCTTTTTTTAAAAAAAAAATATTTATTTATTTTTTAACACAAACAAACAAACAAACATACAATGTATTTTTTCTGAACAGAGTATTGGCCTGTCACAAATTTAGACTATTTTTAGTCATTTCAATTAAATTTACAGTTTATATATTCTCCTTTTGCCATAGTGTTTGTTCGCTCTATTTTTTAAAAAGCCAATATTACCCTTTGTCCTAGCCTCTAATCTTAACCAAATTCAATTTTCCCTTCATCTCTATGTTAACCCCCTTTAAAATCTCATATAGTATAATTCCGAGTATTTCCTTATATTCCCTTAATATAATCACTAACATTTTCCCTTATCAACTGTTTCAATATCCAACATCTTAATACAAATCAATTAATTATACAATGTTACAATCATTCATTTCTTATAAAAATAATAAACCAAATTATTCTCTACCATACATGATAAATCCTTAAATCTCATCTCTAATTTTCAGTTATTTTATCAAACATTTATATTTACATCTCTTTAACCAGCATCTTAATCATTTCTACTTTCACCACAATCTATGTGACTATCAATATCTATTGGAGAGCATTATTTTCTGAATTAGGATCGCAGATAGCTCAAAGGGTGAATACAGCACAGAAATAAAACATTAGATTGCACTGAGTCATTCAGCAATGATGAACGTGAACCAAATATGGAAAAGCAAAGACATCATCATTGGCAAGCAAATGTATGTTAGTTTGCTCTATTGTGTTCTCCATAGCTACCTTGGGTTGTGAAAGTTGGACCTTAAAAAAGCAAGACTGGAAGAAATTCAACTCATTTGAGCTGTGGTTCTGGAGAAGTCTCCTGCATATCCTTTGGACAGCAAAGTTGACTAACAAGCAATACTGGAGCACATGACATTAGATGTGCCACTAGAAGGCAAAATTATGAAACTGTGTCTCCCTTACTTTGGCCATGTCATGAGGGGTGATTCCATGGAGAAAGCAATTATGTTTGGAAGAGTAACCAGTAAAAGGAAACAAGGCTGCCAAATAACATGGTAGCTGGATGCTATCAAATCTGACACCAGCCAACTTCGTTGTTGTTAGTTGCGAAGTCGTGTCCGACCCATCGCGACTCCATGGACAACATTACTCCAGGGCTTCCTATCCTCTACCATCCTCTGGAGTCCATTTAAGCTCACGCCGACTGCTTCAGTGACTCCATCCAGCCACCTCGTTCTCTGTCATCCTCTTCTTCTTTTGCCCTCAATCGTTCCCAGCATTAGGCTCTTCTCCAGTGAGTCCTTCCTTCTCATTAGGTGGAATCAAATCAAAGTATTTGATTTTCATCTACTGGATCTGACCTTCTAATGAGCAGTCAGGGTTGTTCTCCTCTAGGACTGACCGGTTTGATCACCTTGCAGTCCAAGGGACTCGCAGGAGTCTTCTCCAGCACCAGAGTTCAAAGGTCTTGTGGCCAGCTTTCACAGCCATACATTGCAACTGGAAAATCATAGCCTTGACTATACATACTTTTGTTGGCAGGGTGATGTCTCTGCTTTTTAGTATGCTGTCTAGATTTGCCATAGCTTTCCTCTCCAGGAGCAAGTGTCTTTTAATTTCTTGGATGTAGTCCCCATGTGCAGTCCCCATCTTGGAGCCCAGGAAAATAAAATCTGTCACTACCTCCATCTATTTGCCAGGAATTGAGAGGACACAAAACAACTCAATGAAGAAGTCAAGATTGGAAGATGTGGAGATATCTGGCCCATAGAATCACTAAGAGTTGGACATGACTGAATGGATAACATCATCATCTTCTTCTCAATGTCCTTGTTCTCAAAGGCTTCTTAGCCTGATATTCTCCTTTATGGTTCCTCATAGTCAAGCAACATCCATAACATCCATAACTTTTTGGTCTGCATTTTTTTTTAAAAAAATTCTTAACTGATTGAATATTCAACTGTATATAAACAAGGACAAGAAGAATGATGCCTGTGCGGATTTAGGTCTATAAAAAAATCAAAGCCGAAAATTAATATCTTTGATAGAATAATTGAGGGTGGAGGTTGAGGAGTAGGCATTTTATTACTGTCTCCTGATCATGTAAAGATTTATGTCCCTTGAAATCAAGATGAAAACACCGGTTATAAAAAGTAGTTCCTGCAGAATGGGAAAAGAATGGGCAATCAACTTCTGTCCTTTGCCACCATTACTATCTATTTTAGAAGTCTGGAGGTGGACTTTTATGATGCTGTATTTTTTAATTGAAATGTGTTGCTGAACAAGCAGGTTTATTTACATTTTTATTGCACTTTTATAGAAATGCCTATGAAAGCAACCTTGAAAGTCTTAGTAATGATCTATGGTTTTAAACAAATACTCTGAATGGAAAATGCATAGTGGCATATATTATGCATAACCTACCCAAACAACTGCTTAATGCAATAATCCTGAAGATAACCTGAATGAGTTCTATGAAATTTCCTATTTCCCCCTCCCCTTTTGGGACCGTGATAAAAAAAGAATAGAGGATGCCTTGGTATTTGGGATGTTAGCCTTTGGTGGTGCTTTAAACCAATCGGGGCAAATCAATTTGGAAATATAAATCTTTTGGTTGTTATGTCCTTCATGATGTGCTTTACTGAGATAAATCTATCTCAGCATCATCTTCTTCTTCTTCTTCTTCTTCTTCTTCTTCTTCTTCTTCTTCTTCTTTTTTGCATACTAATTATGATTGTACACTCCGAAGATAACATGACATCTGGCCTTGGTGAAACTTAAGTACTGTCCTGATTGGGCTTTTCATATTGGGAAGGTCTACTCAGAGTTTTTACTTTCTGCAAGGTGAAGATTGAATAGTTAAAAGTTAGGACTCATCTAGCATTCTTCAGAGTGTTGGAAGAAATATCCATCTGGTTCAGTTCCAAGCTGGGTGGAAGACACTGAAAACGTGAAGGCTGATTGGAAAGATGGTTTAATGATGAAGCAGAACCACATGGGTTCTGGGTAGCTGACCACATGGAGTTGAGAATGGGTGGCTTTTATACCTTCTCTTGGGCTTTGCACTTGAGCTTCCTGTTCCTGTGCAAGAACATGTGTTCTATTGGCTGTTGTAGGGGGTCATAGCTGGCTCTGTAGGTTGTCTGAGCTAAGTTTGGTTGAAGTTTGGAGGGTGATGCAATGTCCTTAGGAGATTGTGCCATGTGGTGAGCTCTGCTGCTAGATGGTAGTGGGTTAATCCTACCTTGCTGCAGGGAGTAGTGGGTTACCAAATCTGTATTTCTAAAGCTGCCCCAGCTCAGTTTCATTTGGGAGGGGCTGGGATCTGAGGCTTTGAGTTTCTGTTTCTCTTAAGATTTTTATTTCTTTTTTAGGGGAAATATTTTATCCTGCCTTTTTTAAATATTTCTCAAAATGTTTCATACTTCTAGGAGAGGGGTAGCTTCTAGAGAGGTGGGGGGGGGGTAGAGACATGTTCTTTGAACTAGCTCTTACCTAAGGATCTTCCTTCATTAGGGGAAAAAAAACAATGTTTTACCAATTTTATTTTGGCCTTCCTTCCTTCCCTCCCTCCCTCCCTCCCTCCTTCCTTCCCTCCCTCCCTCCCTCCCTCCTTCCTTCCTTCCCTCCCTCCCTCCCTCCTTCCTTCCTTCCTTCCTTCCCTCCCTCCCCCCTTCCTTCCTTCCTTCCTTCCTTCCCTCCTTCCCTCCTTCCCTCCTTCCTTCCCTCCCTCCTTCCTTCCTTCCCTCCTTCCTTCCTCCTTCCTTCCTTCCTTCCCTCTCTCCCTCCCTCCCTCCCTCCTTCCTTCCTTCCTTCCTTCCTTCCTTCCTTCCTTCCCTCTCTTCTTCTTTCCCTCCCTTCCTTCCATCCCTGTCTCTCTCTCCATCCCCTCTGAACAATTCCATGAATGCATAATATTAACAGGATGGAAAAATATACACTGTCATCCACAAAAGCACATTTTCCATCCTCATGATTTATCACTGATTTCTTGAAGTCAGTGTTCTATTCTTTAGTTTGTTCTAAAAAAAAAACCCCACAGAGATTCTGCCTATCATCGGATTATTCTTAGCATGGCAGATGAATCTCAAGAACAGAAATGAGACTTCTTCGATTTTTTTTAAATTTGGGAACGTCTTACTGCTGGGCTGAGTCAAGTAATTACAGTACAACCCAATCCTATGAAGAAGCAGATAGGAAGCATTTTTGGGAGTGCCCCCAAATTTAAGAATATAGAGATATACAGCGTGTGTTTCTGTGTTCAGTACAGATGCATGGTTAGTTATAAGAAAGAGTCAGTTTCCTCCTTTCCTCCCTTCGTATTGCTAGAAATTAGCAATACTCATGGAAAATAGCATATTACTAGAGCAGAAGCAATGTATAATTTGCAAAGTCTTATATGGTATTCCAGTCAGATCATTCTGTTACTCTTTGAACTGAATCTGATTTCAGATGCTCAAGCATATATCTCATTTAAAGAGACAGATAGAAGAGAGAGGGAGGGAGGGAGGGAGGGAGGGAGGGAGGGAGGGAGGGAGAGAGAGAGAGAGAGAGAGGGAGAGAGAGATTTTTAAATAAGAGGCCAGGTATAGTACAACTATTAGTGAATTTAAATAAATGAAAATGAAAGTTGAGAGAGAGATTTTTGTACATGCAAAATATTTTGAAAGAGGTTATTTTTAAAAAGCTTGGTAGAATTCCTTGGGGTGGGTTGTTCTATTTAGCAATAGAAGAAGGTCTGTTAAATTGTTCTATTCAGCAATAAATTGTTCTATTTAGCAATAGAAGGTCTGCTAAATCTAAGATTGAGGTTTATAAATGATATTGAAATTTTCTTCTCAAAAAGCCCTTCTTTTGCAGGACATCTGATGGTCTGGCATCAAATCAACTGCTAAGATAACAAAGATGTCAGGACCTCTCAGGTTATCATACACGGATGGTGAACTATGTTCAACTTGAAGGCACATAAATTGGGCAGGCCTCGTTAACTTCTTTGCAGCAGGATTTTTATGACCAAAGGATTTACAGTTATCTTTACTGAAGGAATATTCTCCAACTAGAGATGGAGATACATATACACACATTGAGATGGTAGGTAGGTAGGTAGGTAGGTAGGTAGGTAGGTAGGTAGGTAGATAGATGATAGTTAGATAGATGATAGCTAGACAGACAGATAGACAGACAGATAGATGATAGATAGATGATAGACAGATGACATGTTTACTGGACCCCGTGTCCCTCCTGGTTGGTACTGGCCTCCCGGGAGGTTACACGAGGCTGGCTCCAGGGTGTTATCAACGCTTCGTTGAGTGAGGGTCACTTCCCCGCCACCTTGAAAGAAGCGGTGGTGAGGCCTCTCCTCAAGAAGCCGTCCCTGGATCCGGCAATATTGGCCAACTATCGTCCTGTCTCCAACCTTCGCTTCCTGGAGTGTGGTCGCGCGACAGTTTCCACAATTCTTGGAGGAAACATCCTATCTAGATCCGTTCCAGTCAGGTGTCAGGCCTGGACACAGCACGGAAACGGCATTGGTCGCGTTGGTTGATGATCTCTGGAGGGCTCGGGACAGGGGTTGTTCCTCTGTTCTGGTCCTGTTAGACCTCTCAGCGGCTTTTGATACCATCGACCATGGTATCATGCTGCACCGGTTGGAAGAGTTGGGGATGGGGGGGCACCGTATTACGGTGGTTCTCCTCCTTTCTCTCCGACCGGTCGCAGTTCGTGTTGGCAGGGGGGCAGAGGTCGACCTCAAGGCCTCTTATATGTGGAGTGCCTCAGGGGTCGGTCCTCTCGCCCCTCCTGTTCAACATTAATGTGAAGCCGCTGGGCGAGATCATCCGTGGCTTTGGGGTGAGATACCACCAGTACGCTGATGACACCCAGCTGTACATCTCCACCCCAGGCCACCCCAATGATGCCCTTGAAGTGATGTCCCAGTGCCTGGAGGCTGTGCGGATCTGGATGGGGAGGAACAGGCTCAGGCTCAACCCTTCCAAGACTGAGTGGCTGTGGCTCCCGGCATCCTGATATAGTCAGTTGACTCCATCACTGACTATTGGGGGCGAGTTGTTGGCCCCCACAGAGAGGGCTCGCAATCTGGGAGTCCTCCTGGATAGGCAGCTGTCCTTGGAGGAACATCTGACGGCTGTAACCAGGGGGACCTTTTGTCAGGTTCGCCTGATCCGCCAGTTGCAGCCCTTTCTTGATCGGGATTCCCTGTGCACAGTCACTCATACCCTCGTCACCTCTCGCCTTGACTACTGCAACGCTCTCTACATGGGGCTCCCCTTGAGGAGCACCCGGAGGCTCCAACTGGTCCAGAATGCAGCAGCACGGGTAGTGACGGGAGCAGCCTGGCGCTCCCATGTAACACCGCTCCTGCGCGAGCTGCACTGGCTCCCAGTGGTCTTCCGGGTGCGCTTCAAGGTGTTGGTTATCACCTTTAAAGCGCTCCATGGCATAGGGCCTAGCTATCTTCGAGACCGCCTGCTGCCACCGACGATCTCCCATCGACCCGTGCGCTCCCACAGATAGGGCCTCCTCGGGGTGCCATCAGCCAAACAGTGCAGGCTGGTGACCCCCAGGGGGAGGGCCTTCTCTGTGGGGGCACCTACCCTCTGGAATCAATTGCCTCCAGAGATAAGGAGAATCCAAGACCTCGGTGCCTTCCGCCGTGCCCTTAAAACCTTCCTTTTCCAGCAAGCCGGGCTGGCCTAATTTTTTAAGTGTTTTTAAGTGTTTTGTTTATTGTTTTTAATTAATGGGGCCAAATTTATATATGTATATTTTAACTGTATTTTAATATTTGTACTTGAGGTTTTTACTTGGCTGTTCACCGCCCTGAGTCCTCAGGGAGAAGGGCGGTATACAAATTCAAAATAAAATAAAAATAAAATAAATAGATAGATGATAGATAGACAGACAGACAGACAGACAGATAGATGATAGATGATAGATGATAGATGATAGATGATAGATGATAGATGATAGATGATAGATGATAGACAGACAGTCAGACAGTCAGATAGACAGATAGATAGATAATAGATAGATAATAGATAGATAGATAGATAGATAGATAGATAGATAGATAGATAGATAGATAGATAGACAGACAGACAGACAGACAGACAGACAGACAGACAGACAGACAGACAGACAGACAGATAGATAGATAGATAGATGGTAGATGGTAGGTAGGTAGATGATAGATAGATAGATAGATAGATAGATAGATAGATAGATAGATAGATAGATAGATAGATCAGACAGACAGATAGATAATAGACAGACAGATATCATTTTAACTCTGCTTTCTTTATTACAAGTACCGATTAACATTGATTACATTGAAAAATACTTTACTAAAATGTAATTCTAGAGGCTTAGCTGTAATTCAGGTTTTGGCTTTGTTAGTTCCTAAGTGAATTCTTAATGTATTCTAAAGATAGCCTTCAACTTTAGAGGAAAAAAAAAAAAAAGAGGAGGAGGCAGCAGAAGAGAGATGAAAAGAGGAGAAAGAAGAGGAGGCAAAAATAGTTTCTCACTTAACTTTCCAAAAAACCATGAAAGGCTGTTTCACAGTGAAAACTTGAATGTATGCTCTAGAGAGTAACAAATGGTTATTGCCTGTAGAACAATATAACTAATATGACCAAATGAAGCAGCGTTTAATTCAGCTGTCAGTTTAGCAGCTAAGCTAGAGCCATTCGTTCCCTTTGAATCAGAGTAAGTTTTGCATGCAGAATCCGGATGTGCCTTGGCATGAAAAGACAGAGCCCATTGAAGGTAATCATTACATGTGTTGCCAGATGGACAAGACTACATGGACCCATCAAAGACCATCTGGGAAAAAGGAAAGCAGGAAACGGGGAAGGAGAGGCTTTCCTTATGGACAGGAGCAGATTGTTTATCTTGTAATGGCAAAATTATTCTGAGTTAAAAGAAGGTGTTCTGTCCCATCTCACACACGCACACAAACAGTCAGCCAGGGGTTAAATAAAACTTGCAGACAATAAATTCCTTCAATAACAGGATTGGCAGCAACCCAGTAGCTGCTTGCCAAGAACTTTACTCACAGAGGGAGGTGTTCCTCCTCCGTCAGATAAACCAAAACAAATACACAAAGTCAAAGAATTGTCAAGACCAGTCCGTATTAAATCCAAGGCAGGCAGATAACGTAGTTTCTTTTTTTTTTTAATTTTAAAAACAAACTTTATTCGTATTTAAAAAACATTTAAAACAAATATAAGAAAAATAAACAAGTTTCTCTTAATCAAAAACACAAATTACATATACATATACAGTACATATACAGTACTCAACTTCATCTATTGACTACTTTCCATTATTATATATACATATATACATACGCACAGTGGCTTATTTCCTTTTCTCTCTCTGACAGTGCAGTTGTTTATTATATTGATTTCTTCTGAATTTCATCTTTAACCATTCCCCCTCCTCTGATTTATCCACTGGTACCAGCTATTCCATATTTTGAAGTATTTTGAGTCTTCCTTATCCTGTAACTCTAGAGTTAGTTTGTCCATCTCTGCGCATATATAAATTTTTTGTATTAATTCCTGGTCAGTTGGCAAGTGATCTATTTTCCAAAGTTGTGCTAACGCTAATCTAGCCGCCGTTATAATGTGGAGTATTAAATATTTTATATCATTTCTAATATTCTTATTAATCATGCCTAGTAAAAAGACTTCGGGTTTTAATTCAATTTTGTAATCTGTTATTTCTAATATCCATGTTTTTATTTTGTTCCAATATCCCTTAATTTCTGGGCAAAGCCACCAAGCATGGTAAAAAGTTCCCTGTGTTTTTTTTTGGCACCCGCAAGGTTAGCAAAAATGTATCCGAATGTAAATCCGGCCTGTTGGAAATGTAAAGAAACAGATAACGTAGTTTCAGAGATACCATGTGACTCGCTAGTTGTTTAGTTTTGTCCGTCACAGAGCCTGAATGGCCACCACACCCCTTTTATCCCCTGTGGGGTGTGGTCCAGTGACTCAGCTTAATCTCTGGCATGCCTACTTTTCTGCTGCGTGCGCTTGTCTCTCTGATGCTGGCGTGGATCCAGCCAAGACTTATCTCCGTCACTGTCCGACTGCAACTGTTTGGAGATACCTGGCTCCTGGCCAATCTCTTCTCCCTCGGGAGACACCTGAGGCATTGCCAGAGAGGAGGGTTCTGGAGAGGGAGGCCTGGCCAATTCCTCTCCTTCACCTTCGGAGTCTTCTCCCTCCGATAAGATGGGCTCGGGGGTCAGAGTCACAACAGAAGGTCTGCTCGGGAGCAATGTTATATTTCTTACATCTTATCACCTTGTTATGATGCAAACGTTATATGTATGGTTATGCCTATGAGTGATTATTAAGCAAGGGGATGGGGAACTGCATCTGGGTATGTTGTGTCGATGTGAGTCCTTGTGGTCTAGTGGTGAAGATGCTCGCCTCTCACTAGGAAGGTTGAGAGTTCAATTCTAAGTAGCAGTAGATTTTTCTCTCCTAGGGCACAAAAAAAAAATGGCTGTGAACCCCACTGTGGTGTCAGGAAGGGCATCTGGCCAGTAAATGCTAGTTCCATCCAGTCGCCCAGACTCTACCCCAAATTAAGGGATTACTGGGTCGTAAAAAGTGAGTTTCATATGAATTCTAGTGCATTGGTGCTTTCAAAGTCCCACTCTTTCAAAACGAAAGGTCGGCAGTTCAGCGGTTCAAATCCCTAGTGCCACATAATGGGGTGAGCTCCTGTTACTTGACCCAGCTTCTGCCAACCTAGCAGTTCAAAAGCATGTAAAAATGCAACTAGAAAAATAGGGACCACCTTTGATAGGAAGGTAACAGTGTTCTGTGCACCTTTGGCAATTAGTCATGCCAGCCACATGACCACGGAGACGTCTTCGGACAGCACTGTCTGCTTGGCTTTGAAATGGAGATGAGCACTGCCCCCTAGAGTCGGGAACAATTAATACATATGTGCAAGGGGAACCTTTACCCTTTACCCTTTCCAAACTCTTTGGACATAAGTGTCCTTTCCTGTTGCAAAAAAAAAAAAAAAGAATTGGATAAGTAGAAACCTCTCTTGTTTTGAAAACATTAAGGGGAAAAAAAGTGTTGAAGTACCAAACAAACAAATATTGCTTTTCTCATTTAGAAGCTATCAACCTTCTAACCAGGGAAACATGGATGTGACTTCAGTTCCTGTGAACTATGAGGTTGTCCTTCCTCATTTAGTCTTCCTACCTGCTAAAAGATTGTATAATTTCACAAAGGGAGCTTCGCTCATAAAAACTCAGTGGGTTTCATTCCTCCTTGTGGGAAGTTCTATTTGTTTTCTGTGAATACAGCTATAAAATCAGCAAGAGACCACTCTCAACAGGATATAGGAGAATGCAGAGATCCAGAACTTTATCTTTTATCATCGCTTATTACTTCTCGACTCTCATAATGTAGCAATAGAGCTAAATAAAGTCATGGACATTTATAGTAATGCACACTGTGAAAGCAACTTAGGGTGATTAATTAACTATCTAATTAATTTGTTTGCCAATGGATGTGGCCACCCATCTCATGTAGCATGACTCTGGGTGGCGTACAAACATAGCAACATGACCAATTTTGGAACATTAAATGGGAAATCAAAAGAAAAACACCAGAAAATCAAGATTGTGGGATAATCACAGCTACCTAACATCATACAACATCATTTAACTAGGAGAATTAAAGAGAACTAAGGAGTATATTTTGGATCTTAAGTATACCTTGCATGGTTGAATATGTGTCAGAAGCAAAAGACAAGGTCCACATGTGAAGGTTCAATTAAGCTGATTTATTGCTTCTTCTTTTCTTTTTCTTTTTTTGACATTTTTAAAATTATAATTTATTAATTCCAGAGTGGTATATCAAGCTATAGAGTGCTCTTTTTCCTCTTTACAATTTTGCAAGCAATACATTATACACTCTCATTTAAAAGAATTAACTTCCACCACTCAACAAGCTAAGTTATGTCTGTCAGGGCGCTGATTAATCCCATTCTGCTTTGGGATAATCGCACCTTGATTAAGAGGAGTGGATCGAGACTTTTCCTTGCCAGCATACTTTAAGAAAACAAAACCCGAAGATATATCTTCTAAGAAAACTCATTTATTTGTTATAAAGAAAATAAAACATCTAACTATCTAAAAAAATTAATTGTTACATTTTTGCAAAAGTTCGTGCCGGCTATTTCTCAGCCGGACCTTTTCTTGGCAGGAGAAGAAAGGAAAGTGGTGTGAAGGAATGTGGGTGGATGACATGCGCAGTTTAGCTTACTGATAAGGATTCGTGGCAAGCTACGGAAAGTCTGATAGTCCAGAAATGAGAGCTCAGCTGGTAAATAAAAAGAACGCAGTGACAATGTCTTCATCTGGAAGAATTAGCATAGATTTTCCCAGAGGATGCAGAAGAGATGGAGAATGTACAACTTTTTTGAAAACTAACAGAAGTCATGCAAATAATTCATTCCAAATAAGTATTTTCATACCACTCTGCACAACACTGTATTATGTTGCTAGCAAATGGTAATACTATAAAAACCATGATAATTACAGTACTTGGCCATGTATGATACTAACCATAAAAGCAGAACTGATTTTCAAAAGCACTTGTATAAAGACTGTGGTAGTAATAAATATATTTTCTCTATCCTATGTTGTTGAAAGCTGACATTACAGACTTGTACTGTCCAATTCATTAAAAAAAATTAAAATGTCTAGAACTAACATTAAATTTTCATAACTTCAATGATGATACTAACTAGAGTATTGTGTAGCCTTATGTAATTTAAAATCAAACAAAAGCAGTAGCAGTACAATGGTATTGCTTGGCGAGCAGCGCCTTACTTTCTTTTGCTTTTTGTGTCAGGAGTCTGAAAAACACTAGAGGCAGACATGAGGTTTTCTATATATTTATTTATTTATTTATTTTATTCAATTTGTATACCGCCCTTCTCCTAGTGGACTCAGGGTGGTGCACAGCCAGAACTAAAACGCATACCAATACAAAATTTAAAATTATTAAAAGAATTACATAACTTTGGCCCAAATTTAAAACAATTCAAATTAAAACCCATTGACAATTTAAAAAGCTAAAAAACTAAAAAAGACTAATATTGTCCAAGAATCTGATTTTCTGATTTCAATTTCAAATTTTCTTCTTTAACGGTGTCTACTCTTGCAGACAGATCTTCAAGTGTATGCTGCACTTCCAAAACCTGATTGATCAGTCGTGATTTTTCTTCTAATTCTACTTGATTTTCAGTCTCAACAGCATCCATATCCGCATTCATCATTGTTAAATAGATCTTTTCCATCCTCAACTTCTTGTGAGATATGTGCCAGATACCCTGGCACTCTGACCCCAGCTGAGTTCAAAAGCAGCCACTATGCCTGTGTGATCTTTTCCTCAACCAACCAGTAGCGCACACGCCTTCAAGCTGATTTATTGCTAAAAGCCTATGCGCAAGAACATTCTCAACTAAGAGTAAGCTTATGGTTCAGGTTAAATAAAGGTCAACAGCACTCAAGAATAGTTGGTCTTTTATTTTTTATTTTTTAATATAAAAATCAGGGGTGGTATTCACTTACCTTCACTACCGGTTCACAAATGTGAGTGTGTACGCCTTCCGTGCATGCACAGAGCATCAAAAACAGGGTGTGATGACGTCCAGGCGGGTGGGCAGAGCCTCCCACAGGTGCCGCTACAGGTTCGCCTGAACCTGATAGAACCGGCTGAATACCACCACTGATAAAAATGTCAAATCAATGCGTGAACAGAGTGGCACCTGGGCACCATACATTCCAATACGAATGAAATTGATCAAATCAAACATCATTATTACATTCAATCAACCTATGTATCTCTAATAACCATACACATCTATGTTAGGTTACAATCTATCCTTATTCAAGTAGTCCACCTATTTCTCACTATTACTTTCTCTTTATCAAATACAAATGTATACGTTAATATTCCCTTTATTTCTATCACTTATTCTAGCTTTTAATCATGTCACCCTATATTAAAAGGCTTTTTTTCTTTCATATCTAACTGCTAATCCTGTCACCTTCCTAAAAAAGAGAGAAAAGAAAAGAAAAGAGTAGAGTGGGAGAGTGAAGGAAAGACAACTCAAAGCAGCGACAGAAGAAAGGAAGCATCCATCCATCATCTCTTGCCCGCTTTATACTTTAATTGCTATGCTTTAAAAGAAAGAGAGGGAACAGTTTTTATTATTTATTATTTATTAGTTTAATTTATATGCCGCCTTTCTCCAGAGACTCAAGGCGGCTTACAATACATTTTAAAAAAACCATTATAAAAACATTTAAAAATTAAGATATTAAAACCCATTCATACCATTTATGGCCGGATCTCACAAGATCGCAACAGTGAGATCAACGGAAAAGCCAGGTCTTCACCGCTTTTTGGAAGGCCAATAGGGTGGGGGTGGTACGGACCTCAGGAGATAACAAGTTCCAGAGAACTGGGACAGCCACAGAGGCTGATGGGCCCTATCCCGCGGGCCCGCCAGCCAGCATTGTTTAGCTGACGGGACCCGAGTTGGAGGAGACCAACTCTGTGGGATCTTACCGGTCTCTGGGAGCTATGTGATAGAAAGCGGTCTCAAAGATAACCTGGCCCTGGCCCTGAGCCATGTAGGGCTTTAAAGGTAATAACCAACACCTTGAATTGTGACCAGAGACCAATAGGGAGCCAGTGCAGCTCGCAGAGAATTGGTGTAATGTGGGTGTATCTAGGTGCACCCACGATAGCTCGCGCGGCTACATTCTGGACCAACTGTAGTCTCCCAACACTTTTCAAGGGTAGCCCCATGTAGAGCGCGTTGCAATAATCTAACCGTGAAGTGACAAGGGCGTGAGTGACTGTGAGGAGAGCCTCCCGATCCAAGTAGGGTCGCAATTGGTGCACCAGGCGAACTTGTGCAAAGGTCCCCCTAGCCACAGCTGTCAGATGTTGCTCTAATCTTAGCTGTGAGTCTAGAAGGACACCCAAATTGCGAGCCCATTCTGAGGGGGACAATTTCTCCCCTCTCCCCAGAATCAAGGATGGACAATCAACATAGTCTTTAGGAGGCAATACCCACAGCCACTCGGTCTTGTCTGGGTTAAGTCTGAGCCTGTTGACTCCCATCCAGACCCTCACTGCCTCCAGGCACCGGCAAATCACATCCACTGCATCACTGAATTGTTGGTCTTATTTCATGCACAGGGATTGTAGGCTGATTCCCCCTTTTTACTCCACCCCTAGGGTTTCACATTCCTTCTTGCCATACAATATCTTGCATTATGGTATCTCAAGAGGTTCCATCATCATGTATGACCATACTTCATGAAATCAGGACCTCCTTTATAAATATTATAAGTGTCTTTTTTTGTCTTAATTGAATAGCACTTATATACCACTTATATACCACTTATATAAGTGGTATACTTATTTACAGTGCTTTACAGACCTCTCTAAGTGGTTTACAGAGTCAGCCTATTGCCCCCCAACAATCTGGGTCCTCATTTTACCGACCTCGGAAGGATGGACGGCTGAGTCAACCTTGAGCCTGGTGAGATTCAAACAGCCAAATTCCAGACAGCCGGCAGTCAGCAGAAGTAGCCTGTAATACTGCACTCTAACCACTGTGCCACCACAGCTCTTAAATAGTTTGGATGAAGACATGGGTGGTCTCCAGAGAAGAGACAAAAATGTCAATATGGCCATTTCAGTTGCATGGTTCTGGGCCACCATTTTGAATTTTTAATCCTCTCATTTGCTCCCTCCCCCAGCAGGTCTTCCTGCAGGCAGATTCCAGCCCAAACCTCCTTGTCTACCATGTATTTAACATCTGGTTCTGCTTCATTACCAATTTTATTCTGTTAGGTAAAAGATTAGAAACCTTTTTCTTACTCGGAATGGTTATAATATTCTCATTTGGAATGCACTGCTGAATTCTGCCAGCAAGTGAAAAGCATAATATTTTCTAAAGCATTTCTGCTATTCTTGTTTTAATGAGAGCTGGCAGAATCTGTTGTCTTTCTTGCCTGCTGATTCTATAATGTTAAGGCTTTTTTTTTTTCCCCAGTGAAATTCACTTTCTTCAGTTTTAACTGGTAAGTAAAAAAAAGTTTTGCATTTTAAATGCATTTCATTCCATTTCGGTATTTGCAAATTGTTTCTGGAGGACAGGCAACACATTAAATCCAGTTTGATTAAAAAATAAGGCTTTGATTAAAAAATAAGCTGGGAGGGAGGAAGGGAGGGAGGGAGGGAGAAAGGATGGAAGGAAGGAAGGAAGGAAGGAAGAAAGAAAAAAGAAAGGAAGGAAGGAAGGAAGGAAGGAAGAAAGAGAGAGAGAAAGAAAGAAAGAAAGAAAGAAAGAAAGAAAGAAAGAAAGAAAGAAAGAAAGAAAGAAAGAAAGAAGGGGAAAAAGACAGAAGAGACTAGGAAGACTATTGATAAGAGGAATAATGAGGAATAATTGTTGCAATCCATTGCGTTTGCTTCTGACACCACAGAAGGAACTGGACAGAAACTTCAGGAAATAATATGTCTTGTTTATGATTTAGAGAAATGATGAACCTATCCAGGATTTATAGCTATTGAACATTAAATCTTTCAAACAAGCTGATTGAGTCGATGCCTTGATTTTCAGATTCATCGTTTAAAGAAAATGTATTAGAATTATACAGTATGATCTGAAAACACCAGAGGAATGAAACAAAGAGTGACACAGTCATTAGTGTGTGGTTTGAAGCAGATGATAACAAAATTTAAATAAAAGAATAAATTTAAATCAATCAATCAATCGAGGAAGAGGGGGAGAAAAAGACAAGAGAGACTAGGACCATCATTGATAAGAGGAATAATGAGGAATAATTATTGCAATCTTTTGAGTTTGCCTCTGACACTACAGAAGGAACTGGACAGAACCTCCAGGCGAAAAAAAATATGCCAATGTTTTAGAGAAATGATGAACCTATCCAGAATTTACAGCTATTGTACATTAAATCTTTCAGCCAAGCTGATGGAGTAGGTGCCTTAATTTTCAGGCTCATAGTTTAAAGAAAATGTATTACAATTATATGATCTTAAGACACCAGAAGAATGAAAAAAAAGTGGCACGGTCATTAGTGTGTGGCTGCCTAAAATGTGTGTGCCATCTGCTTCAATAAATTATGACAAGGATTTATTATGTGGTGCACTTTTGTGGTGCACTAATAAGAACAAGAAGAATGATACTGGAGTTAATTGTACTCCATTCAAACATAACATTTTTTCCCCTTTATGTGCAGATAGCAGCGGTACTCTCTCGTGCTTTGAATGACCGAAACTCACTCCTTCCTTCCTTCCTTCCTTCCTTCCTTCCTTCCTTCCTTCCTTCCTCCCTCCCTCCCTCCCTTCCTTCCTTCCTTCCTCTCTCCCTCCCTCCTTTCTCTATATTTGTGTGTGTGTGTGTGTGTGTGTGTGTGTGTGTGTGTGTGAGAGAGAGAGAGAGAGAGAGAGAGAGAGGGAGAGAGGGAGAGAGAGAGAGAGAGAGAGGGAGGGAGAAAATGAATGAATAAAATAATCTGAGCTCAGTCCAGAACTTTTCAAAGCATTTCTTGTCTGTATGAAAATTCAAACTCAGATTATATATTAAGCATGTGAATCAATCAATGTCATGTCTATTATATCTGGAACATGTGCCATTTCTTATCATGCTTTTTTTTGGGGGGGGGGTTCAGAAGGTGAATGTTAATGGCAATTCAGCAAAACTACCCTGAATTAACAACACATATAATTGCCTTGTAAAAAAAGCCCACCCATTGTCTATGGTTTTATAGACTCTCAGGGTGATGGCAATGAATTCTGGAAAGGAAGTTCCAGAATCAAAGCCAGAAGAATTAGAAGTTTGATTGGTTGGTAAGTAGCTAGCTGGGTAAGGTAGATTTTTCTTCTTCTTCTTTGAGCACACAGAGAACATAACTATAGTACTTTCTTGTTCTTTTCCCAGTTTATCTTTCTTAATTTCTTAGCAGAGAACTCATGAACACTTTTCCATTTCAACAGTTTTTTTTTTTCTTGAGGCAAGGTAGGAAGTAGTGGATTCTGAAGTACTTCAGTACAAGACTTAATAGTCCATACACAATCCTTATAAAGGCATGTGCTCCTAAAGGATATTTCCTCCTCCCTCTTATGAAATGAGTAGAATTCTTGATGACTAATGCCATGGAGTCAATGGCTATTAAATAACTCATCAAACAGAATTTTAACTACCTTCTTGTTATCCTGATTATTCATATCTGCTTTTTTCCTGGTAGTAAATCTGTCCTTTGACAAAAGATTTACTCAATTTTCTCCCCATTCATATTCACTCAGCTGAAACTTGCTTAATTAAAATGATAACAAGAGTAGATAAATCTACGATTTTCACTAAATGTCAGTTCAGCATTGCCTTGCCTGCTTAGCTACTAAGGTACATTTGCATCACGCTCCAACAACTCAGATGCTTGACTTGTGATTCTATTAAGTATGGCCCAATCAAATATTACTCTTGGAAAATAGAAGAATGCCACCAGCTCTGTGCTATTCAATTCAAATTTGGTTCATTTTTGCACTTTTGCCCTCTGTTATCATCATCATCATCATCATCAATTACCACCCGAAGAAGAAGAAAAGAAACAATTAGCAACTAGAGCTTTGGACAGTTTTCCTCTCCTCTTACCAAGGCCATCAGGACTTCCATATTGAAGAAAAAGAAGGGACTTCTATCTTCCTTCTTCATTGCTTTAACAACTGACCTGAAGGCCATTGTTGTTGTTAGTTGCAAAGTCGTATCCAACCCATCGCGACCCCATAGACAACGTTCCTCCAGGCCTTCCTGTTCTCTACCATCCTCTGGAGTCCATTTAAACTCACGCCTACAGCTTCAGTGACTCCATCCAGCCACCTCATTCTCTGTCGTCCCCTTCTTTTTTTCCCTCAGTCTTCCCCAATGTTAAGTCTGGACACGAACAGAGAGGCAGGATAATTGTAGTGAAGTAAAACAACCGTTTATTTCAGGCAACAGGAACAACAACAAAATAACTACGAACTGAGGGCTGCCCGAGGCTGCAGCTCCTTTTACCGGGGGCTGTCCAACCTGTCAACCACTGATGCTCGTTCATTTTCCTGCTGGGGAAAATGAACCAATGAGTGATGGCTGATATAAGACTCACTCCTACTTGCATATTCAACACCCCCCCCCTTCTGGATGAGAGTTATTCCATCAAAATGTGTTACGATACGTAGTCACGTAAGTATGTGGGTGCGCCCTGATCTGCGCAGCTCATTCGACTCGGCGGTGGCGGTCTGAGCAGGCAAACCTTCTGTTGCTCTCACCTCCGCCTGTGGAACCACCTCGAACCTTTCCAGAGGCCTGACTGGTTCTGCAGTTTGGATTATTTGCTGGTCAGACTCCCAGTTCCTCGGAGACCCTTCGCTGGACTCTTGTTTCCTCATCAAAGTTATTGTGTTCATCCTCCTGGCTTGAGTATAGTGTGGGGAAGTGAGTTAATTGTGAATTAGTATTTCTAGTTATCATGGCCTAGTCTGATTCTGTCTGTGTACAGGCACTGTGTGTCCTTCGTCTCCCTCCCAATGAGTGATGGCTGATGTAAGACCCATTCCTACTTGCATATTCAACAAGGTGAATTTTCATTAGGTGGCCAAAATATTTGAGTTTCATCTTCAGGATCTGGCCTTCTAAAGAGCAGTCAGGGTTGGTCACCATTAGACTGACCGGTTTGATCACCTTGCAGTCCAAGGGACTCGCAGGAGTCTTCTCCAGCACCAGAGTTCAAAGGCCTCAATTCTTTGGTGCTGTTCTGTCCCCGTCTCACACACGCACACAGCCAGGAGTTAATAAAACCAGCAGTCAGGAATTCCTTTGAGATAACAGAATTGGCAGCAACACAGTAGCTGCCTGCCAAAAACTTTACTCACAAAGGGAGGTTTTTCTCCTCCGTCCGATAAACCAAAATAAGTCCACAAAGCCAAAGAATTGTCAAGTCCAGTCCATAATAAATCCAAGGAGGGCATATAACGAAGTTCCAGAAACGCAGTATGACTTGCTAGCTTTTCAGTTTTGTCTGTCACAAGGCCTGAATGGCCACCACACCCCCTTTTATCCCCTGTGGTCCAGTGACTCAGCTTAATCTCTGGCATGCCTCCTTCTCTGCTGTGCGTGCTTGTCTTTCCAACACTGTCGGGGATCCAGCCGAGACTCATCTCTGTTGCTGTCTAATTGCGGATGCTAGGAAGTGCCTGGCTCCTGGCCCATCTCTTGGCCTTCGGAGGACACCTGAGGCATTGCCAGAGAGGAGGGTCCTGGAGAGGGAGGCCTGGCCAACTCCTCTCCTTCACTTTTGGAGTCTTCTCCCTCCGATAAGACGGGCTCAGTGGTCGGAGTCACAACAGATGCTCAGCCTTTCTTATGGTTCAACTTTCACGGCCATACACGGCAACCAGGAAAACCAGGCCATACTCACAGATAATATTTGGAGTTTGTCAGATTCACTCTGACATAGAACATCAGAGTTGGAAGGGACATTGGAGATCTTCTAGTCCAACCTGAGACCCTAAACCATTTGAGACAAATGGCTGTCCAGTCTCTTCTTAAAAGCTTCCAGTGATGGAATACCTATAACTTTTGGAGGCAAGTTGTTCCACTGGATGATTGTTCTCACTGGCAGGAAATTTCTCCTTAATTCTAGGTTGCTTCTCTCCTTGATTGGTTTCCATCCATTGTTTCTTGTCCTGTTTTCTTGTGGTTTGGAAACTAGGTTGGTCCTCTCTTCTTTGTGGAAGCCCCTCAAATATTGCAACACTGCTATCATGTCACCTATCTAGTTCTTTTCACTAGACCAGCTATACCCAGTTCCTGCAACCGTACTTCATAGATTTGGTCTCCAGCCCCCCTAATCATCTTTGCTGCTCTTCTTGGCAGTCTTTCCAGGGTCTCAGCATCCTCTGTTGTGTTGATAAAAACTGGATGCAGAATTCCAAATGTGGTCTTACCAAGGCCTTATAAAGTGGTGCACACTTCATGTGATCTTGATTCTATCCTTCTATTAATGTAGCTTAGGATTGCATTGACTAGGCTGTCGATAAGGCCATCTTTCTCTTCTATTTCCAATACAGATGTTCTTCATAACACCCCTTAAACACTAGGCTTTGATGCAAGGTATTTTTGCATGTCTTTATTCCCTCTCCATCCATTTTACCTTCGGGACCAGGCCTTTTTTAGATTGCATTTGAAAAGCAGAGACATTTTTTTCCTATTCTCTCAGTTGCTTAGTGTGAAATTAAAATAGTACAGAATTTATCTTTAAGCATGACCATTTGTTATATTTAGTTTCCTAGTATGATTTTGATTGCTTATTTAGTATCCTATGGCTATCACTGAGTGTTGTAACTTATGATTCTTGATTAATGTATTTTTATGTACACTGAGAGCTTATGCACTGAAGACAAATTCCTTGTGTGTCCAATCTCACTTGGCCAATAAAGAATTCTATTCTATTCTATTCTATTCTATTCTATTCTATTCTATTCTATTCTATTCTATTCTATTCTATTCTATTCTATTCTATTCTACCCTACCCTACCCTACCCTACCCTACCCTACCCTACCCTACCCTACCCTACCCTACCCTATCCTATCCTACCCTACCCTACCCTACCCTACCCTACCCTACCCTAACCAACCCTAACCACATTTCAGCTGGAGAAAATGTTAGAAATTGAATTGATTGTAATTCTAACTATGGAATTCTACTTCTGAAGTGCCCCAAAGTTAAATAACACAGTTTTATATCTTTTTGACAAAATGAAAGCATTCCACAGAGACTTTGCTGCATAACCAGACAAATGATGCTGGATTTCTTCTGAAGAGTTATCAAACAACAAGAAGAGAAGGGTATAGAAATAGCAAAAAGAATGGCCAAGTTCTGATGTTTGCCTCAGGCAAATCCAGTGTTCACGTCAGGTTTGCTCTTGATGCACTTCTGCGAGCAACATAAAAAGTGTGGGTGAGGGGAAATCTTTGATTGTATTCTAACCCTTTGGGACTGGATTCTATTTGGGGAAATGCACCTCAGAAAGTATCATATTCAATAGAAAATAAATGAATAGGATTGTCTGATGCTTTGGAGCAGAATCTCTAATCTTTTAATCTTCCTTTTTTTAAAAAATAAATGAATTTTAGACAGTCTGAACTTGTGGAAAAGAATCCTTAATCTTTTAATCTTTCTTTTATTGGTTAGTCTCTGTAGATTTTGTGCTATTAGAGGAAAAAAAAGAAGAAGATTGCGGTCTTAAATTCTCTGAATCATTGAACCAGCAACAGAATAGTCAAGGTAGCAAACAATTCAGCATCACTAATTCAATTTATCAATTTCTGGAGACATGCAGACATTACATGAAATAGGTTGAGTAACTGCTAGGGTGTGAGAGAGAAAACAATGAGATTGTTCTAAGTAAATCATGTCATCCATAGTTAAACCCCCAAAATAGCCAAGAAAAGACCAGGATGTGATTGCTTCTCTCCATATTGTCTCTCTTCATTAAGGTAGGGTTATTGTTGGAAGAAACTTCAGTAGCAATATGTTATTGTTGCTTTAAAAGTATTTCTCAAGGGCTTCTCAAACCTCTCTTGAGGAGTCAGCTAGATCAGGGATCAGCAACCTTAAACACTCAGAGAGCCATTTGGACCCGTTTCCCACAGAAAAGAAAACACCGGGAGCCACAAAATACTTCCCGTGTCTGACTATTTCCTGAGCAGCCACAAAACTAGCATATGTAGTTGAATTAAACATTCTGTTTTCTTCTGAAACTTTTCTTTTCTTGGATTTATCCATGGTTGGCCTACCGGGGGTCGAAAAACTTAATAAATTGTGTGTTGGTGGGTGTCTCACATTGGCAGTTGTGATGCATATTTTGAGCTACAGGGAGCCGTAGCAGTGGGAAGAAAGAGCCACATGCGGCTCCAGAGCCGCGGGTTGCTAACCAGAGCTAGATGATAGCTAGATAGCTAGATAGCTAGATGATAGTTAGATAGGTAGTTAGATGATAGATAGATAGATAGATAGATAGATAGATAGATAGATAGATAGATAGATAGATAGATAGATAGATAATTAGATAGATAGATGGATGGATAAATTATAAATAGATAGATGATAGATAGATAGATAGATAGATAGATAGATAGATAGATAGATAGATAGATAGATGTATCTACATCTATCTATCTATCTATCTATCTATCATCTATCTGTCTACATACACACATACACGTGTGTGTGTGTGTGTGTGTGTGTGTGTGTGTATTGGATGATCATATATAAGATATTGCCAGTTGTTTTTTATTATTTAATCCTTGTAGTGGCTCTGAAGTCTACATGGATACCTTGGGAAACAGGAGATGTTTATTTCTCAAGATTTCTCATTTTTATAATTGGCTGGATCAGAGGAAATAGGAGGGAAAGCCATCTTTTAGAATGAATCTGAAAGGACTTTTGTGAAGTGTGTTAGACCACAAAACTATTGAAACCTTCCTGAGCTTGCATATGGGTAACTATTTGGAGAATGTTTTCAAGTTGTCTGCACTATGTTCACCAGACAGCTGTCAGTGTAAATGTCTTTAAAAATGGCTGACTTGGATGAAATAGCACAATCAAGAAATAAACAAGCAAATAAAAGAGTATATTTTGCTCCGATAGAGTTGTGCTAATAAGGAATATTAACAGCATAATCTCACTGTCCTTTTGAATTTCAAAGCACCTTAGGTTCTTTGGTTAAAAAAAAAGTGAATTGTGTGTTTTGGCATAAGGGAGAGACATACTTATTCATGCTAAATCATGAATTTATTCACATGTTACGGCCTTAATCTCATTCCAAATAGTGATATTGTTCATATTTTAAAGGGCATTTTTTAAAAAAAAAAACCCACATAAATGTGATTTATGCTGTAACTGCCTGCACATTTAGGTTGAATACTTAAGAGAATATTTATTCATTTGTATATTTATAGATAACAAATCACTCCCTGAAAGGCTATGGTTTGCAGTAATATTCATATTACATATTAAAAAGTTTACCTCTCTCCCTCTCTCTCTCTCTCCCTCTCTCTCTCTCTCTCTCTCTCTCACACACACACACACACACACACACACACACACACACACACACACATATCAGTAGAAACATTCAGGTTATCAGGTTCCCCATCTGTCAAATAATCTCTGAAAAATTAGAACATAGAATAGAGTTGGAAGGGACCTCAGAGCTCTTGTAGTCAAAGTACCATTTCAGACAGACAATTGTCCAGTCTCTTTTTGAAAGCCTTCAGAGATGGAGCACCTACAACTTCTGAAGCCAAGCTGTTCCACTGGTCGATTGCTCTCACCATTAGTAAATTTCTCCTTAGTTCTAGATTCCTCCTCTCCTTGGTTAGTTTCCATCCATTGCTTCTTGTCTTGCCTTTTGATGCTTTGGGAAATAGTTTGACTCCCTTGTCTTTGTAGGAACCTCTAAAAATAGCTTGCCAGCTTCTAAAGCAGCCTGAGATATCTTCTGGGAAGGGATTCCCACAAAATCTGAGCCACCTTAAAAACAGAAACAAAATTAAACCAAAACTGTTTAATGAGCTGTGCTCAGTTTCTTACTCCTTAATGGTTATAAATCTGAAATGAAGTTCATTTGTTAAACGATGGATAAACAACCTTTTGAAAAACCGGAGTAAAAGCAGACCAACTCATGTTCCACAATTAGATAAGCAGGATGGACTGATCTCTCCTTGGATTTGGGAAGATTCCATTCTGTTTTGTTATTTTGAATGATTATCAGAATCAAGTTAAAATCTACCTTTATTGACCCTGGGATCATTTGTTATCCATGCCTCTGGGACAGAGGCAAAAGAGCCTTGGTAGTACAGTGGTCTAAGGCACCCTGTTATTAAGCTGGTTATTAAGACCAGCTGCCTGCAATTACTGCAGGTTCGAATCTCGCCAAGGCTCAAGGTTGACTCAGCCTTCCATCCTTTCTAAGGTAGGTAAATTGAGGACCCAGTTTGTGGGGGCAATAAGCTGACTTTGTATAAATATACAAAAGTATGAAGGCTATTGCTGAGCACATTGTAAGCCGCCCTGAGTCTCCGGAGAAGGGCGGCATATAAATCAAATTAAAAAAAAAATTAAAAAAAGAGGTGGTATTCAGCCAGTTTGTACCGGTTCAGGTGAAGCGGTAGCGGTGACTGCAGGCGGGCTCGCCCACATGCCTGGATGTAATGTTGTCCTATTTAGCCACTTTTTTGAGGCCAGCTATATGCGTGGAAGGTGCACGCATGAGCAAAGCACATGCGTGAAAGGCCAGGTGCATGCACATGTGTGGAAATCCAGGTGCATCTGTGGAAGGCATGTGGAAGGCGTGCGTGTGGCAAACCGGTGGTAAGGATATGTGAAACCCATCTTTCACATGGGAAAAATTTCTCTGGGAGATTTTTCAAAGGAGATAAATGATAAAATGGATGGAGCCACTTTCCAGATGTTCGATCATGAATTGGGACCCAAAACCAACTGACATTTTCTCAACTTTCATTGTGGAACATAAAGACCTACCCACATACACGCAGCCTATATGTCTCATTGAAATTCTTTGATGCTTCCCTTAGAGTTCTTTCAGGTGTTTCTTATAACCAAGACACTTTTTTTAAAAAAAAATTATTTATATGCCGCCCTTCTCCGGAGACTCAGGGCGGCTTACAATGTGCTAAGCAATAGCCTTCATCCTTTTGTATATTTATACAAAGTCAGCTTATTGCCCCCACAACTGGGTCCTCAATTTACCTACCTTAGAAAGGATGGAAGGCTGAGTCAACCTTGAGCCTTGGTGAGATTCAAACCTGCAGTAATTGCAGGCAGCTGTGTTAATAACAGGGTGCTCTAGACCACTGTACTATCAAGGCTCTTCACGTTCAGTTCAAGATTTGCTATCGGCAAAACTCAGTGGCAATTCTGATTAGCTTCTCCTAAGATTCCTATGTCCAAAATAGACACAAGAGAAATCTACTTCGGGCCAGAGATTTCTTTTTCTGTATGGTGCAGAGTCAGGTAATGAAGTTATGATGTTATATTTATGAATGGCAATTGCAACTGGAATAGTCTTCTAGTCCACTGCTCTTAAATCTTAAACTATTCTTTCCCAATTCATCTCAAACAGAACTGTGACCACACTTCTCAAAATCCCTTTGTCCTACAATAACATTCCTGCCCCTGTCCACAAGGTACAGATTAGACAGAGTGCCTCAACCCTTTTGGACTCACAATTCTTTGCAGCTGTTAACTTACCGTATTTTTTGGACTGTAAAATGCATTTTTCTCCCAAAAAAGAGGGTGAAAATCTGGTTGCGTCTTATACTCTGAATGTAGCCCTGCCCAGCTTCCCAAACGGGAAAGAAGCTTCAGGAAAAAAAGCCTCAAAAAGGCTTTTATCTAAAATAATATGGCAAGCAACAAAAGAAGAATCAATAAAGATTCTAACAAATCTGGAGAATGACACAATAACCAACAGATCGGAAGAGCTTAATCTATATACCAATATCAAAGAAAGGAGATTGAACAGAGCACAGATAGTCCTTCAAAATAAAAGCCTCTGAAAGAAGCTTCAGAAAAAAAGCCTCCAAGCAGAGTTTCAGAAAAAAAAGCCCTTTTTTCTGAAACTCTGTTTCGGAGGCTTTCAGAGGCAGAAAAAAAGTTTTTTTTTTTTCTGAAATGGAGTTTCAGAAGTTTCAGAGGCAGAAAAAAAAGCAAAGCACAGAGCTGACAACCAATGAACCTGTTGCTAAAATTCACCACTGGGAACAGTTGATTGAGGGTATTCCGGGATCCACCCACCGATCCACCCACCAATCAGCTTTTTTCTTATTTTCCTCCCCAAAAACTAAGGTGTGTCTTATACTCAGGTGTATCTTATACTCCAAAAAATATGGTAGTTCTTTTAATTCTGGAACTACTGTGATATTAGATTTTTTTCATAGTAAAGAGCTTACCAAATCAGAGTTTTGAAATAAGTTACAGATGCATCCTACTCCATGATTCCAATATTGGCAGATTTAGCTTTTCACAAATGAGCTTGGATTTCTTCAGCAGGTCAACATTCCCACAATGTTAGGCTAAATCACATTTTGTTGTAAGTTTAGATAATCAGTATTCAGGTGTTTCAGTATTCAACCCAGTAGGAGTGTTGATAGGATTCCATAATGTTCACCCCAACAATATTTTTATTTATTTGTCAAGCATATATTGTCAGCGTTCCAGCACTGACATATTGAAAGGAGAGGAGAAGCTTGAACTTTTGCCTACTTAATTCCTTTGAAGATTCTGTTTCTTCGGAGATGGGAGGAGGGGGGGACATTCCTGTGATCTGACGGAGGTGGGATGAGGAGAGTGGCTTGGAAGATAGCCAATGAGATGCAGAGAATTGGGGATCTGAAAGGGAGGGCTTGGGGGGCAGAGGTCAGTACTGACCGTGAAAGAGCCAGGGACAGATCACTATGCTCAATAAAGAGAAAATTTCCTCAAAGATCGGCAGTTTGGAAATTCATTTATTTTGAGATAGCATCGAAACCTGACATATATAAGATAACAGGTAAAACTATACACATAATTTGAATACATGAAAAAAGTAAGAGTAAAAAGGAATATTAGGACAGGGATGGTAGGCACGCTGGTGCACTTATGCCCTCCCCTTACAGACCTCTTAGTAATGGGGTGAGGTCAACAGTAGACAGTTTAAGGTTAAGATTTTGGGGGTTTGGGGAAGAAACTACAGAGTCAGGTAGTGCATTCCTGGCCTTGACCACTCTGTTACTGAAGTCATATTTTCTGCAATCGAGTTTGGAGTGGTTTACCTTGAGTTTGTATCTATTATGTGCTTGTGTGTTGTTGTGGTTGAAGCTGAAGTAGTCATTGACAGGTAGGACATTGTGGCAGATAATTTTATGAACTACGCTTAGGTCAGACCAAAGTTGGTGTAGTTCTAAGCTGTCTAAGCCCAACATTTCAAGTCTGGTGGCATAAGATGTTTTTTTGCGGGTAGAGGAATGGAGGACTCTTTTCGTAAAATATCTCTGGAGTCTCTCAATTGTATTTATGTCTGATATGCAGTGCGGGTTCCAGACAGACGAGCTGTATTCGAGAATTGGTCTAGCAAATATTTTGTATGCTCTAGTTAGTAGTACAATATTACCAGAGAAGAAGCTACGCAAGATTAGGTTAACAACTTTTAATGCCTTTTTGGCAATGTTGTTACAGTGGGCTTTGGCACGTAGATCTTTAGAAATGAGTACTCCAAGGTCCTTGACAGAGTGAGCATATTCAATCCAAAAGTTTGTAATATGTAAGCATATTCAATCCAAAAGTAATTGCCACAATGCTGCCCTTTGGGGAAAAATGAAAAATCTATAAGTGGTTTACATCTTTATTAAGACTAATTCAAATAACACAAAAGAGTAACCAAATACTTCTTGAAGTGATAATCAGGCAAGATGGTATTAAAAGAAGAACTGGAGAAAAAGCAGTTCCTAACTCGTCCATCTATTTCATCCATAAGATTATGGTTGAACATCCATCCGAGAATGCAGATTGTAGCCTGCACCAGCTCAGTGAATTATTCAGAGAAAAAGTCATGACAGATATAGAGAAAACCAGCATCCTATGACACAGAATGTACAAGAATACCAGGAACAGATGTTTACCAAGCTGGTATGTGTCAATTCTCTTTTCTCTTTCTAATTATTCTGTTGCTAATAGAACTTTCAAACATGTAAATCGGGTTTTCTATTTCAGTTCATTTGACTTAATCAACCAAACAACCACTCTTTCTTCGTTATACTTCACAATTATATTACAATTATGATAAACTTCAAACAAGCATGTTAAGTCATAACATTACAGGGCCTGGTGGCTCAGCAGACTGATAGCATTGTGATTAGCACCAGCTGTCTGCAATTACTGTAAGTTCGAATCTCACCAGGCTCAAGGTTGACTCAGCCTTCCATCCTTTCTAAGGCAGGTAAATTGAGGACCCAGTTTGTGGGGGCAATAAGCTGACTTTGTATAAATATACAAAAGTCTGAAGACTATTGCTTAACGCATTGTAAGCCGTCCTGAGTCTCCGGAGAAGGGCGGCATATAAATCAAATTAAAAAAAATAAATAAATAACATAAATGCCAACATCAAACTAGCAGAAGGCAGAGCAAACCAATTCCTTCACCTTCCTTCCTTCCTTCCTTCCTTCCTTCCTTCCTTCCTTCCTTCCTTCCTTCCTTCCTTCCTTCCTTTCCTACTCCTTTTCTTTCTTTCTTTCTTTCTTTCTTTCTTTCTTTCTTTCTTTCTTCCTTTCTTCCTTTCTTCCTTCCTTCCTTCCTTTCTTTCTTTCTCTTTCTTTTTCTTCCTCCCTCCCTCTTTCTCTCCCTTCATTTATTGACTTTTCTGTAGCTGATCAACCCAACCCCACAAACTGATGACATTTGCATTTTAACAGATATTTAACTGATATTAAAGATCACAGTTATCTCATCTCTATTGTGACTGCAAGACATATTTGAAAGGCAATGTCTGAAATAATTGATGGAATTTGAGAAGATCAAATGTTTTTTTTTTTTCTCCCTGGAAGCCTTTGCAATAAGACAGAAATAAATGATAGGATGTAGCATTTGGAGTTCTTCAGTTCTATGTCTTAAGTGTAGTTAATCTATGTAGAATGAAACAAATAGCAATTTGTTGCTAGAGTCTCACAGAAGATGAAATGTTGGAAATTAAAAGAAAAAAAAAGACATTTGCTCTCTCCCTATGCTTTTTTTTATATATATACAAAGCTCACCATGTGTTTGTTGACTGTGTCAATAAAAACCCACCCCGCAGAGCTACAACAGGTGTTCTGTTTCAAATTGGCTTCCCAATTTTGCTGCAGCTGAAATTAAATGACATCCCTGGAATAGGAACACAGGACTTCTGGCAATGACATCTTCCAAAGCAAAATGAAGTACAGAGATAGAAGAAGTTCCAACCACTGTTTCTAGAGGGGAGGAGGGGAGGAGGAAAGGAGATGGAATGATCAAAACTTCCTTTTTGTTGTGTTGGTGGTCTAGGAAGTTTCACGTTTTAAGAAAGTTTGAAACAGACTCTATATTTGATATCTAGAGGCAGAAAGAGCCGAAAATCGCAAGGCGAGCTAGGTTTTCAACATTAAGAACATTTCTCTCTTTGGAGAGAAATCAGTGGTGGGATTCAAATAATTTAACAACCGGTTCTCTGCCCTAATGACTCGTTGGGTGGGCGTGGTCATGGTGGGCATGGCCAGGGAGTGTGACAGGCAGCACCCGCCTCCTGCACCCACTTGGGAGCAAAAACGGGCCATGGGGGGAGAGACACGCTACTCCCCCATGTCCCGTTTTGGGCCTAGTAGGTCTCCCTGAAGCCTCCTGGGAGCGAAAACGGGCCACAGGGGGTGCACTGCACCTCCACACCCCATTTTGGGCATAGGAGGCTTCCCTGAAACCTCCTGGAAGCAAAAATAGGGTGCATGGGGACGCCTAGAAGGGGTGGGGCAGGAAGGGGCAGAGCCAGCCAGCAATTTAACTACCACTTTGCCCGAACCGGACTGAACTGGCTGAATCCCACCACTGAAAGAAATGTTATGTCGTTAGGCAGATCAGCCTTTAGGCAGGTCAGTCCATCTATCTTAGAGATAACTTCTTCAGCTTTTAGGGAATTTCTAGGATCTTCGGCAAATCTTTCATATTTGCTTGATATCAGGGAGGAAATTACTGTAGGTCCTTTGTCTCAAGCAATCTCAGATCAGTGTGTGTCTGCATGCAAACCAACTAACACAAATCAATGTATTTCAGCTTATTGATTTTAATTATCTTTCATAGAGCTGCATGTTACCCCTAGCAAGTCATGGGGAGGTACTCCATTTACAGTAACTGTCACAATTGTGATCTTCAAACTCTCTTCCAGAAAGCTAGAGGGAGCCCTCCAAACTGTCGTTTAGGATGCTGGAACTGACAGCGATGCCCTTGCTCTGGCTTTTGATTTTCCCTGGAAATTTTCCTCTATTCAATGTCCTAGATGAGATGACCGGGGCTTGAATGACTGAGAGCAGGGACTCTTGACCCAGGAAAGAACATTTTGTGTAAATTGCTTGAAAAGGAAGCTGAAATAGAATTTGGGTGAACATATTGTGTGGGGTAGAGCACATTAAATTGCCTCTATTTAAAAAGAAATTTTAATTTTTAATTTTTTTTTATTTTTAATTTGATTTATATGCCGCCCTTCTCCAGAGACACAGGGCGGCTTACAGTGCGTTAAGCAATAGATTTCATACTTTTGTATATTTATACAAAGTCAGCTTATTGCCCCCACAAACTGGGTCCTCAATTTACCTACCTTAGAAAGGATGGAAGGCTGAGTCAATCTTGAGCCTGGCGGGATTCGATCTTACTTTAATTGCAGACAGCTGGTGTTAAATTACAGTGCTTCTGTCTGTTGAGCTAAACCAGGCTCCCTGGTTGTGTGTGCTTGTGTGTGTGTAAAATCTATTCTTAAATCAGGTTCATTTTATTCCAATCTATTCCAACTACGGATGCCCGTATTTGTCCTACAGAAATTCAGGCAAACATGAGATAGTAAAACAAAAACTTAAACAAAAACTAGTAAAAAAAAAAAAAGATAGTAAAAAAAAAATCCAGCTGCTGTGGCCTAGAGGTGGAGCTCTTGCCTCACAATCAGGAGGTTGTGAGTTCGATCCTAGGTCGAGGCAAATCTAGAGTCTCCTGCTTGGGCAGGGGGTTGGACTAGATGACCTGCAAGGTCCCTTCCAACTCTGTTAAATCTGTTAAAAACAAGACACAGAAAACTGTCAGGCTGGATTTCTTGCAGCCTAGATATGGTGAAGATAACCTGGAATCTCAATTCAACGGGTGCAATTATCTACTATAATTGTCTATTTCACATGGAATTGAGCATCCAAAATATTCTGCAAGAGGCAGAAATCTTGTGGCTCCAACTGTCAAAAGGGAAAACATTTCCAGGCATTAGAGAGGCTGGTCAGCTTCTGTCGTGATCAATAGTCACTTCAATAAATTGAATAAATCAGAGATGGGGAAACTGTTTCTGGATAATCTCTTAGGAGCTTCCCTGAACAAAGTTGCTGATCACAGTGGGTTGAAAACTTGATAACTCCAAAACAGACTTATGTGCTTTTGCAGTCTTGTGGTAGGTTTCTCACTTTGTATGCTTGTCATCAGTCCGCCAATGATTCAAATTAAAGTACTTTTCATGCTTGGAGACTATTTCTGTCAGACTGATTTCTATCACAGAGAAACGTGTTTATGATTCGAAGTTACTTTGGAAAACTTGTAGGTGGCCTATAATTTCTAGGTGAACTGACACGAAGATGAATGTTTTGCTTTGTACCAAAAGTTAGGTTTTTCTGGGATTTTTGCAAACTAAAAGAATAGAAATTTCAAGAAGAAAATGTAAAGAAAAGTAATAAGTAAATAGAAAAAAATGAAAAAAAAAAAAGACAAAGCAAGAAAGAATCTTCTTTACAATAGTTCTAAATACATTTACACTTTATCTTTTCTCTCTATAGCTATAATGCAGCTGTTTTCCTCCCATATTCAACCCATTCTAGCTGTCAAATCCATTAAGTCACAAGTGTTTTTTTTTTAAACAAAAACTCCATTTAAGACTTTCCAATCACAAAAAAAAAAATGTAGCTGTCATCTTTTCCCTAATCAATCAAATCCATTTGGCCATCTCTGCCAATTCTGTCATCTTCACCAACCATTCCTCCATTGTGGGTAGGGAACTTACAATAGTGGCCAAAATTGCGGAAACCTTTTGGGAAAAGTGTATTTTCTAAAACTAGCTAATAACACAACTTTTTTTTTTTTTTGAGTAGTACCATAAAATTATATATCAATGGAAAGATAATTTAATCAAGGATGTAATGCAATAACTTTTGTGAACGATTTGCTATTAGAATAGCAGTTACAGTATAAAGAAGAAAAGTGAAACAAGTAGAAAAAAATGAGATATACAAAAATGATCACCATAGAAAAAAAATGAGATATACAAAAATTATCACCATGTCAGTTAATACTTAGTTGGGTAACCTTTAGCATGAATTATGGCCTTACAACATCTTCCCATGGAGTGAATCAAGTCTTTTAGTTCTGTAGCTGTTATAATGTGAAACCAATATTGAATGATTGTTTCTATTAAGTGGACTTTATTGCTGGGTCTCTTTAGTCGGCTCCATAGATTTTCAATTGGGTTAAGGTCTGGACTATTCCTAGGCCATTCCAGCAGTGGAATAGGATTATCTTGAAACTCCAAAAAAAAAGTGGTGTTAGCCATCAA
This sequence comes from Pantherophis guttatus, assembly GCF_029531705.1. The sequence goes on along the minus strand of NW_026844017.1, from coordinate 11,718,973 downwards.
ACCTCAAAAATACACTTTTCCCAAAAAGGTTTCCACGATTTTGGCCGCTACTGTAGTATTTTCAAGCCCTTCGTAAATATTTGTGAACTTTCACTGAGCTTCTTATATTCTGTTTTGCTATCATAGCAAATTTGGAAAAATGTTTATGAGAATGCTACTTAAAATTATATACTGCATTGGATACTTATCTTCTTAAAGAAAAAGAAAAAAAATCATCCACATTTCTTCCTAATGTATACAGCTGAAAATATTATCTAGAGAAATCTTAGAAGACAGTGTCTCTTAAGCACACAATTCTAGGATTGCTTGTTTTATATTTACATAAGGTTGGCCTAAAGGAATCATTTTCAGAACACGTTCTCTGTACATGTTCAGTTCCTCCTTTGAGACTTGCTACACCGCACTATTCTGCATAGCTAAATGCACAGATCTCAGTTACTGTATTTGTGCATATGTTTGCCTGGGAAAAAAAGGGGGACGTGGTGGCTCAGTGGCTAAGACGCTGAGCTTGTCAATCGAAAGATTGGGAGTTCAGCGGTTCGAATCCCTAAAACTGCATAATGGGGTGAGCTCCTGTTACTCATCCCAGCTTCTTCCAACCTAGCAGTTCAAAAGCACGTAAAAAATGCAAGTAGAAAAATAGGCACCACCTTTGGTGGGAAGGTAACAGCATTCGGTGCATCTTTGGCGTTTAGTCATGCCAACCACATGACCACAGAGACATCTTCGGACAGCGCTGGCTCTTTGGCTTTGAAATGGAGATTAGCACTGCCCCCTAGAGTCAGGAACAACTAGTACATATGTGCAAGGGGAACCTTTACCTTTACCTTGTCTGCATGTGTATATGTTTGTGGGGACATGGGTTCTGTCTGTGGTGAGCAAGATAAAAAGAAAGTTTTTAAAGAGCAATCTTCAAATCTATAACACCAAAGTAAAAAAAATCAATAGCTCCTTCTTATGAAAGTCATGCAGGGAACCAGAATGCCAAAATACTGGGCTTGAACAGATAATATAAATTAGTGTTCTTCATAAAAGAGAAATCCTTTGGAATAGAAGGTTACAAAAGCAGAATCAATATTCTTTTTCTGGATATGACAACTTGAGTTTATAAAGCAAGTTCTATTTCCTGCTTCAATTGATCCAGTAGTTCAGATTCACACATTTTTAATGTTATAGAAATAAGACATATTCTCGCCCGGTGAGCTATATCAGTGTCTTAAATATGTGGAAACTGATGAGGTTAATATATATAGTAAGTTGTTTTGCTTCTTGTCAGAAACTGGTAGATTATCAGTTTATCATCAATGGGGAATGGAATCTGGAGCATCTAGAAAGCCATAGACTTCTCATCCCTAGATTAATATTATAACCACAAGACTTTTTTTCTTCTTTCAATCTTATAGAATTTTCTACTGATGAGAACTGAAGTCTCAGGCATAATTGGTCTATCCAATTATGGGACGTGTCAACTCGCAAAGCATCCCTGGCCTGCTCTTGAGTTGCCATAGGCAAGACAGATGGGAAACCGATGAAGCAGAACGGCAGCGAAAAATGGAAGCACATTCCAGACATATCTTTCTCAAGGCTATCTCCCAGGGTTACCCACAGTGGCCAGAGGGGAGTGATCTCTACAACCCGCAAAATTGCTCCATTGATGAATGTGATTGATGATACACCCTGGGGGGGGAGGGGGAAAACAGGCTCATGATTAGGGAGTAAATTATGTGGGGTCAGAGTTGACTCCACCTGGAACATGCCGACATGAAGGTCCTAATAAATAACTGTATTTCTTTGAAACTTGGCTCGAGGCTCATGATTTAATTAGGGCATCTGTCAGAACCCTGACAGGATGGAGCATACTGCTTCTGCTTTCGCCTTTCAGCCCCAATCCAAGAGCCTTCGCAGGCAGTTGCTTTCATGACAAACTATTTTTATGTTGAAGTCTCCTGAGTTATTAGAAAAATCAAATGGACCAATAAGGCAGGAATTCACAAAAATGATTGCTTTAAATTCCATTGGCTCATCCTTTGAAAGTAGGAGGTTCCTGAAGTCTCAAGGGATTCCTTAATAAAAAGGTATTTAACACTAGGTCTTCTGGGGACTAAAGAAGAAATGTTGGGCATTTGCAAGTGGGATGCAGGTTATGTTGTGACCTAGGCTTCCTGAGTCATTAAAACACACGAGTAGTCCCAAAAACCACTTTTATTGCAACAGCTGTGAATTACGTTCATTCACAGCTGAGTCCCAATTAGTTCCAAAAAGTCCTTCAGGAGAAGTCCTTCGGGATAATCACCAACCTTTATCTCCCTTGACACCTTGGCAAAGCCACATGGATTCCAGAATCAAACAGAGATGCCGACTGGGAACAGAATTAACAATGTTGCTTTCCTGCAAAGTGCCCACGTGCCTTATGGGAAGGGCCAATTATCTCCAGGCCTTACTCCTGAGTCATCCCTTTTGTTTTAACTGTTTGTGCCTTCTGGCAGCTCTGCGCATGCGTGCACTAGGAATAGGCTCCTCCTGTTCCTCTGCCTCTCTGCTGTCTGACTCTGGAGGCTCCGGAGTCCGCGCATTACACCCAGATGGCTCTGGCCCCATCTCTGCCTCCAACGCAGAGCCCTTGTCCGGGCCTTCCCCAGACTCCAGGACTGGCCCAGTCACTGTCCGACTCCACTGTCAGCTCCGCAGGCTGTTGGCGGACCATAACAGGTTATGGCTTTTGTACTGCTAGAGAATCGACTCAACAGAGGCACCATTTTAGATTGAATATTTCATGGCCCAAACTGGAATATATCTGGGATGGTGGTTTTTATTTATACTTTGACTGCTGACCAATCATCAAACACCAGGTGGAGGAGTCAGCATTTCATCATCTGAAATGTCTTTGAATATTAGTAGCTTGGGTTGGTAGTTATGTTGTTGGCTTGAGCTCCGAGCTTGGCGATTCGGTTGCAAACGTTTTGTCCTCGTTCGAGGAGATCTCGTCAGTGCGCTTTGGATTGTGCTTGTCTGGGAGAGCACTGGCCTTTAAATACCTTTCTGAGCCCTGGTCTGATTTTGGGTTGTGTGATTGGCTGGCTGTAGTTGCTGAGTCATAGTCCTTGGTGTTAAATACCGACTGTGTGAATGTATTGGTGTTGTTGTTTGGATGTCTTCTGAAGATGTCATGGTCAGGTTGATTTGATCGGCTGCGTGTGATGCGGTCCAATTTTTTGTGGTCTGTTGAGTTATAACTTGTTTGCAGGGTGGCTGTTTGTTGATCTTTTAATGCTGCCTTCGGGATCGTGGTTGATATTGTCCTTTCATTCTAAATGGTTGGTAGATTGGATCAATGTCAATGTGTCTGTTTATTGGTGGAAAATCAGGCTTCCGGGAATTCCCTTTGTCTCCATGTCTTCACCTGAGTTACAACTGTGGCCCCGGTTAGATCAAATTTGTGACCTTTGGAGTCTTTGTGGACGGACATGCGGGATAGAGGGTCATGTCTCTTGATGGCTAGGAAGTGTTCATGCAGTCTGGTTGATAGTTTCCTTCCTGTTTGGCCAACATAGTTCTTCTCGCAGTTGCTGCAATGGATCCGAATCTTATTCTGATTCTATTCCATTTCATTCTATTCACTAAGTGTATTACTATTCTTCTTCTTATCCTTCCTATTACTTATCTCCTCCCACTCATGACTATAACAATGTTGCTTGTATTTTTACGATTATATTGTTCTGTTTGTTTCCTAGTATGATTTGATTGTTTATTAGTAACCTATGACTATCACTAAGTGTTGTATCTTATGATTCTTGAATGTATTTTTTTTCTTTTTTTTTTCCTTTTATGTACACTGAGAGCATATGCACCAAAGACAAATTCCTTGTGTGTGTCCAATTACGCTTGGCCAATAAAGAATTCTATTCTATTCTGTTCTGTTCTATTCTGTTCTGTTCTGTTCCGTTCCATTCTATTTGTTACAATTCTAACCTATAGGTGATAAGAAAGAGAGGAGAGGTTAGAGACCCGGTTGAATTTCATTGTCAGAATGGAACATATTAGAAGAAATCATTATTATTAATGTTTTCTTAGTTGTCTTAGATGAGCTCTTCCCTTGAAGACCTTGATTTTGTACCCTAATACCCTCTGCATATTCTGTCTTCACACCTCCATTCTTTATCTAATCAGCAATCCCCAATCCCCCTACGTTTCCCCCCCTTTAGTAATATACATTTCGGATGCAGTGTCTCATTTGTTCCTACAGTGAGCAGTAAATAAAGGCACACAGTTGTGTTCCTGCAGGGGGTTGCCTCCTCCTGAATAGCCAGATGGCATTATTTTACACATAAGTGCAGAGGGCATTTTTAAAACTTATTTTTATTATTCCAAGTTGGTCCAATGCCGATCTTACATTGTCCACAGAGTCATCATTATTTGTCTTTATGACGGTTTACAAGACCGCAGACATTAAACACATTGCTAATGCTATCAGGGGTGTAGGAGTTTACTTTTCTTGAGGGAAAAAAAAGATGTTGTCTTTCTCAGTTTCTTACTCCTGGAAAGAGAGATCTCATGGGCTTCCTTGAGAAAGGAACTGTATTCCATTTCCAAAGTGTGCCCCAAGAAATGTATTTTTCCCTGTCCTTTATAAAGTAAGGTGGATTGAAACAGAGAGCTAAAGAAAGATATAGGTCATAATATTACCTATTATATTTATTTACCTGCACCAAAAATTGGGGGCATGTTATAAATGCACCATCTCAGAACTAACATTGCTGCATGGAACATCTTTAGATCTTTAATGTGGTATCGGTTAATATCTGCGAATATTATCTGTTAATAGATGTTAATAGGTCCTGACTGCTCTTTAGAAGGCCAGATCCTGAAGATGAAACTCAAATACTCTGGCTACCTAATCAGAAGGAAGGACTCACTGAAGAAGAACCTAATGCTGGGAACGATTGAGGGCAAAAGAAGAAGGGGACGGCAGAGAACAAGGTGGGTGGATGGAGTCACTGAAGCAGTCGGCATGAGCTTAAATGGACTCCAGAGGATGGTAGAGGACAGGAAGGCCTGGAGGAACATTGTCCATGGGGTTGCAATGGGTCGGACAGGGCTTTGCAACTAACAACTATTATCTGTTAATAAGGAGAAATGTTCTAACAGTGAGAACAATCAACCAATGGAACAGCTTGCCATTGTTGCGTGAAAAGTAAACTCCTACACACACACACCCGGCAGCTTTAGTAATGTGTTTAATGTCTGCATCTTGCAAGTTGTCGGAGCTTCATGACTTGAGACTTTCAAGAAGAGATTGGACTGTCATTTGTCAGAAATGGTGTAGGGTCTCCTGCTTGGGTGGGGGTTTGGACTAGTTGACCTCCAAGGTCCCTTCCAACTCTGTTATTCTATACCACTTCACAGTGCCTTACAGCCCTCTCTAAGCAGTTTACTGAGTCAGCATATTGCCCCCAACAAACTGGGTCCTCATTTTACTGACTTCGGAAGGCTGGAAGGCTGAGTCAACCTTTGAGCCAGTGAGGATCAAACTCTTAGCAGTGAACTGAATTAGCCTACAATACTGCATTCTAACCACTGCGCCCCACGACTCTTTCTACTGCACCACTACAGTTCCTTCATGGTGATGGAAGATATTGCAGGCAAAAGTCTTAAAAGTTTAGATTTGGCCAATAGAAAAAGCCACATATGTAATGAAAATTTCCTTATTCCCCCAAATAAATAGAGAAGAAATACTCAGGAAGGATGGAAGGCTGAGTCAACCTTGAGCCAGTCAAAATCAAACTCTTGACAGTGAGCAGAAGTAGCCTGCATGTTGGGGCCCGCCAGCAGCCAGTGGATCTGGCAGCAGATTTGGACAGTGAGGAGGTTGGGGAGGAATATGGGCCAGTCCTGGAGTCTGGGGAAGGCTCTGATGAGGGCTCTACTATGGAGACAGAGAGGGGACCAGAGCCGAATGCCAGTTATCAGCTGCCTTTGGAGTCAGACATCAGTGAGGCAGACAAACAGCTGGAGCCTGTTCCCAGTGTGCGCATGTGCAGAGTTGCCAGACGAAGGGAACAGCTAAAGAACACGGGTCGACTTGGGAGTAAGGCCACAGGTGAGCGACGAATGGCCCCTCCCTGAGGGAATAAAAGAGGAGCGAAAGGGGAGTGGAGTTTGCAGGAGACAATTAGTTCATTCCTGCATTCTTGCCAAGTATTGTGGCATCTAAAAGATATCAGCCTGGCCACACTCTAAGCCTGATAAAGGTTGGTAATTGTGAACTATCTTGAAAGACTGTGGGAGAGGAAAGACTTTGCTGGAGAGGAATTCACTGTAAATTGATGAATGATCTTGAGATAGGGGAGATAGTGACTGAGCCCTTGTCATGGTCAGATCATTCCCTTCTTAGGCTTGACTTTCTAACCACCACACCCCGCCGCAGGGAGGCAGAACAGACTAGGTGGTTCCGCCCCAGGCGCCTGATGGATCCTGATAGGTTCCAGACGGAGCTTGGGCCATTTCCTGAGGCTCTGACTCATGGCTCGGCTGAAGAGCTGGTGGCCGCCTTGGACAGGGTGGCCACTGGTGCTTTGGACTGAGTCGTGCCTTTGCGGCCTCTGACCCGTCGCCGAGTTTACCTGGCTCCTTGGTTCTCCGAGGAGCTGAGGGAGATGAAGTGCTAGAAAAGATACCTGGAGAGCGGTTGGAGGACCAGCCGTTCCGAATCTGACCAAACACTGGTGAGGTCTCATATTAAGACCTACCTAGTGGCGATAAAAGCGGCAAAATGTAACTATTTTTCTGCTCTTATCGCATCTGCAGATAACCTCCCAGCCGCCCTGCTTAGAGTGACCCGCTCCCTTCTCCATCTGGGAGCGCGGGAGGATCCCTTGCAGGGTTGGGCTGAGGATTTTGTGCATGATAAAATCACTCAGATTTGGGAAGGCTTGGTCTCTGACTGGGTAGGTACAGGTGGGATGATGGAGGCAGGTGTTGAGAATGTAATTTGGGAGGAGTTCGACCCTGTGGCTCCCGAGGACATGGACAGGATTCTGGGATGGCTGAACATGACCACATGCTTATTGGACCCGTGTCCCTTCTGGTTGGTGCTGGCCTCCCGGGAGGTTATGCGAGGCTGGCTCCAGGGGATTATTAATGCTTCTCTGAGTGAGGGTGTCTTGCCTTCTGCCTTGAAAGAGGCGGTGGTGAGGCCTCTCCTCAAGAAGCCCTCCCTGGATCCGGCTGTTTTGGCTAACTACTGTCCAGTCTCTAACCTTCGCTTTGTGGCAAAGGTTGTTGAGAGTGTGGTGGTGCGACAGCTTCTGCGGTACCTGGATGAAGCTGTCTATCTAGATCCGCTCCAGTCCGGTTCAGCCTGGGCACAGCATGGAAACAGCATTGGTCTCATTGGTGGATGATCTCTGGAGGGCTCGGGATAGGGGTTGTTCCTCTATCCTAGTCCTGTTAGATCTCTCAGTGGCTTTTGATACCATCGACCATGGTATCATGCTGCACCAGTAGGAGGGGTTGGGGGTGGGGGGCACTGTTTTACGGTGGTTCTCCTCCTATCTCTCTGACCGGTCTCAGTCGGTGTTGGCAGGAGGCAGAGGTCGATCCCGAGGCCCCTTGTCTGTGGGGTGCCACAAGGGTCGGTCCTTTCATCCCTCCTATTCAACATTTATGTGAAGCCGCTGGGTGAGATCATCCATGGTTTTGGGGTGGAGTTGCATCAGTACACTGATGATACTCAGCTGTACATCTCCACCCCAGGCCATCCCAATGATGCCCTTGAAATGATGTCCCGGTGCCTGGAGGCCGTGGGGGTCTGGATGGGGAGAAATAGGCTCCAACTCAACCCTTCCAAGACCGAGTGGCTGTGGCTTCCGGCATCCTGATATAGCCAGCTGGTGCCATCCCTGGCTATTGGGGGCGAGTTACTGGCCCCCACGGAGAGGGCTCGCAACTTAGGCGTCCTCCTGGACGCACGGCTGTCTTTAGAAGAGCATGTGACGGCCGTGGCCAGGGGGGCTTTTTATCGGGTTCACCTGATTCGCCAGTTGCGTCCCTTTCTGGATCGGGACTCCTTATGCACGGTCACTCAGGCACTCGTCACTTCTCAGCTGGACTACTGTAATGCTCTCTACATGGGGCTCCCCTTGAGGAGCACCCGGAGGCTCCGACTGGTGCAGAATGCGGCCGCGTGGGGGATTATGGGAGCGATGGGGCGCTCCCATGTGACACCTCTCCTGCGTGAGCTGCATTGGCTCCTGGTGGTCTTCTGGGTGCACTTCAAGGTGTTGGTTACCACCTTTAAAGCGCTCCATGGCTTAGGGCCTGGGTACTTACGGGACCACCTTCTGCCACCGATAGCCTCCCACCGGCCAGTACGCTCCCACAGAGAGGGACTCCTCAAGGTGCCGTCAGCCAGGCAATATCGGTTGGTGACCCCCAGGGGGAGGGCCTTCTCTGTGGCAGCACCTCTCCTTTGGAACAACCTGCCCTCGGAGATACTTAGGATCCCAGACCCCGCCCCCCCTTAGACATTTTTAATTATAAATTGATTTTAGTTGGGAGTTTTAAATTTTATATTGGGCCAAAACTTGTTTAATTCTTTTAAATTAATCTTAAATTTTGTATGTGATGTTTTTATTCTTGGCTGTTCACCACTCTGAGTCCAGTAGGAGAAGGGCGGTATAAAAATCTAATAAAATGTCCTTTATGTCAGGAGAAATGTCTATTTTTACCACATGTGTCCTGTGTGATGCTTTTCACTTATATTGCCCACCAATAGGGAGTTTGTTGTTTTTGGGGACCCATCAGACATATGGCCTTCTGATGTGCCTAGCCACTCCAAGAGATGTCATTTGAAATCTTCTTACAGTACGCTCCCACAGAGAGGGACTCCTCAGGGTGCCGTCGGCCAGGCAATGTCAGCTGGTGACCCCCAGGGGGAGGGCCTTCTCTGTGGCAGCTCCTGCCCTCTGGAACAGCCTGCCCTCGGAGATTCGTAGGATCCCACATCTCCGTTCTTTTTGCCGTGCCCCTAAAACTTTTTTATTTCATCAAGCTGGGCTGGCTTGAGCCCCCCCCCAGACATTTTTAATTATAAATTGATTTTAGTTGGGTGTTTTAAATTTTATATTGGGCCAAAACTTGTTTAATTCTTTTAAATTAATCTTAAATTTTGTATGTGATGTTTTTATTCTTGGCTGTTCACCGCCCTGAGTCCAGTAGGAGAAGGGCGGTATAAAAATCTAATAAAATAAATTAATTAATTAAAGAAAAGGGGTTTATCGGGACGAGGACTCGGCTTCATGCTGCTGGGGAAGCCTAAGTCAGAATACTGCAATACTGCATCCTAACCACCTTATGTTAATCTCAGAAGGAAATGACTCTGAATGGTAGGTTAGAAGATACAAATCCCAGGTCTACTTCCATCTCGTCCTGGGCCATCATTCCGAATCACTATGTTAGTTTCCTTAACGATATTCTGAAGAAAACACTTTGACAGTTCATCCCTTTGAAGACTTTGGGGTTTTAGAAACTTTCAAAACATCCAGGGATGCATCTACATCATCTCAGTTTAACTTGGCATGTCAGAAGAGTGATATTTAATTTAACACACTTATCCCCTTGACGCACTTCTATAATGTTTAGAATTTCTATCCCACAGGCATTTCATAAATATATTCCAGCATGATAAACACTCACATATGGCATTTTCTGGCAATTAGCCACGAGAAGGAAATTTTTTTTGCTATAAAATAATGAACCTGTAATTTTCTTGCTACTGAGCAAATCTAATTAATACTTTCCTTTTTTTTTCTTCTTTTTTTTTCTTCATACTTGGTTCTTTAGGAACATATTACTTAAGTACTTATTGAACAAAAAGAATAAAAATGATGATTTTTTTTCTGTCTTGATACTACTATTTTTATTATTAATAGCAAAATTTGTATACTTTCTGCTTCTTGGAGGCCCAAAATTATGAATGTAAGACTATAACATTGATTGTCTATGGAGATTCTCAGTTATCCAAGTCAAGTCCCAAAGACGCTTCTTCAAAAGGCAATTGGACTTCCTTTGTTTTGCTTGAAGAAGTTTTGCTTCTCATCCAAGAAGCTTCTTCCGTCCTGATTGAACGGTGGAAGATGGAAGGATTTATATTTCTTGGTGTTATCTGGTCGTTAGCATTCTATAACACTTATTGTTCAGCAAAAGCTGAAATAACTGTTTTAGAACAGAGATAGGAAATACGGACAATAAAATCCAAGAAGGAAGATGGAGCAATTTAAGATTTTAATGTTTTCTAAAAGGTAACAAGGAAAGCAACGTAGAAAGTATACATATAAAAGCTTCACCTCTTTAGAAAAGCAAGCCAAGCTTAAGAAAACAAGATGAATAAAAGGGGCTTATCTTGTTAAGTATTCTGAAATAAAGTCTAAGCTTTATTTCCAAGTTTACAACTGAGTAAAGAATGGAAAGCAAACTAAACGGTTGTGTGACAAAAATGTCAAAACGTTCCATTTCAAATGAGATACGATGGTTTTATTGGACAGCCCAGAAGAAAAGATAATTTTTGGAATATTTCCAAAATAGAATATTGGAAATAGAATAGAATGGTATGTCTAATCCATCTTCCTAATATTAAGCTTTCAGACTGGAGAGAATACAGATGTTCCTTTATGTCAGGAGAAATGTCTATTTTTACCACATGTGTCCTGTGTGATGCTTTTCAATTATATTGCCCACCAATAGGGAGTTTGTCGTTTTTGGGGACTCATCAGACATATGGCCTTCTGATGTACCTAGCCACTCCAAGAGATGTCATTTGAAATCTTCTTACAGATCCTCAAGGAAGGACCAAACGAGGCATAAAGTACCACTTTAAAATCAGGGGTGAAATGCTTCCGGTTCCCTGCCTGCCCCCCCCCCACCACATGCCCAGCTGAGTCGCACTATCATCAGAGGCTTTTTTTTTTTTTTTACTTTTAAAAGCATTTTTTTTCTACAACCTCTTCAGCCAAAAAAAATGCTTTTAAATGCTTTTATCTTTTTTGGTGAGGAAAAGAAGAAAAAGAAATCTCCCTCTGCTTCTGAGCAATTTTGCCTTGTTGCAGCAAACAGCAAACAGCCTGCTTTACTTTCATTTTCGTTTTCAGCATAGCTTGATTAGCACAAGGGGGAAAAAAATCTGCTCTAGCAATTTACCTCTTTTCAGCAAGCAGCAGAGCCCTGCGCAAAACATCTGAGAGCAAATCAGCTGAGAGTCGGGAGGCTGATCCAATCAACTTGTGCTAATTAGGCTGTGCTGAAGCTGAAAGGAGCTGTTTTTTTCTTCCTGTTTGCTTGCAAGGAGGTAACTGCTGCGAGGCAGAGGCCAAAGGGTAGGGGGCAGTGGGTGGGCAGGGCTACATTCGGTGTATAAGACGCAACTAAATTTTCACCCCCTTTTAGGGGGGAAAAAGGTACATCTTATACTCCGAAAAATACGGTATTTCTATCTCTTATTCTAACTTTTAATCATGTCACCCTTTATTAAAAGACGTTTTCTTTCTATTCTACCTAAATTCTGGTCATGACACCTACCTAAAAAAAGGAAAGAAAGAGAGAAAAAAAGGAAAAGCAAATCAGAACAACAACAAGAAAGAGAAATCATCTATCCATCATCGGGTGAGATGTTCTTGATGCATCAAGCAATGCTTTATAGTAGCAAACAAATCTTTTTTTGAGACAGGTATCCTAGTCAACTCTCTGGATATTATTGGGGGACTGAACTAGGTGAAGCCAGGATGAAAAGTGTGTGAGGCAGAAGTGAGAAGCATTCCAGGAAATGACACTCTTATTTCTCTTTTGCTGGCTTCAACATATTTGACAAACTCAATGACGTTGTTATTGAAAAATGATTCACTCTCAATCACCTCTCTAAGCTTTGCATGGATTGTACTGTTGTCTCCATAATATTGTAAAAAAAAAAAAGTTTTAAACTTGCTTTCAGCAGTGCTAGCGATTCAGACCGATCTGGACTGGAAAACAAGAAGAATCACACCAACCGCAGTATAAAAATGTAGCAATGTGATTAAGAAGAAAAGATGACAAAATATTTTTTGTCAATTGCCTTTTGTGCCAGAAGAGCAAGCTGAACTGGGGGAGGCTGAGTTAAGTACGTCATCAGGTTAGAATCCTTACGTTATCACAAATGGTTCAAGTTCAACCCCTTTTGAATTCCTTTCACCCTTATCTGGCCCCAATTTATTACTGTATTTCAGTGGACTAGGTTCTTGTGTGTAAGCTTGAGCAACACATCTTTTGAACTGCGTGATCCTAACGTATGATCCTGATCCTTTGCCTGACACTTTTGTTTCTATGGTCTACTCTGAGCTGCCTGTTCCTCTGGTTGAAAGGCATAAAGTGTATTTTAAGCCACAAGAAGAGACAGTTAACTATGGAAAATACCATCATGGATCATAAGTCTAAAGACAGCTGCCAAAATACCCAAAACACAGTTCTAGGCTGCATAAACAGAGGGATAGAATCAAGATCACGTGAAGGGTTAATACCACTTTATAATGCCTTGGTAAGGCCACACTTGGAATATTGAATTCAGTTTTGGTCGCCACAATGTAAAAAAGATGTTGAGACTCTAGAAAGAGTGCAGAGGAGAACAACAGAGATGATTAGGGGACTGGAGGTTAGAACATATGAAGAACAGTGGCAAGAACTGGGTATGTCTAGTTTAATGAAAAGAAGGATTAGGGGAGACATGATAGCAGTGTTCCAATATCTCAGAGGCTGCCACAAAGAAGAGGGAGTCAAGCTATTTGCCAAAGCACTTGAGGGCAGGACAAGAAGCAATGGGTGGAAACTAATCAAGCAACCTAGAATTAAGGAGAAATTTCCTGACAGTTGGAACAATTAATCGGTGGAATAACTTGCCTCCAGAAGTTGTGAATGCTCCAACACTGGAAGTTTTTAAGAAGATGTTGGATAACTATTTGTCTGAAGTGGTGTAGGGTTTCCTGCCTAAGCAAGGGGTTGGACTAGAAGACCTCCAAGGTTCCTTCCAACTCTATTATTCTATTCTATTCTATTCTATTCTATTCTATTCTATTCTACTCTACTCTACTCTACTCTACTCTACTCTACTCTACTCTACTCTACTCTACTCTATTCTATTCTATTCTATTCTATTCTATTCTATTCTATTCTATTCTAAAGGTACATCTTTACATTTCAAATGTTGTAATGGTGTAACTCTGTAACACATAAGGTATGTGAAGAGTAGTGTTCAAGACAGCTCATTGTCATTTTCTTGCCCAAATACCCACCCAAAAAAAGGGGGGGGGCTAACCCCTGCATTCTCTCTGGTCCACTTCGAGACAAACATCTAACATACGTCCCTAAGAAACATAGCCTTGCTTCCTGACTCTTTAAAAGCACTTTATTTTTAAATCTGTCCTTTTCAAATGCAATAGCCTTTTTATTTTAGACTTCAGGAGCTACAGGAAAAACATGCCAGTCCAATATTAAAATCCGACCTTTATTTCTTCAGGGTCTGTCTTTATTCATTCAAAATTCATCAAGGTTTACAGGCTTCGCGGTAATGAAAGATATTGTGGGCTCCTTATGGCTGCAAAAATAATCTTCAAACGTTTTCCTTCCTCACCCCCTACTGGTGAAAATAATGATGATGTTTTACCGCAGGAGAAAATAGTTATGGAAGGGTTTTAAACTTTGATAACACTGTTGTCCATACAAACTGGGATATAAGGTAAATAAAGTCTTCTCCTAAAGGAACTCAATGTAGTTTATGCTGGGCTGTTTAGTGGAAACGTTCAGAGTAACTGTTAATATTGGGGAAATAAAGACATTGCATAGATTCTCTATTCTGCTTCTGAATTATGCAGCTGGATTCTCACTCAAAACTTTCCTAACTGATTATCAGCTTTCTTTCAATGCTACTTTTTTTTGAGGAGGACAAAGTACTAGCAGGGGTGGGTTCTACTTACCTTTATTGCCGGTTTGCAATGGGGCCATGTGAGCATGCGCAGAAGCTTCCTGATGATGTCAGGGTCGGTGGGCGGAGCCTCCCTCCGGTTTTACCACCGGTTCTTGCGAACCGGTCCGAACTGAGAGCAATCCAGCACTGGGTACTAGGCAGGAGGACATACCATCCAGGAAAATCTTGGTTTCAACTTTCAGTAGCTTCCAAAGATTGTTATCAAATTACATTTTATCAATAGGAGAGGGAAATCATCGTTTATTAGATTACAGGCTTATAAAATTTGCAGACAATGGGAGGGAAGGGAAGGGAAGGGGGAAGGAAGGAAGGAAGGAAGGAAGGAAGGAAGGAAGGAAGGAAGGGAAGGAAGGAAGGAAGGAAGGGAGAAGGGGAGAAGGGAAGGAAGGAAGGAAGGAAGGAAGGAAGGAAGGAAGGAAGGAAGGAAGGAAGGAAGGAAAGGAGGAAGGGAGGGAGGGAGGGAAGGGGAAAGGAGGAAGGAAGAAAAGGAAGGAAGGAAGGAAGGAAGGAAGGAAGGAAGGAAGGAAGGAAGGAAGGAAGGAAGGAATTTCAGTGATCCAGGTTTTCATAAGGGTGGTGTGCCTGCTTGTACATGCTGTATGAAGTTATGCCAATATTTTCAATACAGGATGAGATTGTAATCAAGCAGACATGGTCTGAATCTGTAAGCAACAGGTCCATAAATTGCAAATCATATCAGGATTTCAATTCACTGAATGACTAGCTCAATAGATTTATCTTTCGAGAGCGAAGGACAAGCCTCTTAGCACTCAAATAGGTGTGGAAAATCCATTCCATTGTCCTGTCATCAGTTTCATTGTAGCAAGTGTGCAATTCAAAAGGACATGGACATCCCAAGCTATTAAAACCTTTAGAAATGCCAAGAACATTTAGACATGTGTTTCAATATGGATAAATGGGAATCTTTCAAATCTTACCTTTGGGGCACAACAAACCTTACTTTAAATCAACTATTAGTGGCAATAATAAGATTTTATTAATACCGATGCTAAAAGATAAATACTTGTCCATATGCCACTCACCAACGTTTTCCTCTTGTCATTTATATTATGGTTATTAAATAGTGATTAACATAACTCTGTAAGAAAAATATCACAGAAATGATAAAATCCTGGAAAAATTAAGAATCAAGAAAATGCAAATATACTATTTATAATCACTATACTGTAATTATAACATTTGTTGACATTTGTTGGCTTTTCACTCCAGAGGCATCTAATCTATTACATGATGTATGAGTTCATTCATTCATATCAATTAATGTCTATGGAGACTCTCCGTCATCCAGGTCTTGGTTGTCCCAAAGGTGCTTTTTCAAGAGGCAACTGGACTTTCTGGTTTTACTTTGAAAATGTTTCACTTCTCATCCAAGAAGCTTCTTCTTCAGCTCTGAAGAAACTTCTTGAAGCTGAGGTAGCTTCTTGGATGAGAAGAGAAACGTCTTCGAAGAAAAACCAGAAAGTCCGGTTGCCTCTTGAAAAAGCACCTTTGGGACATTCAGCCACTTATTTATTTACTTACCTGGTGGTAAAGCCAGTGTCTGAGAAGTTTTTATTTTTTAATAAGTGGTGGGACCAATTATTTAGAAGTCTCTTCCAAGAAGAAATCAGGTAGGATATGCTTTGTGTACGTATTTATCAGAGGTGGTATTCAGCTGGTTTGGACCGGTTTGCCCGAACCGGTAGCTGAAACTGCAGGTGGGCCCACCCACCTGCCCCGGCTCTATGCCATCCTATTAAGGCACATTTTTGAGGCCGGGCACATGCGTGGAAGGCCTAAATAGGATGGCATAGAGCCATCGCTTGATCTGTCCCCGTCCACACACACACACAAACACAGCTAGCCGAGGGTTAAGGAAGCACTTGGCAGACACCCAGGTCTTTATCTCCAACTTGGCAGCGATATACACACCGTCTGCCAAGTGCTTTTATTGCCACAGAAACAGAAAGATAATATACTCAGCGTACAAAAGTCCGACAGAAATAATATTCCTCTCAGCAGTTTCGGCCAATGCTCTAGTGACTATCCAAGGTTTATTTTTGTTCGTCACAGGGATCAGTGGCCACCACCCTCTATTATATAGTCTCTGGGGTGTGGTCCAGTGACTCAGTTCTAATCCCTAGCACGCCTCCTGAACTGCTGCAATCGTTTATCACGCCTTCGATGGCGTGCGTCCAGGAATGACGTCTCCCCTTCGCTCTCATCCGAGACACCTGTTTCCCGGCTAATCTCCTCTCCCTCAGCCGGCTCCTGAGACAGTGCCAGAGGGGAGGGGCCTGGAGAGGAAGGCCTGGCTGACTCCTCTTCCTCATGCTCGGAGCTTTCTTCCTCCGATGGGATAGGCTCAGAGGGCGGGGCCACAACATCGCTGGTGCTTATGTATGTTTGTTTAATAACTAGATCACAATTAGCAGAAATTTGAAACAGCCTTACGGCTGTGCAGAACTGACAAGGCATTTAATGCTGATTTCCCTTTTCCAATCCTTATAAGAATTTCTTTGAAGTGGCTACCATTTCCAAAACTTCTGTTTATACAGTTTGATCTTGCATTCAGGTGCTCCTTTGGCACTTTTCATCAGCAAGTGAAAATGTATTTTTTTTTCCCCATTAATCTCTCCTGAGTTAATACTAAGAGCTTGTATGCATGCATTGGCACCTCCACAATCCTCATTTACAAATTAGCGATGAGAAATTTAAAACAGACTGAGACACAATTTCATCTTTCAAAATGTCCTTTTAAATGCTGTTTCCTCGTAAAGTGCACATTTGTCCCCAAACACACATTTCTGAATATGTCTTATCCTAAACATTTTATGTGCATTCTGTTTTTTTAATTGCTATGGGCTTTGTCCTGACATAACCATCCTGTCCTTTGGAGGAGAATAAAATCAGTGGAATGGTCTTCTTTCAATCCATATATTAGTCCTCAAAGTACGAACCATTTCGTTTACTTTGAAAAACAGATTTACAAGAAATCCTTGAGTTTCCCTGAGAGAATGTAGAAAGTTAGCACCCACCCCTCTCCTAGAAGAATGAAATGTTTTAAGAAATATTAAACAGGCAGAATATTTCCCTTAAAAGAAAAAATGGAACTCTTAAGGGAGTCAGAAACTCAGCCCCAGCTCCCTGCCCCCAGCAGATATTTTGGTGTCAGCCTATCTACAAGACAAAAGACTGGGCCAGCCTATCTACAAGACAAAAGACTGGGCCAGCCTATCTACAAGACAAAAGACTGGGCCAGCCTATCTACAAGACAAAAGTCCTCCAGCTCCAGGGTGATGGGATTAAGACATGACCACCTCAGGACATAATAGGATTAGCCCTTTACCCATCTAACAGCAGGGCTCACTACATTGCAAAATCACCTGGGGACATTATATCAGCCCAAGGTTCAACCAAACTTGATTCAGACAAACATGACTTCACATGGGAGTCTGACTACAGCCAATAGAATACATTTCTTGCGCAGGAACAGGAAGCTCAAGGACAAGGTCCAAGAGAGACTATAAATACCTCTCTCTCTCAACTCCATGTGTCAGCTATCCAGAATCACATGTGCTTGGTGGTTCTGCTTCACCATTAAACCATCTTTCCAATCAGCCTCCATGTTTCCAATGTCTTTGTCCCCACTTGGATATTTCTTTCAACAGTGAGCAATAGAACATGAACTAGAGAACCGACATTTTCCCCCGATTCATTATTAATTTTATTCATACAGTACATGTTTTCCAGTTGGGCGATTTTGTCATTGTTGTCTTCCTTGATGTCATTGAGAAGACTATTTCCATTAATGCTTATCTCCCATAGAAGTACAAAAAGCGAAATTAATGAACCCAATCTCCAGTTCATCCATCAATTGCTTATTTAATGCCTGCAGAGTTCTCAATGATGCCAGCAAATGCAAGAGGCAAAACAGATTAGAATAGCAACTTCGTATGCCCGTAACATTTTCAGATTTTGTCCTTGGAGATTCTAAATCACCCAGGTCATGGTTGTCTCAAAAGTGGGTTTTTTTTTTCCCCAAAAAGACAACTGGACTTTGTTTTTCTTTGAGGAAAATCAAAGGGCCTGGTGGCTCAGCAGACTGATAGCATTGTGATTAACACCAGCTGTCTGCAATTACTGTAAGTTCGAATCTCCCCAGGCTCAAGGTTGACTCAGCCTTCCATCCTTTCTAAGGTAGGTAAATTGAGGACCCAGTTTGTGGGGGCAATAAGCTGACTTTGTATAAATATACAAAAGTATGAAGGCTATTGCTTAACGCATTGTAAGCCGCCCTGAGTCTCCGGAGAAGGGCGGCATATAAATCAAATTTAAAAGAAAATGTTTCGCTCATCACTCAAGAAGCTTCTTCAGTTCTGAATGAAGAAGCAGAACTAAAGAAGCTTCTTAGATGACAAGGGAAACATCTTCCTCAAGGAAAAATGAAGTCCAGCTGTCTTTTGAAAAAGCACCTTTGAGACATCTTCAGATCTTAGCACTGAAGATGTCACCTAATGAAACATCCGCAAGAAAACAACCAAAATCAGAGAGCACCAAGGACACCACAATAATAGATTCTCCTGGTCCTTCTTTTTTTTTTTTAAATGTTCAAATGCTCTTTTTGATTTCTTTAGTTATCAAACTCCAAAATTTCTTCTGGGTTTGTAGCATTAGTCAACGGCAACAAATATCCAAGGATCTGGTGAACCTTTAAAGGCCAATACATTTATTATTGTTTACATTTTGGTTGATTAAATTTAGGAATTCATTCTTTGTGTATTTGTCTGAAAATATATATATATATTTTACTGTCTGATACATTACATTTCACCTTTTCCAAATGCCACAGGCTATTTAAGTTTTAGATCAAATCAGGAAAATCTATTTACAAGTCTCTTTATTTTTAAAAGCGAGTTGTTGGTTTTGGTGAAGAAATCCCTCTGCTTATCTAATATTAATTTTCCCTGCAATATCACTGTTGCCTTCTTTGTAGTTCTCTCTCATATTAATCTCCACCTACTTTATTTTACTCTCGATCTTCAAGTCTTTCTCTTTAGTTTTTCAACACCGAATTAGACTGAAGAGGGAGAACTGACCTACAAGCTATTTTCTATTTATTTCTGTGGTTCCTGTTTGAACTCTGGCAATTTGTAAGATGGCTATCAAAGTTCGCCTGCCATTCTGTGATATATTTTGAGGCAAATTCTCAGATGTGTGAAAATATGTGAGAAAGGGAGGGAAGAAAAAAAGGGGTAAGTGAGAGGGAGCGAGCCAGAGAGGGAAACAAAAGAAAGGAGGAAGAGAAAGAGAGAGGAGAAGTGGTGGGATTCAGCCGGTTCGGGAAAACCGGTTGTTAAATTGCTGGCTAGCCCCTCCCCTCCCCTCCCCGCCACTTCCAGGAGTCCCCATGCACCCTGTTTTGGCTCCCAGGTAAGTGCAGGGAGGACTACTAGGCCCAAAATGGGCAGCATAAATTGTCATAAATTAAGATAATACGTAGGTAAATTAACAAAGGTATCATAAATTGTGGATTTCCAGGTAAATTACAGAATCTAGAAATATGGCATTTGAGCTTTCTCTAAACCCTCTGTTTAGTTGAATTTAATTTTTAACTAGCATTTTTTGCTTTAACTCCTCCCATTTTATTTTATTCTATTTTCATCTCTTTTGTTCAACTGCTACTGGAGACCTGCGTTTTTATTGTGTTTTTTTTTTTTTTTTAAATTGGAGGTTGATTTTTATTTTATTTTATTTTCTCTGCCTCTACGTTTGCTTCTCAGACTTCATTCAGGCCTACTAAACAGCTCATCTCCCATCTTTCTATTTTTTATTTCTTCTTACCTTGTAGTTTCTCTTGAAGAAAGTAGGGGAATATGTACCTTTCTCTGGGTGTGAAAATATATTTGGTAAATGCAGACTAGGAATAATTTTTTTTTGAGTTTTTTATTTTTTATTTTTTACAAACATATCAATGTGTGAACAGTGTGGGCACCTGAGTGTCATACATTTTGATACAAATAATATAGTATTAATCGTATTTGTTTCATTTAACAAGCTTATCTAATTCTAGTAATAATATACATCTTTTTATTAAAATTATAATCTTTCATTATTTAGTTATTCAATATTTCAATGTGTCATTTTTATGCCAATCACCTATTGTCATACCTCTTAATACAAATAGAATATTATTAATCTATTTATTATATTTATATTTATTACATTTAGCAAGCTTATATAATTCTAATAATAATACAAACATTTATGTTAAATTAAAATCTTCCATTATTTGCTTGTTCAATTAATAATCCTTTATAAAGATTTTATAATTATAAGGAATATTTTTTTTATAAAGACAACATGTTGCCCCATTTTTTTTTTTTTTAAATGCTTGGCTTCTGGCAAATGCATATAGCCAGAAGTATGTACTTGTATATACTTGCATATATACAAGTATATAAAGATATATAAGTTTGTTGCATATATACATGTATTTTTGGACATGAAATCTTCAGGATTGATTTATTATACAACTGGTACCTGCAGGTTGTTGACGAGCTAGTTAAGCATTTAATGAATATGATAAAAATGATATTACTAGATTGGGCCTTTCTCTGTTTCTCTATCTTTTTGGGGATCTCTTAAAGTCCAAAGTTTTTTTTGTTTTTGTTTTTGTTTTGTTTCCACAAGTAATCCTCGACTTATAACAGTTCATTTAGTGATGGTTCAAAGTTATGACGGCACTAGGAACAAAATGACTTATGATCCTTTTTACAGACTTATGACAATCGCAGCGTACCCATTCAGATGCTATCCTTGACAAGTGGCTCACACTTATGACGGTCACAGTGTCCCAGAGTCATGTTATCTCCCTTTGCGACCTTCTGATAAGCAAAATCAAGGGGGAAACCAGAATGACTTAGCAACCGTGTTACTAATTTAATAACTGCAGCGATTCACTTAACAAATGTGGTGAGAAAAGTTGTAAAATAGAGCAAAATTCACTTAACAAATTTCTCACTTAGCAACATACATTTGGGGCTCAATTGTGGTCGTATGTTGAGGACCACAAGAGCGGAACATTATTGCTAAGCTGCCAAAAAAAAAAAAAAAAAAAACCTCTAAATTCTCCCATGTCCAAATATTGCATACAATCCTGTATTATTAATTCATATATGCTATACATTTATGACATGGAGAAGGGTGTTTGGCTGATAAATGTGTACTTTGTGAACTATTAACACGGATGTCCCAAAGGTGCTTTTTCAGGTTTCCTCTGTAGTTAATACTTTCAAAGTATAAGTTATACATGCTAATACAACCTAGGCCCGTGATGGCAAACCTATGGCATGCGTGCCACAGATGGCACGCATAGCCATATCAGTGGACATGTCAGCTCAGCTTCCAGAGAGGCTCTGGAGGCTGGAGACAGCAAAAAATGCCACTTCCTGTCCAACTGGGAGTTGGGAAATGGGCTGTTTCAGGCCTCTGGAGGACCTCCGAGGGGGTGGGGAAGGCTGTTTTCGTCCTCCCCAGATGCATAGAGAGGATCTGGAATCAGGTGAGAAAGGAAAATGGGCCTACCGGGCCATAGCGTGCCAGGAGCGAGGGGGAGGGGGGTTGCACGTGCTTGCATAGGACAGGGTGCATAGAATTATAGATATGGGCACGCGCATGCGCAAACCTCCCCCACCCAGCCCTCCTGGCACACAATGGCAAAAAGGTTAGCGATCACTGACCTAGGCCCTCTCCTTTCTAACAATCTTCATCATCTTCTATTAAATTTATATTATTTTACCAGTTTTCACTTTCCTTCATTTTTTAAAGAGTGTTAGAAATTCAGAGATGTACCTGGGAGCAAAATATGCTATGCAAAATTTAAACCAACTATATCAAGGCTTTATTATACCTAACCGACTGTAATCTACATTTCACCCCATTATTTCTTTCTCTCTCTCAAATCTGTCCATCTTGCTCGTTTTCTCTCACATTGAGACACACAAATGTCTGCCTCACAAACACACATACAAGCACACATACATACACATAGAGATCTCTCTCACACACAAACATAAAAGGTAAAGGTAAAGGTTCCCCTCGCACATATGTCCTAGTTGTTCCCAACTCTAGGGTGCGGTGCTCATCTCCGTTTCAAAGCCGAAGAGCCAGCGCTGTCCGAAGATGTCTTCGTGCTCATGTGGCCAGCATGACTAAATGCCAAAGGCGCACAGAATGCTGTTACCTTCCCACCAAAGGTGGTCCCTGTTTTTCTACTTGCATTTTTTACAAGCTTTCGAACTGCTAAGTTGGCAGAAGCTGGGACAAGTAACGGGAGCTCACTCCGTTATGCGGCACTAGGGATTCGAACCACCGAACTGCCGACCTTTCGATCGACAAGCTCAGCATCTTAGCCACCGAGCCACGGCATCCCTTTTCACACAAACATAGGTACACACAAATATCTCTTACATATGCACACAAATCTCTCTCACACACATGCAACACACATGCACATACAGACAAATCTGCCATCTGTCTGTCTCTCTGTCTGTGTGTGTGTGTGTGTGTGTGTGTGTGTGTGTGTGTTCATTTGTGTATATACAAGATGTTTAAAACATAGAATATCTTCAAGTACAAAGAATTAGCAAAGAAGTATGGGTTTTTTAAGCTTGTACTGCCATCGTGTGGATAATTTTATATTAGTAGAAAATAATTACTTTTAGCACACAAGTGCACACACATAATAAAGGCATATTCAGCAAGTTCATTTGGGTTGAACTTTCTCTGGGAACAGAAAGTTATTTGGGGGAAAAGTGTGCCCTTTTCTGATTAGGCATTTCCTTGTTTCTCCATCGTCCTTAGATTGTTCCTCACCTGTCTGATTACTTTTTTCTTTTCACTTGTAAAAAAAAAAAAAATCTTTAAAATGTAATATGATTCAGTTGTAAAATTATGTATTTAAGGATAGAGAGAGAAGGAGGAGGTGTAAAGTGTGATGAAGGTGTGGTGCAGAAGCAGAAATGCTATTTTTGTTTGCTTATTTACTTACATCAGGTGGAATTTTGAGGAAAAATTATACTTTGTCCAGATTCATCACCCACAAAGAGATCAAAATTATTTTTATCGATCGTTAGGAAAACAGTTAAATGTCTGTTAGTAGCATCTCTTGAAAACTCACAACTAGCCTGATAAACCAAGGCAAACTCTTGATAAAGCCAACTGAGCAAAAGGGAGTAAGCAAAATCTTTACACCTTTCCTGGGGAAGAATATAAATTCAACATTGCAGCTTTCTGATAGTTTAAGCTCAGGTGGATTCTTGGTGGATAAATGACCATGGAGATCTTCTAGTCCAATCCCCTGCTTAAGCAGAAGACCCTATATACCATTTCCAACAAGTGGTTGTCCAATGTTTTCTTGTAAAACCTCAATTGATGGAGCACCTACAACTTCTGGAGGAAAGCCGTTCCACTGACTAATTCTTCTCAGTGACAGGAGATTCTCCACAGTTTTAAGTTGCTTCTCTCCTTGATTAGTTTCATCCATAGCTTCTTGTCCTGCTTTCAGATGCTTTGGAGAATAAGTTGATTCCCCACCTTTCCAACTTTTTCTTTGTGGCAGCCTCTTAAATATTGGAAGACGGCTATCATGTCAGCTCATGTCCTTCTTTTCAGACTGGACATATCAATTCCTGCAACCTTTCTTGATATGTTTTATTCTCCACTCCCCTTATTGTCTTTGTTTTTCTTGTCTGCTCTCTCTCTCTCTCTCTCTTTCATATATATATATGAAAGTGTGTGTGTGTGTGTGTGTGTGTGTCCTTCCCTCTTTGCAGATGATAGCTAGCAATAGGGAGGTAGAGAGAACCGAACCAGAAGATAGGCTGAGATCTCAACAGGCAATCAGCGGTTTTGTGATGCCTACCAGAATCCTTCCTTCTTTGCAATTGGCAGATAGTAATAGGGAACCAGAGAAAGCTGGGCCTTTAACACTCAGTCAGGCTGCAGCTAGGATAATGAAGCAGGAGAAAAAACTGCTGCCCTCCAATCAGGACACAGGGTTGCAGGCTAACCAGCATACATCAGCAGCAGCGAACATAAAAAAGCAACAACTCTGATCTCGCAACATACCCACAGCTTCTAAACTGAAAGTAGGGGCCCAATGATGACAAGTTAGAGAGCTTGTCGAAAAGTTGCCAAAAAGAAAACTTTTAAAGTGTTGGTTAGGATTTTAGCCACAGTCTCAAAAGATCTTACAAAGTGTTTTGTTGCGATTTTGGAAGATTTTAAGCTGGGATTTTAGCCAGGATTTTAAGTATTTCAATTAACAGACTTTGAATGATGGGGGAAAACACCCGGGATTTTAACTTTTTACACACACACACACACACACACACACACACACACACACACACACACATATATATACACATATACACATATACACATATATACATATACTGTTTCCCCAAAAATAAGACCCAACCAGAAAATAAGCCCTAGCATGATTTTTCAGGATGCTTGTAATATAAGCCTTAACCCCCAAAATAAGCCCCAGTTAAGATTGTCAACTAGACAGAGGTGTTTAGGTATTTCCCACCAAATAAGACATAACTGGAAAATAAGCCATAATGTGTCTTTTGGAGCAAAAATAATATAAGACTGGGTCTTATTTTGGGGAAAACATGGTACATACATACATACATACATACATACATACATACACACACACATACATACACATATACACACATTTACATATACACACATATACCCTGTTTCCCCAAAAATAAGACCCAACCAGAAAATAAGCTCTAGCATGATTTTTCAGGATTCTTGTAATATAAGCCCTACCTCAAAAATAAGACCCAGTTAAGATCGTCAGCCAGACGGAGGCATTTAGTACTGTATTTATCCCAAAATAAGACCTAACTGGAAAATAAGCCAGAATGCATCTTTTGGAGCAAAAATTAATAAAAGACCCGGTCTTATTTTTGGGAAAACACAGTGCACACACACACACACACACACACACATGCACAAAAACACACACACACGACTAAAATTGAATGCAATATTCCATGTGTGAAAAATGCAAGCAATTTATGTTCCCTCAATTGTAAAGCTGTGCATAGATAAAAAAGACAGCCTGCTTTTTCAGAACTAGTTCACAGCAGTCCATGGAGTTTCCTTTTTGGGTTTAAATGAGCGTTTTAGGATTGCAACTGAATGACTTTGATTATATAATCAGGTTTTGAATTAGAGTTTTTCCATACTAATTTGTCCTACAAAATATAGACAGTCTGCTAGCAAAATTATTCTGGCTACCACTAGAGGGCGCTATTGTAAAAATATAGAGAAAGTCTCAAAATTAAACACTGTTTACATGCTGGTGATGGGAATGTGATAATAATTATCAATCCTCTTTTTATTTTTTTTTAGTTCTCTTCATAGATGTGATTTGCTTTTCAGAACAGTGTTTAGATTCACCTATTAAAAAAGGAAATCATCTGTAGACATTATTATCTATTTATCTAAACACTAACAAAATAACCTGGGTGTAGTTTATAATTTTCTCAACAATCGGCTACTCAAACATTTACGTTTGAAGGATAGGACTTTTCTATTCAAACACTTTAAGACCTGGAGACAACAAAATAGAAGAGAAAAAACTAGATAATTTTTTTTAAAAAATACAAAGACTTGCAAATAGAAGTAGAACAATTGTGACTAAAGAAAGCATAGGTAGTATCAGGGGTGAAATGCTCCCAGTTCAGACCGGATCACCAGATCTGGTAGCGATGGTAGTGGGTGGTTCGGAGAACTGGTAGCAAAAATCCCTGGCCCCCCCCCCCATGCCCAGCTGAGCAGCATGATCATCAGAGGCTTTTTTTTTTTTTTTTTTACTTTTAAAAGCATTTTTTCTACAATCTCTTCCGAGGAAAAAAATGCTTTTTAAAGTTTTTTTAAAAAAGCCTCTGATGGTTGTGCAGCTCAGCTGGGATCGTCAGAGGCTTTTCAAAGCATTTTTTTCTGCAACCTCTTCGGCCAAAGAGGTGGTAAAAAAAATGCTTTGAAAAGTCTCTGACGATCCCAGCTGAGCTGCCTGATTGGCAGAGGCTTTTCAAAGCATTAGAAAAAATGCTTTGAAAAGTTTTTTAAAAAAGAAAGTTGGCCATGCACACCCAGACACCCCTCCCCCCCCATCAAGCCACGACCACAGGACCGGTAGTAACAAATTTTACATTTCATCCCTGGGTAGTATCAATAGTAATAGGTGCCTTGGGTGCAATCCCAAAACATCTGGAGAACACCACCAGCAATTGACAAAATCCCCTTTAGACAATTGCAAAAGGTAGCTTTACTTGGACAGCATCCATCTTGGGATGATACCTTCAATACCATCAAATAATATTTGCCTATTCCACGTTCTTGGGAAGGACAGAATAGAATAGAATAGAATAGAATAGAATAGAATAGAATAGAATAGAATAGAATAGAATAGAATAGAATAGACAGGGTTGGAAGGGACCTTGGAGGTCTTCTAGTCCAACTCCCTGCTCAGACAGGAAGCCCTATACCATTTCAGACAAATGGCTTTCCAACATCTTCTTAAAAACGTCCAGTGTTGGAGCATTCACAACTTCTGGAGTCAAGTTGTTCCATTGATTCATTGTTCTAACTATCAGGAAATTTCTCCTTAGTTCTAGGTTGCTTCTCTCCTTGATTAGTTTCCATCCATTGCTTCTTGTCCTGCCTTCTGGTGCTTTGGAGAATAGCTTGACTCCCTCCTCTTTGTGGCAGCCCCTGAGATATTGGAACACTGCTATCATGTCTCCCCTAGTCCTTCTTTTCATACTCAATTCCAGCAACTGTTCTTTATATGTTTTAGCATCCAGTCCCCTAATCATCTTTGTTGCTCTTCTCTGCACTCTTTCTAAAGTCTCCACAATAGATGGACAAAAATGCAAAATCCAGTCTGAACATCTGGCTGACTGTGCATCCAATATAAGAAAGAGATCCAAAATGTTTTAAAGCCTCTGTCAAAAAAAAAAAAATACCTAATCCAGTTTGAAATGATTAATAAGTGGATGGAAGTCTATAAGGAAAAGTAGGAAAGGAAAAAATACATTGATCCAAAACCAGGGTTCCCCGAAATGATTAATATCAATCCTCAAGAATGAATAGGAGTATCAATCGTTGTTGTTATTATTAGTTAAAATAGCATTTTTGTTCAATTATTTTCATACGGTAAATATTTGTGGTCAATGAACAATCTGAAACTTCATTAAGGTGTCAAGGAGCTGAAGAGTTGGGACTGCTTTCTCAGGCGTGAAAAAATCAGGCTCATACATGAAGGTCCAATTACACTGATTTATTGCTACTCATGGCTATGCATATCAATAGCAATAACACTTAGACTTATACACTGCTTCACAGTGCTTTACAGCCCTCTTTAAGCAGTTTACGGAGTCAGCATATTGCCCCCAACAATCTGGGTCCTCATTTTACCCACTTCGGAAGGATGGAAAGCTGAGTCAACCTTGAGCCGCTGATACTCGAACTGCAGAATTGCTGGCAATCGGCAGTCAGCAGAAGTAGCCTGCAGGACTTCATTCCAACTACTGTGCCACCATGGATCAGGAATATTATCAACTAATGGTTAGCAACTGCTAGGTGTTAGATAAGGGTCAATGGAATTCTAGAGAGGTTGGAGTTAGCTTACTTGTGGCTATGTAGAAATGCTAGGCTGATCCCTCTTTTGACTCCTTCCCCAGCTTCTGTCATGTTTCCCCCTTCACTCCTGCCTTAACCCCTCATTTAGCAAGGCTTGTTAATATATGATGCTTAACCGTTTATCTGGCCGGTCAACTTTGTTGTTGTTAGTCACAAAGTTGTGTCCAACCATCCATGAACACCAACTGGCAGTCAGAAAACATGATGAAAATTCTTTAATTTCACAATATATAGGCAGATTTAACCATAGTTTCAATTAGGAAAATGTGACAATCTTCTTGTTGTTGTTATTCGCGAAGTTGTGTCCGACCCATTGTGACCCCATGGACAACATTCCTCCAGGCCTTTCTGTCCTCTACTATCCCCCGGAGTCCATTTAAGCTCACGCCAACTGCTTCAATGACTCCTTCCAGCCATCTTGTTCTCAGTCATCCCCTTCTAAAAGGTAAAGGTTCCCCTTGCACATATGTGCTAGTTGTTCCCGACTCTAGGGAGTGGTGCTCATCTCCATTTCAAAGCCGAAGAGCCAGCGCTGCCCGAAGACATCTCTGTGGTCATGTGGCCGGCATGACTAAATGGCAAAGGCACATGGAACGCTGTTACCTGCCCACCAAAGGTGGTCCTTATTTTTCTACTTGCATTTTTTTCTGTGCTTTCAAACTGCTAGGTTGGTAGAAGCTGGATACGTAACGGGAGCTCACCCCATTACGTGGCACTAGGGACTCGAACTGCTGAACTGCTGACCTTTCGATCAACAAGCCCAGTGTCTTAGCCACTGAGCCATCACTGAGCCTATGTTGTCCCCTTCTAGTCATAGTTAATTTACATTCTCTGAAAAGCAAAATATATGGCACCCATACTGTATATGGAAAAACTTTCAAGTCATTATAACTAAATTTAACCACACCCATTCCTTATTTTATTTGCCTAAACTGTCTGTTATTACAATAAAGTAAACCACCTCTGTAACCTTCACACAAACTGAGGGTGGAAGGGCAAGCTATTCTTTGAGCCACTGAAATAGTTTGTGAGTCAGTCTATTATGAAAAAGGACTGGGGGAAAAAAAGATCAGATTTCTTTGAAAAATGAAACCTTTTAAAAATGGAAACTTATTTTCTTAAAAAAAAACAAAACAGAAAGATCCTATTATAAATGGTTCCTGGTATTCATCTTTTATTCTTTAGTTCCTGTGAAATAATGATGCATACTGAGAAAAATCAACATCGTTCTTATTTCTTTGTAAACAGTTCCTGGAAATTAAAAATAACTGTTCTTTACAATTATTAGGATTACAGAGAATAGTATCTGATTTTCCATTTAATCAAGGAGTTTGCATTTCTTCACACAAGAGGATGCAATGGCAATCTTCTGAAGTCATTGCAGGTCTTGGATATAACTTGGTGATTTCAGCTTGTCAACAACAAAAAAACAAACAAAAAAACACCCAACTCCTAAAATTAAATTTCATTTAATTTTTGTGTATGTGTGTGTGTTTAGACAGATGCTCTTCTCCTGCACTCTTGGTGTTACATTTTTAAGTTTGTTTTAAACAGCTGTAATATTAATTTAATCTCTGGTTATATACTGCCCATAGTCACCTTGAGTGAGGTGAGTGGCCAGGTACATTTGTTAAATAAATAAATAAAAATATTAGACTAGACTAGACTAGACTAGACTAGACTAGAAATAGGAGTAGGGTAGGGTAGGGTAAGGTAGGGTGGGGCAGGGCAGGGCAGGACATGGTAAGGTAGGGTAGGGTAGGGTAGGATAGGATAGGATAGGATAGGATAGGATAGGATAGGATAGGATAGGATAGGATAAGATAGGATAACATAGTTGGAAGGGACCTTGGAGATCTTCTACTCCAATCCCCTGCTTAGGCAGGAAACCCTAAACCACTTCAGACAAATGGTTATCCAATCTCTTCTTAAAAACTTCCAGTGTTGGAGCATTTACAACCTCTGGAGGCAAGATGTTCCACTGATTAATTGTTCTAACTGTCAGGAAATTTCTCCTTCGTTCTAAGTTGTTTCTCTCCTTGATTAGTTTCCCCCATTGCTTCTTGTCCTACCCTCAGGTGCTTTGGAGAACAGCTTGACTCCCTCTTCTTTGTGGCAGCCCCTGAGATATTGGAACACTGCTATCATGTCTCCCCTAATCCTTCTTTTCATTAAACTAGACATACCCAGTTCCAGCAACCGTTTTTCATATGTTTTAGCCTCCAGTCCCCTAATCATCTTTGTTCCTCTTCTCTGCACTCTTTTTAAAAGAGTCTCAACATCTTTTTTACATTGTGGCAACCAAAACTGAATGCAGTATTCCGTGGTGTGAAAAAAATTATATGCTGGCTAATCAACTTCAAGCTTCCTTTTGTAGAATTTAAGACCTTCTAAGATAGGTCTGTTGCAGAGGTGAAATACAGCAGGTTCTGACAGGTTCTGGAGAACCGGTAGCAGAAATTTTTAGTAGTTCGGAGAACCGGCAAATACCACCTCTGGCTAGCCCCAGGAGTGGGGAGGGAATGGGGATTTTGCAGTATCCTTCCCCTGGAGTGGGGAGGGAATGGAGATTTTGCAGTATCCTTCCCCTGCCACGCCCACCAAGCCCACCAAGCCACGCCCACAAAGTCACACCACGCCCACCAAGCCACGCCCGCAGAACCGGTAGTAAAAACAAAATGGATTTCATCGCTTAAGTTAAGACCTTTTCCAAACCAGGCCATCACCTTCACAGACCTAAAAAAAAATTTGCTGGGCAAACTTTAATAACTGTGCATAAATCCCTACATCTGTATTTCCATTGTCCCTGTATTGATTTTGCACAAGAATAAGCAGATAATTTCCAGTGCAATTAATCATATTTAAACTCCCCCAATTATACATGATAATGTACTAATGTATTTATGGAAAGTAATTAATTTCGCTGCTGAAAGTAAATTGAATCATATTAATGTTATGAAGATTAATTTGAATGTGATGTAGTTCCATTGTTTAAATAGGCGGTTGCTGGAATTCACGCAATACACAGATGTAAATGTCCTCATCTACAACGAGGAGGAGAGCTACAGGTCAGTCAGACTCATGCCAATACCTCAAAGACTGCAGAATGCCTTATAGGTTACCCAGACTGAAAACATTGCGATAATTACTGGAACTCAACATGGATTTCTTTACAGATTGCGGGCATTGTTTTGATCAGATAACATCTTAATAGATTGTAGGAATGCTGGAGAAATATCTCATGACACTACTGATTAATATGCTGCTTACGTCTGGCCTGTATGGCACATTAATTAGATAAATGCAAAGCTGGCTACAATAATAATAATAATAATAATAATAATAATAATAATAATAATAATAATCACACCCAAGTAATTTGCAATGGACGCGCAGGCTCTCCGCTCTTCGGCACGGCAAGATTGCAGAATTGAGTCGGACATTGGAGAAAAGAGAAGTAAAATAAAATAAAATAAACCATCATCTCTCCAAGAAATGGGTTGAAAGTAACAGATTGCACCTGCCTCGGTTAAACTTCAGAGCTT
The DNA here is from genome assembly GCF_029531705.1 of Pantherophis guttatus. The sequence goes on along the minus strand of NW_026844017.1, from coordinate 11,687,689 downwards.
CTCACTCAGGAAGGACAAATCAAATGCACAGCTATGGGGCTACTGTAACAATAATTGTGCAAAGTGTTTGGAATAGCACTTGATTGCCAACTGGATATGAGTCAGCAGGCTGATGTTGTTGGCAAGAAAATAAATGCAATTTTAGGCTCTATTTGGAATTACAGAAGATAATATGCGCTCTTTCTTCTTCCTTGATGCGGTCTCCTTCCTAATCCTTGAGTATTCGGTCCATTTCTAACAATAAGAGACATGTTGACATGAGAAATAAAGAGGAACAACTTGACATTTGGCATTGTGTGTTCGGTGTGACTTAGTTTTTATGCCTTTACCTAAAAGAAAAAAGTTCTCTGCCACATCCCTAATCCAGGAAATACATTTATGCCCTATTGTGTTGCATATGCACCTGTTTTTGTATACAGTTGTGATTCAACTCCACCGCATCTGCCCCAAGACGACAAAATAAATAAATAAATAGAATAGATTTCATACTCTCAACCAGTGGTGGGTTTCAAATTTTTTTACTACTAGTTCTGTGGGTGTGGCTTGGTGGGCATGGCTTGGTGGGCGTGGCAGGGGAAGGATACTGTAAAATCTCCATTCCCTCCCCAATCCAGGGGAAGGTTACTGCAAAATCCCCATTTCCTCCCGATCAGCTGGGACTCAGGAGGCAGAGAATAGATGGGGGTGGGGCCAGTCAGAATTTTTACTACCGGTTCTCTGAACTACTCAAAATTTCCACTACCGGTTCTCCAGAACTGGTCAGAACCTGCTGAAACCCACCTCTGCTCTCAACTTGATATGTTGGGTCGGGTCAATGGCTGTAATTGTATTTAGCGCAGCTAGACCAGTTCATATTTCCTTCCCAAGGGAAGGTTGGTTGAAGTTACCCAAAGCTAAAAGCTGGAGAACTCCATCACCACTTCTGCAGTGAGTCCAACTAGCTGTAGGAACAACGTTGCGGTACATTGAAGGGAAAGGAATACAGGTTCATTCATCAAGTCTCTCTCACCCAGCTACATGAAATGGATCTCACATCCCATTATCTATGGCACCTCTTCAAGGCACTTGATCAACAGATTTTTTTTTTTTGAACAGGTCAAGAATCAGAATATTTAAGCACACAAACACATCTGCACACACACGCAAACATACATACAAAGCAAAAGCCTTACGATTTTATTCTGCCGGAGAACGCCATTTTTCTTCCAATGCCTCAGCCTCCCATTCCCCATTATCAAGAGCCGTGGTGGCAGAGTGGTTAGAGTGCAGTATTGCAGACTAATTCTGCTGACTGTCAGCAGTTCGAATCTCACCAAAGTTGACTCAGCCTTCCGTCCTTCCGAGGTGGGTAAAATGAGGACCCAAATTGTTGGGGGCAATAGGCTGACTCTGTAAACCACTTAGACAGGGCTGTAAAGCACTGTGAAGCGGTATATAAGTCTAAGTGCTATTGCTATTGTCTGTCTTGTAGCATTCTTGAACCCTTGAAATTGAGCAACTGGAAGGACCATGGGAATGATGCAGGATTGAACCGTTGAAGTTGAGCAACTAAAATGATGCACACGTTATCCCTTCTTTCAGGGGTGGGTTCTAATTTTTTTTACTACCAGTTCTGTAGGTGTGGCTTATTTTGTGGGAGTGGCTTGATGGTCATGTGACAATTATTTAGGATTTAGCAGAGGTACTGGTCTACCAGGTTTTTAACTGCTTGCAGAGCTGTACCGATCTACCCATTTATTTTTGCAGGCACTGGTCTACCCATTTATTTTTGCAGGCACTGATCTACTCATGTATTTTTGCAGGCACTGGTCTACCCATTTATTTTTGCAGGCACTGGTCTACTCATTTGTTTTCTTTTAACACTGATCAGCTGTAGGGCGGCTCTTTGAAGCCCCGCGGCAAGAGTTTAAACAGTTTTTTTCCCTCTAGCCATCAGCTGGGACTCAGGAGACAGCAATAGATTGGGGATGAGGCCAAATAAAAGGTAAGAATAATGCGGGGGGGGGTGGACAGAGGTGGGTGGGTGGGGGGAGAACTGGTTTGGTGATATCATATTGTCACCACTACCGGCTCGGCGGATCTGGGCGGAACCTGGAGGAACCCATCACTGCCTTCTTTCCCTTAAAACTGTGCAGGAACTGATCTGGAAAAAAGAAACCATGGCTTATTTAGCATTTTGCCAGTCCTGCTTATAAGGCTCATATGTGTGGGGTTTTTTAAGCCATTCAACCCCTGTCATTCTGAAATTTATATTTTTGATTTAAACAATCTGAGGACCTGGATGAAGATGGACTGTTTACTTGATCTGCAATAGATTAGTAAGATACCTTGGAGAGCCGAAAGCCGATAGCCCAGCACATCTGTGTCTTCAGCTCTATGGCTTGAAGCCACTGTTCTCTTTTCTGCATGACCAACTGACTAATTACTATTCTTCGCCTCTTCCAAACTCTCCAATTAATGCAATGCACAATTGCACAAAGCTACAGAGTCACCCATCACAGTGAAGAATCTGGGCCAAGAATTAGACTCCAAACCCCAGCAGCACCTGTTACCCAGCCAAAACATCCAGATGGTGCACTCCGTTCGGGAAGATGCATTTGTCTTTCTTAGTTTTTGGTTTAAGGTTATCGACACGATTTTGCCTCCAAGGCAAAAGAGGAAAGCATTTCATAAAAGAACAACACAAATCCTGCTGGTGGATCCATGGCTTATACTGAAAAACCTTCAATTTGTTTATCTAAATCTTTACATCTCAAGGAGGCTCATTGTTCCACATTTTAACCCCGTAGGTATACAAATTGGATTAGCTAGTGATTACAAGGCAGGCTTGGGCAAAATTAGGAGGATTTATACGCAGCTGTAAAATTGGGGGAAAAAAACCCAAACAAACCAATAACCTTGATTTTTTTTTTTTTATGGCGCCATAGCATACATTCCAAATGAAGGGATCCAATGAATTATTGTGCTATGGATTTTGTGGAACGGGTTAGAAGCGGGAAATGCCTTTGAGTATCATTCCGTTAGTTAGTTACATTACAACAACTGTGTTATCGAACATCACATGACCTCCATAGACAGACAGACGGATACACTAACAGGATACTCATCCTTCAGAGATCAGTGTGCAAAAGCGGTCAGATCTTCATGGATGTATTTGAGCCCTGGTCATAGATAATCCTTTTCTTTAAAGAGCATAAACTTCTGAAATAAATGCTAATGGCTAAAAGCAAGATGAAAAATTCCAGCTGTAGCAGTAGCAAAAGCTTGTGTCAGGGTTCCAAGTAACGTCCCCAATGAAAAAAAAAATCTCCGAGGCTTGAGTTTCCTCAAAGTTCCATTTTATTAGAGATGTCATTTGGCACATCTGGGAAAACCCAAATCTGAAAGTTTCTAGGTTTTCCCCACCCAAAAGAAAGTTCAAGTCCCCGCCCAATACCCACATGACCATCACATGGTCCAATCAAAGCATCTTCCTGACTGGAGATGCCTCCCAGTTCCAGCCATCCAGGTGCAGGGCAAGATGTCCTTGACTCTCTGAGAAAGGAATGTTATTATGACTATATATCACCCTGGCTCCATACAATTCCCCCTCCCTGAAGATCCAACGAAAAAGATGGCTTCCAGGCATGACACTTTTCTTTGAAGACATTTTGCTTCTCATCCAAGAAGCTTCTTCAGCTCAGAGATCTTGGATGAGACGTGAGATGTCTTCAAAGAAAAACCAGAAAGTCCAGTTGCCTCTTGAAAAAGAATCTTTGGGACAACCATGACCTGGATGACTGAGAACCTCCATAGACATCAAGCAAAGGGAAGCCAGATTCACTCAACAAACAGGTTACTAACTTATCAACTCCAGTGACTTACTTAACAACTGTGGCGAGAAAGGTTGTAAAATGAGGTAAAACTCACTTAACATCTGTCTCAGTTAACAACAGATATTTTGGCCTCAATTGCAGTCGTATGTCAAGGACTGCATGTACTGGATAAGCTGTATCTGCCAGAGCTGTTTTATTTTGGATTCTTGAACTGTAAAGAAGACAAGTTGATGGCCTGAAAACCTTTTTCTGCTTCTAGATTTCTGGGGTCCCATTGTGCCTGACCACTTAAATTAGGACAACTCGGATTCAGATGTGGTTCATCAACAAGGCAATCCAGACTTTTGAGCATTTTCTGGCTGAATGACTGACTGATTTCCCCCCCCCCCTTTTTTTTTTCTTTTCATATTGACATTCTTTTTATCTACATGTTTCTCCTTCTATCTTGGCCACTTTTTACAGAGGCAGGATTGAGAGTGTTTCAACAAACTGCATCACTGTTTGGTTTGGTGGCAGCAGTGCCTCAGATAGAAAGTCCATACAGAGAGTGGTAAGGGCAGCCGAGAAGATTATAGGAAGCTCGCTTTCTGTTATTCAGGATACTGCTTATAAGCGCTATGTGCTAAGAGCTCAAAGCATTGTTAGAGACCCCGCACACCCTATTTACAGTATGTTTCTGTTGCTCCCCTCTGGGTGGAGGTTTCAAAGTATTTCTAGCAGGAGTTCCAGATTCTCTAACAGCTTTGTTCCCTAGGCCATCCCTCCGTCTGGCAAACTCAGGAGATCCATTTTTCTTGCCATGTACATGTATACATCCAAACTAGACTGTGATGTTTCTCCGTGTCATATAATATATGTGTATAAATATATATTATATGTATACAAATAAATAATTTTGTATTATTTATTTATTTATCTTGTCATGTTTATTTTTATATTAGAGGTAGAGACCCTTTGAGAGCTGTATGCAATGTAATTTCATTTTAATGTTTGTCGATTAGTGTACATTCAAAGTGACAATAACATTATTCTATTCTATTCTATTCTATTCTATTCTATTCTATTCTATTCTATTCTATTCGATTCGATTCGATTCGATTCGATTCGATTCGATTCGATTCGATTCGATTCTATTTTATTCTACTCTACTCTATTCTATTCTTTTATTCAATTCGATTCTACCCTACCCTACCCTACCCTACCCTACCCTACCCTGTTCTGTTCTGTTCTGTTCTGTTCTGTTCTGTTCTACCCTATTCTACTCTACTCTACTCTACTCTACTCTACTCTACTCTACTCTACTCTACTCTACTCTACTCTACTCTACCCTACTCTACCTTACCCTATTCTATTCTACTCTATCCTACCTTACCTTACCCTACTCTAAACCCCACTCTACCCCACCCCACCCCACCCCATTCCATTCCATTATCTGTCCCCTGTCTCCACATGAAGACCTTTCTTCCTTGCTTTAAATAAACCTACAATTTTGAGTAATTTGCCTGAAAAGAACCGACATAATCCCATTAGAAGTAAATTGTTTCCCCCAGTGAATGGCGTATCGGATCCTGCTTTCCAATGCTGAAAGAAAGTAGGAACTTTTTATATTTACTTGATGTTGGGCAGAGGCAAAAAAAAAAAAGTATGGGGGGGATAAATTTTAATGTATGATATCCCTTCTCCTGCTTAACTACCTGGCAAGCGGCAATATAGATCATAACTGCTATTTGTCTTCCTAACCTGATGTAAATAAATAAGTATAATTACACCCCACTCTTTGCATCATTTGTCACTTTCTGGAGCTATGCCTTAATTACACAGTGGATGGAAATCATAGCCAAGATACATTATCTTGTAATAAAACACCAAAGCAATGAGCAAGTTTTTGAAATGTATGTTAAAATGCAACACATTCTTTCTTGCTGCTGTAATTATAACTTACAAATATTTGGTTTCGTACAAAATATATGTCGTGGTGTTTCACCACGGAGTTTCAGGCTTGAGTAGAGAAAGTTATCAAAGCACGTTGCTTTAAGTAAGCCAATATATTCAGTTTCTTATCTGGATAGTACATTCTTTTGCTCGTTTTAAGCCATGGGATGACACTTTATTTTTAATCTACTATTTTCTTATTATTTGTAAAAGTGTTCTATTTATTTATTTATTTATTTGGTTCGATTTTATATGCCACCCTTTTCTGGAGACTCAGGGCGGCATACAATGCATTAAGCAATAGCCTTCATACTTTTGTATATACCTGCTTAGTAGGGCTTTTGGCTCCTCCTAAGCGATGTTCTTTTTTATACAGAGTCAGCTTTTTGCCCCCACAAACCGGATCCTCATTTTACCTACCTTGAAAGGATGGAAGGCTGAGTCAACCTTGAGCCTGGTGAGATTTTAACTTGCAGTAATTGCAGGCAGCTGGTGTTACTTAACAATGCTTTAGTCTGCTGCGCCACCAAGTAGTGTACTGCTGTTCAGACTTTATAGGAATACCTAAATCCATAACGAACGTCTGAATTCTTGTCTCCTTTGGTTATCTCACTTTTTTTGCTCTATTTATCATTTCTTTCTTTCCTTCCTTCCTTCCTTCCTTCCTTCCTTCCTTCCTTCCTTCCTTCCTTCCTTCTTCCTCCCTCCCTCCCTCCTTTCTTTCTTTCTTCTATCATCAATCTCTATCTATCATCTATCTATCTATCTATCTATCTATCTATCTATCTATCTATCTATCTATCTATCTATCTATCTCTCTATCTCTCTATCTCTCTCTCTCTCTCTCTCTATCTCTCTATCTATCTATCTCTACTGTATCTCTCTCTCTCTCTCTCTCTATCTATCTATCTCTACTGTATCTCTCTCTCTCTCTCTCTCTCTCTTATCTATCTATCTATCTATCTATCTCTACTGTATCTCTCTCTCTCTTCTCTCTCTCTCTCTCTCTCTCTCTCTCTCTCTCTCTCTCTCTCTCTTTTCTGTCATCAATATCTATATACCTATTTTTTTCTGTTTATGACCCTGTGATCCCTTGCTTTTTTTGGGGAGGGGGGGCGCAATTGAGTGGAGCTGAGTATTTACTGGCCAGATGCCCTTTCTGGAGTTCACAGCAGATAATTTCTCTTTGTGCCCTGGTAGAGAAGCATCTGTTGCTGCCTAGGATTGAACTTTCAACCTTGCAAGTGGGAAGTGAGTGACTTCACCTCTAGGCAACCACACAACTCTTATATCTATATCTCTCTATCATCTATAAACTCTATCTATCTATCTATCTATCTATCTATCTATCTATCTATCTATCTATCTAATCTATCTATTATATGTCTGTTATCTATCATCTGTCTATCTGTCTGTCTGTCTATCTATCTATCTATCTATCTATCTATCTAATCTATCTAATCTATCTATTATATGTCTGTTTATCTATCATCTGTCTATCTGTCTATCTATCTATCTATCTATCTATCTATCTATCTATATCTATCTATCTATCTATCTATCTATCTAATCTATTATATGTCTGTTATCTATCATCTGTCTGTCTGTCTATCTATCTATCTATCTATCTATCTATCTATCTATCTATCTATCTAATCTATTATATGTCTGTTATCTATCATCGGTCTATCTATCTATCTATCTATCTATATCTATCTATCTATCTATCTATCTATCTAATCTATTATATGTCTGTTATCTATCATCTGTCTATCTGTCTGTCTATCTATCTATCTATCTATCTATCTATCTATCTAATCTATCTAATCTATCTATTATATGTCTGTTTATCTATCATCTGTCTATCTGTCTATCTATCTATCTATCTATCTATCTATATCTATCTATCTATCTATCTATCTATCTATCTAATCTATTATATGTCTGTTATCTATCATCTGTCTATCTGTCTGTCTGTCTGTCTATCTATCTATCTATCTATCTATCTATCTATCTATCTATCTATCTATCTATCATCTACCTATCTTGAACAACATGTGGGCTGGAAGCATGAGAAGTGCCTCCTGTAAATTGGACAGACAAGTGCTGGAGATATTGATAACTGGATCAGGGTAGGACTTGGAAGTGTGGAACCTGAGAGTCTAGCTTCCTACACAAGTATTTGGATTCATTGCTTCCATTGGTGACAAAACACACCCACTGGGTGTTTTGCTATTTGGCTTCCTTCAACAGAATGCATTGTTTAGTATGTGTAGAGCAGAACAAAACAATGCTTTTCAAAAGACAGTAATTCACTGGCTTCCATTTCTCTTCCCTGCATCTATTCTGAAACTCACCATCATTATCTACATCATATCTTCTATCAGGAACCTTTTTCCTTTCTCACAACAAACTGCTGGAAAATACTTCAGTATAAATAACCGCTCTGAGAAGAGGCTGCCTCTGATTATCAAGACTGACTAATAACAATGCCATAAAAGGTTAGGACTCAAAGCAGATTTGTTATTAAGCTGTATATTTTCTTACATTCCCCTTTCCACACACTCTCCTTCCCAGAAGTGCATTTATCATCAAGCAGATGGCAAAACTCTCTGATTAGTTATTTTACTGCTGCAAATTTTTTGCTTCTAGATTTAAAGGAAAAGCCTAAAAGGATAGAAACAATTAGTCTACACATTATTTTGCGGTCAGGTAATAGCCAGGATCTGGGGAATTTCTAATAGCCGACAAATTAATGAGAAGCAAAACCTTGAATTAGACCTCCCTGGGCATTCTTAACTGAAAGGCACCTTCCTTGAATTAGCAATCTACAGAATAAAGTCCCCAGGGATGCCCAGAATTTTTTTGCACCCTACACGAAATAAATTATCCAAGTCTAGGAGTTTCAGTTTAGAAGAAACGCTTATATTAGTTGGTTGTAGTGCAGAAGTCCCTGGGACCTAAGGCTGTCTGAAGAAGGGGGAAAAAAAAAATTCTCCTTCCTTTCCTTATCCTGAAGCAGCTTAATTTAAAGAATGTGGGACAGGTCAAATGTCACACTCAGCACCAACTTCTGTTGCCATGTTGCTACTCCTCTGCAGCACATACCATTTCACCGGGGTGGGCTTCAAAAATTTTAGCAAGGGTTTTTTGTTTTTTTTTAATTTTTTGGTATAATAGTTCCATCTTCCATTAAACAATGTGTCGTCTGGGTACATGCATCTTTGTGTGATAATATTCAAGATTTACAACAGTATTCGTTACATTAATATTACTTGTCTAATTTTACAATACTAATATTGAACATTATAAACATATTCACTTCTCCCTCTTGACATATCTTCTAATAGGACTATAATAATAATGTTAAACATAATAATCCTAATGTCATAAAAAAAATAGTAATAATCATAATGTTTACCGCTAATCACAGCACATATTGTGGGCCCAATTGGCAAAAGAAAAGCTCAGGATCATATAGGTTAGAAACATGAAGAAGAGGCCTTCCTCCTACAGTGTATAGACAATGGCTAGAGTGATGATGATGATGATTGATGATGATGATGATGATGATGATGATGATGATGATGATAGTCATGAACATGACTATCATAACTTCTCTTGGTATTTTCTCTCTGAATATTCAAAGGTGTAGATATCTCACTTGACCAAAATTAGACCAGCCTTACACAATCTAGAATAGAAATGTTCAACTCACATTACTTTAAGAATCACAGTGGTGCAGTGGCCTAGAGGTGGAGCTCTCGCCTCACAATCAGGAGGCTGTGAGTTTGATCCTAGGTAACAGCAGATATTTCTCTCTCTGGGCACAAGGAATAATTATCTGCTGTGAACTCTGCATTGGTGACAGGAAGGGCATCCGGCCAGTAAACACTCAGGTCCGTTCAGTTGCCCTGACTCCACCCCAATGTAAGGGATTATGAGTCATTAAAAGACCAAAAAAAAAAAAAAAAAAAAACCACCCTTTAAGAACATTAATTAATTTTCATGTGCCATTTTAAGAGCCATTCTGCAAAAAAGAGAAGATTTTGGTGAAAGAGGGTGAGGGATTCTATTTAGATTTGTTAGCGGTATATAACATAAGCAATATTGAAAGCTGTGGGATTAGCAAAATGGCTAAGTAAAAGCAAGTTTCATACTCATTGGAAGATGTTACAGTAAACATTTCAGTGCAAATTAGATATAGTGATCAAGACCATCTATTGACTGAACCCCATGTATAGGAATAAATATGTTTGGACCATTATATTTTACATCACATTAATGTGAACTTTGTAGTGCTGCTTTGATTAAAACAGAAACCCATATCCAGATAGTGACAGATCAATATAATTGCATAGACTTTATATGTTGATAATGCATGCACTCTGTCTATAACACAGTTCAGATATTTTGGCCATAGCAATTTATTGCAGTGAAAAACTGAGGGACAGCTAAATATAAATTGCTCAAAACCAAGATCAAGACTTTTTCAGCGACTCAGTGCAGTGTAAACATCAATTGCATATATATGGAAAGACCATAGTCAAGACCTTTAAATATCTTGGAATCATCTTTCAATTGTGGAATAGAAAGAACAAATTAAACCAGTGGAGGATAAAGGCCAGAAAAAAATGCTAAAGCTGTTTTCTTTTCTTTTCTTTTCTTTTCTTTTCTTTTCTTTTCTTTTCTTTTCTTTTCTTTTCTCCCTCTTTCTTTCTTTCTTTCTTTCTTTCTTTCTTTCTTTCTTTCTTTCTTTCTTTCTTCCCTTCCCTTCCCTTCCCCTTTCCTCTTCCCCTTTCCCTCCCTCAATCCCTCCCTTCCTCCCTTTCTTCTTTCTTTCCTTCCTTCATTTTTCTTACAATAGAGAGGGAATATATATTTGCCACTCTTGAAGCAAAGGCAATTAGCCAGATGTTGGTTATTAAGAGTGTGTGTGTGTGTGTGTGTGTGTGTGTGTGTGTGTGTGTGTGAGAGAGAGAGAGAGAGAGAGAGAGAGAGAGAGAGAGAGGGTGGGTGGGTTGTACTTACCTTTACTACTTGTTCGCATCACACCGGTAGTAAAGACACATAATGCCATCACTCTGTTAAACAAATAATTCCCTCAAAACTGTCAAACTATTCACTAAATCTGCATTATTACTATTAATCTTCTCATCATTCCTATCACCCATCTCCTCTCATTTATGACTGTATGACTGTAACTTTGTTGCTGGTATTCTTAAGATTTATATTGACTGTTTCCCTATGACTATCATTAAGTGTTGTACCTTATAATTCTTGACGAATGTATCTTTTCTTTTCTGTACTCCGAGAGCGTACAGTATTCCTTGTGTGTCCAATCACACTTGGCCAATAAAGAATTCTATTCTATTCAGAAGGGCAGCCTAAAGAGTCCATTTATATAAAACATTATATTAATAGCAACTTGCAGCTTGGAAACTTGAACAGATGTTTCCAATAACTCATTTTTTGGTCCGGAGTCTCCATAGGATGATTATTATAATTGTGAATGATATTTCCAATGACTAGATGAAAAATTCTACTAGCTGTGTAGGTCGGATTATTTCAAACAGGTGCTCCCATTGTTAGCACTAAATATGACAATTAGGGATATTTATAGATTTAGCCCAATTTAAATTAGATGTAACTAATCTTTTTTGGCACCTCAGAAGTACGGCAAGGGGAAAAAAACATTTGGATTTATTTAAAGCAATTTTAAAATACATAATCTATCTTTCAAAAGGCAGAGAGAATTTATTTTTTAAAAATAGCTCTGTGGTATTCAGCATACAAAAAAAAAAAAAAAAAAAAGGATAACTTAGGATGCTGTGAAATTCTCTGTTCTTTTGTTCCGGGATAGAAAAACTCAGTGTTGTATTCTCAGTTTCAGTTCAGTGTTCTGAACAGACTTAAGAGCATTATTATTCAAAATCTGCGCAGAAGTGAATGGATGTACAAGCTAATCCTCAATCAAGTGTCTCATTAATTTCTTTTTAAAGCAGAGGGAGTATTAGTGGATAGAACATAATAGAACAAAAGAGTTGGAAGGGACCTTGGAGGTCTTCTAGTCCAACCCCCTGCTCAGGCAGGAAACCCTATATCATTTCAGACAAATCATTGTCCAATCTCTTCTTAAAAACTTCCAGTGTTGGAGCATTTACAACTTCTGGAGGCAAGAGGCTTGGAATATGACATGGATTGGATTTTACTTCCAACAGCTTTATAGTGTAGGAAGTTAGCACCCATCCCTTTCCTAGAGGAATGAAATATTTTGGGAAATATTAAAAAGGCAGAATATTATGTTTCCCTGGATGAGAAATGGAGAAGCATGTTTTAAAGATGAAGCAGCTCCCATCTTCCTACCCCCACCCTTTGTCAATGGGCCAGAGGCAGAAACTCAATCTTTGTCAATGGACCATCATCTGCAACACAATAGGATCCATCTAGCAACAGAAACTCACCACATGGCACCTGGGAAAATTATATCAGCCAGCAAACCTAGCTAAGACCCCCATCCCCTGGGAGTCTGACAACCAATCAGGATATTCTTTCTGGGCCCCAGGAAGTTCAAAGCCAGAGAGGGCATAAAACCCGGGGACTCTCTGTGTCTTGCCCCCTTTTCTCTTCAGGAACTCAAACCATGTGATCCTCTCCACCATTAAACCATCTTTCCAAGCAACTCCATGGAGTTGCTCCATGGAACTCCATATTTCCAGTGTCTTTTTCTCTACTTGGAGCTGAACCCAGAAGGATATTTCTTCCTACAATTGAATACAAATGGTGAACTCACCATTTCTCATTCACTGCTAACATTTTTTTTCCTCATTCCCCCCCCCCCCCCCCCCCTTTCATGGCCTTTTTTTTTTTTTTGGAAAATTGAAAAAAATAGCATTTAATGGCACAGGCAGAATTTAAGTGATTCCCCCCTCCTTTTTTTTTTTTTTTTTGGTAATACCTTAGGCTATTCTTCCCGTATTACATTCCTGCCATGACAGCTATAGTTTTGAACTTTATGCTTTTTCCGATGGAAATGGAAACAGGACATCTTTATTTCTTTAATGATGTGACAGTGTAAATGTATTTCCTAACTACAAAGTCAAATTTTCAAGGCAGGAGGAAGAGACAGACCAGGCATAGGTAGAAGAAAAGTTAGAGATATAATTTCAGTAGTATAAATGAAAAAAATCTGCACCAAGAACTTCTAAGCTGCCTATAATTACTTGACATGAAACTGGATTTTTTTTTTAGTCCAACTTCACTCCATATACAGCTTCATAATTTGAAAATGACACTGTTAAAATTACTTTTTATTCCTATAAATGAGAGATGATATAGAGATAATAACATATTATCAAATATGCATATAGGTATTAAGGAAAATGTAGGGGGGAAAATGAATTATTGCTTACGCTGTGCATTAATGAATTTCCTAAAATATTTGTGATACTCTATCTGTCATGCTTGGAATGCTTTGAGCAGTATTATTTCGCAGGGGGAAAAAAATTGCAACTGGATTTCATGTAATTTAACTTTGTGAGGCTGCTGCAAATGAAGTGAAAAATATTGTTGGCAAATTAGAGTTGTGGGTTTAAATAGGTTCACTGCAGCCAAGCAACACAAGATATTCCCACCTTGGCGTATCATTAGAAGGTGAAAATTCAGTACTTGGTTGGAAAACGGAAGAGTAAGTGCCTGTGTAAAAAGATTTTGGCATGATTCACAGTTGAAAGTTACACTCTTTTGTCCTATCCCCAAGAGAACTGAGCTAATATAATCATAGTCTCTCCAGCAATAATAAGAGTGTGGAACTGAAGAAAAATGTGAGTTATTTTGCTTTAATGTGGTACTATGTTGCTATGATAACAGCATCATGTAAACATAGGTCTTGAGCTAGGTGTATAAACTCTTTAACAAATACCCACTATTAACAAACATGGAAATCATTTAATGTTGTTTTAATCATTCAACTCTTGGTGACTTTATAGGCCAGTGATGGCTAACCCTTTTGGCACCAAGTGTCGAAAGCACAAGCGTACACCAATAATAATAATAATAATAATAATAATAATAATAATAATAATAATAATAATAATAATAATAATAATAATAATAATAGATTCAGACTGACAGGCACTTGGTCCACAACACACCTGACATAACAATAGTTGAAAAGAAAAAAGTATGGTTCATTGACATTGCAATACCTGGTGATGCACGGATTGAAGATAAGCAGCAAGAAAAAATCACAAAGTACAGGGACTTGCAAATTGAAGTTGAGCGACTGTGGAAAAGAAATCGTGTGTTGTCCCGATTGTAACTGGAGCCCTTGGAGCAATACCCAAAGGGCTACCCCGCTATTTAGAAATTCTAAATTTGCCGGCTTGAACATTTTGACTCTACAAAAAACTACCTTACTCGGAACAGCTTACATCCTCCGACGATACCTTAACAGTTCCTAGGTCCTTGGTTAGGACTCGAGCTGCTGAGCTATTAACCAGCCTCAAAGGCTGTGAATCTCACCAATGATTAACAATAATAAGAATAATATTTAGGATGCAGTCCTAAACGCTTGGGAAGTGTTCGACTAGTGATTAACTGAATGATTTGAAGGACAGCCGACCACAACAAGGGTTATAATTGTCTTCTCACATTTGCATGCTTTCTAACTGCTAGGTGAGCAGGAGCAGGAGCAAGTAGTAGGAGCTCACCCCATTGCACAGAGCTTGGGTCTCAAACCAGGCCTGTCAGTTCTCCAGCTGAGAAGCATTGAGCCATCATAGTAGCAAAAAATAAAAAAGCTTGCTACCATTCCACTTATGGCAATAGCACTTAGACTTATATGTCACTTCACAGTGCTTTACAGCCCTCTCTAAGCAGTTTACAGAGTCACCATATTGATCCCAACAATCTGGGTCCTCATTTTACTGACCTTGGAAGGATGGAAGGCTGAGTCAACCTTGAGCCAATGAGAATTGAACTACCAAACTGCTGGCAGTCAGCAGAAGTAGCCTGCAGTACTGCATTCTAACCACTGCACCACCGTGGCTCATTATTCCTTATTCCATTTTCCCTTTCACTCCTCTCTTTTCATGTTTGAATGCTTCCTTATTCAATTGTCCTTATCCTCCAAGCAAACATATGGATGTCATGCCAGGATGGGGGAAAAAAATCCATGTTTTCATGTGGAAATGCCTGGAATGCAAAAATTTGGAGGTCACTTCCTTCTTTCTTAAAAGAAAAGGAGAGGAGAGACGTTAAATATATATTTTTTTCAGAGTTTCATTTATAAGATTCTTTTTGTCTCCAATTCTGGAAAACACACATAACTATGGATATATATTTTTTTTAAATCTAATCATTGCCAAACATTTCCAGATGCTGAAATCCAATACATCTTTCTTAACTATTTTCCAATGAGGTAATGGCCAGAATATTTTATTTGAAATCCATAAATAATGGGCTTCACTTAGGTGCAGTCAGCAAGAATTATTTGCTGCTAAGTATAATGAATGCACCCAAATGTTACATTTAGCAAACTAGCAAAGTGTGAAGAGTTTTATGGAGAAAATCAGTCTTAGTGTGTTGATCTTTAACTTGCAAAACTTTACAGTTCTGGAAATTAATAAGGGAGACAACATTTATAATGATATGTTTTTAACTGTCCTGGGATTGGATTGGAATTCAACTTTGCATGTATCAGCTTTCTGCACGTCTGCACTATTGATCAGAGGGGCTATAGATAAGCAATAGCAATAGCACATAGACTTATATAACACTTTACAGTGCTTTATAGCCCTCTTTAAGTGGTTTACAGAGTCAGCCTGTTACCCCCAACAATCTGGGTACTCATTTTACCAACCTCGGAAGGAGGGAAGGCTGAGTCAACCTTGAGCCCATCAGGATCAAACTCCGGGCAGTGGGTAGAGTTAGCCTGCAATACTGCATTCTAACCACTGCACCACCGTGGCTCCTAGAGTAGCTAGTTAGTAGAGGAGTCTTACACTTTAATATCCTTATATGGCCATGCTTCAGGCCCAAAAGAAAAGCAGGCTCTGTTTGATATTATCATATTTCTGTGAATGTAGGTAATTCTAATTTGTCCACTCTGTTATGTATCTTCCTTTCTCCCATTCCAAAATGAATGTTCTTTGGAAACAATAAGCCTACAGGGCATTTGTGAGCGTTAGACACATCAATTGGAAGTTGTCTATAACCTTGTCAATAAACTGTACACATGTTACCAACTCTCCTTTGCCATTGCTTGATTTAGATGTTTATTTCAATAAGAAACATAAACATTTACCTTGGGACTTCTCTTTAGTGACCTAAACTGGCAAATATAGCTTAAGAACTCAAGGACTTTTCAACATGTGTAGGAACTTCTTCATCAGCAATATTTTATGACCTACGCATAGCTCATAAAATCATCTGCTACAATGTCCTACCTGTCAATGACTACTTCAGCTTCAACCACAACAATACACGAGCACATAATAGATACGAACTTAAAGTGAACCGCTCCAAACTCGATTGCAGAAAATACGATTTCAGCAACAGAGTGGTCAATGCCTGAAATGCACTACCTGACTCTGTGTTTCATCCCAAAACCCCCCAAATGTTAACCTTAGACTGGCTACGGTTGACCTCACCCCATTCCTAAGAGGTCTGTAAGGGGCGTGCATAAGAGCACCAGCGTGCCTACCATCCCTGTCCTAATGTTCCATTTAATTGTATTCATTTTATATATTCAATTCATGCTTATACTTATATATATTATCTAATACGTACTCAATAAAAAATAAATAAATAAATAAATAAATAAATAAATAAATAAATAAATAATTTATTTATTCAATTTATATCCCGCCCTTCTCCAAGTGGACTCAGGGCGGTGCACAGCCAGAACTAAAACACATATCAATACAAAATTTAAAATTATTAAAATAATTAAATAACTGTGGCCCAAAAATTTAAAACATTGAAAATTAAAATCCATTTAGTTTAAAAAGCTAAAACCCATTTAATTTAAAAAGCTAAAAAACTAAAAAAAAAAAAGGGGGTGTGTGTTTCACGCCAGCCCTGCTTGATGGAAAAGAAAAGTTTTTAGGGCACGGCGAAAAACCCGGAGATCCGATATCCTTCCTATCTCCGGGGGCAAATTGTTCCAGAGGGCAGGAGCTGCCACACAGAAGGCCCCCCCCCCCGGGGGTCGCCAGCCGACATTGCCTGGCTGACGGCACCCTGAGGAGTCCCTCTCTGTGGGAGCGTACTGGTCGGTGGGAGGCTAGGAATAATAGATTCCTAGATTTCCATGGGAAAGAAGAGACTTTCCAATACCAATAATGTCATTTTAGTTAATATTAATCTTTATCCAGGACTCAAACAAAGATGGAGAAAACTTAATTTCTTTGGTCAACCATAAAAACCTCAAAATGCAAGCTGCATTGATTCTAGAACATCAAAGTCAGTGATAGTCTTTGATTTTACACGCAATAAATTCCAATCTCATATACGCACAATCTTTTTTTTAATTACTTCTTAAATCAGATCATCCTGCATTATCAAATACACAGCCTAAATTATGTAGTGACTTAAATATAGATTATACAAAGTATATAGTGAATCATACAGCATATTAATTGAAAGCATTTTAAAGCTTTCTGTAATAAAGTACGGGAAACATTTTTGGCATTTTAGATCTCTGTGTCAATCATTATTACCACTGGTGTTATTCAATTATTAAGCCTATATTAATTTAGCAGGTTTGAGCTATTTATTTTTCCATCTTTCTCCAAGCTGCCGATGAAAGGCATCGTGAAGGAAAAGAAGGAATGGAAATAAACTGTTATAAAAAGGCAGAAATTGTTTAAATTAAATCAGCCGTTGTGTTTATTCTCTGTTAAACTTTCACTATTTACTGTAGAGAGACAGAAAAGGTCCAATTGAATTAGGAATGTTCTGCAGAGGCTGCTAAATTACATAAGAACACATGAGAATTGAGGTTCTGCTGAGATGAACAATTTAAGCTTCCTGTTCTACTAGGATAAGCAAGTTTGCACTATGTTATATAAAACTGCACTTTTGGATGCATATGTATTACAACATACCTAATAAAAGACCAGAACACTGCAAATGATGTATTCCCTGTGACACTCTGTGGAAGTGGAGATCGAATTCTGCTTCTAAGCGGGATAATACGAATATCAGTGTTTTGGTATTGGAGAAAACTCTTGAGAATATTATGGACAATCAATAAAACAAACAAATGGATCATTGAATGAATCAACCCAGTTGTGCTCAGCTGAGGCACAAAGGACTAGATCAGTGGTGAAATGTAAAATTTGTTGCTACCGGTTCTGTGGGCATGGCTTGGTGGGCATGGCTTGGTGGTGGTGGGAGTCATGTGACTGGGTGGGTGTGGCCAACTTTTTAAAAAACTTTTTTAAAGCATTTTTTACTACCTATTTGCCCTAACCGGTAATAAAAAAATGCTTTAAAAAAGAAAAAAAAAAGTTCCGACAATCACAGCTGTGCCGCACGATCGTCAGAATCTTTTTTTTTTTTTTTTACTTTTTTAAAGCATTTTTTTACTACCATTTTGGGCGAATAGATAGTTTTTATCACTACCGGTTCTCCTGAACCGGAGTGAACTGGTAGTATTTCACCCCTGGACTAGATCCAAATAATCCTTCTTTGGACCCAGAGACCTAAACTTCTGGAGAAGGGTCTAAGATCAGGAAAAGTAGAAGGAAAGAGAAGAAGATGCTAACCAGCCATCAGATGGATGCAGTTATGGTAACCATAGATGTATTGGGAGACCTAAATGACCAAGTTAGGAAATATCACCATAGAGAAGATCTATCTATGTCAGGGGTGTCAAACTCAATTTCATTGAGGGATGGAACAGGGTTGTATTTGACCTCTGGGGGCTGGGTCAGCATGGCCAGGGTGGGTGTGGTCAGCTTGACATCACTTGTGTTGGGGGCACCTCTGTTTTTGCTGGCAGAGCACTGCAAGAGGCCATCACCGTTTAAAATGGTGTGGCCCTCCAGAGCTCTGTTTTGTCTGACAGAGGGCTGCAGGAGGCTGTCACAGCTGAAAACGGAGCTCGGGAGAGCCAAACGCAGCCCTCCCAAGCTCTGTTTTCACTAGCAGAGGCACCGTGGGCCAGTCCTTTGCTGTTTCCAGGGTAGCCCCACAGGCCAGATCTAAGCAACTGATGGGCCAGATCCGGCCCGCAGGCCTTGAGTTTGACTCCCCTGATCTATGTAATTGCTAAAAAGTAAATACTGAACTTCCTGGGACATCAATGCATTACAACAGAAATGAAGGCATCTGTCAGGGTTCCATGTAAAACACCCAAGTAACCTGGAAACTTTCAGATTCGGGTTACTGTCAGGGTTCCAAGTAACACCCCCAATGAATGAAAACTCTGAGCCTTGAGTTTCCTCAAAGTTCCATTTTATTAGAGATGTCATATTGTCACATCTGGGAAAAGCCGAATCTGAAAGTTTCCAGGTTTTCCACACCCAAAGAAAAGTCCAAGTCCCTGCCCAACACCCACAAGTCCATCACATGGTCCAATCAAAGCACCGTCCCAACTGGAGATGCCTCCCAGGTCCAGCCTCCCAGGTGCAGGGCAAGATGTCCTTGACTCTCTGAGAAAGGAATGTTATTTTGACTATATATCACCCATGCTCCATACAATCCCCCCTCCCAGTTTCCCAGAGTAGTAAATGTGGCAGGTCTGAAGGCCTAGTGTAAAAGATGGCTTCCAGGCCTGACAGCATCTTCCTTAGAATTCAGTGGTGTATTTTTAGCCCATTGAAATTATGGAGGATTTGACTACCTCTCCTATGAGCGTAATTACTTTCATGAATGTCCTGTGTCAATGGTTTCAAAACCATTAGCTACTCTTTTAGAACTTTTTTTTTTTTTTGATGAAAAAGGATGCTTTCTTCCAAGCCTGACAGACAGAAATAGGGAGGGAAAAAAAGAATCTTCTCATACACCTTTAACGTCTTCATTTCAAATTTCCGGGGGCTTAAAAGAATCAATACTTCTCCAGAAAAGGCTGGTCAGTGTGACATATATCTCTAATGATATAACTTTTCCATTTTATTTAGGATTTTGTGAAATCCGGTTGAATACCTTCAGTTTGACACTTTCATTTTTTCCCCCATTCTTGGTCTAAAGATGAATCCTTCACTTCAGCACAAATTGACAATAGGATGTTCTGCCCCCCAAAAAAGACCTCTGTAAAAAATAAATGGATTCTCATTATCTCTTGCTGTTAGTTGCAAAGTCGTGTCTGACCCATCGTGACCCCATGGACAACGTTCCTCCAGGCCTTCCTGTCCTCTACCATCCCCCGGAGACCATTTAAGCTCACACCGACTGCTTCAGTGACTCCATTCAGCCACCTCATTCTCTGGTGTCCCCTTCTTCTTTTGCCCTCAATCTTTCTCAGCATCAGGCTCTTCTCCAGTGAGTCCTTCCTTCTCATGAGGTGGCCAAAGTATTTGAGTTTCATCTTCAGGATCTGGCCTTCTAAAGAGCAGTCAGGGTTGGTCTCCTCTAGGACTGACCGATTTGATCGCTTTGCAGTCCAAGGGATTCACAGGAGTCTTCTGCAACACCATAGTTCAAAGGCCTCAATTCTTTGATGCTCAGCCTTCATTATCTGTACAAATCAATAAACAGTCTTTTCAAATTTCAGTGATCTTATGACCATTCTCATCTCATCTTTGAGAGAGATCTAGCACTCTCTCAGGAGCTACACTACATCATCAAGAAATTGCAATACAAATTGTCTCAAAATATAATAATCTTGCAAGATTTGGGGTAATATGGATGGAAGGATACACCATTCACTGTGCAAGATAGTGTGATACAACCAGATCCTTTGAAATAATCATCTTTCCAGCTGATTAACTGAAAGGGTTGAAAGAGCAGAACGCAACATGGTTTATAATTGTTACCCACCCCAAAATCACTCTTATGAGACAGGCAGCCGCATTAATTGAATTCAAGTAAATAAATAATAAGCATGATGGACTTGTAACATTCCAATTTACATTATAATCATGGTTCATTGAACTAAGGTATTTGCCCTGTGAAACCACCTTCTCTCTTCTATTATTATGATTCATTCCAATCATGAAAATCAAAAATATGTATGAGTGGGGATCAATTAACGGTCTGGAGAGTCTAAATAACTCTCTGACTTCCTTCCTGTTGTTTTATTGCTTTGACTTTTATTTTTGATCTATGTTAGGTGAAGTTTCCTTAAGTGTACTGTGCTATGTGCATTCATACCAATAAAGTGCCAAGGTGGCGCAGTGGTTAGAATGCAGTACTGCAAGCTACTTCTGCTGACTGCAATTTGGCAGTTCGAATCTCACCAGGCTCAAGGTTGACTCAGCCTTCCATTCTTCCGAGGTGGGTAAAATGAGGACCCAGATTGTTGGGGGCAATATGCTGACTCTGTAAACTGCTTAGAGAGGGCTGTGAAGCACTGTGAAGTGGTATATAACTCTAAGCGCTATTGCTATTGTTAAAGAATTCTAGGGACAACCTCTAATCTCAGGATTAGACCCACCTCAAAAGTAGAAGTTTCTGACCCTTCTTCTAAAATGTGGGACCAAACTCCAAGCAGCGATTTAGATCCTTTAAAACATCAGGATCTCTAGCAGAAATCAATTAACTGATTAAAGAGCCCGATTAATTCTCAATATTACTCAACTCTTCAAGGCTCAAGGCCATCAAAGAAAAAGAAGAAGAGGGAGGAAAACAGTGAATGTATTTTATAGACCACATAAATTAAAGTGGAAGCTTTAAAGGCAGGGCTTTTTTTAAAAAAAAAAAAAGCCAAGAAAAGCTATTCCTAACAAAAGAAAGAGAGAGGCAAAATATTATTACTTTGAAAATCACCGATCAGCTTTCAGACCAGCTCTACAATTAAAAAAAAAACCTGCTCATTTAATGAATAGACAGATTAACAGAACAAAACTACCCACTCTTCACAAAAATTAAGAATTAGGAACTTATGTCAATAGCTAGTTATCCACCTTTTTGAAATGCACATTTCCATAACAATAAGCTGTGTCTTCTTTCACAGTCTTCTCTTCTTATCAAACCATGCTATGGTGGCACTTATTGTGAAATCTTACAGTGCTTAATGAATTAAAATGTGTTTGCTTAAGAGTCTGCTGTGAGAACATAATACACATTTTGATAAGGTTGAAAGGCAAATGTTCTCAAAGCAATTTGGCTTATAAAGAGTAAGTACATGTTTGAAGGGACTAAAGACCGATTTCTGAATTAAATGCTGGAGTTGGAATCTTACCCTCCTTGGTAGGCTTGAAATCCCAAGTATTGTACTTGCTGAATTTCTGGCACAACATTAGACTTTTCTGGACATTCATTGTCCACCTGTGTCATACTCCCAAGTCAATCCTTATTCTTTAGCTGTTCCCTTCGTCTGGCAACTCTGTGCATGCGCACACTGGGAACAGGGTCCAGCTGTTTATCTGCCTCACTGATGTCTGACTCCGAAGGCAGCTGATAATTGGCATACGGCCCTGGCCCTCTCTCTGCCTCTGACGCAGAGCCCTCATTAAAGCCTTCCCCAGACTCCAGGACTGGCCCATGTTCCACCCCAACACTGTCCAAATATGCTGCCAGATCAGTTGCCACTAGTGGGCCACAACACCCCTTCTCTATAGCATGCCTGGGCACAAGAAGATGTATATAACAATGATGTGGGCATATAACTGGCTTAAAATCATATTCAGGAAGTAGTCATCAATGGCTGTTCATCAAATTAGCGGGATATCTCAAGAATCCATTTGGACTCCTCTACTTCAGGATACAGCAAAGATGACTAACAAGCAAGTAATGAAGTGCATAACACCAGACATGTCACTGGAAGGCAAAATAACAACCGGGTCTCACTTGCTTTCGCCATGTTCACTGGAAAAAGCAATTATATTTGGAAAAGTTAGTAGTAAAAGGAAACCAGGCCATCAAAGAGCAGGATAACTGGACACCTTCAAAGCTGACACCAGCCAGAGCATAGAACAATTCAAAGAAGCAGTGGAAGATCAAAAGAGGTGGAGACACTTGGCCCATAGAATCCCCAAGAGTCAGACACA
The DNA here is from genome assembly GCF_029531705.1 of Pantherophis guttatus. Next base: position 11,664,783 of record NW_026844017.1, on the reverse strand, counting down.
ACTGAATCAGTGGTGGGTTCCTCCTGGTTCGGTCCGGTTCAGCTGAGCCGGTAGCAATGACAATATGATGTCACTGAACCGGTTCTCCCCCCTCCCACCCCCCCACCCACCCACGTTATTCTTACCTTTTATTTGGTCCCACCCCCAATCTATTGCTGCCTCCTGAGTCCCAGCTGATGACTAGAGGGAAAAAAACTGTTTAAACTCTTGCCGCGGGGCTTCAAAGGGCCATCCTACAGCTGATCAGTGTTAAAAGCAAACAAATGAGTCGGGTCGTAAGTGTGAGGACTGGTCATAAGTGCGAGGACCTTCCAGAAATGACTCTGACCAGCTAGCCACGCCCACCTAGTCACATGACCTCCAAGCCACACCCACAAAATAAGCCACACCCACAGAACCGGTAATAAAAAAATTTAGAACCCACCCCTGAACTGAATGGATAATATCATCATTCGTTGGGTGAAGAAATAGAGAGAATGCTTGTCAGATTTGCAGATGACACAAAATGGGGGGGGGGGATGAGCTAAATTCTTTCAGAAGCCTGGAATAAAATTCAAAACAATCTCTATGGGGTAAAGAAATGGGGTGAAATTTATAGAATGAAACGGGAGTGGGCTGCTGGGGGTTCACAGGGGTTCGGGGGAACCTCTAGCTGAGATTCTGTGCAGTTCAGAGAACCCCCAAATCCCACTCCTGGCTGGCCCTGCCCACCCCATCCCTCCCAGGAGTCCCCAAATGGCCCGTTTTGGATGCAGGTAAGTGTAGGGTGCACATGGAGGCTCAGAGAGGGCAAAAAATGGGCCTACTGGAAGTTGAAGAAGGCAAGAAATGGGTGCGTTTCCTCTGGAGCCTGGGGAGGATGTTTTCACCCACTCGGAGGCTTGAGGAAAGCCTCCTGGGAAGGTAGAAAAGCCTATCTGAAAAAGTCACTGCCCTTCTAAGCATATTTTTATGCAATGAATTCATTGCTGACATATATTTTGGTCTATGAATGGGGATCTAACCCTAACCCTAACCCTAACCCTAAATCCGGGGAGGGCAACCCCCCCCCATTGTGGTGCAGGAGGCTGGCTAGGTCACGCCCACCATGGCCACGCCCACCCAGCAACCGGGCAGAGAACCCCTTGCTAAAAATTTTGAAGCCCACCCCTGGAGTGAATACAGCCAAGCTACATCTCTACAAGCCTTGTGCTATGAGAATACATATGAGTGTAATTTGCAGTTTTTGGGATCTAACAGGAAATGCAGGATATATGTTTAATAAAGGAGCAAACAACAGTTGCTTCGCTGCTGGCCTTTAGTTGTTCTGATAGGAAAATATATTGATTTTTTTTTCTTTTTAAACTCTTTAGTTACCATCCTTTTTTTAAAACAACAACATAGAAACTTCCCTTAGTAAACTTTCACCTAACTGCAACCGCAAAAATATGATAAGTAAACCCTGATAAAAATCAACTTACACAAATCAAACGTCTTCTTTCTCCACCACCCCAACTCTCCGTTGTGATTAATATCAGGGGACTCTGGCTCTATAGCCCCAGAATCATATTTAGCAATTCCCTTGGCTTCTGATATTTCACCCGATATGAGAGATGTTACTTTAAAAGCTGTCAAAGCTGAAGGTTTTTAAAGAATGTTGAGATTCTTCACCCCATTCTGCATGTGAGAACATGTCCCCTTGTCTGTACACTCTTGAATAATCACAGCATCTCTAAAATCCTTATTATTTTCTGTGTCGAGCAGTTCTACCCCAAGACAAGCAATTGGAGTGGAGATAATCTTAGTTGTTCGTTTGTGAGTTTATTTATTTGATTACTATAGCCACCTATCTCAACAAGGGACTCTGGGTGATGTACATCGTAAGATGTCAAAACCATGAAAGGTAATTCAAACAATTAAAAGGTGAGCACCAAGCACCTACCTACCAATGAGACAGATGTGGACTGTTTCTTTCATACTGGTTTCAGAATTGTTTAATCATTTATAGACTTCAGAGTTACCACACACCATCAGGTTATTTATTTATTTATTTGTTGTTTGTTTGTTTGTTTGTTTGTTTGTTTGTTTGTTTATACCACCCTTCTCCCAAGAGACTCAGGGCGGTGCACAGCCATGATAAAACACGTATATCCATAAAATTAAAAAACAATTTAAAACATATTAAACAATTTGGCCCTATATTAAAAACTAAAACACCCATTAAAATTCATTCTTAAGCCAGTCCAGCTTGTTGAAATAGTAAAGTCTTAAGGGCCCAGAGAAAGGTATGTAGGTCAGGGATCATATGAATCTCTGGGGGCAGTTCATTCCAGAGGGCAGGTGCCCCCACAGAGAAGGCTCTCCCCCTGGGGGTTGCCAGTCGACATTGTTTGACCAATGGCACCCTGAGGAGTCCCTCTCTGTGGGAGCATATTGGCCGGTGGGAGGCTATCGGTGGCAGAAGGCGATCTCGTATGTACCCGGGTCCTAAGCCATGGAGCGCTTTAAAGATGGTAACCAGCACCTTGAATCGCACCCAGAAGACCATCGGGAGCCAGTGCAGCTCACACAGGAGCGGTGTTACATGGGTGCACCGTGTCACTCCCATAATCACCCGCGCGGCTGCATTCTGGACCAGTTGGGCCCCCCTCTTCAAGGGGAACCCCATGTAGGGAGCATTACAGTAGTCCAGACAGGAAGTGACAAGGGCATGAGTGACCGTGCGCAAGGCGCAAGGTTCTTAGATTTGCTATTATTATTGTTATTACCCTCATCTGTGACAGTTTACTGAAGGTCTCATGATAATTATGTGGAGAATACTTTTCTTGATTGTGAAATACGTTACCTTCTTTACTGATTGCTTTTATTCATCATAAAAAAAAAATAAGAAAGTCACATTTGCTTCCTAAATTATGTCCATATTTCATTTCTCAGCTTTATATGTCATCACCGAATACAAAGAAACTTGCTGAATATCAATGAGCTAAGTGGGAAACCTTGGCTCCGTTTCATTGTCATTTGATCATGGCCCATAAAACCCTTTGCTCCACCCTCCTAAAATTTGCATCAGATTAACATACAAAAGGATATGTCTGGGGGTATTTTCTTCCCTCTGTCTAGTTAGTATCAAATGCCAATAACATTTAGTTTTCTGTCTGCAGATTCTAAACAGCAATGTTGCTTCCTTCACTATTCATCTCTTATTGCTTCGAATGGGTGATTTTCAAAAGAAAGAAAGAAAGAAAGAAAGAAAGGAAGGAAGAAAGAAAGAAAGAAAGAGAGAGAGAGAGAGAGAAAGAAAGAAAGAGAAAGGAAGGAAGGAAGGAAGGAAGGAAGGAAGGAAGGAAGGAAGGAAGGAAGGAAGGAAGGAAAGGGGAGAAAGGAGGAGGGAAGGAGGGAGGGGAAGGGAGAAGGGGAGGAAAGAGGGAAAGAGGGAGGGGAAGCGAAGCAAAGCGAAGGGGGAAGGAAGGAAAAGGGGGAAGGGGCAAGGGGGAGGGAAGGAAGATCCCAATGACACCAAAATGGAAGACTTGCATTTTAATGTCAGCAATCTCTATCTTTTCATTTTTGCTCACAATGATATAAGAGACCAAGTTTTCATGGCAACATATATTTCATCTGGTCCCTCACTTGCTCCTCTGTGAGTCCAGGGACTGACATTTCAAAAATTAATATGTTTGATTATGAACATTAAAAAAAAGATCACTCCTCCTTTGAGAAGAGCTTGAATCTAATGGCATAATAGAAACCTCCATGGAGTTTTCTTCATTGCTTTCTTCTGGGAAGGTGTTTCTCGGTCTGTTGGCTTTTACAACCTTAAGATCTCTTGGTAGGGTTTCCTTCAAGCACTAACTGGGCCTTTTTAGCTTCTGTCCCTTTTTTGCCATGATTGTTGTTATTAGTTGCAAAGTCGTGTCCGACCCATCGCGACCCCATGAACAGCATTTCTCCAGGCCTTCCTGTCCTCTACCATCCTCTGGAGTCCATTTAAGCTCACGTCTACTGCTTCAGTGACTCCATCCAGCCACTTCGTTCTCTGCTTGTCCCGTTCTTCTTTTGCCCTCAATCGTTCCCAGCATTAGGCTCTTCTCCAGTGAGTCCTTCTTTCTCATTAGGTGGCCAAATTAGGTTTGCCATGATAAACTAGCATAAATCTAGAAAGTGGAGCAATATGGCAACCACCGTACTTCCCGTAGCCCCGGGTATTAGTGGGAACCAGTCAATGTTTCCAAAATCTGTGTAGTTTGTTTTTGTTTGGCTGGCACAAGCTGTCTGTGTGAAACTTTAACAAGAAACTGTTCTTCCTTGTTTGCCTGGAACTCCAAATTATGGTGGCTGTTTAAACATCTGAATAGACAAAGGGCCTTCTCATGAGAGAATGAGAGAGAAATGAAGTCTTTTTCAAAAGAGACTAGTGAGATCAGACAAACAGAATGCAAAACACTGGGCAACCATACAAGTAAACACCATTAATCTTTAAGTACCAGGGTTTTTTTTAACAGAAGCCAAGTTTTTACTAAGAGCAGAAAGGTATGCTTTCTTTTTTTAAAGAGAAATCCTGCAGATGGCACTCTTACTTCATGAATTGTTTGAGAAAACAAATAAAAAGACAAAAAAATATGGTTTTTTCCCCCCTTCCATCCATCTGTAAGCTGTTTCAGTCTGCTTCAATCTGCGCGGTTTGTTTGCTTAAAGTGTTATTTATTAGGCAGTGATTTAGAAATGGAGGTAATTCGCATCAATTAAAATTAATTTTATATAAGGTCATGGATTCATTCATTGGGCTGACCTGAAATTTAGGTACCACTTCAGAGTAATGTGCTGTGTTTTTAAAATAATCCATCCTGGTGAACCAGAACAAATATTACAAAATGAAAGTGTTATAATTATACCAATTACAGAAAACAATTGCCCTGTGAGCCAATTTCATGTCATATTTTTAAATATTTGTTAGCATTTTCTCTACCAAAAAATCAGATTTTTCAGGTTGATAATAAAATAACATGCTTCATTTCCATGTCTTAATGCACACTAAAAAAGTTGATCTTTTGTAGCTCAGTATGCAGTTACATATGAAAAGAAAATAATATTTCCATGTTTTCATATGCAAATATTAGAGAAATAACTTTATCCATTTTCCAATGGGTAATATTATAAAGGTGGGATACTAACAAGAAAAAAATAATAATAATTCTATTGTTCCATTTTATTTTATTTTTTTAAAATCAACTTACATTACAAGGAACAAGAAGATCTATTGTCAAGTTTTAATAACTGAGTAGTTAAAAAAGGGAAAAAAATATAAAGTATTTGTATTCAGTTTTTTCCTGAAAAGATATAAAAAACCCCTCTTAATATTGAGATAATTAAAATAATCAAAACAATTGTTAAAATGTCAAAAACAACATAAAAAACTTTAACCATGAAATAGTAAACATAAAACAAGCATAAAATAGCAAATAATGAGAAAGAAAAAAACAACAGCAATCAAAATAAGCATAAAATAAACAAAGAAAAAGCAGCAATGAACACAAAAGCTTCAGATTTTGCCCCTATTCCATGCCACATTTTCTTCTTCTAAGTTTACAAATACATTCCCAGTTCTTACCTTACTGAAGGAATAAATGGTCACTCAAATTAATGACTAATATGATGGCTAATTGACTGGGATTTTGAACACTTAACTCCCAATGTTCAAAGATCCATTGTCCCAACCAATTATTTCTCATGTTGTCTAATTTTATAGCTTTATTCCAGGGGTGAAATGCTCCTGGTTTGGACCGGATCGCCCGATCCAGTAGCGATGGAGGCAGGTAGTTCGGAGAACCGGTAGCAAAAATCCCTGCCCCCGCCTCCCCCATTGCCCAGCTGAGCCGCACAATTATCAGAGGCTTTTTTTTATTTTTAAAAGCATTTTTTCTACAACCTCTCTGGCTGAAAAAATGCTTTCAAAAGTAAAAAAAAAAAAAAAAGCCTCTGATGGTCGCGCGGCTCAGCTGGGATCATCAGAGGCTTTTAAAAGCATTTTTTCTACAACTTCTTTGTCCGAAGAGGTTATAAAAAAAATGTTTCTCAAAGGAAAAAAAGCCTCTGCTGATCAGGCAGATCAGCTGGGATCGTCAGAGGCTTTAAAAGCATTTTTTAACAACCTCTTCAGGTTGTAAAACCTGAACCACCTGAACCACTGACCGCCATCGCTACCAGTTCAACTGAACCGGTCTAAACCGAGAGCATTTCACTTCTGCCTCCAGTGCTAAATAGTGTAAAGGTGTAGCTTGTATATAACGGCTTTAGGGAGAGCATTCATGTTCCTATGTTCATTAGAATGCCTAAATATTTCTTCCTTCCTCCCTCCCTCTCCGCTGAAATCCCATTATTTTTAAAACAATCCCAGTGGAAAAAAATAATTGAAAAGGAGACAAGTCTTCCCTAAATTTCTAAATCAGGGTCAGAAGCAAATCTATGAGTAGCTGTCTCTGGAGGTTCTCAAGTCATCCAGGTCACAGTTATCTCAAAGGTGGGTTTTTCTTCTCCTTCAATTGGCAACTTTTCCCTGAGAAAATGTTTCACTTCTCATCCAAGAAGCTTCATCAGTTCTTTTTTTATTTTTTTAATTTATTTATATATTTTCTCTTTAGGTATAATAAGCGCTTAGTGAACAGTGTGCTGTCTGAGTCAGTCGCTTGCATAATAATATGTTTTAAAATTCAAATTTCTACCTTTGTTATCCAACCATTGATAAAACAAGTACCATGTTCTGTAATACTCTGTGTCTTCCTTTTCTTTTATCTTCAGTGTTAGTCTGTCCATTTCTGCACAGTCTATATTTTTTAATTATATCTTCTTCTGTAGGTGTTTCCTCATTCTTCCAGTGTTGTGCAAATACAATTCTTGCTGCTGTCAAGACATGTAATATTAAATATACATTCCCTTTATAATAGTTCTGGCTTATAGTCTATATGCTGTCTTAACATTTTTTCTAACCATGTATGCATTTTTGTTCTTTTTTGTTCTTTTTTTTTTTTTTTGCCTTTGGGCATGTCCACCACATGTGATAATATGTGCCCGATATTTTATTACATTTCCAACATTTGGTGGACATGTTTTTAAATGTTTTTGCTAGTCTCGCTGTGGTAAATGCCACCTATGAAACATTTTATACAAATTTTCTTTATACGTAGTTGCCGTCATCAATTTATAGTTTCTTTCCTAAAGTTTTTGCCAATTATCTATGTTATATCCAAAATGTTTTGCCCAAAGCTTCATCAGTTCTGATGGCAGCAGGGAATGAAAGGATAGGTTCTGATCGTATGGTGGGGGTGAATGGAAGGATTGTATTGAGTTGATGAATTTTCCTGTTATGGGTGCCCATGGGGCTGGGGACAGTTGTGCTACTCCTCAGAATTTGTAATAGACACATGACCACCATTAAATAACTGACCTCAAGAATCTTGTTGGGTTTAGCTTAATTCAGATACCTTCTGTCTCCTTCCATGTACTGTCTTCCTGTTCCCACTATACCAAGTTCATTGTTTTAATATCAGATCAAATCTGGAGTTATTATTATGGCCAACTTCACCGGACTGGCTTCATTGTACAACATGCTGAAAAGTGCAAAATGGTTGAGGATGTTTGTGTGATTTTCTGAACACAAACTTGTTGTAATGTTCTTACAGATAAAGAGGTCTGGAGATTGCAAATCCATTATTGGTGCAATCATACGAACTAGTATATATATATATATATATATATATATATATATATATATATATATATTCCAGCTCTTCTGAAAACAGGTGTTTCTGTCACTGAGTTTGAGAAGGCGAGGATCTTCAGTAGGCTAAAAAAAAAAAAAAAAAAAAATCCAGCATATTGCTATAGTTCAGCTACATAGAATTAAATGATGCCAAACAGATTTATATTTATTTTCATAATTACTCTACCCTGTTTCCCCGAAAATAAGACCTTCCTGGATAATGAGCCCAATTGGGCTTTTGAGCGCATGTACTAAAATAAGCCCTCCCTGAAAATAACCCCTCCCTGAAAATAACCCCTCCTCGAAAATATTTAACTCCATGAGCAGCCGATCCCCGCCATTTCTTTAGGCGTTAGGGAGACAGATCTGGAAATCAGGTAAGATGGCAAGAGGAGCCCCGTCTTGCTCCATGTGCCCCAAAATAATAAGACCTCCCTGAAAATAAGGCCAAGCGCTTATTTCAGGGTTCAAAAAATATAAGACAGGGTCTTATTTTTGGGGAAACATGGTACTCTTGCTGTATAATGCTCTTACAAGTCCAGTACATTTTTCACACAAAAGTGGATGTAATTTTTTGTTTGTTTGTTTCTTGTATTTATTTCCTTGATTGATTGACTGGTTGGTTTATATACCCTTTGGTGAGCACTCAAAGTACGTAAACAAATGTCCTGTTTAACTGTGCATCATTTGAACTATTTTTATTTATTTATTTATTTATTTGTTTTAATTTGTATACCGCCCTTCTCCAGCAGGACTCAGGGCGGTGAACAGCCAGAATAAAACAGAACATACAAAATTTAAAAACAGTTTAAAAATAATTAAATATTTTTGGCCACAATTTAAAACAACCCAATTAAAATCATTTAAATTTAACCAAAACAGTGGGATCAAGCCAGCCCGGCTAGGTGAAATAAATAAGTTTTCAGGGCCTGACGAAAAGTCCGGAGGTCTGGTATTGTACGTATCTCTGGGGGGGAGGTTGTTCCAGAGGGCGGGCGCCGCCACAGAGAAGGCTCTCCCCCTGGGGGTCGCCAGCCGACACTGTCTGGTGGACGGCACTCTGAGGAGGCCCTCTCTGTACGAGCGTACTGGCCGGTGGGAGGCTATTGGTGGCAGAAGGCGGTCTCATAAATACCCCAGCCCTAAGCCATGGAGTGCTTTAAAGGTGGTCACCAACACCTTGAAGTGCACCCGGAAGACCACTGGGAGCCAGTGCAGCTCGCGCAGGAGAGGTGTCACATGAGAGCATAGAACATAGAATAACAGAGTTGGAGGGGTCTTCTAGTCTAACCGTAACTCCTGCTCAAGCAGGAGATCCTATACCATTTCAAACAAGTGACTGTCCAGACTCTTCTTAAAAGCCTCCAGTGATGGGGAACTCACAACTTCTGAAGGCAAAACATTCCACTGGTTAATTGTTCTCACTGTTAGGAAATTTCTCCTGAATTCCGATTTACTTCTCTCCTTGATTAGTTTCCATCCGTTTCTTGTCTTGCCTTCTAGTGTTTTGGAAAATAAGTTGATCCTCTCTTCTTTTTGGCAACCCTCAAATATTGAAATACTGCTATGTCTCCCAGTAATTAATAACTGGAGAAAGACAAAGACAACTAACATTGTTATCCATTCAAAAGAACAGAGCTGGTGTCATTTTATATTTAATCACCCAGATATTTTGTTTAATTAGGGATTACTTCTCGTGTGTTTGCTATAGTTATGCACTCATCTCCATTCATTCTTTCATCTGCCAGTCCAAATCACTGCTGGGCATGATATGCTCAATTGCTTCTTGACTGTAAAATCTGGTACTTGTGCAGGTTCTATCTGTGAGTGCCACGATGGAGATATTTACACCATGAAAATGGGAAAAAATCACTGGTATTTCAGACATCTTTACTTGAAAGCACTAGGGTAGCTTATCAAGCTGAGAATGTTATTAACTTTATTTAACAGCTAAAAAATGTTGCAGCGTCCCATATTTCCTGCCCTCGTGCTTTTATGTTCTAAATTCATAATATGACCTGTTGCAACTTTATCTACAGCGATTTTTCTTACTGGCAGCTCCCCTTATCAGAACAATAGGAAATGTTTTTGTTAACTCAGTAACTAACTGTGGGGTTATAAAATAAATTTATGACACATTTAATATTTATTTTTCCATCTCTGGTTCATTTTTTATAGAGATATTAGTTACTCCCATTTATTTTCACCGGCTGTGTTGTCATATTTCTATATTATTCAGCTACCAACTTTCTATCTTGCTTTTTGATCTTAACCCATATTCTTTCATTCTGGCTTTGAGATTGTGTAGTCCAATCTGCAGTTATTTTTTTCCGCCAATACAATGTAAATATCAAAACATGCTAGATTTGATCAGGAACCTACTGGCTAGGCCCGTGATGGTGAACCTATGGCATGTGTGCCACAGGTGGCACACAGAGCCATATCAATGGGCATGCAAGCTCAGCTCCAGCGTGCATGCATGTGCTGGCCAACTGATTTTCGGGCCTTCCTGTCCCACCAGAAGTCGGCAAATAGGCTGTTTCTGGCCTCAGGAGGGCCTCCAGGGGGGTGGGGGTGGAGAAGGCTGTCTCTGGAACCTGGAGAGGGCAAAAAACGAGCCTACCAGGCCCACCTGTCCATCACGTGCCAAAAACGGGGAGATCGTGGGGGGGGGTCGCACATGCATGCACAGGGGGGTGGGGCACATAGAATTATGGGTGTGGGCATGCGCACACATGACCCACCCACGCCCCCCCTGCTTTTGGCACGTGATAGCAAAAAGATTAGCCATCATTGGGCTAGGCTATGGTCTATGAAAGAGGTCTTCAGATGGAGACCCTCACTGATTCATAAATCCAGCAGGTAAACATATTGTCAGCGTTTCAACGCTGGCATAGAGAGAGAGAGATAAGCTCTGAACTTTTGCCTGCTAAATCCCTTTGAAATCAGGTTGTCGTGGAAATGAAGGGGGGGAGGAACATTCCTGGGAAATGACGAGACAAGAAGTCTGAAGAATGACTTGGAAGATAGCCAATGAGAAGCAGAGATTTGGGGATCAGAAAGGGAGGGATTGGGGGGCAAAAGGTCAGTCTTGTCCGCATCGAGTCATGATCCGGTGGCTGTGCTCAATTAAAGAAAAGATTTCCTTAAAGATTGGCAATTTGGAAATTCATTTATTTTGAGATAGCATCGAAGTTTGACACATATTCTGGAGTTGTTATCTCCTCTAACATAAAATGTAAGTGGTTGAGAAAATCCCTCTGTTTATTGGTGGGTGAGAAGTGATATATGCACTAGACCTGTGTGTATTGACTCTGATCCTATTCAATTGATAAATTTTATCGGGAGTATTGATCCATTGGGAATGGACCTTTGAATCAAGTAGGAAATTCATAGCATCAACTGCCATGGCTAGAAGGTTGGAATGAAACATCCAAAGGTCAGAATATTTTCCCTTCAAAATGTTTTATGCTCTTCTAATTGAGATTCTATTGTTGCAAGCCACCTTAGGAATTCGTTAGAGCGAAAAGGTCAACAGAAGCATTTCAGAGACTAAAAGACACACCTGTGTGACTGGATGACAAAAGAAACAACAAATATTGTGGCTTCCTTCAGACAGCTCAGCAACTGGAATTATAGCCCCAGGATTTTCTTCCTGGAGAAAATCTCTAAACATAATCCTATATGAGGAATATATTGATTGACTTGTTCCTCTGTCTAATGTATTTGTAGTAATGATTAAGGGATTACTGACATATAGATTTCCCCGAACCTGCGTACATGACCTGAACATATGAATTGAGAATCAAAGACTGAATGTTACAGACAAAACTTTTGCATTGATCACTATAGCTGCAAATACTTTTTGGAAGAGTTTTGCTGCAAATCATCAAGTGTTCAGCAATCTATGGAATAATCAAGTAATGAGAAATCAATTGATGTGTTTCTCCCCTCAGGTGAAGTCAACTGAGTAAGAAATACTATGCATTGAACACATTGTGTTCTCCTCAACTGAGGGAGAAATAACTGTGTTTTGCAGTGTATCGATGCTAGTTAGTCAGTAGCCAGTTTACTTTGCTTACTTAAAAAAAAGCAAATGTTTTGATTTGTGATGCTCCTGAAATGTGTTATCTAGACAGAGCATTTCTGCACTTATATTATTTATTCTCTTTGTTTCCAATGCAAGAATACCTGGACATCTGTAAATATCTTTTGGCTGAATGATCTGAAAATGCTTTGCAAGCATTTGTTTCATAATTGCCAATAGGGCTACCCAAAGTGAGACATTGCATCAATCTTATTAATTTACCTCTAGCAGAATTCAAATCAGATGAAACATCTGTGGTCATAAACAAAGTCAAGCTAGTTCTAGTAGGAACCAAGTAAAACAGAAAAATAAACATACAAGCTGAAATAGGGGGAAAAAAAAACTTATCTAGAAAAGGATTGGCTCCATAGTCTTCCTCTTCCAGCTCCCTGCTCCAAGATAATAGAATAAATAAATTGATTGTTTCTGCAGGGAAAAAAAGGGAGGGAGGGAGGGAGGGAGGGAGGGAAAAAGGAAGGAAGGAAGGAAGGAAGGAAGGAAGGAAGGAAGGAAGGAAGGAAGGAAGGAAGGAAGGAAGGAATTATAAATTATATCACCTTGTGTCTGGATTTCTTTGAAGGAGCAAGATATTTACATAAATATGTTTGGCTTCGTAGCGAAGGATATGAACACTTTGTACGAAATTATTTCAATATAAATGACATATTGAAAGTACTGTTTTTTTTTAAAAAAAAAACACACAGAAAAAAGAACCTGTTCACAATTATAGCTCCTTGGCTCAATATACTTGTCACAATAAATTGTGAAATAATTATGCTTCAACGTATTAACTTTGCTTGACCTTGTCTTAAAGATAATTTTAGACCAGAAACAAACTTTGTGTTAATAGTACATTTTGGCTTATGATTTATATTATTTTGCTCCCTTTATTGAATATTGATTCAATTTTAATAATAATCAGAGACATTTTAATAGACAGCACTGTTCTAATGAGAGTCGACATAGAATTTCGTTAAATTCCATTTCATGCAGTTTGTGAATCTGCCTTTTTCTGAAGCTCTGTTTTACCTTTGCTCGCATATTTACTAACATAAGGGCAAAGATGCAGTTTTTGATATGTGACTCAAACCCCTTCATTGAAACTCAGCAGGGATCTGGTTTGGTGCTCTATTTGGTTCCTTCCTTGATTCCTATATTGTGTGAAGTTTCTGAAAGATGCCCTAATTAATTCATGAGCCACAAGCCAAACTTCAAAAGAAATATAGTCATTTATTAGGATCACCATTTCGGCAATATTCGGATGCAGTTAGAACTAATCCCACATAGATTTACGTTCCCCTATGACCCTGTCTCTCTCCTCCTCCCTGGCCATGTCATAAATCACATTCTCCAATTAACCACTTTGGCTGGCTGTGAAACCCAACACTCTCCTACTGACTGCGGTAAGAAAGCATCTGTGGAATGTAGTTTCAGTTAGGGAAATCAATCAGCTCCATCAGTTCTCCCTCCCTCCTGCTCATGGCAACTTGAAAGCTTTGCAAGTTGACATGTTGTTTATATCCTGTTATTCCTGCGTCCCATTGGCAGAAATGTTTCAGACTACAAGTACATTCCTTACAAGTAGATTCAAAACCCTGAATGACACAATATCCATGTGTTGCTTGTTGTGCTGGTTGGAGGATGTCCTGTGCCTGTCCTACAAAAGACATCTATTGGAGCCCATTTGTCACCTTAATTCAGGGCCCCCTTTTCATACTTTAGGAGTTGCCCGTGGTTGTCTCTGCATCTCTAGCATAGCATGCACATGAACTTGCATATTTACCTTCTGTATGTGAAGACAAATGGAAACAGCTTCTAAAACAGCTGTACGAGGTTTGGAAAATATGTACATGTTTAATATATGCAGAAAAGGTGCTTTCTGTGTGTATCCTTGCCTGGATTTTGAAACACCTGTTTCAAAAGATTTGCTCAATCCTACCCTGTTTCCCCAAAAATAAGACCCAACCATAAAATAAGGCCTCGCATGATTTTTCAGGATGTTCGTAATATAAGCCCTACCCCCAAAATAAACCCCAGTTAAGATCATCAGCAGATGGAGGCATTTAAGTACTGTATTTCCCCCCAAATAAGACCTAACTGGAAAATAAACCATAATGCATCTTTTGGAGTAAAAATTAATATAAGACCCGGTCTTATTTTGGGGAAAACACGGTAGAATTTAGCAGATAGTTTTCATCCTCCTAGCTAGCCGAAAATATGCTTTGATGCATCAAAGGAGCTGAAATGTATTGTATTTAAACAAATATTCCTTTGGGGGAAAGGAATACCTGAAGAGAAATCTAAGTCACCTGGGCATGAGAGGTGATTGCATTTCCTAACGATGGCATTATCTCTTCACTTTGGTGGGACTTCTTGCCATCCCAAATTTCCCCCCCGAAAGATGTCAATGCAATTCTGTAGGAGAGTGCATTACAATGTCAGAACGGCATTAAATCAGTCTGTGGAGATGTCAAGGGGATGGTTACAAAATCAAGACAAAATGAAATGGTGTCAGTGCGAGTCTGCAGAGACTACATTATCATGTCAAAACAAATGGAAATAATGTGAAAGTTATATTGCTGCTAATAAAGATGACACTATTAAAAATGCAAAGGATGAGGTAGACAAAAAAAATCTCCACTCTTCCTCCATTCAATTAAGCAGTGGGGATTCTGGGATCGGAGGCTATATTTATTAATGTACATCTGGTGCTGTTGGGCTGTTGTTGGCTGAAGCTCGACTGTCACCTTTCCTCATGTTGACACATTCAAGTAGTCTTCTCAGCAAGAAGCCTCATTAATTCCAGAGAGGCCAGTCTTGAGATGTGATACGTGTCAATGTCAAAAAAAATGGCAGAACGTGGTCCAGATGCAAAGGCCAAGAGTATTTCATTCCCCCCTCTTCTCCTTGACCTTGTTGAATTTTAAATAGATGCTCAGATGTTATAAAATTAAAAGAAACGGTAGTGGGCATGTTGCAAGGTTTTTATCAGCAAAAGCAGAATGGCAGTGCTAATAAGACCACTTCGGGGAGAGCAGAATTTATTAATGTGGTCATCTGGAAGGTATTCAGTGGTTAAATTGGTGCTGTGTTTTTACCTGGAGAGACTATTTCCATGATTAGCTTCACCACAATAGCTGCTATTGGGTGAACTGTCCAGGCCATACGGAGAGGCTGCTGTAGAAATGGCTACACTATAAATCAGTGGGATTAGTTCAATAGTTGCAGTCCAGCTGAGAGCAAATAGTTAGGCAGAATAATGAGACGCGCATCCCAGTCCGAAGATGGACCCACTACCTTCCATCAAACTGAAATGAGCATGGCAATGCAGAGACACTGAACTCCCTGTTGTGGCTCCGTTACCTGAGCCTGTGTCATCAGCAGGAGAGGACTCCGAGAGTGAAGGAGAGGAGTTGGCAAGGCCTCCCTCTCCAGGACCCTCCTCTCTGGCAATGCCTTCAGTGTCCGCCGAAGGGCAAGAGATAGGGCCGGGGCCAAGCATGTCCACGTAGCCACAGGTGGACAGTGATGAGGGTAATGAGTCTTGGCTGGATCCTTGGCAGCGTCGCAGAGATAAGCGCGCGCAACAGAAGAAAAGGCGTGCCAGAGATTAGGCTGAGTCACTGGACCACACCCACAGGATATAAAAGGGGGTGAGGTGGCCATTCAGACTCTGTGACGGACAAAACTAACTACTATCGAGTCACATTGCATCTTTGGAAACAACATTATCAGCCTTGGATTTATTTTACGAAATGGGCAATTCTTGACTGTGTGTATTTTTTTATTGAGTAAAAGTTCTTGGCAAGCAGCTACTGGGTTGCTGCCAAGCGTCTTATCGGAAGAATTGGTTGTCTGCCAGTTTATTTAACCCCCGGCTGTCTGTTTGTGTGCATGTGTGGGACGGGGACAGAACACTCCCTGCTGAACACCTACAAACAGGAAAGGGTAGGCATTCCATTGCTGGCTTCAGAGCTCTGAATAGAGAAACAGTGCACACTAAGGGATTCTGTCTACACTGTCAACAGCTGGGCAAAATGTCGGAACTTCCAGCACAAAGTGAGATTGACGTTAAAGAGGACACCTCTTTCAATGGCCTCCTAAGAGGTCATCTCCTTTCAGATGGACTGCAATGGTCAAGTTTTCAATTCATCATCATGTCCTGAAATGACAGCGAGATAGAAGCTGATAGGCAATTTAAGGTATCTAAATGCAGCTGCCTGGCAAGATCTCAAGTTTTGGACTATCCAAATGATTGGGGAAGGATACTGGCAACTTCCCAAGCAGTCCAGCTGCTGGTATTCTTCATACCTACTCTGAATCCTAGCTGAAACTTGACTTACAATAATCTTTGGTTATTGCAAATCATAATTGTTCTAACAAATGAACTGTTGCAACCACTGCCACCCCCAACGCACACAAACACAGATAGACACAAATCCCAGGTAAGGCTGTCTTTGAAGAACGTATTTCAATAGGGAATTCATTATTTGTAGTAAGACTGGGTTGCCTTCTCTCTGAAGACAAATGCTATTGATTGGAGATACAAAACCTTTAGCCTACTGCTCATTCTCAGAAAAGTTGAATTATAGTGAAAGGTGAGTGAATACTGGCTTATAGCATGATAGGAAGACAAATTTCAATTACATGTTAGAAATCACTTCCTAACAATAAAACAATTCAACAGTGAAGTCAGTGATCCAGAGAGATTCCTCTTATTAGATGAGTTCTACCAAGGCTTAAGGGAAGCAGTGGCTCAGTGGCTAAGATGCTGAGCTTGTTGATCAAAAGGTTGGCAGATCAGCGGTTCGAATCCCTAGTGACACGTAATGGGGTGAGCTCCTGTTACTTGTCCCAGCTTCTGCCAACTTAGCACTTTGAAAGCACGTAAAAAATGCATGTAGAAAAATAGGGACCACCTTTGGTGGGAAGGTAACAGTGTTCCGTGCACCTTTGGCATTTAGTCATACCGTCCACATGACCACGGAGACATCTTCAGACAGCGCTGGCTCTTCGGCTTTGAAACGGAGAAGAGCACCACCCCCTAGAGTCAGGAACGACTACCACATATGCGTGAGTGGAACCTTTACCTTTACTAAGGCTTAACAATTACTTGCATAGGATACATTAATTTGGAATTCCATCAAGAATTAGAATTGGGAAATTATCATTCTATAGTTTCATAAATCTGCTGTCAGAAAAAGCAGACTTAAGGAAAATGGCGGCAAGCAAAATGGATGGATCTATAGACCTTAAGACCTGCATCTTAACAAATATCAATTGCAAAAGAAAAACAGCACTATATGGTTTAATAGGTACACTCAAAAGACAGGGGCATCAGGCATGAGGCCACAAATAATAGTGATGGTTCCTGAGCAGGAAGAAACAATTTTACATATTGTAGTTTTCATTTTTCATTACATTATTACATTTATTGTAATTTAGAGACTTTCTTAGTATACTTTGATGCAGTCATTGTATTAGATTTGGTCTGACCATAACACAAAGTCATCTGAAGGATCCCTATGCCCCTTCCCCCCCAAAAAAATGCTTAATCCTCCCTTCCCCCAATTTCTGCATTAATAACCTTGCCTTCTGAGCCTTGGTAGCGCAGCAGACTAAAGTGCTGTTAAGTAGCACTTAGCTGCCAGCTGCCTGCAATTACTGCAAGTTCAAATCTCACTAGGCTCAAGGTTGATTCAGCCTTCCATCCTTTCGAGGTAGGTAAAATGAGGACCCGGATTGTGGGGGCAATAAGTTGATTTTGTATAAAAAAGAACACCGCTTGGGGGACCCAAAAGCCCTACTAAGTAGGTATATACAAAAGTATGAAGGCTATTGCTTAACGCATTGTAAACCGCCCCGAGTCTCCGGAGAAGGGCGGCATATAAATCGAACCAATAAATAAATAACCAATAAATAAATGATTGAAATAAAATACCTGAAAGAAAGAACACGTTTAATGTCTTTATTTATTTATTTATTTGGAAATTTATATTGCTACCTATTCGCACATGGTGACTCAAGGCAGCTTACAAGAATATATATATATACATATATATATACATGCGATATTTTTGCAATCAGGGTTTTTTCCTATGTTGAAAGATGTTAAAATGGCCATGGTGGGATGAAATCTTTATTCATCACTTTCAGACCTGTCAGACATTTTATGTTGTTTCTTCTGTGACTTATGGGAGGACTGGGATAGCACTATTTCGGCCTTTTTAGACCTCTTCAGCCAGACACACCCATATTTTGTGACTCCTCCCTGTAGAGGTCAAATATTTATTTCTTTTGATTCATAGGTATAAATGTGCGATATTTTTGCAATCAGGTTTTTTTCCTATGTTGAAAGATGTTAAAATGGTAACAACATAAAATGTCTGACAGGTCTGAAAGTGATGAATAGAGATTCCATCCCACCATGGCCATTTTAACATCTTTCAACATAGGAAAAAACCCTGATTGCAAAAATATCGCACATTTATACCTATGAATCAAAATAAATATATATATATATATATATATATATATATATATATATATATATATATATATATATATATATATATATATATATATATATATATATATACATATACATATACATATACATATACATATACATATACATATACATATATATATATATAAAATATAAAAACAACATAGAAAAACAATAAAACTAATAAAAGAGAGAATAATAAATTAATAAAAGAACATAATAAAATAACCCCCAGCCCCAGCCCCCGCCCCAGCCCCCGCCCCAGCAACAGCAAAGCACACAAACTATTTAACGGGCTCCATCCCGCTCTGGGTTCCCCAGGCCCACTGGCAGAACCAGGTCTTCAGCGCCTTCCGGAAGAGTGTTAGAGTGGGGGCCATTCTAATCTCTGGGGGAATGATGTTCCAGAGAGAAGGCCCTTCTTCTGGGTCCCACCAGGTGTATCTGCCTAGGGCAGGGGTGTCAAACTGGATTTCTTCAAGGACCGGATCACCATTGTAGTTCTCTTCCATGGGGAAAGGAGAAGGGGGGGAACAGGACAGATGCTTCCTGCAGGAGGCCTCACGGGGCCTGTTTTTTGGCTGGCAGAATGCTACTGGAGGCAAAAAACGGGCCTCAGGGGGCCTCACGGGGCCTCCATGCAGCCTGTTTTTGGCCAGGAGAGTGCTGCTGGAGGCCAAGGAGGCCGAAAATGGGCCACCCGACAGTCTGTTTTGGCCAGCAGAGGCACCGCAGGCCAGTCCTTTGATATTTTCAGGCTAGCCCCGTGAGCCAGATTTAAGCACCCCGTAAACCGGATTTGGCCCACGGGCCTTGATTTTGACACCCCCTGCCCTAGGGGATGGGACCCGCAACCTATTGAAAACATTTCAGAAACCAAAGATTTGACAGGAGCGAAGAACCCTTCAAAAGTAATGTGTGTTTTTTTTTTTGAAGGAATCCCATCAAAAATCCTAATTCGAGAAAGATTTTGGATACAGTGGCTCAATATCAGTATCCATTTTTTTTGGGTTCACTTTTTTTTTGGGGTTCCAGAGTCTTTCTAGATAAGCCTTAAAGCAAAATTAGGATTGCTAAGAAAACATGGATATAAATAAATGCCTTAAAGTGGACCCCAGGTCAAATGTATAGATTTCAAAGGAAGGTTATCACAGCTCCCCAAATATTCTCAAACCCCTCCTGGATTGGTGGGAACTGAGCTATTTGTGAGGTAAAAAGAGCCGTTTCAATCTCAGTAGAGGAGGCCATTTAAAAACGATAGTGCTGCTCTGCATTTGTACATATTATATTATCGTTATATTGATTTCATTTCTTCTGGGATATTGATCGAGCAAATACTGGTGCAGAAAATGAAGGCTTCATCCCTGAGTTTTAAAAAGGCGCAAAAAAGAAAAGAAAAAAGCAACCATGATCTTGCCAGCTGGCTATAGAACACCCCCCCTTTTTTTTTCACGGTGTCAAAGGAATTTCTTTTAACCAAAGATGACAATGCAGATACTTAACAGTAGCTATTAGACTTATATACAGCTCCATAGTGCTTTACAGCACTCTCTGAGTGGTTTACAATGTCAGCATATTTCCCCCAACAATCTGGGGTCTTCATTTTACTGACCTCGCAAGGATGGAAGGCTGAGTCAACTTTGAACCTGATCAGGATCAAACTCCAGGATGTGGGCGGAATTTGCCTGCAATACTGCACTCTAACCACTGTGCCACCAGGGCTCCTTATGAGTTTTACCAAACATCCTACAAGAAGGCAGTGTAAAACATTTAATCCTAGGGCATGGATGGAAGAAGATAAGACCACAATGTCAAACACTTTGAGTTTAAAGGCAAAACAGTTTTTCAGGGAGCAAGTAAGAGTGGAGATAGTATCTGTCGGCGACTCTTCCTACTAAACGGAATCTTTCCCTCTAGAGTTTTGCTGGTGTCGCAAAAGTACGTTACATTATCCTAGAAAAAGATGCATCTCCTTTAAAGAATTGGACATGACTGCCAGTGATGTCCCACCATTTGGGCACATGGTCACCACCTTGCAAGATCATTTAGGAACTTATTATTTAACTTTCAGTCTGCTGAAACCATTGCTTATTAGAGAAAGACACAAATCCAGTTTTCAGTTGAACCAGCAGTCATAAAACTTAATTTCCATAGCTATGTCAAATCTCTAATTTCTGTCTGTCTGTCATCTCTCTCTCTCTCTCTCTCTCTCTCTCTCTCTCTCTCTCTCTCTCTCTATCTATCTATCTATCTATCTATCTATCATCTATCTTCTACCTACCTACCTACCTACCTATCTACAATCTATCATCTATCTATCATCTATCTATCTATCATCATCCATCATCTATCTTCTACCTACCTACTTAGCTATCTACCTACCTATCTATTAATCAATCAATCATCTATCTATCATCTATCTATCTATCTATCTATCTATCTATCTATCTATCTATCTATCATCTATCATCTATCTTCTACCTATCTACCTACCTACCATCTACCTACCTATCTATCTACAATCTATCATCTATCTATCTATCATCTATCTATCTATCATCATCTATCATCTATCTTCTACCTACCTACCTATCAATCAATCATCTATCTATCATCTATCTATCTATCTATCTATCTATCTATCTATCTATCTATCTATCTATCTATCTATCTATCTATCTATCATCTACTGTACCCACTCATCCATTCATCCATTTAAATAGTCTGATCAGCATTCTTAATTGTTTTAAAGCAGCAGATTATAGACCTTTTCCTCCAGATTGCAACGTATGTCCAGTTAATCAATTCCCATGGAATGCCTTTCCATTTTTGGTTTGATTCCAATTTTTCACTCTGCAACAAGTAAAAAGGGAAGTTTGTTGTTCCCTTGGTTATTTAATGTCTCTATGGATAAATGCATAAGGGATAGTTTAATTGCTATAACAAGGGAGTTGAGGGAATAAATGTGACCAATTTGTCTGCAGCTGATGCTATGCTTTTGGCTGAGCTCCCAACTGATTTCTATAAATGTTAGATGGGTTGTACAATGCAAGTAGGAGAACGGACCTGAAAATTAACAAATCAAACTTAAAAGAGAAATGGAGTGAATCATTGTAAAATATATATAAATGCCTAAAGAGAGAGAGAGAGAGAGAGAGAGAGAGAGAGAGAGAGAGAGAGAGAGAGAGAGAGAGAGAAAGAGAGAGAGAGAAAGAAAAACAGAAACAGAAACAGAAACAGAAACAGAAACAGAAAACTCTAGAGCAAGTAGATAAATTTGTAGTCAAATGCTTACCAAGGATGAGAAAAGGGATGGGGAAATTTTAAATAGTGCAAATTCTGCTAGAAAGGCCATGAATAAATATTCTATAGTTTGTTCAGGGGAATAAATGTTGTTGTTGTTGTTGTTGTTGTTTTAAAAAAGGAGTGAAATGGTTACACAGAGAAGCTTGTTTTACCTACTTTCTTACGCAGGAGAGAAAGGTAAGTCAGGAAAATATAAAAGTCAGTTGAATGCAATGGGAATGGGGCACTCAACATGTGAGTATGATAAAATAAGAAGAGAAATGGTTAAGAATGAATGGGTGCTAAATGAATGTAGACTGAATACAAAAGAATCCCGGGGATGAAAGTGATAGATTGCGATTCTTTGGTCATACAGAAAGCTTGAATGAGGATTGAATTGCGGAATCAATATAGAAAGGAAGAATGAATGAAGTGAGCAGAAGGGGAAGACCAAGGAAGTCACGGCTAAAAGGAATTGAGCACACCCGGAAAAAAACAAAGTTAGGAATTCTAAAGAAGAATGAAAGGCAATTATGAAAGATTTTTATGAATGTGTTGAAAGCAAAGATGGTTTATAAAAAGATGCACCATATGGAGAATAGCGTGAATGCTGCTGGAACAAATGAGATTCAACTACATTTTCTTTTCTTTTCTTTTTCTTTTTTTCTTTTCTCCTGTCTCAAATTTTTTTCCATGCTACAGTACTTATTATTCTTTTTATGTACTTTGCACAATGTTGCTTATCCCAGAAGTATAGTGGTTATGCCTACATTTGATGATGATAATGATTTTTAATGCATTCAATCGCGGCAGACTCTTGGTGATTCTATGGGCAAGGTCCCTCCAGGTCTTCTGATCTTGTATACTTCTTTGAGTTGTTCTAACACTCTGGCTGGTGTCAGCTTTGATGGTGGCCTACATTTACATTCAACGTTTTTAAAGAAGTCTACAGAGATTCTCAATCATCCAGGTCATGGTTGCCCCAAAGATGCTTTTTTCAAAAGGCAACTGGACTTCCTTTATTTTTTCTTGAAGACGTTTTGCTTCTCATCCAAGAAACTTCTTCCATTCTGAATAGTTCTGAAGAACTATGGAAGTTTCTTGGATGAGAACCAAAATGTCTTCAAGAAAAACAAAGGAAGTCCAGACATTTTTTCAAGAAGGCATTTGCTTTTTGGACATGTGATGTGACACCTGAAAAAATACAGCATAGAATAGAATAGAATAGAATAGAATAGAATAGAATAGAATAGAATAGAATAGAATAGAATAGAATAGAATAGAATAGAATAGAATAACAGAGTTGGAAGGGACCTTGGAGGTCTTCTACTCCAACCCCCTACTCAAGCAGGATACACTACACCACTTCAGACAAATGGTTATCTAATTTCTTCTTAAAAACTTCCAGTGTTGGAACATTCACAACTTCTGGAGGCAAGTTGTTCCACTGATTAATTGTTCTAACTGTCAGGAAATTTCTCCTTAAGAAATTAAGAACAGAAGAAGAACATCATGGCTTCAAAATCTAAGGGACCAGTTTGGACAAAACTCAGCAGTACTTTTGCATGTGGCTGATGATAAAAAATAGGATCGGCAACATGATCGCCAACATCTGATGATGGATATGGCACAAGAAGAAGAAGATTTTGCTTTTTATCAAGACATAATCCCCTAAATTCAATTTATAAAAATAAACATAGAATGACTGTAGTGAATTTCCTTCTGGAAGTGCTGTGACTCACTCAGGAGCCCATGAAAAAGAGTCTGTGTATAATGCGCTCTCTCTCTCTCTTTCTCTTCTCTCCCCCCCTCTCTCTCTCTCTCTCAACCTTTCAGTCAAAGTGTCTGATTTGTCAGCGACTGAGATCAGCAGAGGAGAACACAAAAGGAGATGCTTTCTCCAAATCCTGGCGTATATTCAACATGACAGTCATATAATAGAGTTTCCAGTAATTACTTCCTTTGTTTTCTCTCTTAAAAAAAAAAAAAAAAAAAAAAAACACCACTCCAACCCCTTTATCCAAATCATCTTTTTATCAAGTTTTGTTGCCAATATACCCAAATGCATTCAAAGATTCTACCGTTAGGTGGTTTTGTAATTTCTTTGATATCTCACTTTAAAGACAAAGTTACTTTGACACTGACGTACAACATTTCCTGACCTTGATGGCATGAAAAAAAAAACATGGAAAGAAAGAACTTTCTCTGGAAATAATCACTTTTTGAACAGTGTACGAGGTGTAAACAGACTGTTTTTCAACCTCTCATCCATTTCTTTTTTTTTTTATTTATTTGTCAAGAACATATTAGGTTTTTATATATATATATATATATTCGTGGGTTTTATGTGTCTTTTCTTTTTAGCCAGGTTCTACCTACATAAACCTACGGCTGCATAATATCTTGGTTTACGTAGGTAGAACCTGGCTAAAGATGTGTATATATATATAATATATTCTGATTGGTTGGGAGTCCCAGTATGTGTTTATTGGCTTGGCTTCGGGTGTATGGTCGGTTTTTTCTCCACTAGGTGGCAGGGCTTTATCTTTGTGGCTGTTTGAATATGATTTGGTTGGGATTTTTTTGTGCAATGTTTGTCCCATGTTCCACATATGGTGTCAAGATTCGTCTATCTATGAGAGCAGGTTTCCAAATAGTAGGCAGACGTGAAGTGTCATCCCGTTTATTCATGCAATATGGTCTTTTTTCCATTTCTATTGCTTCTCTGATTATCCTGCCATTGAGATGTCTATTTTTGCAACTGTTTTTGTTTTATTAAAATTAATGTTGTGTCCTGTTGTATTTATATGTTGAACTAATGATGATGTGTGTTCTTGCTTTTGTATTGAGTTTTTGTGTTCCTCGATGCGCACACTCATTCTTCTGTTGGTCTGTCCAATGTATGTTGAGGCAGGAAGCACATGGGATTTCATATATGCCTTGATCTTCTAATTCTATTTTGTCTTTGGGTTTCTCAGAATGGACGATATCTTTCTAAATATCTTATTTAAAAACCGACCATACACCCGAAGCCAAGCCAATAAACACATACTGGGACTCCCAACCAATCAGAATGAAAAGGTGGAGCCATCCCAGAATACCAGCACCAGATTTGAAATTCCAATGTCAGTTAGTGCAAAATGACTACTGGCATAAGCCTGATGATGGCAGATGGGATTCTGCCGAAACGTCGCTTCTACCCTTTTAGGGATATATCCACAATTACACGGGAAGAAACCCGAAATATTAACTATACACACATACATAACCCGTGAAAACTTACATAAATATAAATATATATATATAATATATATATATATATAATATATATATATATATATATATATATAAATATATATATATATATGTGTGTGTGTGTGTGTGTGTGTGTGTGTGTGTGTGTGTGTGTGTGTTTTCTGAGGTTTTCACGGGTGTTTGTATGTAGGTCTTTGGTTATTTGGGTTTTCTCCCACGTAAAATTGGAGGGTTCTTGGCAACGTTTCGACGAAGTCTCATTCGTCATCTTCAGGTTGGTGTTCTCGGCTTCGTGCATTGCTCCTAGAAGCACGAAGCCGAGAACACCAGCCTGAAGATGACGAATGAGACTTCGTCGGAACGTTGCCAAGAAACCTCCAATTTTACACTGGAGAAAACCCAAATAACCAAAGACATATATATATACATGAATTGAATACATAAATAGATACAAATAGAGGAAACATTAGGACAGGGACAGTAGGCATGCTGGTGCTCTTATGCACGCCCCTTACAGACCATTTCTTAAACAAAGAAATAGGGAAGAACAAAGCAGATTAAATTCAACTCTCCGTTTCCCCCCCCTCGCCCTCCCCTTTTCTCTCTTTTATCATATCTGAATTTAGTGAAACATTTAGTTGTATGATTCTATCTTTGACAAATCTCTCTTCCAGCATTATTGCCCATAGGGAAACTATTAGCATCAGGTTGACCTTCAGAAGTAAGGATTTAATCACTTGGCATTCAAAGTGGTTTGATGGGGCTTAAAATGTGAAAAATTGCAGCCCAAATATAAGCTGGACCAAAAAAAGGAAGATTGGGCATCGATGAACCAACCCAACTTCTTTTGTATAAAAAGCACAATCAAGTTAGATTACGTTGATCCATATCTAATGTAGCATTCTGCATCCAACAGTGGTCCATTAGGACTTTAGAAAAAGAAAGCTAGAATAAGATATATTGTGGCTAGAGACAAAAGAGAAGATTGCATTCCTATGTAGTTCCTGTGCAGAGCCTGACGGGACTAGGCGTTAAATAAAGATAGGACAGGATTCATCTCCAGAAGCCAATGGCTGATTATCTACCTCAGTGGTTCCCAACGTGGGGCCCATCAAATTTTTAATGGGGGCAATTCAAAAATGAGCTATTAACTGAATTTTGAAAGCCAGGTAATTGTTAGGGTTGCCAGGTCTGCTTCCAAAAAATAGCGGACAAGCAGGGCGGGGGGGGGGGGTTAAGTAGTAAAAAAATTTAAAAAAAATTTACAATTAAATTATATATTTTCTTACAAACTTTTTTTTTTTTAATTGATTTATATGCCGCCCTTCTCCGGAGACTCAGGGCTGCTTACAATGCGTTAAGCAATAGCCTTCATCCTTTTGTATATTTATACAAAGTCAGCTTATTGCCCCCACAACTGGGTCCTCAATTTACCTACCTTAGAAAGGATGGAAGGCTGAGTCGACCTTGAACCTGGCGAGATTCGAACCTGCAGTAATTGCAGGCAGCTGGTCTTAATAACAGAGTGCTTTAGACCACTGTACTACCAAGGCTCTTTTTAACACGTATTAAAATAATAGCTTCAAAACTTTACTTAAAATTCAAAACATCAAATATATTATAATATGTGAAATATTAAATTATATTTTAATTTCATCATAAAGCTTTTGAATAAAAAAAAGTCCACTATTTTGTGAAAAAAAAAATAGTGAACGTAATGTGAAAAAAGCGGACTGTCCGCTCAAATAGTGGACACCTGGCAACATTGTTTTTACATATTTGTGATGAAACAGCTGTGTTTCATTTACCTATTGTTGTCTTTGTTAAAGTGCATTTCCTAGGGCCTGGTCTGCAGATTCTCTCTCTCTCTCTTTCCTGTGGGCTTTGCTGCTGGGTAGTTGGGATCATAGGTTACAACCCCCCTTTCATTCATGACAATCTTATTATTCATAAATTAAGCTAAGAATGTTTTTTTTTTAAAATTTCCCTCTTTCTGCGCCGTTAAAATTATTTTATACTTATGCATTTCAGTTCCCTATTATATGTTTTGAAACTTTACTTGCTGTTTTTTTCATATCCCTTCATACTATTATTTTTTAAAGTTCCTCAGTACTTTCGTTCTTTTATTTTTCTTTCATGGATGCCGTGTTCTTTGGAACCTTGTTTAAACCAGATTAATGGCCTTTTAGGCTTCCTCCATGTGAGTAGGAGTTCGCTTTTTGAATAGTAAGAATTATATGTCACGGGGGGGGGGGGGGGGCATCAAGATTTTAGAGATGCTTAGGTGGGGCATGGCCAAAAAAAAGGTTGGGAATCACTGATCTACATTTAGAGAGAGACTTTGTCATTTCCCCCTGTTGCATTATGATCTGCAGAGACTCAAATACATAAAAATGTTCTCCTTTCTCTTTGTGCTAATTAGTCTTTTTTTTTACTGACCAATTAACATAATTGTTCTGATAAAAACCTGATGGATTTAAACTATGTATTTAATTGGTAACATATAGGTAGTTCCTGAGAGTGGTGTGGTGATCTAGAGGTGGAGCTCTCCCCTCACAATCAGGAGGCTGTGAGTTCAATCCTAGGTAGAGGCAGATATTTTTCTCTCTCTGGGCACAATGAGAAGATATCTGCTGCAAAAACTCCACATTGGCGACAAGAAAGGCATCTGGCCAGTAAACACTCAGCTCCATTGAATTGCCACGACTCCACCCCGCAAGGGATTACAGAGTCATTAAAAGAGGAAAAAAGAAGAAAGATATAGGTAGTCCCTGACATACAATCACAATTGAGCCCAAAATTTCTGCTGCTAAGTGAGACATTTGTTAAGTGAATTTCGCCCCATTTTATAACCTTTCTTGCCACAGTTGTTAAATGAACCACTGTCATTGTTAAGTTAGTAATATGGACTAACTGTAATTTGCTAAATGTATTTTTCAGTGCTTATATTTCTCTTAACTAGTAGGTTAAATCCTACAGAAACAGAAACACGGAGAGATAGTTTAGTTGCTTCTGAATCATGATTTCCAGACAAGCAGTGTAAACGGAACTAAACTATGCAAGCTGCTTAATTTGTATGCTTGCCTCACTCTGGGAGCCTCTAAGATGATTATATTTTTCTTCACACATAAAGCCTACCGTAACTATTGTAAGTTGAGGACTATCTGTGTTTGTACAAGACCTGGATTTACAGAACTGATGTGACTGATTGTTGGATTTGCGTTGAGCAAATAATCTCCTATGAACAAAAAAGAAACCACCAAACATTTGTCATCTAGTTATGCACACCCAACATATTACAGTCTATAACTGTTTATTTATTGATATATTTCCTAGCATGATTAATACACATTTGCATCAATACAGTAATGGAAGATATACTTGATCATGCTATTTAGACTGAACAGGGACAGAGATGGGATTCAGCCGGTTCGGACCAGTTCACCTGAACCGGTAGCTGAAATTGAGGTGGCCCCACCCACCCACCCTGGCTCTATATTTTCCTGTTTAGGAAAGTTTTTGAGGCCGGATGCACGTGTGAGGCTGGCGCATGTGCGAACCAGGCAAACACATGGTGAATGGATAGCAACATTATGTGCAACCCATCTCTGAACAGAGAGTATATTTCTTATGGACCTAAATTATAAACCATGTTTTTTAATATACCTGAGATTCAAAGAAAAAATATGTTTAAAAAAAAAAAACAGTCCACGGTTTATAATTTAGGTCCATAAGAAATATACAAGGTATATGAGCAAAATGAACCAGGAAAAATGTTTCATGCATTTCTCTCCTAAATACTGTATCTGATTCACCTGATTATTATTTAGGTCATAGTAAAGTTGCCTTCCCCCATTTACACGTTGTGTGGCTCGATTTGCATTTTCAATATAAAGTGAAGCAATACATATTTATTGAACCACTGAGCAGACTGAAATGGAGTCACAGTTGCTTTGATGCAATTCTTCAGAAACAAGGGTCTAAAACTCCGTACCTCAGTGGTGCGACTGGTAGAACTTTATATGTGTATAATTCCGAAAAGCAGAGTCATATAAGTAGAACAGCTGATGAAAAAGACAGGTCTATTCCTGAGCAAAGGGAGTAACACATTTACAAAAGGTAAAGGTTCCCCTCGCACATATGTGCTAGTCATTCCCAACTCTAGTGAGTTGTGCTCGTCTCCGTTTGAAATCTGAAGAGCCAGCGCTGTCCGAAGAAATCTCCGTGGTCATGTGGCTGGCATGACTAAATGCCAAAGGTGTATGGAACGCTGTTACCTTCCCAAAGGTAACCCCTATTTTTCTACTTGCATTTTTTACGTGCTTTCGAACTGCTAGGTTGGCAGAAGCTGGGACAAGTAACGGGTGCTCACCCCGTTATGCGGCACGAGGGACTCGAACTGCTGAACTGCCGACCTTTTGAACGACAAGTTCAGCATCTTAGCCACTGAGCCAACGCGAGTGCAAATTCTTGCAGGGCCTACATATTTTACTAAATCTGAAAGTCATGCAGATAGGGAATAAAATAGGGCTTGGGGGAAAAAAAATGAGCTATTGAGCAAAGCTAGAATTGATGGTCTTTCCTTTCCATAGAGTTGACAAGTCTGCGGTAAAATATCCCCATCCCTCCCATCTTCAGTTCTCCACCCTGTACAGGGTGCTGTCAGCCTGTATTGTATGCATGCCAAATCTTTGATGACACTTCAAGAGTGGGAGCACTTTAGTTAGACTCTATTTGTGCAGGTTGGATCCCTTCAATCATCTTTCACAGCTGCCCTGAAATAGAAAGCATAAGCACTGCATCGTGACTTGGACATTGGCGGATGGAACAGACTGGTGGGGGGGGGGTGTTGGGGTGTTTCACCGCTCTTTGCAAAACAGGAGGAAGACGTTCAGTGCCAAGTGGAAAGGACCGTATTCACCGTGTATTAACTGGAAGCTGAAGAAGCTGCAGGGAGTGATGCCTATTTCCCTCCTGCCCTTTGAGTATAGTCCCAAGAAACATGAATTATTGCTGCCAGCTTTGTTTAGTAATGAGACACCCTGGTTCTTCTTAGGGGAACCTAGATTTTCTCTCTGGTTCTCTTCTTCGAACAGCTTGGTAATTGGCCATCAGCCCAAGAAGTTAAATCAGACTTAAAAAAGCAATGCCACATAAGGTCAGGGCTGCTCTCTCTCTCTCTCTCTCTCTCTCTCTCTCTCTCTCTCTCTCTCTCTTCTCTCTCCTTTTTTTTGTAACAGTTATGGTAACAGAATCTTGCAAGTCTGAATGTGCTCAATCTCCTTCCTTTTTATCTTGTCTGAGACATTTTCTCAAGTGATTGTTTTGGCCCAGGCTCAAGGGTCTCTTATCTGAACATTGCCTTCCTTAAGAAGCTGCTCTTTTTCATGTCCTTCAAGGATATTCCCTTCACAGTAGCACCCAGCAGAAATTTCCCTCTTTCACTTTTACTTTACTTGATCGTCACTGCACCTCGTACAACAAAATTAAATGCCATCTTCAGTGTACGTTATGCATAAGAAAACTATAAAAATAAAACACAAACACACATAAACTTCACATTCTATTCAATTGAATTGAAAACCCCTGATATTGCATTAATATTGCACTAAACATTAGGTCGGCAGTTCAGCAGTTCGAATCCCTAGCGCTGCATAACAGGGTGAGCTCCCATTACTTGTCCCAGCTTCTGCCAACCTAGCAGTTCGAAAGCACGTAAAAAATGCAAGTAGAAAAAATAGGGACCACCTTTGGTGGGAAGGTAACAGCGTTCCATGTGCCTTTGGCATTTAGTCATGCCAGCCACATGACCACGAAGACGTCTTTGGACAGCACTGGCTCTTCGGCTTTGAAACGGAAATGAGCACTTCCCCCTAGAGTCTGGAACGACTAGCACATATGTACGAGGAGAACCTTTACCTTTATATAGTAGAATTCAATATAGTTACTGCTCTGGGATAGAAGATGTTTTTCAGCCTATTTGTCCTTGTTGTTATTGTCCTGTACCATCCGCCAGATGGTAATAGTAAAAAAAGGATGCCCAGGATGAGATAGATCTTTAAGAATGTTTTGAATTTTCGTAAGGCAGCAGAAGCTATAAAGCTCTTCCAAAGAGGGGAGATGGCAACCAATGATCCTCTAGGCAATGATGAGCATCTCAGGTCAGGTCCTCTTTTATGATAACACCCAGAAACTTAAAACTGGCCACATTCTCCACTTGTCTCCAATGATAACCAAGGGCAGGATGTCTGATCTATTCCTTCTGCCACGAATAGCAATAGACTTATGTACCATCCCATAGCACTCTCTGGATGGTTTATAATGTAGAAGCATTATTTATACATTGCCCCAATGATCTGGGTCCTCATTTTACCATCCTCAGAAGGATGGAAACTTAAGCCCCATCAGGATTGAACTCCAGGCCATGGACAGAGTTTTGCCTGCAATTGTCAACCCTGAAGCAAGCCTGCTGGCTGGGGCCATCTTTGAAGCTTTTTTTTTTTTTAATTTGATTTATATGCCGCCCTTCTCCAGAGACTCAGGGCGGCTTACAATGTGCTAAGCAATAGCCTTCATTCTTTTGTATATTTATACAAAGTCAGCTTATTGCCCCCACAACTGGGTCCTCAATTTACCTACCTTAGAAAGGATGGAAGGCTGAGTCAACCTTGAGCCTTGGTGAGATTCGAACCTGCAGTAATTGCAGGCAGCTGTTTTTAATAACAGGGTGCTTTAAACCACTGTACTACCAAGGCTCTTGGAAGCTTCATGGTTGCCACAAAGCAAATGGGGGAGAAAGGGAGGGGGGAATTTTAGATAGTTCAGCTTGGCAGTCAAAATAAAAAGTTTTCTGGTGAGAACAAGGTCATTCCAACGGATGGCTGAGAAGAGGAGGAATGGAGTAACCAGGCAACCTGTTAGCATGCCTATTGGACAATGTGACTGATGACTTGGGGGAAAGGGGAACTTTTACTTTTTAATTAGGTGAAAACCATGGGAACCTGCAGAGTTGGTTTTCACCAGTTGCTCCAATATGATGTTTCCAACAAATTCTTCTTTGAGGAATCTACCTGCCTCGGAGTTCTGCTTTCAATGGGTGCATTACTTGGAATGCTGACAGCAATACTATACTTTAACCACTGGACCACCAGGGCTCCCATTATGTCACCAGAGCTTCTATGAATCATCACAAGTTATGAGGACATCCATATCATGCACAATATCTGTTAAAGCTCAGTAAGGTCCTACTTTCATCTGAAAATCAGATTCTAAAAATCAGAATCAAGTCCTCAGGTGAGGCTACCAAGATGACTCATACTTCTCTTCTATGCATTGTTCCTATGCATAGCTCCTGCGCTCCTGCGCGAGCTGCACTGTCTCCCGGTGGTCTTCCGGGTGAGCTTCAAGGTTCTGGTTACCACCTTTAGAGTGCTCCATGGCTTAGGACCTGGTTATTTACGGGACCGCCTATTACCACAAGCAGTCTCCCAGCGGCCGGTACGCTCTCATAGAGAGGGGATCCTCTGGGTGCCGTCAGCTAAACAATGTCGACTGGTGGCCCCCAGGGGGAGGGCCTTCTCTGTGGGGGCACCCACTATCTGGAACGAGCTCCCCCCAGAGATACGGAGGATCCCAGATCTACGCACTTTCCGCCGTGCTCTTAAGATTCTCCTATTCCAGCAAGCTGGCCTGGCCTAATTTTCTCCCCTGTTTTAAAATTCTTTTACATCAAAATTTTAATTTGTTTTAAATTTTGGGATTTTTAATTGTCTTGGGCTAAATTATTTAATTATATCTTTTAACTTTTGTATTTATGTATTTTATTTTGTGCCTGTTCACCGCCCTGAGTCCTTCGGGAGTAGGGCGGTATATAAATTTAATAAAAGAAAGAAAAGAAAGAAGAAAGAAAGATTGTTGGACAACAGATCAGGCTGACAGGAGATGGGTGGGAGGAGAAGTGCAAACAATGTGGACTATTAGATGATCCACTTCACCCTTCTTACTACTAGACCAGTGGTGGGTTTCAATTACTTTTGCTACTGGTTTGCTCATATGTGCACCACTTCTGAGTGTATTTGATGATGTCTGGGAAGGTGGGCGGAGCCTCCCGCCGCTGCTGCTACCAGTTCGCCCCAGTTCGCGTGAACCGGTAGCAACCCACCACTGTACCAGACTGCCTATCAACAAAACGGGAGATCAGGGAGTTGCTAAGAAGATTTATAGAGACATGTAAGTCTGCTCCACTTATTTCTCATGCTATAAATGTTGGTGAGGAAAATTAATTTGGTACAGGTTCTCTATGGGAATCTATGATTGGCTGTTTATGAATATGAATGAGAAATTGTACTGATAAAAGTAAATATGTTTTGTCAGTTTTGGTGGGAACTCAACTGTATAGCTCAGGGGTCAGCAACCTGTGGCTCTGGAGCCACATGCAGCTCTTTCACCCCTCTGCTGCGGCTCCTTGTCACTCAAAATAAACATCACAACTGCCAATGTATGACACCTGCCGGCACACGATTTATTGAGCTTTTCAACCCCTGATAGGCCAACCATGGATAAATCCAAGAAAAGAAAAGTTTCAGAAGAAAACAGAATTACATATGCTAGTTTTGTGGCTGCTCAAGAAATAGTCAGGCACGGGAAGGGTTTTGTGGTTCCCGTGGTTTTTCTGTGGGAAATGGGTCCAAATGGCTCTTTGAGGGTTTAAGGTTGCAGACCCCTGGTATAGCTGATAGACACCTGCTAGCAGCAAAGAAAAGGGTAGCCTTTACAGCCTGAAGTTCTGTGCGTCCCTCTGAAAAGATGCTTTCCACAACCTCAGGGGAAGTAGAAGAAAAAGTGGATTATAAGATAGGGAAAGAATGGACAAAAATTATTCTGCCCACTCTTAAACTTTGTATCTTCATGGAAGCCATCTCTTCCATGAAGATATAGAAGGCCTCCTCCTCCTCCTCCTCCTCCTCCTCCTCCTCCTCCTCCTCCTCCTCCTCCTCCTCCCCCCCTCCTTTTTCCTTTTTTAAAAAAAATAATTTTATTAAATTTTCCAACATTTAAAACACAAAATACAAATTTACACTCATTACAGCTTTTCCATATTAGTGACAATATCCTTCGCATCGATCATATTTACATAAATTCTATTTCTATAAATCACTATCCTGTTATATCATCATTCAATTTATAATAATATCTACTCACCTACAATCATATTCTCATCAATATTATATATTTCTTATACATTTTACATTATATATTCTACTTTTTACAATTTATACCTTAAGTTTTATGCTTATTCTCAAGCCAGGTATACCATCTATTCCAGATTTGGTAGTACTTGATTTCTACTTTCTCCTTCGTTTCCATGGACAGCTTATCCATTTCTGCACACTCATAAATTTTCCCTATTATCATTTGATCTGGAGAGATATCGACCTGTTTCCAATTCTGCACAAGGACGATTCTACTTGCCGTCAATATATGTAACATTATATATTGCAATTTTTTATCCATTTTCCCATCAAAAATGCCCCAAAGAAATAATTCCAGCTTCAATTCTATCTTCTGTTCAATGATCTCTTCCAACCATTTTCTTATCTTTTGCCAATATTTTCTAGCCTTGGGGCAGGTCTACCACATGTGGTAGAAAGTTCCCTGTTTATAGCCACATCTCTAGCACTCGGGTGATCAATTTGAAAACATTTTGGCCAATCTGGCTGCTGCTAAGTGCCAATGGTGGAACATTTTATAGAGGTTCTCCCTATAAGCAGCAGACATCATTAGTTTATAGTTCTTCTCCCATAATTTATCACAATGCTCTAATTCAATATTTGTCTGAAATTTCTAGCCCAATTAATCATTTCTCCTTCACATTTTCTTCCTCCATTTTAAATCTTAATAAAAAATTACGTATATATTTTCATAATCATTTTTTCTCCTCCTCCTTTTCCATTGCAGGCATAATTATTAGCCTTACTAACATCATGAAACTACACAGCCTGAAAAAGATGGAGTATCATAAACCCTTTAATACAGGGGTTTAGTTTAGTTTAGTTTAGTTTATTTGATTTGTATACCGCCCTACTCCCGAAGGACTCAGGGCGGTGAACAGCCAACAATAAAATACATAGATACAAAAAATTTAAAACCAGATAAAATCAAATTAAATCATTTTGGCCCAGACAGATTAAAACACCCCAATAATTTAAAAACAGATTAAAATTTACATATTTAAAAAAGGGAGGAGATTAGGCCAAGCCCGCCTGATGGAATAAAAAGGTCTTCACAGCATGGCGGAAGGTGCGCAGATCCGGGATCCTCCGTATCTCCGGGGGGAGCTCATTCCAGATAGTAGGTGCCCCCACAGAGAAGGCTCTCCCCCTGGGGGCCACCAGTCGACACTGTTTGGCTGACGGCACCCAGAGGAGTCCCTCTCTATGAGAGCGTACTGGCCAGTGGGAGGCTATTGGTGGTAGTAGGCGGTCCCGTAGATAACCAAACTTAAGGTCAGATCCAGCCCACAGGGCCATCCTGGTCTACCCAGTGCGAAGAGGAAAGATCAGGCCAGCAAAGAGGAAAGATTCAGCCTGGTCTACCCAATGCAAATAAGAAACATGCCAGCAGATGTACTGGTAGATGTGTATGCTGCAGCTACAAATAAGGATACTTAAAATAGTGTAGTGAATAGTCGTTAATATTGATTTCAGTATATCCCCTTTATTTTACTACTCTGGTGATCTGTCATTGGCATGGTCTTTGATGTACTCTTCATGTGTTTTGATGTTGCATTACAATAAAGTATGTTTTGTCCTAAAAAAAAAATTAAAAATAAAGAAAAAAAAGAAAATAGAAACATGCCAGCAGATTGAGGAGTGGCATCAAGCTGGCCTTGCTCCTGGGGAGGAAAGCTATGGCAAGTCTAGATAGCATACTAAAAAGCAAAGACATTTCCTTGCCAACAAAAGTGCCTATAGCACCCACTCAGTTGCAATGTAGAGCTGTGAAAGTTGGACCCATAAGGAAGGCTGAGTGCCAAAGAATTAAGGCCTTTAAACTATGGTGCTGGAGAAGACTCCTGCAAGTCCCTTGGACTGCAAGGCGATCCAACCGGTCAGTGCTAGAGGAGATCAACCCTGACTGCTCTTTAGAAAGCCAGATCCTGAAGATGAAACTCATACTTTGGCCACCTAATGAGAAGGAAGAACTCACTGGAGAAGAGCCTAATGCTGGGAACGATTGAGGCAAAAGAAGAAAGGGACGAAGAGAATGAGGTGGCTGGATGGAGTCACTGAAGAAGTAGGTGTGAGTTTAAATGGACTCCAGAGGATGGTAGAGGACAGGAAGGCCTGGAGGAATGTTGTCCATGGGGTCGCGATCGATCGGACATGACTTTGCAACTAACAACAATAAATCAAGCTGGCCACACCCACCCAGTTGGCCATGGCTTCCCAGTTGCCACATTCACCCAGTCAGCCATGCACGCCTGTCCCCCCGAGGTCAACCACAGCTCTGATGCAGCCCTCAATGAAATTGAGTTTGACACCCTTGCTTTAATACAATTTGCCTTCAGCTTTAGCCAAACTGGAATCTCCCACAAAGTGCCATTTTTCTTTAAAAACAGAGGATCTAGTGTTGCTGTAGCCCTTCCATCTCTTCATTTCTCAAAAAGGATGGAGGTCTTTAATCCCAAAAGCGCGTGCTGGGATCTTCTTTGAACTACATATCATCAATCTCTGAGGTGGCAGTTTGAAAGTCAAGACGGATGGATTATTCAAGTAACTGCCATTATTATGCAGCTATACATTTCTAGAGTTGAAGAGATACAGTCTGTGTATTTTTCTGTGCATCATTTACTCCATGCAATTATGGGATGCAGAAATAACATGTGAAGATTAAAAGCCAGGTGGTTTACTTAGACCATCAAAATTGAAGTTACAGTTGATGGGAAAAGGAAGAATCGAAAACAATGTTACTGAGATACTAAGAACACCATATTGTCAGTTTTATCACCTTTATTCCTGAATGCTAATTCACTCTTTTGCGCATATTTACAGCAGCCATAGCTAAAGTGCTTTCAAGAATAGGCTGTCAGTCTCTTAATTCAGACTGAGACATTTTGTCCATCCCTCTGATTTCCCCCTCCCCCAATGCATTGAAAGAGGCAACATAAGTCTCCTTAGCATCTCATCTTTATCATAGGTTCAAAATATATTTTTAAAGACCCTCTTCTCTATAATTTCTTCTGTCGCCACAGAAGGCCTATTGACAAATGAGATGGCGCTCATATGACAGGAGTCATGTTAGTTATCAGAAACAAATAGGAATCACATACTAAGTAAGATCAGTGCTTTCTTTCAAAGCATTTAAACCAGTTGTGAAATTCATTTTTTTTTACTACTAGTTCTGTGGGCATGGCTGGGTGGGCATGGTGTGGTTTGGTGGGAGTGGCTTGGTGGGCGTGGCGAGGGAAGGATACTGCAAAATCTCCATTCCCTCCCCAATCCAGGGGAAGATTACTGCAAAATCCCCATTTCCTCCAGATCAGCTGGGACTTGGGAGGCAGAGAATAGATGGGGGCGGGGCCAGTCAGAATTTTTACTACTGGTTCTCTGAACTACTAAAAATTTCTGCTACCAGTTCTCC
Source organism: Pantherophis guttatus (assembly GCF_029531705.1). Next base: position 11,627,271 of record NW_026844017.1, on the reverse strand, counting down.
AGAACTGGCCAAAACCTGCTGAAACCCACTTCTGATTGCAACCGCCCTGATTGAGCCGCCCTGAGTCTTCGGAGAGGGGCGGCATACAAATTGAATTAATAAAATAATTAATGCATTAATAATAATAATAAACTGGGAACACCATAGACTTGACTATACGTTTATATTTTTATATTATATTTACTTTTTGTACATTGGGTTTTTATTTTTTGTAAGTTGCCTAGAGTCCCTGAAAGTGAGTTGGCAGCCATATAAATTTTCCAAATCAATAAATAAAATAAAAACATTTGCAAGCCCTGGAATCGTTTCATGGAATCCCAAGGTCAAGAAATAACAAAGGATGTATTTCATTTTCTCTTTGTTCATCTGATATTTAGTCCTGGAACGGTTTTCAATGAATTTTAAATGTACTGTATATTGTAAGTCCTTAACCATCAAAAGGTCCTGGGAGTTCTGGAAAAAAATGAAATAGCATCCCAAACTGGTAGATTAAGGACTACCAATAAAACTATCTGGACACATCTATTAATTCACCAGGAGCTATTACCTTTTTTGCACTGTTCCACAGCAGTGGAAATCCTGTGCAAATGGCTAAATTGCAATTCATCAATCCAAGTAGGTATATAATGTATAACCTCAATGTATAATGTTTGCTTTCTGCATTAATACCCAGAGTGGAAATGAATAGATCTCCCTGGAGTCTTCATAAGCTAATTGAAGAAATTTTATGAAGTACACAGCGGTGCTCAAAATTACCTATTTGCTGCCATTCGCGATACAGCAGATAGACGGGTGGCTTGTAGGGGCCAAGAAGGCTGAATTCTTTTGCAAAAAAATCAGCCTAAATTTGGAAATAATTCAAGTTCAGAAATGACTCTGATGTCTGATGTCAAGTTCAGAAAAAAAGCGATTGGCTAGGATCGCGGTGGCATAGTGGTTAGAGTGCAGTACTGCAGGCTACTTCTGCTGATCACCGGCTGCCAGCAGTTTGGCAGTTCGAATCTCACCAGGCTCAAGGGGGACTCAGCCTTCCATCCTTCCAAGGTCAGTAAAATGAGGACCCAGATTGTTGGGGGCAATAGGCTGACTGTAAACTGCTTAGAGAGGGCTGTAAAAGCACTGTGAAGCGGTATATAAGTCTAAGTGCTATTGCTGTTGCTATTTCAACAAAAGGATGTCCAACAATCCTCCCATTCTTTCTGTCCACCTCTTTCTCTAGTGACTGTGACAAGCAAAGGGAGATAGAAAAGAAAGTCAGGAATAGTCACCTATGGTGGTTCTTTCATGGATGGACATTTGCTCTGCAGATATTTCTCCTGAGTTCTACTTGACTGTAGCCATCATTGAGGAACAATTGTTGAGGAACATCTCCCAAAAGCTATGCCTGCATGGGTACAGCTAAATGAGGAAGCCTCAGTGGTGATGATCTTGAACTGCACCTCCTGCGGTCCGATCTAAGCCTAGTACACAAAATTGTCTGCTACAACGTCTTACCTGTCAATGATTTCTTCAGCTTCAACCACAATAATACGTGGGCAAACAATCGATACAAACTCAAGGTAAACCGCTCCAAACTTGATTGCAGAAAGTACAACTTGAGCAACAGAGTGGTCAATGCCTGGAATGCTCTACCTGACTCCGTCGTTTACAGCCTCAAACCCTCACAGTTTCAACCTCAGTGAGGTTCCACTGTGGACCTCACCCCATTCCTAAGAGGTCCATAAAGGGGGTGTGCATAAGTGCACCAGTGTGCCTACCGTCCCTGTCCTACTGTCCCCATTTATTTGTACTTATTTCCTTTGTTTATGTTTATGTTTATGTTTATACCTATACCTGCTATCTTGCATGTTTGACAAAATAAATTAAATAAATAAATAAAAGTCAGAGAGAAATATTTCACCAACTTTTCCACGTCAGCCCAGGATTCATGCTTTACAGTGCTCACCTTGTAGAAGAAACAACTATTAGATATTTCTGAACCTTAAATTTCTGCCAATCATAAACACAAGTCTCTGTGACATTGATCTCTCTCTCTCTCTCTCTCTTTTTTTTTTAACTAGAAGATATACTCTTTAACCTGGGTTATTTCATTCTGTGAATCTCATTACTTGTAAAACCCTCTGAAGATTTAAATATCCTTTTGTTGAAGTGCAATCAAATACATCCTAGCCAATCATTTTTTATTTTTTATTTTTTATTTTTTAACTTCTAAAACCTAACCTCCTTATCACCAAGCAGTTTTGGGCGTGTGAAATCCTTTATTTTAAATAGATTTAAAATCATATCCATCTGACCTTTGGAGAGCTACATCTTCCTTATTTAGTCTAATCCCTTCTGTGCCCCCCATAATGAGTTCGTAACTTCTGATATGTTCTTTTTTTTTTGATGTGTTCTTTTATTTTTTCGCTGTGAAGTCTGAGTTGCTTAGAATTAAGATTCATTGAGTCATGATCAGCTTTAATTAGACAACACCAAGTTGTAAATGAGACACTAGCACTTGTGGGATTTGAACGCTCGTAGCCTTAAATATTTTGCAACACGGCTACTGTGTTATGTTCAAGTACTCATCTGTAAGCAAAACTTAATGTTTTGCTACTTAATACAGATCAGATACTGGAAAGAGAAAGTTTATGTCCTATTCTCCCCTGATTCTAAACTGATGCTTCATTGATAACCTTTCATAGAATGAGGTAGGAATTATAGAACATACGCTGTATCACAGCAACAACTTCTCTGCAATCTGGCTTCTTAAGAATTCTCCAAGTCCAAATAATTCTTTTGTTTCTAGTTGGAAACTTTTTGTTTGGAACAACAAAACTACTACTTGGAAACCACTTCTGAACTTTGTACTTGAGGTGGGGGGGAAAAATGAAACTTTGATTTTGGGTTTTACTAACTAGAGAGATCTGTTGTTACAGAAATGGCTAGTTTATACTATTATGTAAAAGCAAAAAGTTGAGGTTTGATGTTACTGTTTTATTCTATTGCACTAGAGGGAGTCGGAAGTCAATGCCTCGGTGGTGCAGCGGACTAAAGTGCCTCGATGATGAAGCGGACTAAAGTGCTGCAGCCTCGGTGGTGCAGTGGACTAAAGTGCTGTTAAGTGCTAGCACTTAGCTGCCAGCTGCCTGCAATTAGTGCAAGTTCGAATCTCACCAGGCTCAAGGTTGACTCAGCCTTCCATCCTTTCGAGGTAGGTAAATTGAGGACCCGGATTGTGGGGGCAATAAGCCAACTTTGTATAGAACAACACCACTTTGGGGGGCCCGAAAGCCCTAATAAGCAGGTATATACAAAAAAGTATGCAGGCTATTGCTATAATGCATTGTAAGCCGCCCTGAGTCTACGGAGAAGGGCGGCATATAAATTGGACTAATAAATAAATAAATAAATAAATGCCTTTTTTTTTCCTCCTCCCTTCTTTACTACATTTCTCCTTTCCCCTTTCACTCCCTTATTTTTCCTACTATTTGCTTTCATGTTTTTGTATCTTATCTTATAAACTAATAAAAACTGTAAACTGGGGGGGGAGGGGGGGAAGAATTCTCCAAGCCTGGCAAACTGCATTTGCAAATATCCCTAAGCAATGTGGAGAAAGAATTTGTCTGAGATGAGCTCCTCAAGGAAGAACATTTATTAGTGTTCCCTGTGTGTATTGTTTGTTTGTTTGTACTCGGTGTGCACATGAAAAATATTAAGGACCAGCTCAGGACCTTTTTCTGCCTGGCAAAATGATGAAAGGGTATCTTCTGAGTTACCACCAGTCTTACAACAAGAGCATATTCACAACCAGACCTAAGTAGCAGGCTATTTTAGGAAGCAGAGAGCACAAGGTGTGCGTACTGTATATTGTTAGAGAAGGGGAAAATCCAAACAGTTCATCAGACCACTGCCTTCCTGCTATCTGCGCTTTGAGACCATGGCTTCACAGTGCAGAATAGAATAGAATAACAGAGTTGGAAGGGACCTTGGAGGTCTTCTAGTCCAACCCCCTGCCTAGGCAGGAAACTCTATACCACTTCAGACAAATGGTTATCCAACCTCTTCTTAAAAACTTCCAGTGTTGGAGCATTCACAACTTCTGCAGGCAAATTGTTCCACTTATTAATTGTTCTCACTGTCAGGAAATTTCTCCTTCATTCTAAGTTGCTTCTCTCCTTGATTAGTTTCCACCCATTGCTTCTTGTCCTACCCTTTGGTGCTTTGGAGAATAGCTTGACTCCCTCTTCTTTGTGGCAGCCCCTGAGATATTGGAACACTGCTATCATGTCTCCCCTATCCTTCTTTTCATCAAACTAGACATACCCAGATCCTGCAACTGTTCTTCATATGTTTTAGCCTCCAGTCCCCTAATCATCTTTGTTGCTCTTCTCTGCACTCTTTCTAGAGTCTCCACATCTGTTTTACATCGTGGTGACCAAAACTGGATGCAGTATTCCAAGTGTGGCCTCCTTACCAAGGCATTATAAAATGGTATTAACACTTCATGTGATCTTGATTCTATCCCTCTGTTTATGCAGCCTAGAACTGTGTTGGCTTTTTTGGCAGCTGCTGCACATTGCTGGCTCATATTTAAATGGTTGTCCACTAGGACTCCAAGATCCGTCTCACAGTTACTACTATTGAGTGAGGAATGATAGAGCTTCTCTGAAGATGCCTTATTATAGTAAGATAGATGATGCATTTATCTGTAAATAGCAAGGCCTTTATATTATATTCTTCCTGTCTAAAGGTGCAAAAGCTTCTCACTAAGAGTTTAAATTCAATACCCTTATCAAGATGTTGTCAATGCATGTTGCTCCAAGATGTAGACTGGATGAAAAGTCTACCTTTAAAGTTAATTGCACCGACAGGAAAACATGAGACTAATATCTTTTGGACTGTGAGTAGATTGCTGCCTTATGACTACCTTGAGATCGTAATTCATATGGCTCCATTTGGAAAGGATGTATAATTCCTTTTCTGAAGAATGGTAAACCAAGATTGAAGAACATATTTTGGGGTCCACAATAACTTAATATATGAAAAAAAATGCCCTTGAATTTACTTCAAATTAAAACCATTCTTGGACTAACATGGCTCTCTAACCCATATAAAATTTGGTTTTCTTCTAAGTACAGAACCCACATTTCCTTTCGCTGAGATATTTAAAGCAGAACAGGTTCTCAGCTTTGACTCAATCTATTTGCAGCTTGTAACATTTTTAATTCATACTATGTTGAACATAGTTCCCGATAGTCGTTCTTGTTTAAAGCTTATTAAAAGTGATTTTTAGTGTTGAGAAGTAATCTATTCAATCATTCATAACTAATGATATAGTAGAAAACTACAATCACCTCCTTGACATTTTTAGACTTATTTACTCATTTGCGCTTTACTCATTATTCTTAATTGTTTGCTATTTTTGGTTGTAGAGAGATTTTCTCTAAAATGCTTAATAAGATATTTAAAAAGTGAAGGTTGCTGGTTATGCTAATCCTTATTGTTAATCTTGTGGAACAAGCAGGACAACTGAAGACAAGATTTTGGCTGGTGGAGGCAGATAATCAGGTTCTTTTATCCATAAAAGATCAAGATGTGGAAAGTTCTATTACAATATCCATATGCTTATTTCTTTTCCAGTAGCTGCTAGATTAATTTTAGCATTATTTCCTTCTGTGGAAAGTACCCAATCTATTCTCCGCTAATCAGAACAGAATAGCAGTGTTGGAAGGGACCTTGGAGGTCTTCTAGTCCAACCCTCTACTCAAGCAGGAAACCCTATACCATTTCAGACAAGTGGTTGCCCAATCTTTTCTTAAAACTTCCAGTGTTGGAACATTCATAATTTCTGGAGGCAGGTTGTTCCAATGATTAATTGTTCTAGCTGTTGGAGAAATTTCTCCTTAGTTCTAAGTTGCTTCTCTCCTTGATTAGTTCCCATCCATTGCTTCTTGTCTTGCCTTCTAGTGCTTTGGAGAGTAGCTTGGCTCCCTCTTCTTTGTGGCAACCCCTGAGATATTGGAACATTGCTATCAGGTCACCCCTAGTCCTTCTTTTCATTAAATGTAAGGAGCCTTGGTAGTACAGTGGTCTAAACAGCAGGCAGCTGTTATTAAGACCAGCTGCCTGCAATTACTGCAGGTTCGAATCTCGCCAGGCTCAAGTTTGACTCAGCCTTCCATCCTTTCTAAGGTAGGTGAAATGAGGACCCAGTTTGTGGGGGAAATAAGCTGACTTTGTATAAATATACAAAAGGATGAAGGCTATTGCTTAGCACATTGTAAGCTGCCCTGAGTCTCCAGAGAAGGGCGGCATATAAATCAAATTAAAAAAAAAATATCTATTATTTTTAAAACATTCAGCATGTTGGCATTAAAAAGAGGGAGAACATAGTAGATTCGCAAGTTGACTGTAGTCTATTTGAAAGTCAAGTTCTGCTTTAAAATAATATTGTGTTTCCCCGAAAATAAGACCCTGTCTTATATTTTTTTGAACCCTGAAATAATATTATCAGGGGATGTCTTATTTTGGGGAAAATAGGGTATAGATAGAAAGATAGAGATAGAGATAGAGATAGGTAGAAATAGAGATAGAGATAGAGATAGAGATAGAGATAGAGATAGAGAGAGAGAGAGAGAGAGAGAGAGAGAGAGAGAGAGAGATAGTTTCCCCAAAAATAAAACCCTGTCTTATATTTTTTTGAACCCTGAAATAATGAATCTCACCAGGCTCAACGTTGACTCATCTTTCCATCCTTTCTAAGGTAGGTAAATTGAAGACTCAGTTTGTGGGGGCAATAAGCTGATCTTGTATAAATATACAAAAGTATGAAGGCTATTGCTTAACGCATTGTAAGCCGCCCTGAGTCTCCGGAGAAGGGCGGCATATAAATCAAATAATAAAAAAAAAAGCACTTGGCCTTATTGCCATGCGCTCAAAAGCCCGATTGGGCTTATTATCAGGGGATGTCTTATTTTGGGGAAAACAGGGTATCTGAGGATAGCTTTTCAATACCTTCATAAACACATGGCCTTCTTGAATTTTTTATACTAATCAGGAATCAGCTAATGTCACATGTTGTTGAAGCTCCCCTGTGAAATAACTATTGTCCGCTTAATTCGGTGACCATAGGAAGTCTTCTTTCCAAGGTTTCTTATGACGCCATTAAGAAACATTCAAGGAACAGGAGGATGGATTATATCTAATTCCTACTTGAATTACTCTTAAAACTTTTTTTTTTTTTAGATTTCTTGCTAAAAGTAGTAAGAAAATGCACAATTGTACTTTAGCTTCTGCATCACTTTGTTCCACACAGAGTGGTATTCAGCCGGTTCACCAGAACCGGTAGCAGAAATCATGGGTGGGCCCTGCCCACCTGCCCCGGCTCTATGCCATCCTATTTAGGCATGTTTTTGAGGCTGGGCAAATGTGCAGAAGGCACGCACACCAGCAAAGCACATGCACAGAAGGCTGGGCGCATGCGTGGATGGGGCGCGCTCACATTTGAGAACCGGTAGGGAAAGTAAGTGAATACCACTCCTGGCTCCACACCATAAATCTTTTTGTTCATTTTGAATCTTTCTAATAACTGGTAACAAGAACACAACTGACAGATATATCCTTAGGCTGTGAGTTGCTTAGTTGCTCTTTTGATGATTTTCTGATAATTCTGCTACAGAACCATTTGTGTTTGCTCACTCTTTTCTCTTCTGTGCAAAATTTCCTACGCTGAGATTCACAGAGATATTTTCGGGTGCAACCTGGGTTTACATCTCTTCCATCTTCTCAACCGGGAAGGTCTAATAAAATAATTTTTGAAATCCACATTAACTTTGACTTTAAATATCCATGCTATCCAAACCTCATTTTGAGATCTTCTGAATCAACTAACTACCTAAATTTATATGGCAAGGGGGAAAAAAATGTGACTTAAATAAATAATTTATTACAGGATGCAAATGAAAGAGAAAATAAATTGGGTTTATTAAAAGTATACTTCACAGCTTGTTGTTTTGGGCTGGATGAAAGGATAGATTTGCTAAGAAACAAGAGGCTTTTAAATCATGTTTTTTTTTCCCCCTTAGCATATAAATTTAAATAATATCTTTCTGCCTTTTAAATTGTACATCAGTTGTCAAAACAGGTATCGTCCAAAACAAAAACATCATTCTTGGCAAAACCTTAATTTTTATCGTAGAAATTCTCCCCAACAGTTACAATGTTAGTTTCTCCAGTAACATACCCTTCTGAATTTCATTCCATGTCATAACATAATTTTTTGAAATGTACACAGTTCATACAGTATGTGTCATAGATATGCCCGTATTTTACTTTCTTCTCAGTTAAAAAAAACACAGTTTCCTCCATCAGTTCTAGCTGATTTCATTCCGTATATTTTTATGAACACTTTTTTTTTCATTGTAGGGTTTTCAGTAAAATACCCCAGCAAACCACCTCCTCTTTCCTACCAGTATGGATGTGTTCCAGAATCAAAGTTAAGTTGAGGAAGATGCAAGGCGAATAATGTACCCTTGGGAAGCTGAACAGAGACAGCTTTCCACTTTGGTAACTGAAATGAAAGTTGGGATGAAGAACGTTAAATAAGCATTAGATAATGTCTGTGTATTGAGTTTTTTGGGGCATATCTATGGGGAAAAAAACGATTTCCATGTTAAAAGCAGAGAAGAAAGGTCAGCAGAAATTAATATTTTGAAGCATAAAAGAACTAGATTCTGAATTTAGTTGCAGCCTAAATATTGTTTTGTACCAAATCCATATCAGTCAGACCTTAAAACTAGGTTATAATCTTTCTTTCTTTCTTTCTTTCTTTCTTTCTTTCTTTCTTTCTTTCTTTTCTTTCTTTCTTTCTTTCTTTCTTTCTTTCTTTCTTTCTTTCTTTCCTTCCTTCCTTCTTTCTTTCTTTCCCTCCCTCCCTCCCTCTCCCTCCCTTTTCTTTCTTTCTTTCTTTCTTTCTTTCTTTCTTTCTTTCCTTCTTTCTTTCCTCCCTCCCTCCCTCCCTCCCTCTCCCTCCTCCCTCTTTCTTTCTTTCTTTCTTTCTTTTCTTTCTTTCTTTCTTTCTATCTTTCTTTCTTTCTTTCTTTCTTTCTTTCTTCCTGCCTTCCTGCCTTCTTTCTCTTTTTCTCTTCCTCTCTCTCTTCTTCTCTCTTTCTTTCTCTCTCTCCCTCGCCCTCTCCCTCGCCCTCTCTCTTTCTTTCTTTCTTTCTTTTTTTCTTTCTTTCTTTTCTTTCTTTCTTTCTTTCTTTCTTTCTTTTTCTTCTTTCTTTCTTTCTCTGCCTTCCTGCCTTCTTTCTCTTTTTCTCTTCCTCTCTCTCTTCTTCTCTCTTTCTTTCTCTCTCTCTCCCTCTCTCCCCCCTCCCTCCCCCTTCTCTCTCTCTCCCTCCCTCCCTCTCTCCCTTCCTTGCCTTTCCTTTTCTCTAGAATATAATCCTAAACACATTATCTGAAACTATGTATTTCAGGAGTGTTCCTATTAAAGAAAGAACATTATTTTTATTGTTTCACCTGGGTTCATATAACACTCAGGTGAAAAATAGTTCCAGGCAACAGTATTTAGGACATTTGCAAAATAATAGTAATAGCAACAAACAACGATAAGCAGCTGGTTTGGATTTGGAGTGGGTGAAGGAATAATTAGGAATGAAATAATTCCTTTTAAATATGAAATGATATGATTCCTACCCTGCTTGATATCGGCAGCACAAGCTTTCCTGTATGCATCAGAAGCTGAGTGTGACTTTTAATTGCATAATTACACTAGAAGCTGAAGTCATTTACACACAGGAGTCAGGGGTGGGTTCTACTTACCTTTACTATCAATTCACAGTGAGGCCGCACGTGTGTGCATGCACAGAAGCGTTTTGATGACGTTGGGGTCAGTGGGTGGAGCCTCCCGCCAGTTTTACTACCAGTTCTATAGAACCGGTGCGAACCGGGGGCAACCCACCAATGACAGGAGTTTTGGCTGATTGCCACTCGTTTGTGGTAAATTTAGAGTTCAGTTGTAACATGACTGCTGCAGTGATGGGTTTCAAATTTTTTTACTACCGGATCTGTGGGCATGTCTTGGTGGGCGTGGCATGTCTTGGTGGGCGTGGCAGGGGAAGCATACTGTAAAATCTCCATTCCCACCCCACTCCAGGGGAAGGATACTGTAAAATCTCCATTCCCTCCCCAATCCAGGGGAAGGATACTGTAAAATCTCCATTCCCACCCCACTCCAGGGGAAGGATACTGCAAAATCCCCATTTCCTCCCAATTAGCTGGGATTCGGGAGGCAGAGAATAGATGGGGGTGGGGCCAGTCAGGATTTTTACTACCGGTTCTCCAAACTACTCAAAATTTCCACTACCGGTTCGCCAGAACTGGTCAGAACTGCTGAAACCCACCTCTAGTTTGCTGCCTTCATATAGGAAGGCACGAAAAAAAAAAGCACAGAAATTGCCTTCTGTGTGAGCATACTATAATGTTCGAGATCTTGTAGAGTAGAGTGTGTCTTCTACTACAGTGGATGCTTAGCATGATACAAGAGTGGTTACAAGCTTCTTGTGTTCATGTGCATGACATGATGAACCGAGTAAGAACATTTCTGTAAGTCCCAACTGCACATTTTTTTCATTGGTAGTGTAGAAAGTTAGCACCCACCCCTCTCCTAGAAAAATGAAATATTTTGAAAAATATTAAAAAGGCAGAATATAATGGTTCCCTGGATGAGAAATGGAGAAACATGCTTTTTTAGAGGGAGAAAGCAGCCTCCGCCTTTCTTAATAGCACTTTATCAGCACTTAAGAGATAAAGAGATAGACAGCTCTATTCATAGGCAAAGCAAATACTGCAGGCAAAAATCCATTCAAGACAGGATATTTTGAAATTTCCTGCAGCAAAGTCTGAACAAAGGCAGAGTGATAGGATTAGCCCACACTCAAGATCCAAACCAGGACAAAGCCATTAAGCCATGACAGGAATTGCCAAACACAAGCTCCTTCATTGCATCATCTCAGCAGTCCAAACTTCAACCAAACCGGGAGCTCAGACAACCTATAGAGCCAGCTATGACCCTTACATAACCCCAACATGGCCCCATAGGAGTCTGACAACAGCCAATAGAATACATGTTGTTGCATGGGAACAGGAAGCTCAAGTACAAAGACCAAGAGAAGGTATAAAAACCCCTCACTCTCAACTTCATGTGGTCAGCTGCCCAGAATGACCCATATAGTTCTGCTTCATCATTAAACCCTCTTTCCAATCATCCTCCAGCCTCCATTTTGTCTCCAGTGCCTTTCTCCTGGCTTGGAACTGAACGAGATGGATATTTCTTCCCACAGCAAATTTCTTAACAGCAAATTTGAACTTCCATTTATCCAATCATTGTCCTTGACAGCCCACTGACTTCTTCTTCATTGTCCCTTTTGTCAATCCACCCCACCTCCCCATACCCTGGATTAATTTCTCTTTCCAGTGTTATATGGCAAATTTTCTTAGCCGGCACTCAAAAAAAGGAGGACACCTCAAGAGATTCCAGATTTTTAGAATGTATCTTATTAATCACAAATGCTGAAATACATTTGAATAGTGACACAAGGTGTTATGTACCAAATAAGGAGTGAGCTATAGGCTTCACTCAGGTCCTCCAAAATGGCGGGAAAATACTTAAAGCTCATTGGTTAAGTCCTCTGACAGCCCTCTATAAAAAGGGACACTGCCAGACAAGCAGGTTGTTGGGTTGTACTTGTCTACTAATAAAGAGCTGTTGTTACTGAAAGAGCTGTGTCCGTCTCTTCCATCGTCTAACACAAGGAGCTCACACGTATCACAGCTCAGCCAACGATCTTTACAGAGTGGCTTACAGATATATTTTGCCCATGGTCCTAAGTCCACCATTTATATTTATAGTCCTCTTTCCTAACATGGGTATAGGGTAGATAATTATAGTGAAAGGAAAGTTCTTAAGGGTCTCAGAACTGTGGCTTTGCAGTTTGAATGGACATCCATCTCCATAATTGCTTCATTCTTGATCATGCTGTGTATTATGAGAATTGAATCCCAGATATCTGGAGAGTGTCAGATTGAAGAAAGCTAACCTAATAATTGTTTTGCATCACTCAAAGTATTAGAAATATTTTCTCTCTGCACACTCTTACGCTGCTCTAACCTTTCTTTGAATCATTTACAGCCCATCTAAATTTCACAGATTTTCCTTCCTTCCATACTTCCTGCCTAACGGAGAAAAAAAAAAACAATTTATAAGACTGTAGGTAGATATTCTCAGGTCATCTTCATAACAATGGTCAGACATGATGGCTTCTGATTTCAGAACAGGAACATATCAAAGGAACATTCCTTTGTGGTGTTTTTGGCATCTGTGCCAGTGGTGGGTTGCCCCCGGCTTGGACCAATTCTATAGAACCGGTAGTAAAACTGGCAGGAGGCTCCGCCCCTGGATGTCATCAGAAGCGATCTGCGCATGTGTGCGCAGGCACGATGCGAATCGGTAGTAAAGGTAAGTAGAACCACCCCGATCTGTACCTGTACTGAATTGTATTGCTGTAATAAAATTAAATATTAGAGCCTTGATAGTACAGTGGTACTATCTGTTATTAACACCTGTTATTAACACAGCTGCCTGCAATTACTTCTGGTTCGAATTTCTCCAAGGCTCAAGGTTGACTCAGCCTTCCATCCTTTCTAAGGTAGGTGAAATGAGGACCCAGTTTGTGGGGGCAATAAGCTGACTTTGTATAAAATATACAAAAGTATGAAGGCTATTGCTTAACACATTGTAAGCTGCCCTGAGTCTCCGGAGAAGGGTGGCATATAAATGAAATTAAAAAAATATATATTGTATAAATGTATTTGTACAGTAGAATTAGGTCAACTCAGTTCTGTGTACTTTCAGCTGTCTCTCATTTGCATACATTATTTTTATTATTTGCGAGTCAATCAGAGAAACTTTGATTCAATTACCATTTCCTTCCTTTGTTTCCCTGTTCAGTAGATATTATTTTCACAACTGACCCCTAATTTTGCTTTATTAATAATCAGCTGTTGTTTGTTTCAAGATGTTAACTTTGTACAAATGGTAATTATAGTGTGCTTATGATTCTGTTGACAATTAATGCTTGGATTTTTCAGAATTCAGCAAGACAATCATTGCAGGTGTGAAGCAGGGGTGGGTTCTACTTACCTTTACTACTGGTTCGCAACGGGGCCACGCGCTCGTAGAAGCTTCCGCGCATGCACAGAAGCGTTCTGATGAAGTCGGGGTCGGTGGGCGGAGCCTCCTGCCGGTTTTACTACCGGTTTTATAGAACTGGTGCGAACTAGGGGTAACCCTCCACTGGTGTGAAGAAATCCAAGCTCTATGCATTTATTTTTGCTGTTTTCTTAGAAGCCATTTTCGGGAGTGCATTTAGACTGATATTTATTTTATTTTTATTTATTTAATTTATCAAGTTTATTTGCCACCCAACTCCGAGTGGTTTTTACTGAGTAGTGAAAATGTATCAATTGCGATTCCCATTGGAAAACTGGCATGGAAGTTCTTCTGAAAGTTTGAGAAGGTATTCTAGACACCATTAATACCAGAAGTTCTTGAATCTCAGATATCACTGAGAACCTCAAAAGAAGCTTCTGGGGAAGACAGTAAATGATTTTTTTAAAAAAAATTATTAATTGTGGTTAAATAAAGTTGTTGCAAACTTATTCTGGCCATCTACTGTACATATCTTTGGAATTCTAGAAGAAGCAAAGGAAAGCAAATTTTCTTTGCTTTATTGTTGCCTTGATTCAGAAAGAAAACTATAGAATATTTAAAGGGAAACACTAAGTGGACTATTTTCCAGCTTTATTTATTTTTTTCAGGTATCTGGTAAGCTCTGCCCATTCTTTATATTTGCTGTGAGAAATTAAAATGCAAACACGGCACACTCTTTCTTTGCAGGTAAATATTCTCCTTTCCTTAATTCTTTAGTAGAAAATTCCAATGTTCACTGGAAGGCAGATTACCAGTTCAGAAAGTTCGATTTTCCAGATGTTGTCCTAGTCTTTTTTTCCTTCCCTTTTCCAGACTGGCTTCTCTATTTTGAATTGTAGCAAAAGAAACCCACTCAGTTCATTTACTACAGACTTTCTGAATTTGGACCCCCCCAAATCAAATATCCTTATTGCAACCTTTGACCAGCTTTTACAATAAAGAAGAGAAACAATTTAACAATCCATTATTAGAGGGAAAACAATAGGACAATAAAACGATATATCAAATTAAAAGTTTTCTGCACTTGCCTGACTTGGTGAAGGTATTTGACCACCTCACATGTGATTAGAGTGCACTACTGCAGGCTAATTCTGCTGGCTGCTGGCTGCCTGCAGTTTGGCAGTTCGAATCTCACCAGGCTCAAGGTTGACTCAGCCTTCCATCCTTCTGAGGTCGGTAAAATGAGGACCCAGATTGTTGGGGGGAATATACTGATTCTGTAAACCACTTACAGAGAGGGCTGTAAAGAACTGTAAAGCAGTATATAAGTCTAAGTAGAAGGGCGGCATATAAATCGAACCAATAAATAAATAAATAAATAAATAAATAAATAAATAAATAAATAAATAAATCTATTGCTAAACATAAAATTAATCAGCATGTCCCTCAAATTTGAGGGTCATTGGAAACTTCAGAAAATGTGGGCCCATGATTTTGAAAAAGGAAAGAGATACTCAATTTAACCCTTAACCACAGACATATTATTTCGGCTATGCTATCAGAGACATGAGGTCATAATGACCTCAGTAGCAAAAAGACATTCAATGTTTTCATGGTTGGATCTAAAAATTGATGTGTAAACCAGTAAACCAACAAATGTATTGATCTCTACCAAATCTACATCGCGCAGGTCACTTTTTGTTTCTCCATCCTTGAACTTCAATCTTTCTTCTCTAATTTTTACACTGGTCCACTGAATGATGGCACTAATAATTTCATTAGAAAATAATAATTTCCGAATCTCTAGAGGAGTAGGTCAATTTCCAAGATTTCTATCTGCTGGCCGTAGTCCAGGTAAATTGCACAACAATATTGTGACTAGCAGTTCTGGATCTATTGCTTCCAAAAGGTGCAGAAGACCATTTGAATTTGTTCTGGCCATATAAGTTATTGCACAACATAGATTGTACCTGGTCATCAATTTCATTGGGACCTTCATTATCGCTGATGTCAGAATTGGTAGCTGTGGGTTCCTCATCATCCATTGCAAAATTTTCATCACAGTCTGATTCCATTTCACTCAGATCACTCTCTGCTTCTCCATACCATGTTAGAACAATTTCTTTGAAGGTTGGATCACCAAATCACACTCTTTTTGGTGGAAAACTTGGCCCTG
Organism: Pantherophis guttatus; assembly: GCF_029531705.1. The sequence goes on along the minus strand of NW_026844017.1, from coordinate 11,611,900 downwards.
ACTTTATAAAAAAAAATATGTTAACAAAGATCTGTGGTCAAAATGACTGAAACTCAAATATAAATGCCGCTACCGAAAACACCAAAGAACTGATGCAAGTCCGTTGCCTGAGCCTGGGTTATCAACAGATGCAGACTCTGAGAGTGAGAGAGAGGAGTTGGCAAGGCCTCCCTCTCCAGGTCCCTCCACTCTGGCAATGCCTCCGGAGGACACCGAAGGCCAAGAGATAGGCCCAGAGCCAAGCATGTCCCCGCAGCCACAGGTGGACAGCGATGAAGGAGATAAGTGCTGCCTGGATCCTCGACAGTGGTGCAGGGAGAAGCGTGCGCAGCAGAGGGGAAGGCGTGCCAGAGATTAGCTGAGTCACTGGACCACACCCCACAGGGTATAAATGTGGGTGTGGTGGCCAGTTCAGTTTGTGATGAGCAAAAACTAGAAATAAACCATGATCTCTGTGTTACTGGACTTCTGCCTGCCTTGTCGGACTGCATTTGGACTAATCCTTGTATTGCTGAAACTTTGCCTGCTTTATCGGAATGCTTGCAGTCTAATCTTTGTTTTGTGTGAGTAAAGTCTGAATTGGCAGCTAGCCACTGGGTTGCTGCCAGCTTTATCTTCAAAGACTTTGTTGTGTGGCTTATTAACTCCGGGCCGTCTGTGTGTGTGTGTGTGTGTGGGACGGGGACAGAACACTCTTATTGGCGGGAAAACAAAAGCTATTCGCAACCAGAATGGTCCATTTCTAAAAAATAGGGGTGTTCCAAACATTTTGGAAAACTGTTGCAGTCACTATGACCGCAGGTCTGTGGTTATGGGTTAAAATGGGGGTGTAGAGCTCTTTGAACCTAGCCATCATGGATAATGCAATATCTGACAGTTTGTAAATTGCAGTTTTTAGAAACAGTCCTTAAATGAGGGATTTGCTATTAGATTTTCTGGCGTCAAGTTTCAGACAAGAGAAATAACAATTTGAGAGAATTACAAGGGCCAGAATTTGCTCAAGAAGGGTTATCTACTTAATTCTTCAAGGGAGTTTAAATAGAGATGATACATCTATGGTGCTAGGGGATAATTGATTTGATGGCTGAATGACTTCTTCAGGAATGTCCTTTGGGATCAAAGGTTCCATCCAATTTTAATTCTTAAAGACACAAGGAGTTCAAGGGAAGATTAATGTACTGGAAGCTCACTGGGATGGCCGTTTTATTTTAAAGGAGATGACATGCAATCAGAAAAGGAAATAGGAAGAATAGCTTTCCAATTTGCATTCTGTATAAATACGCTGCTTCCAAGAACGGGATGGAGTGGGGATACAGGATAATCTGATTTAGGACAAGTTTGACTGCCCCGATTATATTCACCCCACTATGGAATTCTGATTTACATAAATGTTCACTACTCTTTTAATTGCGTTTCTATTTCGTGTTATATTTTACAGCCACAATCTATAGCTGTAATTGAAAGAGTCTTAATTTTTAATCAGGAAGATTTTAATGCATAAAAATATGCATCATTTTAATGTGACAGAAATTTACTGTGCTGAGTATAGAGCTGCTGACATGGAAATACAAAGATAGAAAGTTGTTAACTCTGAAGAAATTATATTTGAAAAGTAATCGTTTCCTCGGAACTTATAAAAAGATGTTTGCCAAAATTCTTTTAACTCCTGAAATTCCAATGCCATGGCAAAATCTCTAGACAGCTGAAGATTAAGTGGTTTTTTGGTTTTTTGTTTTTTTTTACATCTTTGGAACTTCCTTGCAGAATTTGATATTTGATGAACATTACTTGAAATTTTAGGTTTGAAGTTGCGACTTGAGTTTAGAAGCAACCATTATTCCTGAAATGGTAATTGATTAAGGGCATCCAAAACTCTTGCTGAACAATCATTAACTTTAGTTTTGTTCAAATACCGTGTTTCCCCAAAAATATGACCCTGTTTTATATTTTTTTTGAACCTTGAAATAAGCGCTTGGCCTTATTTTCAGGGAGGTCTTATTATTTTGGGGCGTGTGGAGTAAGATGGGGCTCCTCTTGCCATCTTACCTGATATCCAGCTCTGTGTTTAAATATTTTTAAGGAGGACTTATTTTGGGGGGGGGAGGCTTATTTCAGCGCATGCTCTCAAAAGCCCGATTGGTCTTATTATCAGGGGATGTCTTATTTTCAGGGAAACAGGGTATTTTCCTTTTACTATTAACGAGTAAGTGTAATACAACATGTTCTTTCATAATCTTAACAAAGTAAGTTAGCAACCTTACACAGCAAACAAATTGCAGGCATCAGACTGTATAGTATGATCAGTATTGTGCTTCTTAAACAGGCTCCGCCCCCCCAGGGGTGGTATTCACTTACCTTCCCTACTGGTTCACAAATGGGAGCACCCGCACCACCTCCATGCATGCGCAGGAGCTTCTGCACATGCGCAGAGAGTCAAAAACGGGACTTGATGATGTCCGGGCAGCTGGGTGGAGCCTCCTACAGCTGCCGCTACCGGTTTGCCTGAACCAGATAGAACTGGCTAAATAGCACTACTGTTTTCCCCCCACACCTTAATTGTGAATAAAATCTATTTTCATCAAGAAGGAAGAAAACAAGTTTACCATCCTTCCTTTCACCACCTCCAAGCAGCTCTTCAAATATTGCCATTTATTTCTTTAATTCTTCTCCTCTCTCTTTTAGAATCATCTTGGCTCCATTCAACCAGACTTTCTTGGTCTTCTCCTTCGTCTTCTTTCAGGTTAAATAGCTAGGAGGAATTTGCTGCAGGCTTTTATTTTGAGAAAGTTCCTGGGAGACCAGCAGCTGTCTCCAAGGAAAACAGAACAGAAACGGACTCCATTCAAGATTGTAAACCTTGGATTGTATCATCCAAGGTTCAGAAAGAAAAATCCAATGCATTCAACAGTTTTAACAGAATCACAGAGTTGGAAAGGGCCTTGGAAGTCTTCTAGTCGAACTCCCTGCTGAAGCAGGAAACTCTAAAACACTTGACTATTACTATTAATCTTCTCATCATTCCTATCATCCATCTCCTCCCAGTTATGATTGTATGACTGTAACTTTGTTGCTGTATTTTTACGATATTGATTGTTTCCTAGTATGATTTGATTGCTTATTTGTACCCTATGACTATCATTAAGTGTTGTACCGTATGATTCTTAATGAATGTATCTTGTCTTTTATGTACAATGAGTGCGTATGCACCAAAGACAAATTCCTTGTGTGTCCAATCACACCTGGCCAATAATCTAATCTAATTGAATCTAATCTAATCTAATCTAATCTAATCTAATCTAATCTTGATCTTGATCTTGATCTTGATCTTGATCCTGATCCTGATCCTGATCCTGATCCTGATCCTGATCCTAATCCTGAGACATTGTGCTGGTGAGTATGGACTGAGTGAGCTTTTTGCTTTCCCCCCCCCCCACCTCCCCATCCCGATCCAGCGGGGTGCAGACAGGCTGAAAATGAGGCATTTCCATCTGCACATTTCTTTTTTTTTTCCCTAGCCTCTTTTTGCCAGCTTGCACTCAGCAGGCAGTCCCGAACTTTAGATGGACTTTTATTTTGTCAGCCCAAGAGGGGGAGAAGGGGCTCGGAATGGTACGTAGGAAATCACCCTGTCTCTGCAACATTTGCCCGCCTGCGTCGCCCCATCTTGCCATAAGTGACATCAAGTTGGCCACACCCACTCAGTCACATGACCACCCAACCAGCCAGGCCCACCCAATCAGTCATTAAGAAGGACCAGTTGTTAAATTAGTGGGAATCCCACCACTGATGTCACCCCTTCTCCTTCTCTTTGTTAGACACGTCATACCCAGTTCCTGCAATCATTCATTCTATGCTTTAGCCTCCAGTCCCCTAATCATGTTTGCCACTCTTTCTTTCCAGAGTCTCAACAGCTTTTCATGGTGTATCATGCTGACCAAATGCAAACAACTCACTTCTTGTTGAAGAGGCAGCATTAGATTTTTTTTTTTTGTTTAGTTTTGTTCTACCTCCGATTTACAGAATTTATGTCTTTGAGACCAATTTTGTGTCTGTAACATTAGCTCAAGGTCTACGGATGAAATAGGATGCACCCTTGTGCTCTATAAAAAGCAAGTACAATATTATATGTAGCTCAGGCTTTCACAAAGCTGTGTTGCAAAGACTTTCTCGGATAGTGTACCCTTCCTTAACCTTTAGACTGAAATAACAGAGAGGATTTGCTGTATCTATAGCAGTCATAGAATGTAGCGGTGACATTCTCTATCCTTTTTTTTTTTTTTTGAGTTTTCAGAAATGACAGCTCGAGAACTATAAGGGGAGTGCAATTCCACTTGGTGTCTGTTTGTTTGAATCCCAGGGAATGCTATCAACTCGTTTGCAGGCTATGGAATAATAATGGCATTTTATTTTACGACCTTAAGCAATCAAAGGAAAAGATACTTCTGATTAGTGCAATCTTCCATTTGTTCCTGCCCTTATGGATTAGACTGAACCACGCGTGAACTTTTGCTGCTCTTGTTAGAATCCGTTGAACTTCTAAAAAGCCACACAAATCTTTGAATTACATAGATTGCTTATGTCCCAGAGAAAAGGGTGGACAAATTCCACGGAGGCCGTAAATTGTTTAGTTGCTCATTATTACATGTTTTTGTAGATTTGATCTTATTCTTTTCTTCTGAATTTTCTTCGAGACCATCTTCTACCACATAGCTTCCAGCAACTGGTAAAATCCCATAGATTTGGTCTCCTCTGGGTCCCGTCAGCTGGCGGGCCCACGGGGGAGGGCCTTCTCTGTGGCTGCCCCAGCTCTCTGGAACCAGTTACCTCCTGAGATCCGGACCATCCCCACCCTATTGGCCTTCAGGAAAGCGGTGAAGACCTGGCTTTTCCAGCAGGCCTGGGGCCGTTGATCTCACTGTTGCAATCTTGCGAGATCCGGCCATGAATGGTGTGCATGGGTTTTTAATGTTTTTAAAATGTTTTTATAATATTTTAAAATAATTTTTCTATGTTCATTGTTCTCATTATTTTTGCTGTAAGCCACCCAGAGTCCCTTGGTAGTTGGGCGGCATAGAAATGCGACAAATTAAATTAAATTCTTGATACTGAGGTTTTTTCGATAATTGAAGATTCTGTTTACTATACTGGATCAGAGGCAGCATTTTTTGGGGGGACTTCCATGGATTGCTTGAGCTGTCAGAATGGCAACCCAGTTAAACCAAAGCGGCTGGCTTGCATTTTAAAAAAAACCCTTACTGGGATTAATGGAATGTAGTGAGGTGATGAATTCCCAGGATGGAGGGACAGAATGGGACAAATCACTAGACTCAACTCACTGTGGCCAACTCATCATGACCAACTCACCACAGCAAATTCTCCACAGCAAGAACAACTCACTGCTGGGCAATTTAACAATTCAAGTTAACAATTCAATTTAATTATTTAAAATATATTATATGAAATATATTATATGATATATTATATATGATAATAACACCAATCAGGCTTTTTGAGTGCATGTGCTAAAATAAGCCCCCCGAAAATAAGCCCTCCCGCAAAATAAACCCTGCCCAAAAATAAGCCCTCCCCGAAAATATTTAAATGCATGCACAGCTGGTCCCCGCCATTTCCTCTGGTTCGGATTAAGGAGACACGCACCCCAAAATAATAAGACCACCCCGAAAATAAGGCTTGCTTATTTCGGGGTTCAAAAAAATATAAGACAGGGTCTTATTTTTGGGGAAACATGGGTATTGTCCAATAAGGTTTTAAAAATGAGCAATTGAGCAGCAGATCTAACAGCTGTAGAACTTGACCTCCAGTCCTTGAAGGCTCGGCTATAAATAGGACAGGAACAAAAGTCTCCTGTCTTCCATGAAAAAGGAGACTTTGGGGTTCATCATGCAAATGTGTTGACCCCGTAGATGCTATGCATTCTTCAAACAGACACCTACCTTCAAAAGTGACAGCCACAATAATGTGACAAATGAGCCAAGCATCTGCACACGTGTGACACTCCTTTGCTGAGAATGTTGGCATGATTGAATTAAAATGACCTTTTTTTCTGACAAGGATAATGTAATCAAATGATCGGGATGAGGACATGGAAGGGGTTGCGGGAGGCAGGAAAGCTGGGTGAAGCTGCGGGAATGGTCTAGATGCTCTATTCTAATTTAGCAGTCATATAAACTAGCGTCATCTTAATCATCCCATCCAGGCTGGTGCCGAAGCTCTCATTTCGACAGTGCTTGACCGAAAGACCACAGAAATATATTTTACGAGTCTCAACGGGCAGCCAAAAAAAAAAAAAAGAGAAAGAGAGAGAGAAGGCGGGAGGCAAAAGATAACATCTCATCATCTTTCTGCATGATTAGTTCGTAGGTAAAAACTGTATCAACCTTTAATGAATATTGATATCGGAATTAAAGATGCGGCACTTACTGTTTACTTTACCGGCCATAAAGTTTGGCTTTGCTTTCTAATTGATTCTTTCTCCCCCCCACCACCCTCCTTTCTTAAAAAGAGGAAGATGGATTGCAAACCTCTTTTTTTTTTTTTTTTTTTATTGATGAGAGAATTATGCAGGAGAAGAATAATCAAATCTTTCCAACTGTCTTTTTGGGTATCAGGTGCTAGCCTGAAATGAATTGTTTCCCGAGCCTTGTCACCTAGCTATGCAATAAGCAATTGGCAAGGGGCTTATGGATTTTTAATTGCATTCATCAGGCCTTAAAAAACTCACAATAGGTGGCTGGTTTTTGTTTTTCCCCCAATCTGCGATGAGAGTCTCCTAGCAAAATATATTTCGGCATCATAGAAGTTATTGGGTTCATCATCAACCCAGAAATCTGTACTAAACCACACATTTTATTTCCTTTAATAGAAAATTGTATTTTGTAACATGCAAAATAATATATTGTAGCTGGGCAAACGACTTCGATAATATGACTTTCCCTGATCTTGGGATTTTGAATGTTCTCAGAGGCTTTGATCATCAAAAGAACTTGTGGTAGTTCTTAGGAACAGTATATAATCCCAATCCTAACCCTAACATGACTTCTAAAATAGCTGTGTGTGAAGGAATCCTGATGTCCAGTGGTGGAATGCTGCCGGTTTAACAACCTGTTCGGTGAGCGCCCGCTTCGCGCTTGCACGCATGTGCCTAAGGTGCTTGAGCGCAGCGCTGAAAATGGAGCATTTAGAAACTCAGCTGCTTACCTTCCAAATCAGCAACGGTAAATAGAACAGCAAGGGGGGGGGGAAATCAGCTGTGTCGCGTGATTGAGATGAGCTACAAAGCAGGAAATAAAGAACAGGATAGAGCGGTGGCAGGTGGGCGTGGCCAACTGATTATCAGTGCTACCGGTTTACTCGAACCAGTCCGAACCGGCTGAATTCCACCTCTGCTGATGTCACCTTGAATTTTAAGGTAGCAAAATTCTAAGGTTCTCCTTAGGATTAAGGAGATATGGAATATTGGCAGTGGATATATATCCATGATGGCAAACCTATGGACGCGTGCCACATATGGCATGCAGAACCCTCTCTGCGGGCACGTGAGCCGTCGCCCAGCTCAGCTCCACTGCGCAGGCACGTGCACTTCCCGGCCAGCCAGCTGATTTTCGGGTCTCTGCCCTGCAAGCGGGAGACGTGTGCATATGCCCGGGTGGGGGGGGGGCTACCTTTCTCAATTTCTGCTGCCTGTGCCTTCCCAGATCTCAGAAGATTTGGGATGTGAGGCCAAAAGGGGCAGGTGTCACATGCGCATGTGCAGGGGGGAGTGCGGGGGGAGCATGTGCATGCATGTGGGGGAGGGGAGCACTGGGGGGGTCACATGCATATGTGCAAGGGGGTGGGGCGTGCAGGAGGGGCATTGCATTATGGGTGTGGGCATGAACACATGTGCGATAGCATGTGCACACACACTTTTGGCACCCAAGGAAAAAAAGGTTAGCCATCACTGATATATATATATATATATATATATATATATCCCCATATTTGGGGATATCTGGACGTATCTGGATCCGTTCCAGTCGGGCTTCAGGCCCGGGTACAGCACGGAAACGGCATTGGTCGCGTTGGTTGATGATCTCTGGAGGACTCGGGACAGGGGGTGTTCCTCTGTCCTGGTCCTGTTAGATCTCTCAGCGGCTTTTGATACCATCGACCATGGTATCATGCTGCACCGGTTGGAAGAGTTGGGGGTGGGAGACACTGTGTTGCGGTGGTTCTCCTCCTTTCTCTCTGACCGGTCGCAGTCTGTGTTGACAGGGGGACAGAGGTCGACCCCGAGGCCCCTCATATGTGGGGTGCCGCAAGGGTCGGTCCTCTCGCCTCTCCTGTTCAACATTTATGTGAAGCCGCTGGGCGAGATCATCCGTGGTTTCGGGGTGGAGTACCATCAGTACGCTGACGACACCCAGCTGTACATCTCCACCCCGGATCACCCCAACGATGCCCTTGAAGTGATGTCCCGGTGCCTGGAGGCCGTACGGATCTGGATGGGGAGGAACAGGCTCAGGCTCAACCCATCCAAGACTGAGTGGCTGTGGTTTCCGACGTCCCGATATAGTCAGTTGATGCCATCACTGACTATTGGGGGCGAATCATTGGCCCCCACGGAGAGGGCTCGCAACTTGGGCGTCCTCCTGGACTCACGGCTGTCTTTAGAAGAGCACTTGACGGCCGTGACCGGGAGGATTTTTCATCAGGTTCGCCTGATTCGCCAGTTGCGTCCCTTTCTGGATCGGGACTCTTTACGCACGGTCACTCATGCCCTTGTCACCTCCCGCCTGGACTATTGCAACGCTCTCTACATGGGGCTCCCCTTGAGGAGCACCCGGAGGCTCCAACTGGCGCAGAGTGCGGCCGCGCGGGTGGTAATGGGAGCGACATGGCGTTCCCATGTAACACCTCTCCTGCGCGAGCTGCACTGGCTCCCGGTGGTCTTCCGGGTGCGCTTCAAGGTTTTGGTTACCACCTTTAAAGCGCTCCATGGCTTAGGACCCGGGTACTTGCGGGACCGCCTACTACCACCAATAGCCTCCCACCGGCCGGTACGCTCCCATAGAGAGGGGCTCCTCCGGGTGCCGTCAGCCAAACAATGCCGACTGGCGGCCCCCAGGGGGAGAGCCTTCTCTGTGGGGGCACCTACTATCTGGAACGAGCTCCCCCCAGAGATACGGAGGATCCCGGATCTGCGCACCTTCCGCCGCGCCTTAAAGACCTTACTATTTCACCAGGCCGGCCTGGCCTAATTTTCCCCCTCTTTTATAAAAGATTTTAAAATTTTAAATATTTTTTAGTATTTATATATTCAATTTTAAATTGGTTTTAAAAGTTTGGGGTTTTAAATTTGTCGGGGCCAAAATTATTTAATTTGATTTTATTCTATTTTTTAAATTTTGTATTGTATGTGTTTTTATTGTTTGGCTGTGCACCGCCCTGAGTCCTTCGGGAGTAGGGCGGTATAGAAATCTAATAAATAATAATAAAAATAATAATAATAATATTTATTTTTTTTCTCTTTTATACCTCGTTGCTGTTTTTGACATAATATAGATTTATTCTGGTTGTTTTATAAAACATAAATAAATAAATAAATAAATAAAACTGGAGTGAAAAGTTCCCCTTGCTTGGATATCAGAATATTGTTTTCCTTTGCCTTGTTTATTGTCTCCTTAAAATCCTTTGCTGGAACAAAAGCAATTAAGCATATGGAACATAGGAAGGAAGAGCTCTAGGCAATGTCTTCTACCTATATCTGTCTTTTGGTTTCAACTTCACAAAACTTCTCAAAAGGTTTTCCATTTGTATGATAAAGGCTGCTGTTACATGGCTACATATTTTCTTCATCTGCTTTTAAAGGCGACTAACAGGCTTCAGGTGGGTCTGATGGCTCAGTGATTAAAGACGTTGAGGTTATCAGCTAGAGAGCTGACAGGCTGGGTTCGAAACCTGAGTTCCATTGCAACAGGATGAACTCCAGTTACTTGCTCCAGCTCCTGCCACCCTAGGAGTTTGAAAGCATGCAAGCTTTTCCATTTGTATGGTAAAGGTTGCTGTAACATGGCTATAAATGTGAGTAGATAAATAGATACCACTTCGGTGGGAAGGTAACAATGTCCCATAGCATATAGCCATGTTAGCCACATGATCATAGAAATGGTCTTCGGACAGTGCTGGCTTCTTCAGCCAAGAAACTGTGATGAGCACCATGCCTAGAGTTAAAAGTCTGTAGAGATTCTCAGTCATCCAGGTCATGGTTGTCCCAACGGTGCCTTTTCAGGAGGCAACCGGACTTGCTTGTGTTTTCTTTAGAAGACATTTCGCTTCTCCTCCAAGAAGCTTCTTCAGCTCTGTCAGGACAGTGGGGAATGGAAGGATTTATATTCTTTGCAGACAGCTAGTAATGGAACACTTCAGGTGACCCTTGTTGTGTCCACCAGCAGCCTGCAGAGCTGGCAGCAGAGTCGGACATTGAGGAGGCTGAGGAGGACAATGGGCCAGTCCTGGAGTCAAGGAAAGGGCTGAACGAGGGCTCTGCTTCGGGGGCAGAGATGGGGCCAGGGCCATCTGGGAGCGATGCACGGGCTCTGGAGCTCCAGAGGCAGACAGCAGAGAGGCAGAGGAACAGGAGGAGCCTGTTCCTAGTGCACTCATGGGAAGAGCTGCCAGAAGTCAAGAGCAGCTAAAGCAAAAAGGATGACTCAGGAGTCAGGCCAGGAGATGATTGGCCCCTCCCATAAGGCTTAAAAGAGCAGCAAAGGCTCTTGGGCTCTTTGTAGGAAAGCAACGTTGCTACATTTGTTTCTTGTCGGCGTCTCTTGTTTCTGAACTTTATGGAGGCTTTGTCAAGAAAAGCCTTTGGCAGGGTGCCAAAGTAGACAAAGGTTTGTGATAAGGCCGAAGGACTTTTTCTGAAGGACTTGTTTTGGAATTAATTTGGACTAAGCTGAGAATGAAATAATTCTCAGCTGTTCTAATAAAATATGTTTGTTTAGGACTGATTGTGTCTGGTAATAACTACTTGGGCCTAGGTCACAACAACCCTGAAGACATATATAAACCTACAAGTGCTTCAGTGACCCTCTAAAAGGATGCAGATGACCAGCTGTCTGCAAGGAATATAAATCCTTCCATTCCCCACCATCCTGTCAGAGCTGAAGAAGCTTCTTGGATGAAAAGGGAAACATCTTCAAAAGAAAAAAAACAAGAAAGTCCAGTTGCCTCCTGAAAAAGCACCTTTGAGATATGCCTAGAGTTGTACACCACTAACAGGAAAACCTTTAACTTTTAATAGGGCTTTGATAGTTATGTGTTTCTCTAATTATACAGATGCTGATGGAACAGAATGAAAAATGTTTGCTTGATGACTGGAGGAAAAACAACAACAATCTAATACTTTGGCTCACTCTTTCCCCCCAGCTCTCTAATCCGTATTCTCGCTTTTAGGTAAATAAATGACTGTTAATTAAGAGTCTCGAAGAAATGCAGTCTTCCATCTTGTTTATGGAGTTGTAGTTAGGTTAATCCAATTTTTAGTAGCTTATTACTTCAAAGGAAATCTTTCAGTAGACTTATAATCTCTTTATAAAACAATAAATATCTTTGCCCTTCAAGGCAATAAATTGACATGCTTGGGTGTTCCAATGTGGAGCATACATTATGCGAGGTGTGTGAAGCTCTTGTCATGTTCAAGGGTTTCCATCTGTCACATGAAATCATTCGTAAAGACAATGCAGAGCATGACATACAGTATCTAACTCTACTTCTCAAGCGGTTACTGGGGAGTTATGGAAGCATCTGAGTCTCTAGGCACAATATTTCCAATTTTTAAGAAGAAACACAGCTCTATTTGAGAAAGGAAAATCAGTTTAGGGAAATCTAAAATTAGTTTGCTTATCTGAATTAGAATCAGAATAGAGACGGAAGGGAACTTGGATGGAAAAGAAAAGTCTTACACTTAGGCAAGAAAAAACCAAAAGTGCAAATATAGACTGGGTGAAACCAGGCTTAATAGCAGTCACTGTGAGAGGCATCTTGGAGTCTTAGTGGACAACCAGCTAAATATGAGCCAACAGTATGTGGCGGCAGTCAAAGAAGCCAATGCAATCCTAAATTGCATTAACAGAGGGATACAATCAAGATCAAGTGAGGTACTAATACCTCTCTATAAAGCCTTAGTAAGACCACACCTAGAATACTGTATCCAGTTTTGGTCACCACACTATACAAAAAGATGTTGAGACTCTAGAAAAGTGCAGAGAAGAGTAATCAGGATGATTAGAGAACTGGAGACTAAAACATATGAAGAACGGTTGCAGGAACTGGGCATACCTAGTCTAGTGAAGAGAAGGACCAAGAAGACATGATAGCAGTGTTTCAATATTTGAGGGGCTGCCACAGAGAGGAAGGGGTCAAGCTATTTTCTAAGGCACTTGAAGGCCAGACAAGGAATAATGGATGGAAACTGATCAAAGAGAGATTCAAAATAAATAAGATAGTTTCTCCTAGAAATAAGGAGAATTTTTCTGACAGAACAATCAACCAATGGAACAGTTTGCCTTCAGAAGTTGTGGGAGCTTCATCACTGGAAGCTTTCAAGAAGAGACTGAACTGCCATCTGTCAGAAATGGTGTAGGGTCTCCTGCTTCGGCAGGGGTTGGAATAGATGACCTACAAGGTCCCTTCCAATTCTGTTAATCTGTATCTGTAACTTAGAGATCTTCTAGTCCAGCCTCCAGCTCAAGCAGACAATTTGACTGTCCAGTATCTTCTTAAAAACCTCCAGCGAAGTCAATTAACCAGTGGAATAGCTTGCCTTCAGAAATGGTGGGTGCTTCATCACTGGAGGGCAGGCCAAGAAACAATGGATGGAAACTAATCAAGGCGAGAAGCAACGTGATTGATTTCCCAGCTGATAAATATCCCCAGAAGTATAAGATTTACAATGATTCCTGACCATCTGCTCATAAATGGTGCATGTTGCTGTCAATTTACATCTATTGTCCATGTGGAATGATGCAATAGAACAGAATTTTTTATTGGCCAAGTGTGATTGGACACACAAGGAATTTGTCTTGGTGCACATGCTCTCAGTGTACATAAAAGAAAAGATACGTTCATCAAGAATCATAAGGTACAACACTTAATGATAGTCATAGGGTACAAATGATACAAGCAACAAAATTACTGTCATACAGTCATAACTATTGTCCATGTGGAATGAAGCAAGGTTGAATTTGAGCTCTCAAATATTTCTTTAAAATATTTTCTTCTGCTCACGAGCACAACATACCATTCTGACGTTTCTTTGCAGAGCGCAATGTTGCTGCCAGATAACAAGTTGTAAGATAGGAGATTCATTAATCTGTGCGGATTGAAAAAGATCCAAGCATACAAAATATACCAGCATTGAGAAGTGATCACCAAAGGAAATGTTAAGTGCTTATTTGTCTGACCTTGGATACAATTGCAATTCACAGTCCAGAGAACTGTGTTAAATGTGCCAGATGATGTGACTATGTCCAGTGAAACAGGTGTTTGTTTCTTCTCAGCAGTAGATGTGGAATTATTGCTCTTTTTTTCAAGAGACTTTGTGGTCATGCTGTCAAAAAAAAAAAAGAAAAAATGCTCAAGTGAAGTTTCACACAATGAGTAACTGATTGGCTAGTTATCTAGCATATGCCTAAACCACAAAGAAATTGCCTGTGGGCTCAAATTATAACAAGTGTAGTTTGTGTATATAAATAAGAAGTTCTTTCATGCTCCAGGTTAAAGAAGAAATATTCCATCCATCTTCCATTCTATTTAAGAGTCGTGGTGGCACAGTGGTTAGAGTGCAGTACTGCAGGCTACTTCTGCTGACTGCTGATTGCCAGCAGTTTGGCAGTTCAAGTCCCACCGGCTTAAGGTTGACTCAGTCTCCCAGCCTTCCAAGGTCGGTAAAATGAGGACCCAGATTGTTGGGGGCAATATCAAAGGTGGGATTCACATACTACCAGTTCGCCCAGCACCGGAAATGTGAGCATGTGCACGTGCATGTATGCGGCGTCAAAAGCACAGTGATATAGGATGGGATTGCACCTGGGTGGGGGTGGGGACAGGTTGCCCCTACTGGTTCACCTGAACTGGTCCAAACCGGTTGAATACCATCTCTGGGCAATATGCTGACTCTGTAAACCGCTTAGACAAGGCTGTAAAGCACTATGGGGCAGTATATAAACTTAAATGCTATTGCTATTTGATTTGTTCCTGACTTTCATTTGTGTGTGTGGCATCTCTGACTTAAGGCAGCTCATGACACAACCGAAACACTAAAACAAAACAACCAAAACTCCCAATAGAGGACATCAATTATCCTCTATCTGACCCTCAACTCAGGGTAGAACCAATATTAAAATCCAAGCAACCCCAATAGTTCTTGTTTTATGGCTTTATCTCTTGGTTGTTTTATGGTTGCCCCCACTTCCAATGGTAGACACAATTAATTAATATTTAATACATTATGCCCAAAGGCTCTACTAAAGAGGACTGCCTTAATGGCCTTTGTCAATAGAGATGGATGGAGTCATCACATTCTCAAATTGCAAAAGGAGATTTTTGCAGGACTAGGACAATCAAACAAACGATCTCTGTGGCCTGTTATCTCCATAGGATTTTCATGCATGAATTTTCTTTTAAACAGTCTTCCAGCTCCTGGAAGACCGTGCCTTGAAACTGCAACTCATATACATTGGAGACCAAGGGAAATCACTGTAATGCAATGCTCTGGCATTCTGTTCAGATTTTCACAGCACAATTTTCCCCCTCTTGATAAGCTTGGGGGTGGGGGAAAATCTCTCTCCACTGCTGGTTAAGCTCTTTTCTATTTTACCACTTCCACAAAATTTCCAGTATGCTGCCTTCTTTGGAGTGTTGAAGTGTGACTGATAGCGTGATAAAAATATTCACCCAGACAGATTTGTAAGAATTATTCTGCAATAGTTTGAAATAAATCACACCGAGGATATGTATCTTAACTCTGAGTGCTTGATTACTTTTCAATGTGTAGCTGCACTTTTCAGCAACTTTTGATTTCTCATTAATATATTCAAATTCCGGAGCTACCCTCCATACTTCCTTTGCTTGGCATCTCTGCAATTTATTTAACGTGAGATCATAAATTTGAGCAAATTAGATTCTATTCTCATTAAATATGAACCCTATATTTCTAAATGAACTCCACATTCCTGACATCAAATGGGGCATAAACTACAAAATCAACAAGATGAGTTGTTGATGAAACTCTTTGGGCATGATGAATGTTTTAAGGATTTTATTAAAAATGAGTTAAATGGTTTTCACATAAGTTAAGAGGAAAAAAAGTGTGATTCTGGCAATTATTAACTAAAGCAGTAGCCCTTTTTTTAAAAAAAAATAATAACTAAAGAGGAATGAGTAGCTGTAGACTTTAGTATTCCCCCAAATTTCTACTTGGCGCATGAACAAGGGACCAAATGTTATAGACATTCAGTTGTGTCCCTTCTGTTGGTGACAATGTCCAATAAAACAAGCCAATAATAATTGGAGGATAATGTTTTATATGTGGCATTTGCCACTGGCAAAAATGATTAGTAATATGTCTGCCAAATGTTGGAAATGTAATCAGACCCCAGGTACTTATTATCATATGTGGTGGACATGTATGAAAGCAAGAAAATATTGGAAGAAAATACATAGTTGGTTGGAAAAGATTGGATTAAGCAACATATAGATCTGAAACCAGAAATATTTTTGTTTGTATAATACCACAGGGTTATGATAAAGGGACTATATATTTAGTTTTGCATGTATTGAGAGCAGCAAGGATTGTATTTGCACAATATTGGAAAAATGAGAACACTCCATCAGATGAGGATATAATTCGGAAAATAGAGTGTGCAGAGACGGACAGATTGACTTTAAAAATAAAAGACAAAGAAGACACAGAATATTACTTGATAGGGAATAGATTTTATGAGTGGTTAGAGATAAGAGGTAGAAATTAGATGAAGAAAGATTATTGTTATATATGAATTAAACATAAAAATGGTTTATAATTATAAATATGCCAATATAATTAACAGAATTCTAATAGAGAAATTTAGCCAAAACTATTCTGTTATAATATTACTATTGTTACCAGTATATGTGTTAATATTTCTTTTTGATTTCTCTTTATTTTTCTTTTGTAAATGATATACCCTGACAAAACACTGTATTCAAATGTATAATAATAATAATAATAATAATAATAATAATAATAATAATAATAATAATGGAGCATAGATTTAAGAAACTGAAAGTGGTGGAGAGAAGAATTGTTGACAATAATACATCATCTGGGTTTCATTTCACTTCAAGATGTCTCAAGAATTGTGGGAGTTGCCCCAAAGTAGATCTGATGTAGTCCTTGACTACCATATCCTTAAAAGGGGACCAAGAATCAACTCTTCCAAAATTGTGACTAGATCAAAATTCTGCTGAACTGCTTATTTCTTCCCTCAGTGCTTGGATCCAGCTAAATTGACTAAGCATGTCATTATTGATGATGACTTCAAAACTCTGTGATTTCACCAAATTTAGTTGGGATGGAGAGGTGAGCCTGCTCTAGAATGGTACCCATGATGCAGAAAAAAGCAAAACAAAATAAAAATTATTCCTATTGTCAGCATTCCAGAAAAAAACCCAGACTCTGAAGCAAGCATTTTCAAAGTTCTATTTACTAGAATAGGTAAACTAGCACATCTGGGGAAACCCAAATCTGAGAGATCCAGATTTTCCCTCAGTAAATCAAAACCCCCAAAACCATCCCCTCACTCCTCAGTCGATCACATGCTCCAATCACCATCCGTCCCTTCTCGAGACCTCACTCCGACCACTCCTTCTCCAGATGCAGGATCGCCCCGACCTTGACTGACAGGAAGAATGCTATTATGTCTACAGAGAACCCCTCTACCAAATCCCCACTCTTACTTTCCCACCCATAAGAAGGTGGCAGCAGGGAAGTTTCCAGCCTAATATGGCTTCCAAAGCTGACACCTATACAGTTGATTTCTACCATCAGTTAAAACGATAACTGAAGAAGCAGACATCCAAAGCCAAGTTTTTAATCTCCTCTCCATACTTGTGTTCATCAGGGACAGGTAGTCTTTGACTTACAACAGTTCATTTGGTGACCTTCAAGGTTACATCACTGAAAAAGTGACTTATGACCATTTTTCACACTTACGACCATTGCAGCATCCCCATGATCACATGACCAGAATTCAGACAGTTGGCAACTGACTCACATTTTTAAATAAATAAATCAATAACTTTATTGTCATTGTACGTGTATACCCAGTATACCCATACAATGAAATTCACTTAACACCCAAAGACCAGGTCCAACACACATAACAATCCCCAAACACACTCCCACCCACCACAATTCCCCACTGCTAAACCACCCAAACATCCACACAGCAGACCAAGTAATACTGTCCAACAGCTCACTGATGGTGGCCCTTTAGTTCATTGTTGAGTGCAATTATAGCTCTGGGATAGAAACTATTCAGAAAACATGCGGTCCGAGTTTTAATTGTTCTGTATCTTCTGCCAGAAGGCAACAGTCCAAAAAGATTGTAAGCAGGATGGGAAGAGTCTCTGAGAATGTTATGCAACTTTCTCAAACGACGAGATTCGAAGATGTCGTCCAGGGCTGGTAGCTGGAGTCCGATGATATTCTGATTTAATGATTCTATGTAGAGCTTTTTTGTCCGCTACAGAGCTGGTCCCATATTATGCAAGAATGCCATATGTCAGGACACTCTCAATGGTGCTGCGATAGTAGGACAGAAGTAAATGCTGAGATAGATTTATCTTCCTGAGCATTCTCTTCTGTGCCTTCTTTAAGACAGTTGAAAATCCTGGAATTATGTAATCACTTTTTGCAACCTTATGACAAGCAAAGTCAATAGGTAAACCAGATTTACTTAACAAACATAAACTACAGTAAATCACCCAAACATCTACACAACAGACCAAGTAGTACTGTCCAACAGCTCACTGATGGTGATCCTTTAGTTCATTGCTGGGATTCATTTAACTGTGGCAAGAGAGGTTGTAAAATGGGGGGAAACTCACTTAACAAATGTCTCGCTTAGCAACAAAAATTTGGGGCTCAATTATGGTTGTAAATTGAGGACTATCTGTACAATGTTTTGTAAGTTTACAGGTGGCTGGTGCTCAATTAAGATAAGCATTCATTTCATCTGCCCACTCTTTTCCCCCATTACTGTTCTGTTTTTACTCCCATTTGTTGTACTTACTGAATCGCCTGTAAAAATATTTTGCTGTTTTTAAGTGGGGAAAAAAATGTAAATAAGCAGATCAACAAAAAATGATAAAATGAATGCTGACAGCACTGCACAGGTTTTTACATGCCTTGTGAGATAAATGGTAAAGCAATTTCCTAGTGGTTTTAAAACAGTATACAATTGAGGACAACAAATTAAAAAGTGACTCTTTCTTTCTCTCTGTGTGTTTGTAGGAGAGTGATGTTTGGGTAGAGTTTGTGGATTCTCTTTAAAATGATCCAACTGTTTTCAGACTTGTATCACTGTTTTCATAGGTTGCCTACCTCAAAATAGTATGGCTTTATGGATTTGCTTATAGATAAAAGAAGTGATGTCGAAAGAAGAGGTCAATTGTGTTTTCAGAGATAATTATAAATTGTTCAAGTTTTTCATACCTGTATTGTTGTACTGTAATTGTAATCTTTAATACAAATAGATTAAAAAAGGAAAAATAAAGCAGCTAGAAAGTAAGTCACAGGTTGTTGCTTCTCTTTATCACAAATTACAATAAGCTTCAAAGTTTTAAGCCTACTACCTCTTACTCTATATTTTATTGATGATAGTTATTCATTTTTTTAATTTGAAACTAAGAGTTGATTGATTATGGAATATTCCATTGATAAACTATTGGCAGTATCTAATTCTGCTCAACAACTTCTGCAATGGAGAAGTTAGAGAGAGTCCAGAGGTATTTTACTAGGAGAGTTCTCAAATCTTCTACTCGAAATAAAATTCCCTATACCACCAGGCTTGAAATCTTAGCTCTAGAAAGCCTCAAACTATGTCGTCTACATTTCGACTTATGCTTAGTTCATAAGATTATTTACCAAAAAGTCCTACCTGTAAATTAATTCTTTAATTTCAACCGTAATAACACAAGAGCCATCAATAGATTTAAACTCAATGTAATTCGCTCTAATCTTAATTATAGGAAATATGACTTCTGCAATAGAGTATTAAATGTCTGGAACACTCTACCTGATCCTATTGTTAGTCTCTCTAATTCCCATACATTTTACCGTAAACTGTCTACCGTGGACCTTTCATGTTTCTTAAGAGGTCCCTAAGGGGGCATGCATAAGCGCATCAGCGTGCCTACCATCCCTACTGTCCCCAATTATATGTAATCATTCTCTCTGTGTGTGTTTTTTTAAATTTATTTTTATATGCTGCCCTTCTCCGGAGACTCAGGTGGCTTACAATGCGTTAAGCAATAGCCTTCATACTTTTGTATATTTCATACAAAGTCAGCTTATTGCCCCCACAACCGGGTCCTCATTTTACCCACCTTAGAAAGGATGGAAGGCTGAGTCGACCTTGAGCCTGGTGAGAATTGAACTTGCAGTAATTGCAGGCAGCTGGATGTAAAATGCTGCCTTAGTAGGAGGCATTAGCCTCCTACGCCACTCAGGCTCATATTTATGAGTTTATGGCTAAACATAGCCATAAACATTTATGTGTTTATGGCTATGTTTTGCCTATTTATATCCTTTTATTTTATGCCAAAAAAAATTCATGTGTCCATGTCTGTGTCTACTTTGTTATTTGTTTTCTTATTTGTTGATAAATAAATAAATAAATAAATGGGAAGTCCATCCATATCTAGTACTGCTTTGAAAGTCAGCCACACCTGGAAAATAGTGTTAACCAAAAGTATAAGAATAATATAGATGCTCCCCTCCCACTAATTAGACTAGTCACTCATTATTGCCCTAACTCAGCATTTTAAATACACCAGTTAGCTCGGAAACGTATTTTCCATCCAGCACTGAATAGGAATAGGCTGAGCTGAATGTTCAGATTATTTTTACTAGAGCTTTTTTGAAGATTAAAAAAAAAAAAAAAGCAATGCCTGGGGATTTTTATACTTTGCACATTGCAGGTTAGAGTTTGAAAATAGCATTCTGGTTGAGAAAAAAAAAAAGCAGGATGAGTTAAAAAGAAATGCTAGTGATGGAGGCTAAGGATAAAAAAAAGACTCAGCTAACAACGAAAATTTAATAGATTGAGAATTACATTTTGGAACAAAGGTTGAGGGGTAATAAATCTCTGAGTTGCAAGACGCAATGGAGGGGGAAAAAAATAAACATACTGAAGGGAAAGAAATTCCACAATATATTTAAGGGAAATATAAAATTTAGAATGAGTGGAAATTTAGTATCTCTAATCAGTCCAATTGCTTAACAACTGTTTCCCCTCTTTCTAAAATGTTGGTGAATTTTTTGTCCCTTACAAATAATTTGGCTGTGGCGATTGACAATTGCTTTCCATTAGCAGCGCTATCTCTCTTTATCAATTCATTCATAGTTTAGGCGAATAAATCCCTCTACTCAAGTTCTAAGAAACTTTACGCCAAATAAAAATAGGTGCAATCCATCTGAATAACAACAAAGCATGGAAAAGCAGCATAGAAGCAGCTAAAACAAAATAAAGCTGAAGGAGATTAAAATGCAGGAGGTAATCTTCACTTGATATTGAAATACCAGCACCAGCTGGTCGCCTTGCAAAAGGTTTTCTATAGCTGGGCTGCAACAATTGAAAAGACCATTCTGAAGTGAGTGCAATATGGTTAGACCACCCAGTCCTGATGAGCAATTCTGCAACACTGTTTGAAAGAAGTAGAAGTTTCTGATCCATCTTTAGAGGCAGTTACACCTGTCAACATATTGGCCCAGCTTTGCATCGTTACATCCCATTGAAATCAATGGGCGATAAGGGTTTATGATTGGTTTATTGGAAACATGTCAGCAAAACAAAAACACGTTCAGAATTGTTTACTGCAGTCAATAATCAATGAGTATATAAAAACAAAGGTTTCTTTCAGTGGTGAAATTCAATTTTTTCTACTACAGGTTCTGTGGGCATGGCTTAGTGGGCGTGGTGTGGCTTGATGGATGTGGCAGGGGAAGGATATTGCAAAAGCCTTGGTAGTACAGTGGTTTAATGCACCCTGTAATTAACACAGCTGCCTGCAATTACTGCAGGTTCGAATCTCACCAAGGCTCAAGGTTGACTCAGCCTTCCATCCTTTCTAAGGTAGGTTAAATGAGGACCCAGTTTGTGGGGGCAATAAGCTGACTTTGTATAAATATACAAAAGTATGAAGGCTATTGCTTAACGCATTGTAAGCCGCCCTGAGTCTCCAGAGAAGGGCGGCATATAAATTTAAAAAAAAAAAATCTCCATTCTCACCCCACTCTGGGGCCAGCCAGAGGTGGTGTTTGCCAGTTCTCCGAACTACTCAAAATTCCTCCAGAACTAAGGCTGAATCAACCTTGAGCCTGGTGAGAATCAAATTGCCAAATTGCAGAGAGCCAGCAGTCAGCAGAAGTAGCCTGCAGTACTGCATTTTAAGCACTGCACCAACATGACTCTTACCAAATGCTATTACCTTCCCATCGAAGTGGTACCTATTAATCTACTCTCATTTGCATGTTTTCGAACTGCTAGGTGGGCAGAAGCTGGGGAAAGGAATGGAAGCTCCTGGGTCTCAAAGGAGCTTGGGTCTCGAACCTGGGCTGTCAGTTCTCCAGCTGACAAACTCAGCATTTTTAACCATTGAGCCACTGTGTCCCTTATTATTCCATATATAATCAATATTCAGGGAGACTTGGCAAAATGTTCGTTTGGAAAGTATGTTTGAAGGCAACACATTTATTTCCACACTGGATTGGAAAATGAAATTGAAAATCACAAATGACAAAAATCTGAAAGAATTGAGACCTTATATGAACTTTTCTATTAAAAAAAAGACAAAATTGAATCTATGATTTTGGACTTTTGGGATTTAAAGAAAACAAGGAGGTTTGAAGAAAAGATTAAGATGATAATTACTTGATTGAAAGAAAGGCAGATAATATAAATATATACGATGTCTTTTTCTTATCTCTCTTTTAAAACTCTTACTCTGCATCTTTGCTCTTGTTTTGTATACTTTTAGTATATTGAAAAACTCATTTATACACACACAGAGAAACACAAAGGCACAAAAAGGGCCTAGGACAACTCTTTATGGCTAATTCGCCACAGTCAACTCACTGGGGCACAATAGTTACACTAATATCAAAAAAAAATAGTGGAATAGAATCATTAAGGAAAGGATGCAAAAGGAGGGACAAAATGAAATGTGAATGACAAACAACAAAATATTTTCTAAATTATTTTAAATAATCAAATTGAATTCTTGAATTGTCCTGCAGGGAGTTTGCCCGTGGTGGATTAGCCATAATAATAAGTTGGCTGTGGCACGTTCATATCATCTACTAAATTGTAAGGTCTTATTTGGCCTAATATTTATTTTTGATAGGATGGCTATGGACCCATATCATGATTTCTTCACTATTGTCTTAACCCGACATAATTCACTATTCTTTCACTAGTGCCATTCGCTTGTCCTATTCCTCTGTGTATTGCATTCATGTCTCCATAATGATTTAGTAGTCTGTGGCCTATACTTGTTGTTAGTCGTGAAGTCATGTCCGACCCATCACAACCCCATGGACAACTTTCCTTCCTGTCCTCTACCATCCCCCAGAGACCATTTAAGCTCACACCGACTGCTTCAGTGACTCCATCCAGCCACCTCATTCTCTTCCATCCCCTTCTTCTTTTGCCCTCAATCATTCCCAGCATTAGGCTCTTCTCCAGTGAATCCTTCCTTCTCATTGGGTGGCCAAAGTATTTGAGTTTCATCTTCAGGATCTGGCCTTCTAAAGAGCAGTCAGGGTTGATCTCCTCTAGGACTGATTGGTTTGATTGCCTTGCAGTCCAAGGGACTCGCAGGAGTCTTCTCCAGCACCATAGTTCAAAGGCCTCAATTCTTTGGCGCTCATCCTTCCTTATGGTAACCTATATTTAGCTGATAATAATTGTTAATCTCCAGCAGGTAATTATTTTGAAAACACACACATAATTTAAAGCTTAGATTTTTTTCAAATTACAGGTTTTTTTAAATTTCATTATTTAAATAATTTTGTTTTAGTCCTGTTAGGCCAACAATTTGTTATTCATGTTTTAAATTAGTTGAAATGAACTACAGATGAAAGAAATTTGGACTTGGTGAAATCACAGATTAATGACAAAATAAATTTGTTTAATTGGGTGCAGATATACACATGCTAAAAATCAAAACAGAAGCAAAGAGAATCTGTTGAGTACAACTTTTTGGCAATGAAAAAAGAATTTCCCTTATAAACAGTTTCCTTCTAACTGTATTATTTTTTTTTTCCCTTGGTATTTATTTTCAAATTTTCTCTGGCATCAACCGAACCATTTCCTGATGAAATGTGTTCTTCTTTGCCTGCATTCTCTAAAGCTCGGAAGCTCTCTCTTGAGAGTTCATTCCCTTTTAAAATGCTATGAAATATATTTTATTTATTTTATAGAACGGTGTTTCTAGTGTTGAGCATACATTTCCTCACAAAAAAATGTTATTAGGCAACAAGTATCTGTGAATTAAAGAAGAAATATACACATTTGTTGTTGAAGGCTGAGGATAATTTTTCATTTGGATTAACAACATTTTCCCCCCTGGATCAGATAAAGTTTATTTGATGCATTCTTTGGAACTGTCCACATTAATTATCCAGAGTCAGATGCTGCCTTGATTTTCCACATTATACAGTAGTGGCCAAAATTGTGGAAACCTTTTGGGAAAAGTGTATTTTTGAGGTTTGATGGCTAGTAACACCATTTTTTTATTATTTTTTTTAGCATTTCAAGATAATCCTATTCCACTGCTGGAATGGCCTGGGAATAGCCCAGACCTTAACCCAATTGAAAATCTATAAAGCCGACTAAAGAAACTTGTTAGTCAGAAGCGACCCAGCAATAAAACCCAGTTAATAGAAGCCATCATTCCATCTTGGTTTCCCATTAGAACAGCTGCAGAACTAAAAGACTTGGTTCACTCCATGGGAAGACGTTGTAAGGCCGTCATTCATGCTAAAGGTTACCCAACTAAGTATTAACTGACATCGTGATCATTTTTTGTATATCTTGTTTTTTCTATGGTGATAATTTTCGTATATCTCATTTTTTTCTACGTGTTTCACTTTTCTTCTTTATACAGTAACTGCTATTCTAATAGCAAATCCTTCATAAAAGTGATTGCATTACATTCTTGATGAAATTATCTTTCCATTGATATACTATAATTTTATGGAACTACTCCAAAAAAAAGTGGTGTTATTAGCTAGTTTTAGAAAATACACTTTTCCCAAAAGGTTTCCACAATTTTGGCCGCTATTGTAAGTAGGAGCACAATCAGGCTTGCAAGATTCTATTATTACAGCCCATCTCAATGAAATAATTTACTAGTCTAATTGCTGCCTCTGTACTTTTCAACTGTAAGGAATGAAATATCCAGTTTGGTTGCCTTGTGTGTAGACTTTTAGCCACTCTGTTAAGAAGGATGTTGCTTGGGATATACCATCATGAAGGTAGTCTTCCCTTCATACCCTTCGTATCTCATTGCAGCCACACCAGAAGCAGTAAATGGTTAGCTTCCTTTTGATATCGAATTATAACAACTATCCCATGGAGACTCTGTGGCACCATGTTTTTTTTAAATATTTTTTTTAAATTTTCTTTTAATACAAATATTCCATCTTTCATTAAACAGTGTCTCATCTGGGTGTAAAATTCTTTGTGTCTTAACAATTAAACTTACCACCATATTCATTTCTTACATTCATTCTTATATTAATACTAATGTGGCACTATATGATGGGGCTTTTATTATGGAAGGGTTTTTTCCAACTGTGTTATTCCACTATCTGTTAACAAAACATAATTTGTTTTCCTCCCTCCCTCTCTCTCTCTCTCTCCCTCTCTCCCTCTCTCCCTCTCTCCCTCCCTCCCTCTCCCTCCCTTGCTCCCTCTTCCTCCCTCCCTCTCTCTCTCTCTCTCTCTCACACACACACACACTCTCCATGTCTCTCTCTCTCTCTCTCTCTCTCTCTCTCTCTCTCTCTCTCTCCTGATGCTTCATTTAAACTTGAATGACCTCTGTAGCAGGGGTGAAATTCAAAATATTTCCCTACCGGTTCTGTGGGCATGGCTTAGTGGGCACGGCAGGGAAAGGATATTGCAAAATCTCCATTCCCACCCCACTCTGGGGCCAGCCAGAGGTGGTATCTGCCGGTTCTCCGAACTACTCAAAATTTCCGCTACTGGTTCTCCAGAACCTGTTAGAACCTGCTGGATTTCACCCCTGCTCTTTAGATACCACATGCTAAATACATAAATAAAATCTCAATGAAAGTAGTTTTGAAGTGGATTTACTGGTTTGGCAACCCCCAATCTTTTGGGCCCCAGGACTGGTTCCGTGGACAGAGGTTTTTCCATGAACCTTAGGGGACATGGTTTCATGTGCTGCCTGCATCCCACAGATGGGGCTTTGCTTGTTTGCACAGCCTGGTTTCTGGCATGCCACAGACCATTGCCAGTCCATGGACTGGAGTTTGGGCAACCCTGGCCTACCTAATATATATATATATTTATTGACAAAAGTGCAGACTTTCCTGTAAGTTATGGAATGGGGAGTGAGCTCAATTTGTCATACCTAAAATGATTTGAATGCAAAGCTTATGCATATATCCTAAAAGAAAAGAAAAAGAGAGAGCGCACGGAACTTATGCTCAGCTGTCCAATCAGAACTAAACAAAATAGAGTATCAGTAAACACTGGAAAAGTAAAAGAATGCCTCAAAAGTGTTTTGTTTTGGCAACTGGACTGTGTTTTTTCTTGAGGAAGAAATGCTTTCTTCCCTGGAGAAGACATTTTGTTTCTCATTCAAAAAGCTTCACCAGTTCTGACAGGAATACTGGAGATTTTAAAGAAGAGATTGGACAACCGTTTGCCTGAAGTGGTATAAGATTTCCTGCCTGAGCAGGGAGTTGGACGAGAAGACCACCAAGGTCCTTTCCAACTCTGTTATTCTGTGAAGTATAGCTTCTTGGATGAGAAGCGAGATGTCTTGGATGACAAACAGAAAACATTTCTACCTTAAGAAGAAAAACGTAGTCCAGTTGCCATGATGTCATTACTACCATTACATAGTCAGAAAGGGTTACTGAAGATGGGTCTGAGGAACCTCAATCAACAATCAGAACCTAACCTGATAAAATAAAAAACTTGATGGGGAAAAAAACCAATCAGAAACTATGGTCAGAATTAAGAATATCTTACAGATCTAAGGAAAGTGCCTCACTTGGCAAAATGTGGTGCACAACTAGAGCAAGGAATGAGTAGTCACTATTTCCTGTGACTGTCACTGAGCAGTGGCTCAGTGGCTAAGATGCTGAGCTTGTTGATTGAAAGGTCAGCAGTTCAGCAGATCGAATACCTAGCGCTGTGTAACAGGGTGAGCTCCCATTACTTGTCCCAGCTTCTGCCAACCTAGCAGTTCGAAAGCACATTAAAAATGCAAGTAGAAAAATAGGGACCACCTTTGGTGGGAAGGTAACAGCGTTCCGTGTGCCTTTGGCATTTAGTCATGCCAACCACATGACCACGGAGACGTCTTTGGACAGGGTTGGCTCTTCGGCTTTGAAACGGAGATGAGCACCGCCCCTTAGAGTCGGGAACGACTAGCACATATGTGCAAGGGGAACCTTTACCTTTACCTTACTCTTTGCAAGCAAAGTGAGAGCAGAGATGCAATTAGTTTTCTCACTTTTCCCCAAACTTTCAAAGTTATCAACTAATTCCTATAGGAACTTTTCAGATGATATATTGAGCTGAATATATTTAAAATGGGATCCATCAAAATTTATCTGAGATTTCCCATAAATAGCTGTAATAAATGTGTCCGTGTACCTCTTAATTAAAAATCTAAAAAAAAAAAACTACTTTGCTGTAAATCAGGACGGAACCCATAAATTATGACACTTCTATTATACTGTCTACATAAACTCTTATTCTGCCTACGTACCTATAATCTCAGAGAGAGAAATCCAGGAGATTGTTATGCCTGGACACTGATTTTTTGTTTGAAGGTCAATAGAGATATCACAGTGTGAAGTTCAGGGGTTTTAAAAGAAACAGCAGGGAGGGTGATTGTAACACGGAAGTTATTAACTGTAGGCTCCTTGACCCCATCTTTATAGCTGACCCCCTACAGCTATAGAAATCCTCTAGTGCTCTTTCTCTAATTATGTAGAAGTAAACCCTTGAATTGATCTACCTCCGTAGTTTATTTTTCTCATTTGCCTAGTATCAAGGTCCTTAGATCTGTTGACTCTACTTGACATGAAATATTTTAATCCATGAAAACGATAAATGCTGAGCTACATCTCCCATCAGTTTTCTTGTAGGATTGAAGAATTGGCAAGCCTCTATTTTCTGTTTTAAATCCCAGGCAAACAATTTGACAGTAACAAGAATCCTGATTACACAGAGATCCCATTCACGTCTCTTTACATTTATATCAACGCACTTTAATATTATCTAGGGCTTCCTGAGGTAAATTGAATTTACAGGAAATCTCCAAAGAAAATGTTTTCTCCCCCTCCCCATCACCAATTTTTAATACAGTTCAGTCACCATTCCACTGTGATCACAATATTGTTCCCATACTGTAAAACAAAAAAACACAACGCTACACAGTTATAAAACTATATAGTAAAATTTAGCTAAAAGTTTATAGGGAGAAGAGCTCCCATCTATGTGAAGTGCACAAGCTGATGGGTATTTTGTTTAAGTGTTTACTCAAAGAAAATACTTCGTTGTTAAAATCACAAGTCCAGAAATAATTTAACTGTAGATTGAAACCGTCTTTCAAAACATATGTCCCTTTTTTTAAAGTGGGTAGTGAGGTGGAGTTCTAATGGAGTTTTAAGTAAGATTATTTTCAGAGCAAATATCATTTGTTATGAGGTATAAAAGAAATACCAGCATGTTGTTGTTGTCGTTATTGTTGTTGTTGTTGTTGTTGTTGCAATTTGGAATGACCATATTTTTCAGAGTATAAGATGCATCTTTTTCTCCCAAAAAAGAGGGTGAAAATCTGGGTGCGTCTTATACTCCAAATGTAGTCCCGCCCAGCTTCTCAAATGGAGATTTCAGTGGCTGAAAAAAGCATCAGAAACGAAGCTTCAGAAAAGAAGCCCCCAAACAGAGCTTCAGAGACTTTTTTTTCTGAAACTATTTCGGAGGCTTTCAGAAGCAGAAAAAAAAGTTTTTTCTGAGACAGAGTTTCAGACGTTTCAGAGGCAGAAAAAAAAGCAAAAAAAAAAAAAAAAAAAAAAGCAAGGCACAGAGTTCACAACCAACAGAAATAGTCAATCACCTTCCTTGGTGGCAATCCAAGGACATTGGGTGTTACCTTAGAGACATTGGGTGTTTCCTGAGCAACTTTCCATGACCTGAAGGTCTGCTGAGGTAACGGTGCTAACTTCACATATGTTCCCTCAAGGCTGTCATTAAATTCCTTTATATATATAATTTTTATTAATATATTCTATACACTAATACACAAATAAAATATACAATCCTGCCACCATGGTATAATATGATTACATTGTCCATAAGTATAAAATCATTCCTTTATACATACATATTTGCCACCATATATATATACATCATCATATATCTATTCTATCCCACCTTTTCTGGACCCAATCGTACCATACTTTCCAACTGTTATAAAATTCTGAATCTTTTTTACCATTGATCAATCTAGTTAATCTATCTGATTCCGCACACTCATTAATTTTATATATTATTTTCAAATCTATCGGTAAGTATTGATTTTTCCACTCCTGCGCATACGCTAATCTTGCTGCAGTGATAATGTGAATCAACAAGAACCATATATCTGATTTAACATTCAAAGGTTTTGCCCCCAATAGGAAAATCTCAGGTCTTAATTCCAAATTAATCTGTGTAATTTCCAAGGCTGTCATTAAATTCCTGATCAATAATTATGTTAAGAGGAAGACATTAAGTATCGATAGTCCTTGCTTAGAGACTGTTTCCCTTCGTGACCATTCAAAGTTATGACAGTGATTCAAAATTTATGACCTTTGCAATATTCCTCAGTCATAGGATCACCATTATAGTCATTAGCTATAGCTATATTAATTATAAGTAGGTGCAATGGCTCAGTGGTTAAGGATGCTGAACTTGTCAGCTGGCTGACAGTCTAGGTTCGATACCCAAGGGCAGCATGATGGGGTGAGTTCCCGTTCCTTGCTCCAGCTCCTGTCCTTGCAGTTCAAAAGCATGCAAATATGATAGGTAGATAAATAGGTACCACTTTGGTCAAAGTAACAGTGTTCCATGCACCTCAGCATAATCATGCTGGCCACATGACCATGTAAATGTCTTCAGAGAATGCTGGGTCCCTCGGCTAAGAAACAGAGATGAGCACCACCCCTCGAGTCGGACACGACTGGATAGGGGAAACCTTTACCTTTACCTTAATATTAACTATATTGTTCACCAGCACACCAGAAATAGTGCATTTTGGGACTGCTTATAAAAAAAATCCCTGTTGCTGATCAACACTACATTTTTCTGATTTGCTGCTTCTCCCAAATCGGCTGATGAGTTTTATCATAGCTGTAATTTTAAGGAACATTGCACACTGAAACGAGAAAGTTACTAAAATGCATTATGCCAAATCTTGTTTCTGTTGAATAAACTTTAGGGGAAATCAGGCTGTTCCTTGTGAAACTCTTTCTTTGGTATTTTCTCGCTCGAGCGTGCTCGTCTCCACTTACTCGAAGTGAAAGAGATGAATATGGAAAACATATTCATTTTAACATTTGAGTTGTCAGCCTGCCTCTTGCAGTCCATTTTCGGAGTCTAATGATAACATTTGTTAAATGAAATAGCCCTTTCTGTTAATCTACGCTTTCTGATTGGATTAATAAGAATGGAGACTCTCTTGTGGTGATTGAGAATAAAATGTTAAATGTCTGGTCCTTCAAGCGGCTGATATGGTAAGCATTCAACACTACTGAATTACCATATTGTGTGAGGACTGGAAACACACAAAGAACAATCTATGCTGCAGATTAGTGACAAAGGAGGAACCTGATTACCAGCAGCAGTTGTCGCCGTGCTTTGTGTTCACAAAGAATTCCTATTGTGTGTCCAATGCAGCATCTGGTCACGGTCCAACAAAACCGACTAGTAGGTGTGCTCCACTCCCACTTTCAGGAGATTTCAGGAACTGAACCTGTGATCTTCTGAATGTAAAATATTCTGCAGGACTGCAGCATCTTCTGGATCCATCCTTTGTCAGAAATCCATGTATTAATCATAACCGGAACAGACAGTTTCTAACAGATGTGCCAACGTAAAGATCCTTATAAATATAATTTGTCTGAAAAGGAAATGGTAATAATTTCACCACATATATGCAAGCACAAGTGTGGAGAGAGAGAGAGAGAGAGAGAGAGGGAGGGAGGGAGGGAGGGAGAGAGAGAGAGATCAAAGGCTGCAGTTTTTAGTATTCTTACTGTCAGAAAAATAGCTCTTCCAACTTGTAAAAATAATTAGTTCCAAGCAGTTTGATTTCCCCTTTCCCCCTATTACAATCAAATTCATATACAGGAAAACTTTGGAAATGGAGAGCATTCCCCTTGATACTCAGAGTTTAATCAGGAGTTACGCACAAGGGTGTGTATTGAATTGACGATGCCATTTCATTTTGTTAATGTATGTTTTTAACGCAATTTAGGATGAGATGGAGAAACTGACAGCAGAAAGTGCCAGGGGTTTACTCCCTTTCCCACCTGCTAATCCCACACTTCAAATTATCATTGCAAACCTGCAATGCCCAACTGAAGCTTTGCGTGGTGAAAAAGAGGTTGCAGGGGTCAGAAAAACAGTGATTAGGAATAGAAAATTGGGGGGGGGGGAGAGAGACAAAGATTTGAATGCATTACCCAGTTCTCAATTATGAAAACTTTCCAATTTAAAGTTGACACTTTTTCATTATAATTTTAGAGAATTTATATGGCTGCCCATCTTAAATAACTCTTAGTAGCTAATAAATAATACACAAAAGAAAATGTCCTTCTCCTTTTCCTCTTTCTCCTCCTCCTCTTTCTCCTCCTCCTCCTCCTCCTCCTCTTCTGAAGGAAATTTACTATTCATGGCTATACATCATGGAGTGGAGTACAACTTATTGTACTAACTAGGATTTGAATCTAAGTTAGTTTGTATGGAAGTATAAGGTACAAATCAATTATTAATTTGGACCATGGTCAGCTAGGCACAAGAGCCAGAAGCAGAAGAAGGGGAGAAGGTTCACACACACATACACACACACACACACACACACACACACACGTGTGTGTGTGTGTGTGTGTGTGTGTGTATTTCACACATATATATATCTTACAGGTTGACGTATGATATATATACTTGATGTTGTCCTGTCCTTACACGGTTACCTGTTTCCTCTTTGGCTTAGTTGGTAATAAACTCTCCCTCCCGCAAACCTCAGTGTTTTGAATATTTAAATTTAATATTGACTACTTCTGGAAAGTAGTAATAATCTTTATAATTTATTTTGACTTAGACATTATTCATAATTAATTTTCATTTTTTATGTGTTGAGGAATGAGGAGCCACACTGAACATCTGAACATTTGGTAAATCTTTAAAAAGAACCACCTCTACCACCTCCTCTTCCTCCTCCTCCTCCTCTTCCTCCTCCTCCTCCTTCTTCCCCCCTCCTCCTCCTGATTTTCCAGAAAATGAGAATCCCTCTTTAAATGGTATTGCAGTCTGAAAAGATGACATCTCAGCAAAAATGGAAACAAATGACAGCGCTATCACCAATGAGACAATATATTCTTTTAAAATATATGAAATGATTCCTGCTCTATCCTGTGACAGTTAAGTCTTGCAAATGAAACATCCTCCCTCCCCCCCAAAATAATTAACTCATCCCAGGAGATAGCAAAGTGAAAATCCTTCGTGAATTGCCTTTGAAAGGACAGGTGATAAGAAATAACAAGAAGAAGCATCTATAAGCTGTGGAGCAGGGGTGGGTTGCCCCTGGTTCGGACCGGTTTGCAAGAACCGGTAGTAAAACTGGCGGGAGGCTACGCCCACCAATCTGGATGTCATCAGGAAGTTTCTGTGCATGCACAGAAGCATATGTGCATGCGTGCGGTCCCGTTGCGAACCAATAGTAAAGGTAAGTAGAACCCACCCGTGCTGTGGAGGGAGAGTTCAGTTTATGTTCTAAAGTCTTGATGCTAAAACTTTTGAAATTAGACTGAGGTGAAGCTGAGATCACCAGGGTGTTGGAATTTACCCCTCTGAATGAGAAGTATTAAAAGTTTTTTTAAAAAAGTTTTTTAAAGTTTCGAAAAGGTCCATATTCATTAGCACTTTTAACCCTTCAAAACAGGTTTTGGAAAGCTGGTCAGCTTGAATCTCTGACTGCATTGGAAATCTAACTATCTGGTTGAATGTTTTTTTTTTTTTCCCCCCCCGAAGAAGTTTCTTATATGGCTTATGTCTATGGAGAGTCTCAATCATTCAGGTCATGGTTGTCCTGAAGGTGTTTTTTTCAAGAGGCAACTGGACTTTCTGGTTTTTCTTTGAAGACATTTCGCTTCTCATCTCAGAAGCTGAAGAAGCCTCTTGGATGAGAAGTGAAACCAGTGGTGGGTTGCTACCAGTTCGGCCCATTTCGGGTGAGCCGGTAGCGGCAATGGTGAGGCGAGAGCGAACCGGTTTTCTCCGACCATGAGCTGGACCCTCCCGCCAGCCCCTGCGCTATACCTACCTATATTCGTTCATTTTTAGCTGAACTGATAGGCAGGGCAAGCGGATTGCCGCACCTCGGCTGTTCTGAGATGTTATGCGCTCACGCAGAGCGCATGCACAAAGCAAACCGGTGGCAACACCGGTTGAAACCCACCACTGAGTGAAATGTCTTCGAAGAAAAACCAGAAAGTCCAGTTGCCTCTTGAAAAAGTACCTTTGGGACTTATATACAGAGGTGGGTGTCACATAATGTAACAACCGGTTCGCCCAACACTGAAAATGTGAGCGCATGCATTGCCTTCCGTGCATGCACGCTGCTACAAAAACACGGCGATATAGGATGGAATAGCACCAGGATGGGTGGGCAGGGGCGGGCCCACCTGCTGGTCGCAACAAGCAGTTCACCCACCCCAGTCCAAACCGGCGGCAGCCCACCTCTGCTTATATAGCTATGTAGAGAGTATGGAAGATGACCTTAACAGAGATATGCAGGCTTCTTCATCTATGTAAAAGGGGCTAAATCAGGTTTTTTTTTTTTTTTAATCCAGATGCCTCCCTGATTCAATGGAATAGAGCAGGGGTCAGCAGCCTGCAGCTCTGGAGCTGCATGTGGCTCTTTCATCCTTCTGCTGTGGCTCCTTGTTGCCGGTTGGCTCCACAATTGAGAGGGCTTTTGGTTAGAACAGGTAGAAGTAAAAGGATGCCACACTAGGTGGAAACTCTATGTTGGGAGGGAGCCAGACTTCTGGTCAGCATAGGAAAAATGACACCATACTAGGAGGAGACTCTATGATAGGGGAACTGGACTTCCAGTCAGCAGAGGAAAAAGGATGCCATGCTAGGAGAAGACTCTGTGGTGGGGGAACCGGGCTTCCGGTTAGGACCTTTGTGGCTCTTTGAGTGTTTAAGGTTGCCGACCCCTGGAATAGAGGAAGAGGAAGATGTCCAGCACAATCAATTTTATTCCTGAATAATTCTTTCATTGTTACAGACAATCTCAATGAGCTTTCCTGAGGAATTGAGTTTCTGGTCTGGTCTACCTGGTGAGGCTCCGAGGCTATTACCATGTCTACTAAAGAAACTAGAGGATGATGGGATGCAAAATATGGGATTCTCGCTTGGGCTTCCCATGTTAACTAGTATTTTTTGATTCCATCACACTTGTCTATCTTCTTTTTGTGCATTTAAGGGAAAAAAAAACTTTAAGACAACAATGTCTATTGTTAGTGGCGAAGTCATGTCCGACCCATCGCGACCCCATGGACAATGTTCCTCCAAGTCTTCCTGTCCTCCACCATCCTCTGGAGTCCATTTAAACTCATGCCAACTGCTTAAGTGACTCCATCCAGCCACCTCGTTCTCTGTCGTCCCGTTCTTCTTTTGCCCTCAATCTTTCCCAGCATTAGGCTCTTCTCCAGTGAGTCCTTCCTTCTCATTAGGTGGCCAAGGTATTTGAGTTTCATCTTCAGGATCTGGCCTTCTAAACAGCAGTCAGGGTTGATCTCCTCTCAGACTGACCGGTTTGATTGCCTTGCAGTCCAAGGGACTCACAGAAGTCTTCTCCAGCACCAGAGTTCAAAGGCCTCAATTCTTTGGCACAATGTCTATATGTTTTATCAAATATGGATCATCCCTTTCCCCCGTTTGCATAATCCAGTTCTTATGATTCTCTGCTCTCTATCTTATTCAAAGGGTTCAATTAATGTAAATTGTGCTTGTTCTACACTGTTTGATATTGTCAGTCCCCATCATTACAAAGGTTATGAAGTCCTTGCCTCCTGTTCCTTTAACATCGAATTAAACATCACCTATTTCCACTTTGCAAATCCAGCTACTTCGATGTCTCCCTTCACAGCTGTAAGATCTACCAGTGTGCCCTTTAAAATAGCTGACCTTTGCTTCTATATCCCTACATGAATATTGCCATCAACAGCAGCATTGTACAAGATAATGAGGAAGGAAACATATCTTTTAAAATTAGCAATGCCTCTCCCCAGGCTTAAAAAAAATGAAAAAAAGTCAGTTTCAAACCTTGATGGCAAGTGAAGGAAGAGTAAATACTCTCGGCTCTTAAGGCTTTGTCAGCCGTGCAATAGATATGCAGCACAGTAATAAGAGTTGCAGGTAATGGGTGATTTCCCTTTAAGTAATTTCCTCTTTGCCTCCAAATGAAACTAGAAGAAATTGTCTAAGACTACAATCAAGTATTATGCTACATGCACGGCAGGAGAGAAAAATAATCATAAACTTTCTTAGAAGTTAATAGGGGATGATACCTTTCGATACTTAATTTGTACACTGAAATACAGGTACCATATTTTTCAGAGTATAAGACACTCCGGAGTATAAGACACACATTAGTTTTAGGGGAGGAAAACAAGAAAAAAAAATCTGCCTCTGCCTACCAGCATCCATCGGTATTCATCTGGCTAGCATCCTTGCAGCAAATAGCAAACAGCAAACAGCCTGGTAAGCTTCAGCACGTTATTGCAACCTGATTTAGCATGAACAGCTGATTGGCAGTTGGATTGGCCTCCTGGAATACCATCAATCAGTGGTATCAGGCTGTGGGGATCACCAGAGCCCATTGCCACCTCCGTGCGTCGCATTTTTGGCCTCTACACATCATGTATTTGGCCTTCCTCTTGCTGTTTTAGACCTGTTCCAGGCTGCAGGGATCACCACAGCACTTCACCGCCGATCGCCGCCTGTGCACATCGTATTTTCGGCCTCTGTACATTGTATTTTCAGCCTTCACACGTCCATGTTTGACCTCTGCATGGTGCATTTTCAGCCGGTTTTTGGCCACTGCCGATCCCCACTGCCTGGAACAGGCCGAAAATGCAATGCATGGAGGCCAAAAACGTGATGCACGGAGGCGGCAATCAGCGGTGATGTGCTGTGGTGATCCCCACAGTCTGAAACATGTCTAAAACGGAGTGTGCAGAGGCCAAAAATGCGATGTCTGGAGGCCAAAAATGGCCAGCAGATGGAGGCCAGCAGGTGGGCGGGATTCAGCAATATTCGGTGTATAAGATGCACTGCAATTTTTACCCACTTTTAAGTGGGGAGAAAGTGTGTCTTATACTCCAAAAAGTACGGTGTTTTGTTGAGTTATGCAGGAGAACATTTAGGAGTATGCACATGCTAATATTTAGCTTACAAATGAGAACAAGGAAAAAAGATCTTTAGAAGCGTAAAATAAAAATAATGCACAAACAAATGACTTTCTTCTCCTTAAATGAACTCTGACCATATATTTCTACAGGAGTATCTGCCTTAAAATAGTCGGAATATATCCTATATTTTTTTCATAATAAATTGCATCTTCTTCCGTCCCAGTCAGAAAGAACTTATATGGAAATTTCAATCAGAATAGAGCTGGAAAGGGGTGGTGGGATCTTCTAGTCCAATCCCTTGTTCAAGTAGGAGACCCTGTACCATTTCAGACAGGTGGCTGTCCAGTTTTTTCTTAAAAAGCTCCAGTGATGAAGCCCCTACAACTTCTTTTTTTATATATAATTTTTTTTATTTTATAAACTAACAAACATACAATACATAATCAATCATTCAGTGTATCATCTAGATGTTTCTATTGTGTCTTCATCTTCTTCTTCCTCCTCCTCCAATCTTCATCGTTTCTTTATTTTTCTCATCTTTATTATAACATTCTCCCCATACTTCATTTATTATAACATTTTCTTGTTTACTATTAATACATTTATCTATATCTCTTCTCTAACCAATTGTAAAATTGTCTCCATAACTTGTAATATTCCGAATCCTCTCTTTCTTTAATTATCAGAGTCGGTCTATTCATTTCTGCACAATCTAATATTTTCTTAATTACTTCGTCTTCTGAAGGGATTTTCTCTACTTTCCATCTTTGCACAAATACTATCTTTGCTGCAGTTATTACATGTGTAATCAAATATACCTTTTCTTTGCTAATTTTCTCAGGAAGGATACCCAATGGGAACAACTTCTGAAGGCAAGCTGTTCCATTGGTTGATTGTCCTCACTGTTAGGAAGTTTCTTTTTAATTCCAGGTTGCTTCTCTCCTTGAGTAGTTTCCATCCATTGTTGGTTCACCCCCTCTTCTTTCTGGCAGCCACTCAAATACTAGAATACTGCTATCATGTCCCCCCTAGTCCTTCTTTTCTCTAGACTGGCCATAGCCAATTCCTGCAACTGTTCTTCAGATGTTTTTATCTCTAGGCTCTTAATCATCTTTGTTGCTCTTTGCACTTTTTGTTTAGAGCAATATAATTTGTCTAGATTAATCTAATCTAATCTAATCTAATCAATATAATAATATAATATAATATAACATAATATAATATAATATAGTAATGTAATATAATATAATATAATATAATATAATATAATATAATATAATATAATATAATATAATATAATATAATATAATATAATATAATATAATAATATAATATAATATAATATAATATAATATAATATAATATAATATAATATAATATAATATAATAATAAAAATTACACAATCTAAATGGAGTTTTCTTCAACCTCAGTGCTTATTAGGTATATCAGATAGTATGAATTATTTGGCCATCAGAAGGCTGTCTCTGAAAAGTTTCTGTTTCTTTTTTTTACAGATTTTGGAGGAAAAGAAATGTTGCAATAGCACTTAGACTTATATACCGCTTTACAGTGCTTTACATCCCTCTCTAAGCAGTTTACAGAGTCAGTATATTGCACCCCCCCCCCCAACAATCTGGGTCCTCATTTTACCAGCCTTGGAAGAATGGAAGGCTGAGTCAACTTCGAGCTGGTGAGAATCGAACTGCTGGCAGTCGGCAAAATTAGCTTGCAATACTGCATTCTAACCACTGCACCACCACGGCAGTAATATGCTTCTTGCAATTCTACAAGGGTTTGCTAGATTGCCTCTGAAACCCTTTCTAGGTCTCTTTAATCCGATAAACAGTTTATGATCTCCAAAACTAAAACTTACTTCCTCCTGTTGTAATTTGGATTATATTCCTCAATGTCCTTCTGATGTTCTGTTTCATTACCCTGAAGAAATTCTTAGGGAAACGTGAACTAAATTTCCTCTCTGCACTTCTTTTAATTCATAGAGAATAAATCAG
Organism: Pantherophis guttatus; assembly: GCF_029531705.1. Next base: position 11,573,667 of record NW_026844017.1, on the reverse strand, counting down.
CTGGAAATTTTGTACCAGAACTTTTTTTTTTTTTTTTACTGGTATGAAGACATGTAAAAAATCTTTGTCTGGAGGGGGGGGGGAGTTTGACAAAGAGGTGTATATTTCTGAGATATAACCTTCTATGATTTATCTCCAATTTCCTAGAAGAGCTCTAGTTAAGTGGTAGAATATGAATGGGCATATTTATCTTTCATTGATGACCTCTCTCACTTTTTTATTTCTCCAAGCATCCTTAACATAATTGCACATTTCGGGAGTTTTCCATTACACAAATCATTGAATGCTATTCAAAGCCATTTTTGCATTCTCTCTTCCATTATGTCCACTTTTCATTCACTCTGTTGGAACTTTGTTGATGATGATGATGATGATGATGATGATGATGATGATGATGATGATACAGAGGAAAAGCAATCTCAACTTATAATCACACATGCTGGTCCTATTTGTGTATAAGAGACTCCTTGGAGTTTTACATTAGAATATTTTTCTAATCAATTGAGGCCCAATTAATCTTAGAATTAATCAGACATTAATTGGAAAACTTAATAAAAACACCCTGAGAACCCCTTTCCCCAACAATCTAATATTTTTTTTTAATAAAAAAACAGTATTCTCAATAGCTTTAATGAATTATCTTGCCATTGGCTATGCAATTAATATCAGCTGAACCCCAATGGATTATCATTTTCCCACTTTTTTGGGGTAATACTTTCACTGAAGTTTTTAATAAAGTAAAAATTAGCGCAAACTTTTTTCCCCTTTCGGTTCAATCATGTCCAATTCTTGCAGACTGACTGGACAAGGCCTTGAAGCTTTCGGGACAATGTTTTGCCATTGCCTCCTTCCTAGGGCTCAAAGAAAGTGAGTGGCCTTAAGTTACCTAGCTGGCTTCATGCCCAAGGAGGGATCAAAACTCATGGTCTCTCAGTCTCTAGCCCAGGGGTCAGCAACCCGTGGCTCTGGAGCCGTATGTGGCTCTTTCATCCCTCTGCTGCGGCTCCCTGTCGCTGGTTGGCTCCACAATTGATAGGGCTTTTGGTTAGGACAGGAAGAGAAAAAAAGACACCACTCTAGGAGGAGACTCTATGGTGGGGAAACTGGACTTCCTGTCGGCTCCAGAATTGAATGGGAGGCTTCCGGTTAGGACCTTTGTGGCTCTTTGAGTGTTTAAGGTTGCCGAACCCTGCTCTAGCCTGATGCCTTGACTATTACACCAGATTGGCTCTGTAGTACAAACTAAATTAAAAGAAAAAGAAAAGTGCAGAAGGTGCAGAAAAAAGAATAGGAGAAAACAGCCACAAAGACAATATCAATCAATCAACCAGAATACAGCTGGAAGGGACATTCAAAGTCATCTAATCCAACCCCCTGCTCAAACAGTGCCATTTCAGACAAGTGATTGTCCAGTCTCTTCTTAAAAATCTCCAATGATGAAGCACCCATAACTTCTGAAGGCAAGCTGTTCCACCGGTTAATTGTCCTCACTGTTAGGAAGCTTCTCCTTAGTTCCAGGTTGCTTCTCTCCTTGATTAGTTTCCATCCATTGTTTCTTGTCCTGCCCTCTGGTGTTTGGGACATAAGTTGACCATCCTCCTCTTTGTGGCCAACCTCTCCAATACTAGAATGCTTCTATCATGGCCCCCCCTAGTCCTTCTTTTCTCTACTGTAGACTAGCCAAACCCAATGTCAGTTTTGGAAGGCCATTTTCTTTTTTGCTTCTTAATTGCCACATATTTTAGCTGGGGAAGTTGGGAGGGGGTTGTTGTTGGAGCGGTAGAAAGTTAGTCATAACAACATTCCGTATTCAAGGACTTTTGCCTGTGTCTGATGGAGACTGCCGGAAGATTGTTTCCAGTTGAGTGTGAAGAGTTGATTGGACAATATTTTTTCACTTCATTTCATTTTATTTGATTTATATACCGCCCTACTCCCGGAGGACTCAGGACGGTGAACAGGCACAAGATAAAACACATAGAATACAAAAATTTAAGAATAGAAGTAAAATCGAATTAAATCAATTTAGCCCAAGACAAATTTAAAACCCCAGGTTAAGAACAAATTAAAATTTACATTAAAATTTACATTAAAAAGAGAATGGGAGAGGTTAGGCCAGACCAGCCTGGTGAAATAAAAAGGTCTTGAGAGCACGGCGGAAGGTGCGTAGATCTGAGATCCTCCATATCTCCGGGGGGAGCTCATTCCAGATAGTAGGTGCCCCCACAGAGAAGGCTCTCCCTTTGGGGGCTGCCGGCTGACATTGTTTGTCCGACGGCACCCAGAGGAGTCCCTCTCTGTGAGAGCGTACCGGCCGGTGGGAGGCCATTTGCGGCAGCAGGTGGTCCTGTAAATAACCAGGCCCTAAGCCATGGACAATGTGATAAACTTGTGGGTGTGGGGCAGGGCTGTGAACTGTTGGCTGGATGGAGAAAACCTGGAAGCTTTCAGATTCAGGTTTTCCCAGATGTGCCAACATGACATCTCTAATAAATTGGAACTTTGAGGAATCTCAGGCCTCAGAGCTTTATTTCATTGGGGGTGTTCCTTGGAACCCTGACATTCCTGACATCAGACATCCTGCAACTGTTCTTCATATGTTTTAGTCTCCAGGTCTTTAATAATCTTAGTTGCTCTTCTCTGCACTTTTTCCAGAGTCTCAACATCTATTTTTTTTTTAATGTGGTGACCAAAACTGGATGTACTATTCCAGTTGTGTCCTTACTATAAATAATATTTATTATTCTTAAATAATAAAGATGTTGCTTCCAACTTTCATTATACTTAGCTTAAACTAACTTTGCACCCTCTTTTAAAGTTACAAATTAAAAAAAAATCTTCCCCCTATAGCCTAACTTTTTCTCAAATCATCATCTTTTCAATTCTTGTTCAAAAGTCTATAAGGATGTCCATAATTATCCAACAAATATTTTATCCCTGGTCTAACAGTCTAACTGTACATGCCTCCTTTGTGTTCTTCACAACCTTTCTTTAAAACATTGGTGGCTCAATGGCTAAGACACTGAGCTTGTCGATCGAAAGACTGGCAGTTCAGTGGTTCGAATCCCTAGTGCCATATAATGGGGTGAGCTCCCGTTACTTGTCCCAGCTTCTGCCAACCTAGCAGTTCAAAAGCACGTAAAAAATGCAAGTAGAAAAAATAGGGACCACCTTTGGTAGGAAGGTAACAGCGTTCCGTGTGCCTTTGGCATTGAGTCATGCTGGCCACATGACCATGGAGACGTCTTCGGACAGCACTGGCTCTTCGGCTTTGAAACAGAGATAAGCACTGCCCCCTAGAGTCGGGAATGACTAGCACATATGTGCGAGGGGAACCTTTACCTTTACCTTATGGCTTCACATGATTTGGTCTTTAATCACTCTAAAATATCCATTTCAGTCATCGAATATAATAAATTACAGAATATAGAAATTGAGATTTGAATTCGTAGGTTTGGAATTCTATGGGGTACATTATGTCAGAATAGGTAGACTGGAAACTAGTGGGTTGTTCTTGTTTCTGAACTGGGGAATGTTGATGTAGACCAGTAGTGCAGTGGTGAAATCCAAATGTTTTTACTACCGGTTCTGTGGGTGTGGCTTGATGGGCGTGGTGTGGCTTGGTGGGCATGGCAGGAGAAGAATCCTACAAAATCCCCATTCCCTCCCCACTCCAGGGAAAGGATATTGCAAAATCTCCATTCCTACCCCACTCTGGGACCAGCCAGAGATGGTGTTTGCTGGTTCTCCAAACTACTCAAAGTTTCCGCTACTGGTTCTCCAGAACCTGTCAGAGCCTGCTGGATTTCAACCCTGCAGTAGTGGGTTTCAATTTAGTTTGCTACCGGTTCGCTCTCACGTGCGTGAGACGCTTCTCCACATGCGCAGAAGCATCCGAGTGGGTGGCAGAGCCTCCTGCCGTTGCCGCTACCAGTTTGTCTGATCCGGGGAGAACTGATAGCAACCCACCACTGATGTAGACTAGCAGGATCTCTTTTTGCAATGTTGGCCTTTTTAATCTTTTCTTACATACATTTTTAAATTGTCGTTGCTGTAACTGCCCAAGGTGGTAATACATAAAATGGGCAGCCATATACATTTCTTAAATAAATAATGAATACATTCACGCTTGTGGAATGAAGTCTGGCAAAATCCTTTTAAAAATGCTGCCATGACCTTTCCTGGTAAATGATAACTGCTGAATTTTATATCTAGAATCCCTATGTGAGTATTTATATATAGTGTCTCACTGTATACCGAACAAGGTTTTACGGGGTCTCCTCTATAGACAGAATATGTCTCCTCCATTCAAGCCCTCTCCACCTTCTCTCTTCTAAATACATTAAAAGTCAAGCTGTGTCATACTGCCTATGGTCTATTGTAGCATTAAGACATTTACAAGGTGAAAGTCTGGATTGCTTTTCTCATATTTTCTTCTCTCCTTCTAAAAAAGCATTGCTATAAAATTAAATTATAACAGGAAGCAGCACAATAAACTCCAGCAAAAGAATAGAGTTGGGTTAATGCACTCAAACCAATTTAAAAGCCATGAAGAACAAACCAGTTTTAAAGCCTGAATATAAGCCAGGAAGAGAATGGTGACTGAAGAAAGCGCTCTTCGTTTCTTTGCAGAGAGCTGTATGTAAAGATCTCTAAAAACAGATCTTAAACAGTGAGGAAGTTCATTTTTGAGAGGCGTGATTATTGGGAAGCGTCTCATCCCTGACATTATAGAGAAGGAGCAGTGGAATTCTGCCAAGAAACAAACGAGCATTTTAAACCGTTGGTTTAAATATGGCATGACTGGCACACTAAAACACGGACCAATAATTAATAATAATCGAGATTTTTCATGGGTTGCAATTTTTTAACAGTTTCCCGAACTGAGAGGAGGGGGGGAGGAAATGAAAACCTGTATATATTTGACTCTGTGCAATATGTTTCAGTATTTTTTTTTTACATTAGCTAAATGAATTGTCTGTATAATAGCAATAGCAATAGTACTTAGGGTTACATATCGCTGCACAGTGCTTTACAGCCCTCTCTAAGCAGTTTCTTGTCCCCAAAGTCAGCCTATTGCCCCCAGCAATCTGGGGTCCTCATATAAGGACTACGGAAGCAGTAGTGAAATCCAAATATTTTTACTACCGGTTCTGTGGGCGTGGTGTGGCTTGGTGAGTGTGGCTTGGTGGATGTGGCGGGGAAGGATACTGCAAAATCCCCATTCTCTCCCCACTCCTGGGGGAAGGATATTACAAAATCTCCATCTCCACCCCATTCTGGGGCCAGCCAGAGGTGGTATTTGCCGGTTCTCCAAACTACACAAAATTTCCGCTACCAGTTCTTTGAACTGCTCAAAATTTCCACTACTGGTTCTCCATAACCTGTCAGAACCTGCTGGATTTCACCCCTGCTCAGAAGGATGGAAGGCTGAGTCAATCTTGAGCCAGTCAGGATCGAACTCCAGACTGTGGGCAGAGTTTGCCTACAATACTGCATTCTAACCACAGTGCCAATGGTTGAAATCAGCATAATTTCACTTTGAAGTTGACACACAGCTTTTAATATAATTTAATTTAATTTAATAGAATAATCCCAGATCTTCGTACTTTCCGTCGGGCACTTAAGACCTTCCTCTTTCACCAAGCTGGGCTGGCATAATTAATTTTTTTCTTTCCTTTTCCTAATTGTGTAAATTTTATTCTGAAGATCTTAACTTAACTGATAAGCCAAATTGAGTTAATTATTATTTATTGCTTCTATTCACATTTATATATATATGTTTATTTCGACTGTTCACCGCCCTGAGTCCTTCGGGAGAAGGGCGGTATAAAAAATTAATTAAATAAATAAACAAATAATATACATGCTTTATTTATTTAATTTCTTTAACTCCCTGCAGTGAATCGGGTTGGCAAATAATTCTAAGAAAATTTTTAAAATAATGCAAAAATAAATATACACTGCAGCCGATAGATATAGACAGTGGTGGGATTCAAAATTTTTTACTACCGGTTCTGTAGGTGTGGCTTGGTGGGCGTGGCATGGCTTGGTGGGCATGGCTTCTTGGGTGTGGCAGGGGAAGGATACTATAAAATCTGCATTCCCTCCCCACTCCAGGGGAAGGTTACTGCAAAATCCCCATTTCCTCCAATCAGCTGGGACTCGGGAGGAAGAGAATAGATGTGAGTGGGACCAGTCAGAGTGGTATTTACCAGTTCTCCAAACTACTCAAACTGGTTGTCCAGAACCGATCACCTCTGGATAGATAGATAGATAGATAGTTAGTTAGATAGATAGATAGATAGATATGATAGAGATAGACAGATAGAGATACAGATACAGATACAGATTATATATGTGTGTGTGTATGTCTGTCTGTGTATGCCAATCCTACCTTCCCCTCCCACACACAATTTGTCTCAAGGCCTACCTCTGTTATATTTTCTTCACCATTTCTATATTTGTTTATCATTCTAAACTGTCCTAACTGACATGTCCTGTATATATTTGAAGACATTCAAGGAGACCACTTCCATACATTTTAAATGAGATAAGGAGTCAGGAGAATCCATGTGTAAAAGAGTATATTCTGCATTCTAACCACTGCACCACCAGAGCTCTTGGTATACTAAAGCTGTAAGAACTCTTAAACTGGAGAATGTTGCTGATAATAACAAGCTCAAAAAAACTTGGAGATGTACAGTGTATAATGCATGATATTATGGAAGTGCAAAGGCCAAAGAAGAAAGTTTTGTCATAGTAAATGTAGTTATCTGAAGGGCACTGAAGACCGGGCACGGTTGTTATTTATAAAAGATAGGAGTACAGGTGGAAGAACAAGAGAGAAACTACAGGAAAAAATCATTGCAGATGTGAACTGAAAAAAGAAAATCAAACCTGTTTGTGACTAAGGGGGTCAGTAAGCTCTTGTGATAAAAATGTATTGGCACATTGAATAATAAAAAGGACATTTGCTAAAAGGGCAAGATCTGTCACTGTAAAGAGAATCTATGTGTACTAAGTAATAGAAGTCTCAGAAACAGCATAGACGTTTTGAGGAAGTTGTGCTGTGAAGCCAACACAATTTAAATCAGGAGGCAGCTATCAACACGGCAGTGTGTGGAGGGCATTTCCCTCCCTGCCCGAAATTCAGTGTAAAAATGGCTGTGCTTGAATGGCAAAATGGCTACCATCAATGAAACATATTGTTTTAACAAATATGTATTGGTATACACACAAATTTATGCACAGGTTGTTCAGTCTGGGGAATAGTTCTCACCCCAATCGTGAGGAACTCAAACAGCTCAAACAGCTTAGTTAATGAGTTTCCGTAGTTGGATTCTATTATCTACATCATTTACCATGTTTTCCCCAAAATAAGAATCCCCTTATCATAAGCTGAATCAGGCTTTTGAACTCATGGCAATAAGGCCAAGCGCTTATTTCAGGGTTCAAAAAAATATAAGACAGGGTCTTATTTTCGGGGAAACACGGTATCTATCTATCTATCTATCTATCTATCTATCTATCTATCTATCTATTCTATCTATCTATCTATCTATCTATCATCTAACTATTATCTACCTACCTACCTGTCTATCTGTCTATCATCTATCTATTATCTACCTACCTACAAAACAAATTCCTAGTGTGTCTATGACACTTGGTCAATAAAGAATTCTATTCTATTCTATTCTATTCTATTCTATTCTATTCTATTCTATTCTATTCTATTCTATTCCACTCCATTCCATTCCATTCCATTTTCTATTCTATTCCATTCCATTCCATTCCATTCCATTCCATTCCATTCCATATTCTATTCTATTCTATTCTATTCTATTCTATTCTATTCTATTCTATTCTATTCTATTCTATTCTATTCTATTCCATTCCATTCCATTCCATTCCATTCCATTTAACAGTCACTGACCAAGATTCAAGTAGTTACCAGCAGATGAAACAGAACTTATGGCAAGTTCATTCATGCAATAAAACATATACATAAAGCAAAATTTCACCACATTGATAGAAAGTGAGTCATACTCAGAGGTGGGCTGCTGGGGGTTCCCAGCGGTTTGGGAGAACCTCTAACTAAGATTATGTGCAGTTCGGAGAACCCCCAAATCCCACTCCTGCCTGGCTCCGCCCCGCCTGCCCTGTTTCACCCCTCCCAGGAGTCCCCATGCAGCCCGTTTTGGATACAGGTAAGTGCAGGGCGCGCACAGAGGCTTGGGGAGGGCAAAAAATGGGTCTTATAGAAGTTTGGGAAGGCCAGAAATGGGCCTCCGGAGGGCCTCCAGAGCCTGGGGAGGCCATTTTTGCCCTCCTGGAGGCTCGAGCAAAGTCTCCAGAGCCCAGGGAGGAAACCCCCACCACCACCATGGTGCAGGAGGCCAACTAGGCCATGCCCACCATGGCCACACCCACCCAGAAACCGGGCAGAGAACCCCTTGCTAAAATTTTTGAAGCCCACCCCTGGTCATACTGATCTGATAATTGCAACTGTAATAAAACAAATATTTGTACATCAAATATGAGGTTCCCTCCTTAGAAAAAGTACAGTTCAACAGGGCATGGACAATGGATTGACTTTGTCTGCAAATGCAGAACCTGAGTTCATAAAAATGTTATTTATGTATTTATGCACTTATCTCAAGGAGTACTGTAGCATGTTAATTCCATCTTCATCCAAAGAGAAATACCATTGGTCAGCTATGGAATAAAATGAGCTGGAAGGGTCATTATTATGATTTCTTCCATTGATATGGCTATCCATCTCAGTCTAAGACATTCACAACAGGTCAAAGCAACAATCCAATAAAAACAAGTTTAAAAAGCACATCGAAACCATCCACAATCCCTTTGTTGAGGTTGTGTAGGAAATCAAATAAGGGAAAGCTCGGTTCCTTCTGAAAATAGGAAACGCCCTCTAGCGAGACAAGAAATAGATCAAGAAAAAGGAAAAACACTATTAGCACTATAAAGAGAACTTCAAAACCAGACTGATAATCTAGGAACACAGACAGAAATAGTGGTGTTCCCATTAGTTTTCAAGTTAAGCATCCTATTTAATCCTCCTGCCAATACATTTTAATCATGGTCTTCTTTATGGAAGTTAGACCAATCCAGTTTTTTTTTTTTTTAAACCATACTGGTATATTTATTGAATTTTGTCATTTAATTGAAGAAAGTAAAAATGCTTTGGGTTAGAGTGGGATGGTTAGAGTTGGGATGACCTTTGTGTGCTTTCTTGGCAGGGAACTCTGTGATGAATGGCTGACAACATCTTGGTATTAAAGGCGGGCAAATCCTTTTTACAACCAATGAGAGTATTGATTTACAAAGAGCAGGCCTATTGATTGAGAACGGGAGCTTGAAATATTTAACTGAGGGAAAAAAACTATTTGCTCTGAGGAGGGGTATTAATGAAGGTAGAGGATCATTGACCAAAAATGCATTAGAGCAAACTTGGAAGAAACTACATGCCTTTGATTATTTGGATGACATTCATTGCCATTTGGGTCTGTAATGAGCTCACCGAAGATACCAGAGATTGCCCTAAGAAAAGAAGCTCTGAGGGTAGAAAGGATTAGAAGCTATTCATTTTCTATTCAGAAAAAGTATGAACAAATGCATCTTCTATCTATCTATCTATCTATCTATCTATCTATCTATCTATCATCTATCTATCTATCTATCTATCTATCTATCTATCTATCTATCTATCTATCTATCTATCTATCTATCTATTATCTGTCCTTAAATAATTTAAACCTTGAAACTTCCTTATAGTGAGAACAATTAACCAATGGAATGGCTTGCCTTCAGAAGTTGTGAGTTTTCCATCACTCTTTTTTTAAAAAAAGAGATTGGACAGCCACTTCTCTGAGATGTCTGTCTGTCTGTCTGTTTGTCTATCTATCTTCTATCTATCTTCTATCTATTCACTTAGCAGACTAAAGTGCTGTTAAGTAACACCAGCTGCCTGCAATTACTGCAAGTTCAAATCTCACCAGGCTCAAGGCTGACTCAGCCTTCCATCCTTTCGAGGTAGGTAAAATGAGGACCCGGATTGTGGGGGCAATAAGCTGACTTTGTATAAAAAAGAACACCGCTTTGGGGGGGGGGCGAAAGCCCTACTAAGCAGGTATATACAAAAGTATGAAGGCTATTGCTTAATGCATTGTAAGCCGCCCTGAGTCTCCGGAGAAGACTCGGGGCATATAAATCGAACCAATAAATAAATAAATAAATAAATGTCTATCATCTACCTACTATCCATCCATCCATCCATCCATCCATCCATCCATCCATCCATCCATCCAGCTAATATATGCTATCTGTGCTCAAGTTTTAATTGTAGCCTTAGCTTAAAGTACTAGGTATGGGTCACATTATGGAATCCGAAGAGAAAGTGTTCTGTTCTCTCCTCCCCCAAGGTTTTTTTTTTTTTTTTTTACAAACATATCAATGCGTGAACAGTGTGGCATCTGAGTATCATACATTCTAATACAAATAAAACTAATAGAAGTAATCATAGTTAGTACATTCAATCAACGTATATATATTTCTAATAATGATACACATTTATATTAAGTTGCAGTCTGTCATTATTCAATTATTCCATGTTTTCTCTTGTTATTGCTTTTATTTTATTATATAAAAGTGTATATACCAATATTCCCCCTTCTCTTATTCTAACTTTTAAACATGTCATCTTTATTAAAAGACGTTTTCTTTCTATCCTGCCTAGCATCTAGTCATGTCACCTACCTAAAAAAAGGAAAGAAAGAGAGAGAAAAGGAAAAGCAAATCAGAACAACAACAAAAGCGAAATCATCTATCCATCGTCTCTTGTCCGTTTCAATATTTTAATTGCTATGGTTTTTTTGGCTTGCCTCCCATATTCCTCTCTTGGATCTTTATCTCTGTCTGCATCTGCTTCTTGGCCATTCAATCTAGGTATTTCTCCCACCTCTACCCTCTTCCGCAGCCTACTTTCTGAAATTTCTGCCCAGGCCCCTATCTCCCTTTCAAGTTGTGTTCTATTGGAGGTTATACACTGAAGCTTTTTCAAGTAGACCAAATAACAGTATGAGTCTTTCTGAAGTTGATTAAAGGTTCAACCTCTTCCAATTATTTTTGTTTTCTCCGAAACATTGTTATATGCATTGACCTATTTTATTTATCTCAAGGCTGTTTGTTACTATATATCAAACATCATTAGACTGACTAACATTATGACATGATATATTAAGGGTTATTCTTGGCTCATAACCGATGTTGTGGGTTATTGAGCAGAGCACCCTTTGAGTAAACGCATGAAAAGCGACTGGGAGTGGTTGTGAACAATCACAATTAACATACAAACACACTGAGTTGTTGTAGTCTTTTACTTTTAGAAAAAAGTAAAGCAAAGTCCAAAAACAATCCAAGTCATGCACAGATAAGACGAGAGTTAAAAGATCAATCCAGGGATATTTCAAGTACAAAGTCTTCTTACCAGTTGTAGTCATACACAATAAAACAGTTCTTCTTGAGTTTCTAAACAGGAACAAGTTCAATATAAAATATTCAATAAATAGTAGAAAGCAACATGTAGCTATGATCAAACAGTGATCATGCAGAGAGATCAGGTAGAGAGTTACAGCAAATAAGCAGGAAAAATGGTGTAGTATCCACACAAGCCATGATCCTGACTTCCCTTAAGTACATTGGCTACAGAGCTAAGCCAATCAGGGTACAGGATGATGCAATACAGTTTTAAAGCAATATAATACCTTTCTGACTGCAAACATACATTGTTGGTTTATATATTGCCTGACCAACTAGTTAGACAAATAACCATTTCCTAACATGATACTTGTAATGAGATGATTCCTTTTTATTTATTTATTTATTTTAATTTAATGAAACCCTTGCTTGGGCTTTAGAAATGTTGAAAACTAAAGCAATCAGATGAAGGAGGTTATAGTTTAAACTGTTATTACATCACGATAATAGCTTATACTTTTTGCTGTTGTAAGTTTATTTCATTTCATAATTAGCATGAGGTCCTTGGATTTTCATATGGATGTCATCACTGATCTGATGTTCCATAACTATTAAGATATTTCCAAAGAATCAATTATGACTTCTGGCAAATTGGAAGAAGACAGATAGTGGCTTAGACCATTGCATTTTTATGAAAGAGCATAAATTTTTGTGAGCTACAGCTCATGCCATCAGATAAAATTTTATCTTTTATTTTATAAGAAGTTAATGGAAGTTCATAGCAGTTCATTATTTATTTGAGTTATGCAACCACACAAGGCAATTTAGCATAATGAATAAAACATAAAACAACAACAAAGAAAAAAACAAAAACAATACAGGAATTAAGACCCACCCCATAAAATTGGAAAAATTAACTGTATTTCTGGAAGCTATGGGAAAAATCTTAAATATGGAGAAAATAATTTTGTTTAATTAGAAACTGAAGATGAATTCATATGGTTGGGATTTTTCCTTCTATCCTTTATTTTAAGCTAAGTCCACAAAATAATAATACAATTTTAGGTTGATTATTTAAAGAATTTTTATTTATATATTCACCTAATTTTAATTTATAGGCCACAATTCATTTAGAGATTTAAGGCAATATACACGGTGTTCCATTGTCCTATTTCCCCCATATATTGAATATCTGCCTATAAAAATACTTATTTTGAAAAAAAAAGATAAAGATATAAACGTGTGATTATTTCTTTTGTATCCCTTTTATTGTATGTTATATGTGTGTGTGTGTGTGTGTGTGTGTATGTATGTATGTGTGTGAGAGAGAGGGGGTGAGACATATCCCCAAAGGATAAAGGTAAAGGTTCCCCCACACATATGTGCTAGTCATTCCTGACTCTAGGAGGCAGTGCTCATCTCCGTTTCAAAGCCGAAGAGCCAGCGCTGTCCGAAGATGTCTCTGTGGTCATGTGGCTAGCATGACTAAACGCCAGAGGCACACGGAACGCTGTTACCTTCCCACCAAAGGTGGTCCCTATTTTTCTACTTCTATTTTTTACGTGCTTTCAATCTGCTAGTTTGGCAGAAGTTGGGACAAGTAATGGGAGCTTACCCCATTCTGCGGCACTAGGGATTTGAACCGCTGAACTGCTGACCTTTCAATTGACAAGCTCAGCGTCTTAGCCGCTGAGCCACTGAGGATACAAACGAATATTTTATTTATCTTATCTTATCTTATCTTATCTTATCTTATCTTATCTTATCTTATCTTATCTTATCTTATCTATCTTATCTTATCTTCTTAGCGTAGCTTAGCTTAGCTTAGCTTAGCTTATCATCTTATCATTTTATCTTATCTATTTTATTTTTATCTATTCATATTTTATTGGAAATATGTGGTAAAAGTGAAATACCTGAAGTCTATTTCCAGTTCTACTGACTACAGGTTTTTGATCCAATGTTACCTATGTTAAAAAGAATAGAACAAATCATTGGGTTTTGAATTAGTCTTGTCTATTTTTTCCCACAGGAAAAAGGGGATTTTGAACTAAAGTTAGCAGAATTATTATTTTTTTAAATCCTAATTTTAGCTATGGCTCTAGATCTCTAGAAAGAGTCAAGCAAATCTTTGCATTCTAGCTTAATATTAGCTATAACCATAAGAGCAAAGCATACCAGATAAGATTTATTAACAGGATCCTGGCCGAAATTGAGCATATCCTTAGAGAGAAAAGCCCATTAGCAATTAAAGCTTTTGATCTCTTTTTGCTTAGTAGCGGAAAGAAAAACAAACATTTGGGACCAACACATTCCCTTGTGGGTGATATTTAATTTTATACATACTCCAGATAAAACTAAAGAAGGAAGGAGAAAAGGTAACTTAAAAAAAAAAAAAGCTGACACCTGGCTACAGTACACTGACCTGTTTTATGCAAACCACTGGAAAAACACGAATGAGATGGCGAAGATGGCGAAGATTTCAGCATATCTAAAAGATCGCTCACAAGAGACTTATGAATGGGAGTGGAAAAAGTGGATAGATTATGTGCAGAATAAATATCAAACTAGGAAGTATCAGATAGCTTTTAACTGAAAGTATTATATAAAGATAGAAATATTTGAATTTTGTGAAGATGTGAAAAATATACAGGGGGTGGAGGGGTTCAAGTTTTATAAAAAGGGGATTTTGATTTGGATTATATTCTGTGGAAGTCCGGGGGGGAAGGGTGGGTTAGGGTGGGTTAGGGAGGGTTAGGGAGGTTAGGGAGGGTTGGGGGGGGGGAATGGGGAGAAAATGTAATTGTAAAACTTTTCCAATAAAAAAGAAAAAAGAAAAACACGAATGAAAAAAATTCCAATTACAAATTGAAAAACAGATAGGACTTTTGTGGGGGTATGGCAGGGGTGAAATCCAGCAGGTTCTGACAGGTTCTGGAGAACCGGTAGTGGAAATTTTGAGCAGTTCAGAGAACCGACAAATACCACCTCTGGCTGACCCCAGAGTAGGGGGGGAATGGGGTTTTGCAGTATCTTTCCCCTGGATTGGGGTAGGAATGGGGATTTTGCAGTATCTTTCCCCTGGATTGGGGTAGGAATGGGAATTTTGCAGTATCCTTCTCCTGCCATGCCCATCGAGCCACACCCACAGAACCAGTAGTAAAAAAATTTGGATTTCACCACTGGTGTATGGGTATATAAACTACACCCAGAGACATCTAACATGTATGCAAATTCTGCGGTAAGATCAGGAAGAATTCAAGGGAAGACCTAGGAAAGAGAATGAATAGAACTGAAAGAAAGACGGATACAGAAAGACTAATAGAGGATGAGATCAGACAAATGAGATTTTAATAATATATGGAGCTGAAGAAAACTTGGATCATGCCTCAGGAAGGAACAAGAGCAACTGAACATAAACTTTGATAGATGGAGGTGAATCAGGTGATAAAATTCCTTGGCTATGCATTCATCCCAAAGGCAGTTAACACATTACAACACTCAACTCCTTCTTTATTCATTCTCCATATTCAACGTAAAGTTGCAGTCCTTCATATTATCTTCAACTTTCCCCAAAGTAGCAAAAAAACTCTTCAAAGTTGAAAAAGAATTTGGAAGAACGGAATATTATGAGCCACGGTGGCGCAGTGGTTACAGTGCAGTACTGCAGGCTACTTCTGCTGCCTGCCAGCTGCCTGAAATTTGGCAGTTCAAATCTCAGTAACAGTAACAGAGTTGGAAGGTTGGAAGTCCAATCCCTTGCTCACGCAAGAGACCTATGTACTAGGGATTCAAACCGCCAAACTGCCAACCTTTCTGATCAGTGGCTTAGCCACTGAGCCACCCAACCAGATCTCACCAGGCTCAAGGTTGACTCAGCCTTCCATCTTTCCAAGGTGGGTAAAATGAAGACCCAGATGGTTGGAGGCAATATGCTGACTCTGTAAACTGCTTAGAGAGGGCTGTAAAGCAGTGTGAAGTGGTATACAAGTCTAAGTACTATTGCTAAGTACTATTATGATTTGATTTGCAGCTGCAAAGCAGATTTCTGTCTCGGTTCATGGACCTGGTGTTGTAGAGTGATTTGATCAAAGTCTTAAATGTGAACTTCGTGTGAACAACAGTTATACGGCTGCTTGATCATATCTCTCTCTCTCTCTCTCTCTCTCTCTCTCTCTCTCTTTCTCTCTCTCTCTCTCTCTCTCTGTCTCTTTCTCTCTGTTTTTTTTTATTTATTTATTTTGAAAAACTTTATTGAGTTTAAAAAAACATAAATATATTGACATTCCCATTAATATCAGACGTGCGGTGGTTTTAACTATATACAGAATATATTTCTGGTGGCATTTCAAATTACTTTTTACTTTTATTTAACACACCTTTTTCTCTTTCTTTCATTTTATCATACATCCATGTTTTTTTTTTAATATACTTTTTTTTTTGTTAATTTTAATACCTAGTTAATAGTAGGTTGATTACAATTCTTCATTAAAACAGTTCTGGACAACCACTTCCCTCTTTTCATCTCTAGTTTTGCTTCATCCTTTGTGATCCCGCTGTTAAAATTAATAACACATACAAATTCCAACAGGAGAGAATATTTGTAGCTCAGGGTTGAACTGCGGAGTCCTTGGTGCTCTCTGAGCTTGGTGGTTTTCTTGAAGATGTTTCATTACTTGACTAGGTAACATATTCAGTGCTAGATCAGTGAATATGCTACCCAGTTGGGCAATGAAACATCTGTAAGAAAACCACAAAGCTCAGAGAGCCCACAGAGAAAGAGACAGATGGCCAAAAGTTAGGCATACTTTGTAGGCAAGCATGGGGAAGATTGCTCATCGGAGATTGTATATGGTTTGCATTCTTCGGAATGATCTTCCTTGAAGTAGCCAAGCAGGGGGAAATATTGCCTCCAAGTTGCCACTTTAGAAAGGTTGCCGTCTCTCCAAGATCTGCCATGTGCCTTTGCTGTACATGAATGAATGCAATGTCCAAGTTCATGTAAAATCTGGGTTGTGAATGCCAACAATATGTGTAACTACTTCCGCTTCCCAGTCACAATGTAGGCTCTGTTTGTCTCAGTCTACATCAGTGATGGCTAACCTTTTTTCCATCGTGTGCCAAGAGCGGGGTGTGTGTGTGTGTGTGTGTGTGTGTCACGCGCACATGTGCTCACACCCATAATTTTGCCCTCACACATGTGCACGTGACCCCCCATGCTCCCCACACTCCTGGCACGCAATGGCACGGTAGGCCTGTGTTTTGCTGTTCCCAGCCTCCAGAGCCTTTCTAGGAGTCTGGGGAGGGCAAAAACGGCCTTCCCCACCCCCCTGGAGGTCCTCCAGAGGCCAAAAATGGCCCGTTTGCCAACGTCTGGTCCCACATGTGCCATTGGTTTGCCATCACAGATCTAGATTATCCCATAGGAGAGAAGGAATTTCTGGTAGAGATTATAAGTAAAGTCTGGAAATTCTCCTTTCAAAGGTATTGAATCTTCTTAAAAGACATCAAAGGGACTCTGTCTTCTTTCCTTCAGTGGATGCTCAAATATGCAAAAGTCCTGATCCTTTGGAAATCGTACTTGAAATACAACAACAGTGTTATAAGGTTACTATAAATATTCTAGCCTAAATATTCACCTTGCCTGGCCTCAATAGAACATTACCATCTTAAGGCAGCAAAAAATATTTGTATAGTTTTGAAATATATGTATTTAAAAAATGAAATGTTAAACGCAGTTGCACTCACACCACCACCACCACCAATAACAACAATAATAATTCTAGTTGATTTCTGAATGTGGTTTCCCAATTTTTCAAACCCGGATTCCTTATTAAAGTTTCATACTGCACATTGCAATGAAAAGGTCATAGATCTATTTCTTCCCCGGCAAAGAACAAAGCTATAAAAAGGATACTATATTTCAGTATTGCCACATTATTTGTATGGTTCTGAAAGTCATGCGTGTGTGTAGGTATTAAACTTGAACAAATGTTTTTGAGATTTTAAAAAAAAATGTTTTATTCTATGACCATTACAGCAGCATTTCTATTCTAAATTCATTCCCCCTCCCACAAGGGCTAATCATGAAAAGGAACAGAAGTGGTATTCAGCTGGTTCATCCTGATTTGAGCAAACTGGTAGCGGTGACTTCCCACTGGCCCCGGAGTAATACCGTCCTATTTAGCCACATTTTTTGATGCTGGGTGCATGTGCCGAAGGCACAAGTGCGCGCAAAGCACATGCGTGGAAGGCCGGGTGCATGCGCCAAAGGTGCACCCGTGGTGAACCTGTGGTAAGTATTTATTGTGGCCCATCCGCGGCCTGTGCAGATCGTGGCTGATTCTGATGAAGAGGAGGCTGGTGTGGTGTCGCGCCAGCAGCCTGAGCAGCCAGCGCTCGTGTCGGACAGCGAGGAGGCTGAAGAAGATGTGGTGCCAGAGGCAGAGACTCAGCCAGGGCCTTCAGAACCTCCAGAGGCTCCTTCAAGTGGAGAGAGCGAAGTGGAGGAGCCTCTCCTCAATGCTCGGGCATTCAGGGCTGCCAAAAGGCAGGAGTGGCTACTCAGGAGGAGGAGGTCTACTCGAGAGTAGGGCTTGAGGATAATTGGCCACTCCCTTAGCCTATTTAAGTCGCATGCAGCTAGTGCTTTCTTGCTGGAAACAACTCGTATTATTATCAGAGTATTTTGGTTTATCATATCTTGTTTTCTGGGCTGGTTGCCAACCTTTGCCGGTCTTGTTTATTCTTGTTACTTAAAAAATTTGATAAGGACTGTTAGTGTGTGTTAATATCCTTGGAAATCTGGAGCTGGGGCAGAACAGAATTTGTTAAACTCACCGCTGAAAAGGAAGGAATACATTTTCACCTAGGTAACAGATTTCTGAATGCCTCCATTCAAATATGCTTTAAGAATTTAGCATTGTCCTCTTCTTTTGGCATTTTTCAGAAGTAACTGGAACTTCTACAGTTCTCCATCAAATCTTGGTTGCCTCATGTGCTAAAACAGAAGTGTTTACACTGTATCCTATTCAGGTCTAAAGAACACTAGGAGGCTAAAGGAAGATTGATGCACTTCATATGTCTATGGAGATTCTCAATCATCCAGATCATGGTTGTCCCAAAGATGCTTTTTCAAAAGGTAATTGTACTTTCTTGGTTTTGTTCAGGGATGAAATCTACTTATCTTCCCTACCATTTCAGAAGTGTGCATGACATGTGCACACGCCTGCTCTGATCGCGCATGTCACATGCAATTTTGGACCCTCTGTGCATGCACAAAGCCTTCTGCACATGCGCAGAGGGTAAAAAACAGCTTACTTCCTGGTTAAAACTAGGAAATAATGACGCCTGGGTGTGTGGGTGGAGCCTCATGCTGCTGGCACTACCGGTTCATCGAACGCGCACCACTGCTGCTACCAGTTCATCCGAACCAATGTGAACCGGTAGCATTTCACCACTGGTTTTGTTCCTTAAAAATGTTTCACTTCTCATCCAAAACTGAAGAAGCTTCTTGAATGAGAAGCAAAAAGTTTTCAAAGAAAAAACAAAGAAAGAAAGAAAATCTAAATGTCTATGGAGATTCTCAGTCATCCAGGTCATGGTTGTCCCAAAGATGCTTCTTTCAAGAGGAAACTGGACTTTCCAGATTTTCTTTGAAGATGTTTTGCTTCTTGGATGAGAAGTGAAACATCTTCAAAGAAAAACCAGAAAGTCCAGTTGATTCTTGAAAAAAGCACCTTTGGGACAACCAAGAAAGTCTAGTTGCCTTTTGGAAAAGCATCTTGGGGACTTTGATTCATAGAATGTAGAATCATAGGGGAGAAGAGAACTTGGATGTCTTCTACTCCAATCCACTACTCAAGATAGGATACCTTTTACCATTCTAGTCAAATGACTGCCTATTTTTGAAAGTCTCCAGTGATGGAGTACCTACAGCTCCAGAAAACAAGCTATTTCATTGATTAATTGTTCAATCACTATCAGGAAAGTTCTTCTTACTTCTAGGTTGGATCTTTCTTTAACAAGCTTCTACTCATTACTTCTTGCCTGACTTCTGGTGCTTTGGAAAATAAGTCAATCACCTCTTCTCTGTGCCAGACCTTCAATTACTGGAAGACAGTCATCATGTCCTCCTACCCCAGTGGTGGGATTCAAATAATTTAACAACCAATTCTCTGCCCTAATGACTGGCTGGGTGGGCATGGCCATGGTGGGCAAGGCCAGGGGTTATGAAAGGCAGTTGGCCTCCTGCACCCCCCGGGAGCAAAAACGGGCTGCAGGAGGGATGCGCCATCCCGCCCCCCATTTTGGACCCAGTAGGCCTCCCTGAAGCCTCCTGGAACCGAAAATGGGTCGGGGGGGCCCACGCCGCACCCCCTGTGCCTCATTTTGGGCCTAGGAGGCCTCCATGAAGCCTCCTGGGAGCAAAAATGGGCCATGGGGGTGCACCACACACCCCCATACCCAATTTTGCGCCAAGGAGACCTCCCTGCACTCACCTGGGAGCCAAAATGGGGCACATGGGGACTCTGGAAGGGGCTGGGAGGGGAGGGGTGTGGCCAACCAGCAATTTAAGTACCGGTTTGCCCGAACTGCCCGAACCGGCTGAATCCCATCATTGCCCTACCTTCAATCCTTTTCTTCAATAGGATAGACACGTCTAAATAATTCCATTTAGTCATTATATAACCTCCCTTTCCCAGAGGTCACTGGGCGATATCATTGCCTATAATAGGGCAATATTCAACGGAAGTCTTCAGATGAGAAGGACTGATACAACAGAAGACAGCAGAATATTTTTCTTTCTTTATTGGGACCAATTGAAATCCAGGAAAGTCGTACAATGTCAACCATCTGTGTGAAAACAAAAGTCAGCTGCACGAACAAAGACAAATATTGGATTCCAAATAAGTTTTGGTTGTGAGTCTTTCCAAGGGGATGTCTGAAAGAAATCCATTCGCCCCCCCTCTGAAATCAACACATTCTCGATGGATTTTCCTGTCAAAGGAGAAACTTTCTTCAACCCCAATGAAAATCAGATGAAACATGTATTTCCCTACCTAGAAATAGGTCCACAATGCTGAAAAGTGACTACAAAGTAGGCACACTGCAGAGACTTTTAAAAGTTTGCTACCAATATTGTGTTTATGTGTTTTAATGCACTGGGACTACAAAAGGCTGAGTGACTGCAATCAATAATGATATTTTATTTACATTCTGAAGTGGTGCAGGCCACTCTCTGGCTTGCAACTTTATCTACTGCTTGAGAGAGCTGGACTTAAATGAAAAGCAACCAACGTCTGCTACATCCTGTTTTAAAAGGAGGTCAAAGATAAGGAAGGAAGGAATGTCTCCAGGGAAAAGTGGATCAATACAAGGCAGATTTTTTTTGGGGGGGGGGGGGAATATAGCAACACCACAGACTCTTTTAATGGGGCCTCCTGGCTTGTTACAGGCCATGGGGGCAAACTGAGAATCTGAAGCATTACTTGGATTCCTACTCCCATTAGCACAGGTCAAGTGTTAGGAAACAGAGGAATTGTAATCTGACAACATCTGGAATCCCACAGGATTCCCTTCCCTAGGTAAACCATAACTCCATAATATTTTGAATACTTTGTGACCTCTCTTCTTGGTTCTCTGCTTCTTTTTCTCTTATTGCACACATATATACCTATTTCTGTTCGCTATTCCTCAATGGTACAGATTCAAACTGCAGTGAACCCATGGAAAAATCTTTCTTTCTTCCTTCCTTCCTTCCTTCCTTCCTTCCTTCCTTCCTTCCTTCCTTCCTTCCTTCCTTCCTTCCTTCCTTCCTTCCTTCTTTCTTTTCCTTCTTTCCTTTCCTTCCTTCCTTCCCTTCCTTCCTTTCCTTTCCTTCTTTCCTCCTTTCCTCTCCTTCCTTCCTTTCCTTCCTCCCTCCTTTCCTCTCCTTCCTTCCTTCCTCTCCTTCCTTCCTTCCTTCACTATCCTATCCTATCCTATCCTATCCTATCCTATCCTATCCTATCCTATCCTATCCTTCCCTTCCCTTCCCTTCCCTTCCCTTCCCTTCCCTTTCCCTCCCCTTCCCCTTCCCCTTCCCCTTCCCCTTCCCCTTCCCCTTCCCCTTCCTTCCTTCCTTCCTTCCTTCCTTCCTTCCTTCCTTCCTTCCTTCTCCTATGAAGTGGTTCATAGACTCAGCAACATGGAGGCAAAAGGCAACATTGGGATGCCAGAGATCAAGCATGTCAACTTCATTCAAACTTGCAGAAGAGATGACTAAGATTCTGATGGCTCTAGGCACTCCTTTTCAATAGGCTCCTTCATGGATGCAACTATATGGTCATTCCATTTCTTTGGGTCAATCAAAAATGATCTTAGATTAATCTTTTCAGATTTCAAAATGGGACATAGGATGGGATGACAAAATACTGTTCCTTTCATAGTTCTTTTACCAAATAAAGGTACAGGGCTATCTTTCTGCCACTTTTTCTCTTGTGGAGGCTTACCTTGGGACATTTGTGAATTTGTGATGCCAAATAAGAAACCTGCTAGGGGGATGATGAATCAAGAGAATACTTCTCCTTCTCCTTCTCCTTCTCCTTCTCCTTCTCCTTCTCCTTCTCCTTCTCCTTCTCCTTCTCCTTCTCCTTCTCCTTCTCCTTCTCCTCCTTCTCCTCTACCACCACCAAAAATCTTGATTTAACTGATTTTTATGTTGTGTTTCAATGTATCTTGATACAACTACCATGGTTGTAGACCATTGATGATGCTCCCCAACACACACACAAACCAATAAATAGAAGTAGACTTAGTAAAGCAATCAACCCTTACAATCTTTGTTAAAGAGATCCATTTTACAGATTTTCTAAAAGCAAGGAGAATAAGACTGGAGGAGCTTTGGAGGGAATGTTTTCCATAACTGGAAGAAAGTCCTCTTCAGTGTGCAAGAAAGATGGGTCTCTGGCAACAGGATGTCTTCTAAAGGACCTCCACTGCAGATCTTAAGAGTTGGAATAAAGCATAATGGAGAAACAACCCTCAGATCGCTTTGTGCTGAGCAATACAATATTTACAATTGTATAGGACTATATTAATAATTTTATAAGATTATTCCCTATATTTTTCTTATTATTAAACATTACAGTTAATCCTAGATTATTTTGCTCTAGGAGGTGCAATCTGCAAGCTGTTCCCAAACTCATAGTCCTTTATATTGACATTAAATAATAATAAACCAAAAATAATATATTTTATTACTATATCTCAATATAGGACTTTTAACATGTACATGAATTTAAATAATATTCTTACTTTGACAATAACAATTTTATTACTTTTTAAAGAAGTCACACACACACCATCTGAACAGCAATCTCAGGATAGGAATATTTGTTGCTGAAACAAGTCAGTGTTAAAGCCAACCCCATATTGCAATTAAACTAGGAAGCAAGATTTAAGCCTCATTTCTGAAACTTGCCAAGTGGAATCCATTCATTTCTTCTTGAGCCTAATAATTTCTTGCTTGCTTTCCAGCTTTTGTGACAATTTCAATAAACCTTTCATGTCACAATCAATATTGGCTTTTGCAGTCCAACTTTGGCTGGAAAAAAACATCCTCTTTATTTTAGGATTTAGAGGTTAGCACTCAATCTCATCAACAGTCGGATGAGGAGTGGGGAAAAGCAACTCACAGGCCAACATCAGTTGAAATGGTGCCTGTACTTTTATTCCTCAAGTTACACTTGTCTTGCTTTAATTACATTATAGCTGGGAAAACAATGGAATCAGTTCTAAATTACATTTTTTCCAGTAAAAGTCTGTAGAGATTCTCAGTCATCCAGGTCATGGTTGTCCCAAAAGTACTTTTTCATGAGGAAACTGGACTTTCTTTTTTTTTTCTTTTGAAGATAGTTTGCTTCTCATCCAAGAAGCTTCTTCAGCTCTGACTGGATGGTGGGGAATGGAAGGATTTATATTCTTTTGTCAGAATATTCATGACTGGGAAGACATGGTAACAAGGTCAGCCAATGAATAGGCATAGCAACTAAGTCAGCCAATTGGGAGCTGAGACAGACTGGAGCCAGGGCGTGTCTTAGTCTGCAGCTTCTGAGTCTGTAAAGAGAAACTAAAACCAATGTGTCTGAACTTGTCTGCTGATCTGAGCTGAAATGAAACTATTCTCTGCTGTTGGCATTGTATATATATTCTTGTATGTAAAGAAGTTAATGAATCCTGCTGAATCAGTTTATCTGTGTGTGCTTCTGGATTTGATTTTTGCAAGAAACTCTGACATCCCTGCAGACAGTTTATAATCTGCATCCTTTTAGAACAAGGGTGTCAAACTCAAGACCCACAGGCCAGATCTGGCCCACAGCAAAGGACCAGCCCGCAGTGCCTCTGTCAGCAAAAAAGGAGCCTCCCGAGCTCTGTTTTTGCTGGCAGAGGGTTGCAAGAGGCAGTTTCAGGCAAAAACGGAGCTCAGGAGCCTTTTTTCGCTGGCAGAGTGCTCAGGCCACCACAGGCGCCCCTAACACGAGTGACGTTGAGCTGGCCCCCAAGGTTAAACACAATCCTGATGTGGCCCTCAATGAAATCAAGTTTGACACCCCTGTTTTAGAAGGTCGTTGAAGCACTTGGAGTCTGTGTCTTCAGGGTCACCTGAGTAGCGCTTAATGGTTCCTGTAGTCTGCATTTTTTCCCCCCTCTGGAAATCCATTCCTAGAGAAACAAGAAAATCCACTTACCTCCTGAAAAAGCACCTTTAGCATTTTTTTTTTCAGTACATAATCCATCTAAAGCAGTGGTCCCCAACCTTTTTGGCCCTAGGGACCAGTTTCATGGGAGATAATTTTCCCATAGACCCGTGGAGGGGAAGAGAAGTACAGAACCTAGTTTGCATACAGGCTAAGTTTTTTACAGTAGTTTTGCAAAATCTAACACATACTCTCATCTCTCTCCCTCTCCCTCTCTCTCATATATATAACGATACTATAGAGCATTGCACACCAGAACAACTAGATACAAGAACAGTTTTTTCTCGAATGCCATCACTCTGCTAAACAAATAATTCCCTCAACACTGTCAAACTAGTTATTAAGTCTGCATTACTATTACTCTTCTCATCGTTCCTATTACCCACCTCCTCCCACTTATGACTGCATGACTGTAACTTGTTGCTGTATCCTTACGATTTATATTTCCTATATTTATGTTTCCTAATATGATTTGATTACTTATTTGTTCCCTACGACTATCATTAAGTGTTGTACCTTATGATTCTTGACAAATGTATCTTTTCTTTTATGTACACTTAGAGCGTATGCACCGAGGACAAATCCCTTGTGTGTCCAATCACACTTGGCCAATAAAGAATTCTATTCTATTCTATTCTATTCTATTCTATTCTATTCTATTCTATTTCTATTCTATTCTATTCTATTCTATTCTATTCTATTCTATTTATTCTATTCTATTCTATTCTATTCTATTCTATTCTATTCTATTCTACAATATGCCCTCATGCTTAGTGATTCTAATGATTTAAATGAGTTTGGGACAATCTGGAAAACTACAGTTTTTCTACTCAGTCTACATAATGGAGCTCCAAATTTGGCAATTTTAAGACTTCTGGACTTCAACTCCCAGAATTCCTCAGCTGCCATGGCTGACTAAGGAGTTGAAGTCCACAAGTTGCCAGGTTTGGAGATCCCTGGTTTAGATTATGTTTCTGACTGGTGAGGATTGAAGGGTCAACATTATAATCCAGATTCATGCATGCTTTTGGTGCACATTAAGACTGGGCCAGCCTATCTACAAAACAAAAGACCAGGCTGATGGGAATAAGACCTGACCCTCAGGACATAATAGGATTAGCCCTCTCCCCATCTAGTGACAGAACTCATGAAATGGCACCTGGGGATATTACATCAGCCCAAGGTTCAACCATCCTTAATTCAGACAAACATGACTCTACATGGCAAACAATAGGATACAATACTTGCACAGGAACAGGAAACTCAAAGGCAAGGCCCAAGAGAGGGTATAAATATATATATAGGATGAAAGGATGAAAGGATGAAAGGATGAAAGAAAGGAGGGAGCGAGGGAGGGAGAAAGGGAGGGAGGGAGGGAGGGAGGAAGGAAGGAAGGAAGGAAGGAAGGAAGGAAGGAAGGAAGGAAGGAAGGAAGGAAGGAAGGAGAGGAAGGTGAGAAAATATTTATTTATTTATTTATTTATTTATTTATTTATTTATTTATTTATTTATTTATTTATTTATTTATTTATTTATTTATTATTGCGATTTATATGCCGCCTTTCTCCCAAGGGACTCAAGGCGTCTTACAAAATGACAATTTCCAATACAAATCACAACAAGATAAAAATTAAAATCAACACCCGAATTAAAACAGTTTAAAATTATAACAGTGTACACCCAACGGATCAGTTGAGTTGACGGAAGAGCCACGTCTTCAGCCCGCGACGGAAGAAAAGGAGGTCAGGGGCTGTCCTGAGCTTGGTGGGCAATCCATTCCAGAGGGTCGGGACTCCCACAGAGAACACTCTCCTCCTGGGGGCCGTCAGCCGACATTGTTTGGCCGACGGCACCCTGAGGAGGACCACTCTGTGAGAGCACACAGGACGATGGGAGAGCGGCAGGAGATAGTCCTGCAAGTACCCCAGGCCTAAGCCATGAAGGGCTTTATAGGTAAGCACCAGCATCTTGAAACGAATCCGGAACGCCACTGGCAGTCAGTGCAGCTCACACAGGAGAGGTGTTACACGGTAGTATCGAGAAGCCCCCATAATTACCCACGCAGTTGCATTCTGGACTAGCTGGAGCCTCTGGACATATCCCAAGGGCAGCCCCATGTAGAGGGTGTTACAGTAGTCCAACCTAGAGGTAACGAGGGTGTGAGTGACCGTGGCGAGGGCATCCCGGTCTAGAAAAGGGCGCAACTGGAGCACAAGATGCACCTGAGTGAAGGCCCCCCTGGTTACGGCCGTCAGATGATCATCCAAGGACAGCCGAGAATCCAGGAGGAAACCCAAGTTGTGGACCCTATCGGAGGGAGTAAGGGTCTCTCCCCCGATCACTAAAGATGAAACCTCCAGATCCCGGGATGCTGGCATCCACAGCCACTCAGTCTTGGAAGGGTTGAGTCTGAGTCTGTTCCTCCCTATCCAAACCCGCACCGCTTCCAGGCAGTGGGACATCATGGAAAGGGCATCCCTAGGGTGGTCAGGGGTGGAGATGTAAAGCTGGGTATCATCAGCATATTGATGATACCTCACCCCAAAACTACGAATGATCTCACCCAGCAGTTTCATATAGATGTTAAAGAGCAGAGGGGAGAGAACCGATCCCTGAGGCACCCCACAAGTGAGGGGCCTCTGGGAGGATCCCTGACCCCCTGCCCAAACAGCCTGCAAGCGACCAGAGAGGTAGGAGGAGAACCACTGTAAAACAGTGCCTCCTATTCCTATCCCTCTGAGCCGCTGAAGCAAGATACCATGGTCGATGGTATCGAAAGCCACTGAGAGGTCAAGAAGGACCAGGATGGAGGAACAACCCCCATCCCTGGCCCACCAGAGATCATTTACTAGGGCGACCAATGCCGTTTCCGTGCTGTGACCACGCCTGAAACCAGATTGGTAAGGATCGAGGTAGTCTGTTTCCTCCAGGAATTGATGGAATTGCTGCGCCACCACGGACTCAACAACCTTCGCTAAAAAGCGAAGGTTGGAGACTGGACGACTGGATAGATAGATAGATAGATAGATAGATAGATAGATAGATAGATAGATAGATGAGAGATGAGAGAGAGATGAGAGAGAGAGAGATTATAGAGGTTATCAATTATATCATCAAGCATTTTAACAGAAATTGCCTTTAAACTTAAGAATTTGAAATGCTAATAGTAATTATTGCAATTTTCTTTTCCCCATTGTATGCCTTCATGAGATTTGCCTGTTCTTGCATTGGACTGACTGATATAAAATGATGTTTTTAGGACCGAAAGAGAATTGCACTTAAAAGTAGCAATTCCCTCTGACCCAGATGAGATTCCTGGAAAATATTGCTTGGAGGAAAAGTGGAATGGCTTTTTGCATGAAATATACCAACTTGTGATAATGACAGCAGTACTTGCTGTAGCTTAGTTTATGCTCCATTAATACTTCTTACCACCTTATCTGCAAACGTAGCACATGGATGTCTTCTTTACACAAGCAAGCATCCCTGGAGGCTGCAAATTATGAGCGTACATATATGTGCACTAAGACATTTTAGTAAATGCCACTGAAATAACATTTTCCAAATGATCGGAACAAGTGGTTTTAAAAATATATTTTTTTTTTTAAAAAAATAACATGTGCAGCATCTTTTATATGGAATTATATTGGTGGGGTTAAATTATTTGCTTGTTTTCTTTTTGGCTGTTAGGGACCAAGGTAGTAGTGAAGTTTGCTGTGCATTATGAATTAAAATATGACTGAGAATGTCACGTAACATTGTCTGATTCTTAGCCTGATTCTCATCCTTTTAGGGGAGTCCTATTTTCTACATTGAGCATAAGCTAAAAATTTCCATTTTTGGACTCTCTAGATGGACCTCGTGAGCTCTGTTTTTTTCCTACAAATTTAGTCGTATTCACAAGGACATGGGCACATTCTGTATATAGAAATCAAATACGTAGAAATCAATATGTTGCAAGAATGATAAGACTTAGACTTAGAATAACTTTATTGTCACTTTGAATGTACACTAATCGGCATACATTAAAATGAAATTTTGTTGCATACAGCTCTCAAAAGGTCACCACCTCCAATGTACACTACATCATCATCATCATCATCTCCTTTTAACGACCCCATAATCATTTTGGGAGTGAAACCTGGACAACTGAATGAAGCTAGCAGGGTGTTTTAATGGCCGGGTGCCCTTCCTGTCGCCAATGTGGAGTTTTGTTCAGCAGATATATTCTCATTGTGCCCAGAGAGAGAAATATCTGCCTCTATCTAGGATTGAACCCACAGCCTCCTGATTGTGAGGTGAGAGCTCCACCTCTAGGCCACCGCACCACTCATTCCTCCAATGTACACTACGTAGGGTTGCCAGGTCTGCTTCCAAAAAATAGCGGACAAGCGGGGAGGCGGGGGTTAAGTAGTAAAAATTTTTTAAAAAATTCACTGAAAGAGGAGTCTTTAACAATGAAAAACGAATTGATTCGCTTGTTGCTGGAAGCTATTTTCTCCTTATCTAAGTGATTTTTTGTGCTTGCGTGCTGTGTGACAGCTTTTATACCATTATATTCAATTGTGAACGATTTCTGACACAATTTACAGTAGGCCGTCTTATTTGTTCTGTCGGTTTCGTTGTTGGTAATCCATGCAAAAGTAGCTTCCCAGTCTTTGGTGTATTTGCACACTCCTCTCTTTCGTTTTAAAGAATTCGAAATCTCGCTGCTGTCACTCTCATCACTCGATGCCATTTTAGGTCAGTCGACACAAGCTACAATACATTTTAAAAATGTGAACTGTACATAATTTTATAATATATTTTTATTTTAATCTCATCATTAATTTTTTCGGAGAATCGAGTTCAATGGATATTCGATCTTTGTCTCATTCTAACATGAAAAAAAAGACAAAACGCAATTCTCCTATCCTTATTCTCTTAGACTGTACAGCTTTAGATTATGTACCATTTCATCATAAAGCTTTTGAATAAAAAAAATGTCCACTATTTTGTGAAAAAAAAATAGTGAACATAATGTGAAAAAAACGGACTGTCCGCTCAAATACTGGACACCTGGCAACCCTAACACTACATAAACATGATTAAATAAATAAATACAAAATTATGCATATACCCACATATATTATATGACGCAAAGAAACAACACAGTCTAGTTTGGAAGTATACATACACCTGGTGAGAAAAAACAAATCTTGCAAGTTTACCAGATGGACAGCATAGGAAACAAAGCTGTTACAGAATCTGGAAGTCCTGCTACTAATACTTAAAAACTCCTGCCAGAGAGGAGCAACAGAAACAGACCATGAAGTGGGTATGTGGGGTTTCTAACAATGCTTAGAGCTCTAAGCACATAGCGCTTATAAACAGTATCCTCTCTTTCTATATATATGTGTGTGTGTGTGTGTGTGTGTGTGTGTGTGTGTGTATCATTCAAATACAACAACAATACAAATATCAATAATATTTGTTACATTAATTAAGCTTACATACTCCTAGTATTAATGCTCCTTTGTATTAAGATATAAACCTTCATTATTTAATTATTCAATATTTCAATGTATCATTCTAATGCCAATTACAACATTGTTTAAGCATGCATACTTAATACTATCTTTCAACCTCTAATCTTTCCATTTAGTTCTTTAAATTATTCTATTTAATCAAGCCATCCTTACTAATCCTAGTATAGTATATATATATATATTGTATTAAAATCTAATTCCCTTACTCCATCCTAACAACAATCACCATATAATTTAAACATATTAAATCCATCTTTCAACCTCTAATCTTCCATCTATTTCTTACTTTTATAATATGTATATCTTTTATTTTTACTTCTATTCTAACTTTTAATCAGGCCCCCATTATATTAAAGAAAGAAGGGGAAAAAACCCAAGAATTAACATTTCCTTTCTTCTTGCCCGTTTTAATATTTCAATTATTTGTTTTATGGCATACCTCCCATACTTCTCTCTTGCATCTTTGTCTCTATCTATCGCTGCATTTTTGCTGTTTAGTCTAAGCATTTGTCCCATCTCTATCCTCTTATACTGCCAAGCCTCCAGGGTACTGCCCAAACCCCTATCTCTTTTTCAATGGTATCTTCCCATTCCATTTTTAAATCTCTTAAGATACTTTCCCCCTGATTTGTTTCATTAATCATTATGGTCTTTATTGTCTTCTCTCTTGTTTTGCTTGTTGATTTATCTGTTCTGTCTTTTCCTCCATTCTTTCCATTGTCTCCTCCGTCTCCTGGGCATCTTGGTTTTTATTCATTGTTCCTTGTAGAATATATTCTATTTTCCCATCTATGCTTTGCATTACATTGTTTATCTCCTTAATGTGAGTCCTTAATGCTTTTGAACATTAACAATATTTCTTTTGCACTTCCACTCATTTCCCCCATATGAAGCCTCTCTTCTTATTTTAATAAGGTCCACTTTTACTCAATAGTTCAACAACCATATATTCAGGCATAATGTTGCTCCTCAAAGAATACTATAGTCACAATTCTTTTATATCCCAGGGTTATTGGATCAGATGTTCAGGTAGTCTAGGAAACTCTCCAAATATCTCCTGATTTCCCCTCTATAAATTTAATAGCATTCAAAAATTGCTTTACTTAAGTATCTTCCTTATTCTAACTGTTGAACTTTTTATAGTCATAAGGTAGGTAAGTATAGAACAGTAAATATCACCACAGTTTTCCAAATAAATGTTGTTTACTTTTCTAATCAAAAATTTTCCCAGGATTGTAGAGTATGGTATATTTTCCTTCATCAGTAGATGGCGCTCTCAGCTTAGGTTTCAGTGTTGTCTCAGTTCTAACAGCTATTAAATCCAATTTAAATTTGATTTATAAGAGCAAAGTCAATTATTAAAGTAGATAGATTCAGCATTATAGTTCCAGCCTTTCCAAAATAATGCCTACCCAATTTAGCCATCCAATTTTCTGTGCTTTGAAATTTTTAACTTTTCCTCTCTTAGTTCTTTTCTTTCGGGTCTGTAGTTTTTCTCTATGTGATTATTCACCGCTTTAATAAATAGTTAAGAGTCTCTTTCGGATTTTTCCCCTCTTTTCTTTTTAAGGTTAGGTTTTGAGTAAAAAAGGAATCATCTCACCCAGTTCCATTCACTATTTATTTACACTGCTCCTGTGCTTTCTTTGTTGCCTCAGCTGTCCCAGCTTCACAGCAACCATTTTTGGCTGCCTCTTCTCATTGTGAAGGAGAGGGGAAAAAAACCCCTGAAACATACAGGAGAGATTGCGACTCTCTGCAACCTGCAGGGCACTCCTCTTTTCTTCACTACCCTTCCAGGGTGGCTTTAGCTCCTTTCAGAGCCTTCTAATCTGGAAGACCTGCTCCTCACATCCAATATCGCCATGACATCAGCTGGAAATAGTAGTATCCTGAATGACAGGAAGCGAGCTTCCTATAATCTTCTTAGCTGTTCTCATCACTTTCTGTATCGACTTTCTATTTGAGACACTGCTGTCACCAAACCAAACAGTGATGCAGTTTGTTAAAACACTTTCAATTGTGCCTCTGTAAAAAGTGGCCAGGATAGAAGGATAAAGATATGCTCTTCTCATCCAGCACAGGAAATGCAGACACTGGTTTGCATGCTTCACTAAGGATGATGTGTGGAGAGACCAGTTCAGATTGTTAGTTATCTGCACCCCCAGCTACTTAATACTATCGACTACCGCTACAGCTGCATCTTTGATACTGAGTGGAGTATGACCATGCTGGCTCTTTCTAAAATCTATGATGATCTCCTTTGCTTTATTAACATTTAGAACCAGGTTACTTTTATTGCACCAGTCCACCATATGTAAGGTGACATAATGCTGTCAAAACACACCCTCTTGTGTGTGTGGAATGTTGTGGAATGTTTCTCATGCAAATATTCTGAACTACTTGAAATCCAGTTACATAGCTTCTTTTATTAAATTGTTCTGTCTAAATTAGTGAGTAATGTAATCAGTATATCTTATCAAAAATGTGTCAGTAAAGAGATGGCTGTAAAAAAATAGAAAAGAAGTGATGGATTGGGAATAGTGATGGATCAGCCTCAAAGAAAGCAAAGTTGGTTGGCAGAAGTCAATTGACAGAGGAAGCTGACATCCTGATTGTAAGATACTCTTGCTTAATAGCTTCATGGATGCTAGGTCTGCCAGTAAGGATAATGATTGGTTCACGGTTGAGACAATATGGCTGGGACACCAATGTGCTATTTCGAAAGAATTTTAAAATAGTTTTAAAAAACATGGTCCAGATGGTGTTCATAAATTCAAAGACTATGTTCTGGAGAAAGTCCACTTGCATAGCTGACCTTCAGAACAGCTTCAGAGGAATATCAAACAGGAAGCGTTATGGTATTTGCATTTCATAAGTGTAAAAGTAAAAAAAAAATGATAATCTTATAATGTATTTCTTAACTTAGTTTCTTAGTGTCCTATTTCTTAGTGAACAGGCATACATGATAGGTTAGAGGATATCCGATGTGTCAGAATTATAATTCCAAGCACATAAACTTTTCTTTTGGTCTTCTTAATTAGACCTTCTGGACATTATGATTCTTACAATTTTGTAGACTACAGTTTTCCTTATTTTTTTCTTGAACTAAGTGAATTTGTAAATTATTGTTTTTGTTTAAGTTGAGACATTTTTGGGATGTGGTCTCCCTGAGGTGCAGATGTCCCTGATCATGAAGGCTCCTTGGTGTTCTCTGAACTTAGTCATTTTTTTGCAGAAGTTTCGTTACCCAAACTACCGTATTTTTTGGAGTACAAGACGCAACTTTTTCCCCCGTAAAAGGGGGTGAAAATTTAGGTGCGTCTTATACACTGAATGTAGTCCCGCCCACCCACCAGCCCCCATCCTTTGGCTTCTGCCTCGCAGCAGTTACCTCCTTGCAAGCAAACAACAAGAAAAAACAGCTCCTTTCAGCTTCAGCACACCCTAATTAGCACAAGTTGATTGGATCGGCCTCTCGACTCTCAGCTGAGTTGCTCTCAGCTGTTTTGCGCAGGGCTCTGCTGCTTGCTGCAAAGAGGCAAATTGCTGGAGCAGATTTTTTTCCCCTTGTGCTAATCAAGCTATGCTGAAAATGAAAATGAAAGTAAAGCAAGCTGTTTGCTGCAATGAGGCAAAATTGCTCAGAGACAGAGGGAGAATTCTTTTTCTTCTATTCCTCACCAAAAAAGGTAGGTGCATCTTATACTTCGGTACATCTTATACTCCGAAAAATATGGTAGCTAACATCATCAGTGCTAGGACTAGTACCAGCACTGATGATGTTACCTAGTTTGGGTAATGAAATGTCTTCAGGAAAATAACCAAGCTCAGGGAGCACCAAGGACCCATCATTTCAACTCCAAGTTACAAATGTTCTCCTTTATTGGTCTTGATCATGCTGCCATTTTATAAACAAACCAAACCAATTCTACCCCAGCTAGAATTTAATTCTGATATTAGGAGGAGCCTGTACAGTGCAAACACATTGCTACTAGTAATACATTTCCTGGCAACAGTCGTATTGTATAGGCTCCTCTAACTTATTGGATACATTTTATATAATGATAGTAGCCCACAAGGTGTAAGTAAAGAAACAATCACTTGTGTAATTGCGATTCTCCTTTTAAATGAGCCATCCCAATATTTTAAACTAGGATTCCATTGTTATGATTTGATTTGGTATGATTATGAAATGAAGGGTTTCATGCCTAGCAAAGTCTAAACTTTAATTGTTAATCTGCTTCCTCACTGATTGTAGATTGTTATCATTTGAATGAGTCAACAATCCTACAAATGAACAGAGTCACTCACCCTCCAAGGATCCCAAAAAATCAGAAATGTAGCATTATTACAGTTCTCGCCCTTTCTGGAAGATTATGTTCAGAAGATCATTGTAATGAATGCAATATAATATAAAGGTCTGGAGAAATTTTATGGAAGTTTGTATTCGAATGTCACTAATACGCCATCTACCGGGGATTATAACCAGTGGTGGGATTCAGCCGGTTCCGGCCGGTTCGGGAGAACCAGTAGTTAAATTGTTGGCTGGCTCCTCCCCGCCCCGCCCCACCCCTTCCAGAAGTCCCCATGTGCCCCATTTTAGCTCCCAGGTAAGTGCAGGGAGACCTACTAGGCCCAAAACAGGGCACGGGGGGTACAGCATGTCCCCCACGCAACCCGCTTTCACTCCCAGGAGGCTGCAGGGAGCCTATTAGGCCCAAAATGGGGCACGGGGGGGCATGCCCACCACATGGCCCGTTTTTGCTCTCAGGGTCAAGTGCTGCAGGAGGCCAAGTGCTGCCTGTCACATCCCCTGGCCAAGCCCACTATGATCACGCCCACCCAGCCGGTCATTAGGGCAGAGAACCGGTTGTTAAACTATTTGAATCCCACCACTGATTATAACTCATCTTTTCTGTGTACTAATCCTGGTGTCATGCTCTTAGTTGCTCAGTCTCTCTAGCCAGCCAATGTTTCTTTATCAAGATTTATGGAAGGAGGTGGGATAAAGTTACACAAATCTCAACAAGTGGGTTATTTTTCTCCTTTAGAATCCAATTCCTCTCCCAGGTTCCTAAGGCAAAGACTTTCTCAGCTTGTTACTCCTGGTTCAATAGTGATTTGATGAGGAATTTTTTTAAACTGATAACAGAGGAATGCCCATAAGTGATGAGAATGTAAATCTCTCCATGCCTCTGAATTTACCTCACAGCCAAAGAGACAATAGAATCTTTTAAAACACATTGAGAGAGAAAAATTGAAGTTTAATCCAGTTCAGGTGAAAGTGCTATTATATGGAGAAAGTACTGGTTTGTGTTATGTTGTGAGGGAATATCATTTCTACCTATATCAGGCTGCTAATATCTATTTTGACTTTTTAAAAAATAGTCATTTTTGCCTTAACATTATGTTTCACGGAAATAAATAATCATTTCTCCTGAATAAAATGAACCCAACAGCTATGGATAGCAACTGTTGAAACACATCCTCATTATTTTTTATTTTATTATCTTCTTTTCCCATACATACAAATGCATGTTATTTCCACTCTTTGAAATTAATATAGCAGTATCAAGTTGTTGGAAAGAAAGTGGTTTCCTAGCTATTCCGCACAAAAGTCTTTTTTAAAAACAAGTATATGATCTCATACACACACACACACACACACATACACACTCCAAATGACAGCTTTAGACGTGTTTTATTTTAATCTGAAAAAAAATATTTCTTCTTTTTCCCTAATGAAACCATCCAACTAAATCAAATTTTGTGTTACTACAATTGCAAAAATAGAAATTAGATGTTATGGAACTGAGATGAATACTTTAGCATAATTAATAGAAAACATGTCTTTGTACCAACTTCAAAGTGACACAAGAAGACATTATTAGATTATCATGTGGTTACAAAACTATGCTTGTTATGTCCAACAAGATGCAGTAGAACTCTATTCAGAATCAAAATCAAGGAACAGATAAGATTAAGCTATGCTTACTTATCTTCTTTGACTTAACATTTCTTTCCCAAAATCACATTACTATAGAAATAAATGAATCAACAGGTTGATATGATGTAATATATGATGCTAAGAGCCACGGTGGCACAGTGGTTAGAATGCAGTACTGCAGGCTACTTCTGCTGTCTGCCGGCTGCCTGCAATTTGGCAGTTTGAATCTCACCAGGTTGAAGGTTGACTCAGCCTTCCATCCTTCCGAGGTTGGTAAAATGAGGATCCAGATTGTTGGGGGCAGGGGTGAAATCCAGCAGGTTCTAACAGGTTCTGGAGAACAGGTAGTGGAAATTTTGAGTAGAATTGGCCAATACCACCTCTGGTTGGCCACAGAGTGGGGTGGGAATGGAGATTTTGCAATATCCTTCCCCTGCCACACCCACCAAGCCACACCCACAGAACCGGTAGACAAAAATTTTGAATTTCACCTCTGGTTGACTCTTTACTCCGCTTAGAGAGGGCTGTAAAACACTCTGAAGCAGTATATAAGTCTAAGTGCTATTCCTCTTGCTTTTTTTCATTCATGATTTCTTGTATTTGGTCAGTTACTGTAATGAAGAACGAAATGAAAAATTACCAAAAAAAAAAAAAATGTATTACAGCACAGAAAGTATGAAAATGTGGACGCCTACCAAAAAATATTATTTGTATGTGGATTAAAGTCACAATCATGGCAGTGCCATTTTCAGGGAGTGAGAATTGGCCTAGCCCATGGACCAGATGTGTCACATGCTGGTCATGCCCACCCCCAGTTTAGCAAAGGGGGAAAATGTCACAATAAATCATATGACATCACAAGTATGACACCACTGGTCTAGAGTGTTTTGCTCACAATCATACAGTAACTCTTGGGTGTTAAACTGAATATGAGATGAGTATAATATTCTGATCTTAGCTGTGCCTGGATCCAAATCAATGGAGTAGGAAATTGGTTGGTTGATCTTCAGGAAATCAAATGGAAAAGAAGATAACCTCAGTTATAGAATGTCAGTCTTTTGATACCAAAGTACCAAGTAGGTGGATCGTAAGGACCACAGATCAGTTTGAAACTTGTTCAATGAAAAGTCAGCTGAGGTTACAGCCTTCTGTTTCATGAGTGAAGTTTGCAAATTACAGATATGGGATGCAGCTTTGCCCAAGTTACTGGAGTTGCCTTTTACTTAACATGAAATAAGTTATTTCCATGAGAAAGGAAGGAAGGAAGGAAGGAAGGAAGGAAGGAAGGAAGGAAGGAAGGAAGGAAGGAAGGAAGGAAGGAAGGAAAGAGGGAGATGAGGGGGAGGGGGAAGGATGGATGGAAGAAAGAGGTGGAGGGGAAGCAAGGAAGGGGAGGGGAAGAAGGAAGGAAGGAGATGAGGGGGAGGGGGAAGGATAGATGGAAGAAAGAGGGGGAGGGGAAGCAAGGAAGGGGGAAGGGAAGAAGGAAGGAAGGAGATGAGGGGGAGGGGGAAGGGTGGATGGATGGAAGAAAAGGGGGGAGGGGAAGCAAGGAAGGGGAGGAGAAGAAGGAAGGAAGGAAGGAAGGAAGGAAAGGAGGGAGGGAAGGAGGAAGGAAGGAGGGGAAGGGAAGGAAGGAGATGAGGGGCAGAGGGAAGGATGGATGGAAGAAAGAGGGGGAGGGGAAGCAAGGAAGGGGGAGGGGAAAAAGGAAGGAAGGAAGGAAGGAAGGAAGGAAGGAAGGAAGGAAGGAAGGAAGGAAGGAAGGAAGGAAGGAAGGAAGGAAGGCTTTCCCTCACTGATTCACAACTCCAGCTTTGGAAGAAAAAAATATAAGCAAAAGAGAGATATTTATAAAATAAGGATCCAAAAAAGTCTGGTGTCACCTTTTCAAAGTACACATTTTTATTAAAAGATCTACATTTTTGCAAGCTACAGTTCCCTTCATCAGAAGCAAGCTTTATGAATAATAGCTTACTTTGTTAAAGTTGCTCCATGAGTTTGATGAAGCAGCCACAGTGTAAGGAAGCATATGCCTTTTAATAAAATTTCGGAAAAGGTGTTACCAGATTCCTTCTGATTTCTGGCTACCGTCTGAGACAGATTTCTTCTCCTACAATATGTTAAAAATAAGGTGATTCACAGGCCTAAATTGACTGATGAACATATGGCTAATATAGTCGGGGAATGAGGCAAAGTGACAGCCAACATTAATAATTATAGTCTGTCTATAAAAATAATAATAACCTTAATAGCTGATCATCCAACGTACCAATGTGTGTTTCAAGTCATATATCCACCATATCACATTTTCAAATCGATGTTGTTCTTTGACCTAACTGCTATAGAATGCACTTGCAGTGCATATTTCCAGATTTCTGACTACTAGACAGAACAAGTGCTAATCACAATAAATCAAGGAAGCAAGGGAAAAAAAAAGGAGAGACAGTATAAACAATTGTTCAGTATATTTATACAGCCTATTAAACCCTGTCTGGAGTATATTGAGAATTACTTCAGCATATCATTTTTTTTAAAAAAAGAACTTCTGATGCACTGCAGAAGGAAACAGTCCAAAATTAATGATTTTACTCTGTGCAGAACAACTAGATGGAGCTGTAGAGATTCTCAGTCATCCAGGTCATGGTTGTCCCAAAGGTGCTTTTTCAGGAGGCAACTGGACTTCCTTGTTTTTTTTTCTTTTGAAGACATTTTGCTTCTTATCCAAGAAGCTTCTTCAGCTCTGATAGGATAGTGGGGAATAGACAGATTTAGATTGCATGCTCCCGGCTATTTTCAGGGAAATCGGTTACAGTTCAGGTCTCTTTAAGCCACCAGACTCCAAATTTTGGGTTTAGACAACTTAGAACTACGCCGACTTCAGTCTGACCTAAGCATAGTACATAAAATTATCTGCCACAATATCCTTCCTGTCAATAACTACTTCAGCTTCAACCACAACAAAACACCAGCAAATAATAGATACAAACTCAAGGTAAACCGTTCCAAACTCGACTGCAGAAAATATGACTTCAATAACAGAGTGGTCAATGCCTGGAATGCACCACCTGACTCTGTAGTTTCTTCCCCAAACTTCCCAAACTTTAACCTTAAACTGTCTACTGTTGACCTCACCCCATTCCTAGGAAGTCTGTAAGGGGCGTGCATAAGTGCACCAGCGTGCCTACCATCCCTGTCCTAATATTCCTTTTTACTTACCCTTTTCATGTATTCAAATTATGTTTATACTTTTACCTGTTATCTTATATATGCTTGACAAATAAACTTATGATTATGATTAATAAGTTTCCATCCATTTCTTCTTGTTTTGCCTTCCAGGTGCTTTGGATAATAAGTCAACTTCCTCTTCTTTGTAACAATTATCATGTCACCCCTAATTCTTCTCTTTGTTAGGGTAAACATACCTAGTTTACTTACATCGTACTGTTTAGCCTTTGTTGCTCTTCTCTGAACTCTTTCTAGGGTTTCAACATTTTTTTGCATTTGAAACCATTATTTCCCAGGATCTGACCTCTAGGCAACCTGAAATAGCCCTTCACTTTTGGTGAGCTACATGATGATGATAATGTTATCCTTACATTATTCTTGAGGATTCTGATTCTTGAGGATTCTGTGGACCAGGCCTCTCCCCAGCTTCTCATCTTGCACTACAGTGCTATCCAACCACTGGTGTTTTTTTGTTTTTTTTGGCAGCTTGGTTTCCTTTTAGGTGAACTACATAAAACCTTGTGTAATTGCTGCAAATGTCATTCTTAAATAAGGAATCAATTTAATCCCCAGTATGAAAAAAACTCAGTTAAAATGGTATTTGATTTAGGCTGATTAGTTCCATTGCTTCCACCAAGCTTACTTTTAACTTCTCTAACAAACTTTGGATTGGGGGGAGGGCAAGTCACGTATTTCAGCCATACCACACTGATGCCAATCCAACATATTCTACTGTAATTCTCTAAAGTACATTGGTATCTTTGAGAACATATATTTAATTCATACCAAGATGAAACTGATTAAGCCTGTCTTAAATTTTAGGAGTTTGGGAAAACATTTGTAAGAAGTTTTTATTTCTTTTTCCTGAGCCGTATCCTCTTTTTATTGTAATACATTGCTATGACAAACAATTTTTAAATAAATCAAAATTATTTTCAATCCTCTTTGGGTAGGATAATATTGTTATGCTATGTTATTATTTAACTTTTTCTTTTTTGTATTTCATGCTTTTTTGTATTTCATGAGGAGAAGGAGGAGGAGAAGGAGGAGGAGGAGAAGGAGAAGGAGGAGGAGGAGGAGAAGGAGAAGGAGAACAAGAAGGAAAAGGAGAAGGAGGAGGAGGAGGAGGAGAAGAAGAAGAAATTGCTAAATATTGGGGGGGGTGGAGAAGGAGGAAGAGAGAGGGAGTAGGAGTAGGAATCACCTTCCACCAAAAAGAATGAGAATTTTTGCTCCTATTAATTGATATTCCATTCAGGGATGTAAATACTGAATAAATAGAATCTTCTCTTATCTGTAGTTCTCATCCCTTCAGATCCAATTTTTTGGGATGCTTGTTTTCTAACATGGCAAACCTCTCCACCCTTCATTATCAGGGGAGAGCTCATTCTGCTCATGACAATATGTTAGCATGGCCACAAGAGTGTTCTTTCTACACTCGCGCACTTTGGTTGTTAAAATGATGGGCCCGGGAGATTCGTTTAGCTCTACCTCTCAGCCTTGCAGGTTTCAGGCCAGAAAGGGAAGTAATTGATTTTGCTCACTTTCTCATTTTTTGACTAAGCCTTTCCTACTGCCTCAAATTGTACTTCTTACAGTTTCCAAATATATCTGGTTCATGTGTATCTTTTTCACACTGTCAAAGCAACCAACAATGACATTTCTCCAAGTGTATGACTGTCCACCATCCAAGTTCATCACTGCCATAAATTTGTCATCACACTCCTACCTTATCAAACAAGATATATCCAATTACCACTGACTTCCTCCTCCTCGTCTTCCTCCTCCTTCTCCTCCTCCTCCTCTTCCTCCTCCTCTTCTTCTTCCTCCTCCTCCTCCTTCTCTTCTTCTTCTTCCCCTCCTCTTCCTCTTCCTCCTCCTTCTTCTCCTCCTCCTTTTCTTCTTCCTCCTCCTCCTCTTCTTTTTCCTCTTCTTCTTCCTCCTTCTCCTCCCCTTCTTCTTCTTCCTCCTCCTCTTCCTCCTCCTCCTCTTCCTCTTCCTCCTCCTTCTCTTTCTCCTCTTCTTCTTTCTCTTCTTCTTCCTCTTCTTCCTCCTCCTCCTCCTCCTCTTCTTCCTCCTCCCTCCTCCCTCCTCCTCCTCCACTAACAATACTCTGATTTATAATTAATATTGGAATTACAAATATGATAAATTCAGAACATATATAGAGAACAAATCTGTCTTTCACATCCCCTTTAATCACAGTCGCAGACTTATTGTGTGGTTGGATCCTAAATCTTTCAGAAGTTTACCAGTTATATTGTCGCGTTTTCCTTCTTCCTCAGACCCCCCCCCTTAATATAACTCATTTTATGAAATTGTTGGCTGTCTCCAGCAATTCATTGTGAGTCAGAAAGGAAAGAGGTGAAATTGTTTTGATAAATAAATCATGAAGTAAGAAGTACATATGGTTTATGTCAGTTTCTACCTTCCTCGCTTTTGGTTTAAAACCATCTGGGGACTGTGGGAAGGTGTCTCAGATTAAAGAAGATTCTTTGCGTTTGTTAATGTGTCATGTAAACTATATACAAAGAAACTCACTTGGAAGAGTTGTTTTTCATTATCATGGCTGCAGGAGAATATAGGCTGTCATCAATTACATGCCCAAAGCAGAAAACAATAAAGGATAACAAGAACAGGTATGTTCAGAACCCAGCATCAAAATACAAAAATAAATACATCTTCATTTATGTGCATTTCAGATTCTTCATATTATGCACCATAGGTATCTTACGAATATCTGAAAAGAGAGCTAGATTTATTTATTTATTTATTTATTTATTTATTTATTTATTTATTTATTTATTTATTTAATTCAATTTATATCCCGCCCTTCTCCAAGTGGACTCAGGGCGGTGCACAGCCAGAACTAAAACACATATCAATACAAAATTTAAAATTATTAAAAGAATTAAATAACTGTGGCCCAAAAATTTAAAACATTGAAAACTAAAACCCCTTTGACAATTTAAAAAGCTAAAAAACTAAAAAGGAGGGGGGAGGGTGTTTCATGCCAGCCCTGCTTGATGGAAAAGAAAAGTTTTTAGGGCACGGCAAAAAACACGGAGATCCGATATCCTTCGTATCTCCGGGGGCAAATCGTTCCAGAGGGCAGGAGCTGCCACAGAGAAGGCCCTCCTCCTGGGGGTCGCCAGCCGACATTGCCTGGCTGATGGCACCCTGAGGAGTCCCTCTCTGTGGGAGCGTACTGGTCGGTGGGAGGCTATCGGCGGCAGAAGGCGGTCCCGCAAATACCCCGGCCCTAAGCCATGGAGCGCTTTAAAGGTGGTAACCAACACCTTGAAGTGCCCCCGGAAGACCACTGGAAGCCAGTGCAGCTCACACAGGAGAGGTGTCACATGGGAGCGGCCCCTCGCTCCCATAATCTCCTGCGCGGCTGCATTCTGCACCAGTTGGAGCCTCCGGGTGCTCCTCAAGGGGAGCCCCATGTAGAGAGCATTGCAGTAGTCCAGGCGGGAAGTGACGAGCGCCTGAGTGACTGTGCATAGGGAGTCCTTCTTCTTCTGCCAGGTTGTAATAATAGTGTTGGAAGACTGATTTCGGTGTCACTGATCCTTCAGAACTTCATGACCTGCTCGCTGACCAAAAGGAGGACAGTGAGATGAAAGTAGAAAGTTAAAGGTGTTCTCTTCATTTTTCCTTCTGCCAGCTGTGCGTTTGCTCATTCCATTTAGGTGTTTGTCCCTAGACAGACAACTATAGAACTTCTTCTTCTTGGACTTTCTTCCTGATCATCTTTATTACCAACAACTTCTAGAGTTTGCCTATCCTTTCTGTGCATTGATTTAATAAACATTTATTTCCATTAAAGTTGCAATTTGTAACACTACACTTCAAACTAGGGCATATAAAACCTTTGCCAGACCTACACTTGAATACTGTTCACCTGCCTGGAACCCTCACTGTATTTCAGGCATCAATACTTTAGAGAGGATCCAGAGATATTTTACTAGAAGAGTACTCAAATCTTCTGCTTGAAATAAAATTCCCTATCCCACCAGGCTTGAAATTTTAGGTCTGGATAGCCTTGATCTACGCCGTCTACGTTCCGACCTATGCTTAGTTCATAAGATTATTTACCAAAATGTCCTACCTATAAATGAATAATTTAATTTCAATCATAATAACACAAGGGCTGTCAATAGATTCAAACTCAATGTAATTCGCTCTAATCTTGATTATAGGAAATATGACTTCTGCAATAGAGTAGTAAATGTCTGGAACACTCTACCTGATCCTGTTGTTAGTCTCGCTAATCCCCATAACTTTTACCTTAAACTGTCTACCGTGGACCTTTCATGTTTCTTAAGAAGTCCGTAAAAGGGGCGTGCATAAGCGCACCAGCGTGCCTACCATCCCTGTCCTACTGTCCCCATTTATATGTAATCATTCTATGTGTTTATGGCTCTGTTTTGCCTATTTATATCCTTTTATTTGTGCCAATTTTTTTTATGTGTCCATGTCTATGTCTATACTGTTACTTGTTTTCTTGTACTTATTGACAAATAAATAAATAAATAAATAATAAATAAATTTCACTAATCCCTGCTGCCAAGAATGCTCTCTTTCTTTCTGACTCTCTGTTCCTTCCTTCCTTCCTTCCTTCCTTCCTTCCTTCCTTCCTTCCTTCCTTCCTTCCTTCCTTCCTTCTTCCCTCCCTCCCTCCCTCCCTCCCTCCCTCCCTTCCTTCCTTCCTTCCTTCCTTTTGTCAGGGTCCCTCCCTCCCTCCCTTCCTTCTGTCAGGATTCCAAGTAATACACCCATAGCCAACAAGCTCCAAGGCAGGTAGATTCTCAAATAATAGTTTTATTGGTTATATCATATTGGCACAGTTCTGGTGAAAACCGACTCTGAAGTGTCAAAATGGCTTCAGGCAGGTCAACTTCAGGGTTGACACTTCCTTCCTTCCTTCCTTCCTTCCTTCCTTCCTTCCTTCCTTCCTTTCCCTCTCCCTCGCTCTCACACACACATATGCAAATGTTTCACCTCCAACAAATACAGTAGGTGGCATCT
The DNA here is from genome assembly GCF_029531705.1 of Pantherophis guttatus. Next base: position 11,529,688 of record NW_026844017.1, on the reverse strand, counting down.
CTGTACTTTAGGAGACAGCTGCATAGATAGTTAATTCTCTTAGTTTATCCCCTTAATGGATAGGAAGTCAATTTCTTTGAAGACAGATTCCTTTACTACCTGCAAAGGCAGATGGTCCTACCTCAGCCTTCAACAATACACCCCAATTATCCTCTCCTATTAGATGATGTTGTGAAACTATCAGGAGGCTGCAGATACCTAAGTGGGCCATTGCTTTGAATTTTCAACATCTGGCCCTTTATTCCCTACCCGAACAAATGTGTGTCATGGAAGAAGTCGTGGAATAAGCTGTGTTCTGGTTCAGCTCTCAAAGCATTTTTGGATACTCACCTTGCTTATAATGAAAATAATAAAGGGAATTTCTGAGGCTCATTTCAAGAGTTGCTCAAAAGTCAGGTTATGTTATGGGCTTAACGTTATAAATGTAAACTAGAAAGATGGTTCAAGTTTTGTTTTTATCTGCAGAAGCAGGGGCTTTACACAATGCACTAATCTCCCCCTCCCCTTCATCCATAGTTCCTGTTGTGGCCCGCCAGCTGCGAGTGGAGCTGGTAGTGGACTCGGACGATGAGGAGGTTGGGGAAGAACTTGGACCAGTTCTGGAGCCTGGGGAAGGCTCTGATGGATGCTCAGCATCAGAAACAGAGATAGAGCCAGGGCCATCCGGCATTTCCCAGCCAGAGAGGCAGCTGCCTTTGGAGTCAGAAATGAGTGAGGAGGAGGAATAGCTGGGACCTGTTCCAGATGCACAGTATGCACAGAGTATGCACAGAGCAGATAACAGAGGTGAACAATGGAGGACAATGAGCTGGCTCGGGAAGCAAAATAAATGTAGACACTGACTGGCCCCTTCCTGGCTGGGAAATAAATAGGAGGAAAGGGGAGTGGTTTAGTTGTCACGGACAACTGTTTGCATTTCTGGAAAGTTTGCTCCTTGTGTGTTTTGTGCGACAAAGACTGCCTTGCCAGAACTGAGGTTTGTCTATTTCTCTGTTTGCACTGACTTAATTTGCAGCCTCCTGGCTGGGAGCTCACAGCCTTGCATTTATCATAACGAGCTGATAAGGACTATTGTTTCCGTTAACTTCTTGCAGGACACTTTCTGTTGGTGAATTCAGTTAATGCCCAATGTGTAAATAAAGAGAGGTTTTTCTTTGCAGGGAGTATGTTTCTTGCTTCTGCGAAAGCCCGATCAGAACAGTTCCGTACGGCATCTCAGGATGTCAGCATTCAACTGTGTTCATAAATAGTGATTCAGTTTTATCTTGAAGAACATTAATAAGTCCCCACCCCCACCCCCAAATTCATCACAAGGGAATAAAATGTGATAATCTGCAAAGTAGTACAAAAGAGATCTACTGATCTCGGTACAATAGTTAAGAACTCTCAGACCATTATTTTTAATCCGTGGCAGGTGGACATCCTTCATATTGAAAAATATGTACTGAATATCACCATTGCAGAAAGTAGCTTTTTAAATAGCTGCAGCATTATGTCAACTTCCCAATTATTCTCATAAGCTGCAAAGCAGAAACATAAAATAAAATTAAAAGGCTCTGAAAGGTGGCATGAAAAACAGACAGATTGGTATATCCTCGCTTACATACATCAAGTGATAATAACAATATTATTTATTACTGAACTGTACCCAAGGAAGAGGGATGTGGTGGCTCAGTTGAGCTTGTCAATGGAAAGGTCAGCAGTTCAGCGGTTCGAATCCCTAGTGCTGCATAACGGGGTGAGTTCCCGTTACTTGTCCCAGCTTCTGCCAACCTAGCAGTTCGAAAGCACGTAAAAAATGCAAGTAGAAAAATAGGGAGCACCTTTGGTGGGAAGGTAACAGCGTTCTGTGTGCCTTTGGCATCTAGTCATGCCGGCCACATGACCACGGAGACGTCTTCGGACAGCGCTGGCTCTTCGGCTTTGAAACGGAGATGAGCACCAGCCCCTAGAGTCAGGAACGACTAGCACTTATGTGTGAGGGCAATCTTTACCTTTATGGACTGAATATCACCATTGCAGAAAGTCACTTTTTAAATAACTGCAGTATTTTGCAAAGTTCCCAATTCTTCTCATGAGCCGCAAAGCAGAAACATAAAATAAAATTTAAAAGGCTCTGAAAGGTGGCATGAAAAACAGACAGATTGGTATATCCTCTCTTACATACATCAAGTGATAATAACAATATTATTTATTACTGAACTGTACCTCAAAGAAAGAATGAAGGAAAGAAGTCAGAAGTTTTCCTAACTTTTTTTCTTTTGTAAAAATGAAAAGTGATTGCTGATTTGGATGAATGACCCTTCTGTATCTCTGTGTCTTCCAATTAAGTTGTTGTTGTTGTTGTTGAAATATGAAATTGGAACAACATAACAAAATCAGGGCTATTGTTCCCCTGTTAGAAAGAAGATCTGAAAACTACTCATCTCTCAAGTAATTACTCGATGGAAAAAAAACATGAAGGAAAAATAAGATGAATTAGGTAATCTTACATCTGACCTAATGGCTGTCCGGCTAATCAAACAGGAAGCACTGAATAACGATATTGGGCTAAAAATTATTCCAAGAAATCCACTGCTTTGGATGAGGGCTTGAAAAGCATTAAAATAGCCTCCATGTTTGTTGAAGTTATTATGGTATTTTTGGGAGAGAGCAAAGATTATTGAGAAGGAAATGTTTATTACCTTCTTCAGTCCAGAATGTCGGAAAAGTGTTTTGTTTGTTTTTTTTTCAAAAGGCAATGGAACTTTCTTTGTTTTTTCTTGAAGATGCTTTGCTTCTCATCCAAGAAGCTTCTTCAGTTCTGAATGAATGGCGGAGAATGGAATTCCTTGCAGTCATCTGGTCGTTACTCCACTTAAATACCACCTATCTCCTGTTTACAATGCAGGTTCCACACCCATTTGCACTGTTCAGGTAACCCTGAAACCACAGATAAACCTCCAAGTGGCCTCAACGACTCTCAGAGAGAGTGCTAACAACCAGATGACTGCAAGGAATATACCATATTTTTCAGACTATAAGACACCCTTTTTTGTCTCCCAAAAGCGGATGAAAATGTCTGTGCGTCCTATAGACCAAATATTGCCGAAGTCCTGCCCACCCACCAGCCATTTTTTGGTCTCCGCACGGCCTGTTTTCAGGCCTTTTTTCGGCCTTTTTCAGGCCTTTTTTTTTTAATCTGTTTTTGGGGATTGTTTCAGTCCATTTTTGGGGATTGTTTCAGTCCATTTTCAAGGCTTTTTTCAGCCCATTTTCAAGGCTTTTTTCAGCTCATTTTTTCAGAAAAAACAGGCCAAAAAAAGCATCAACAACAGGCCAAAAAAAGCCTCAAAAACAGGCTGAAAAAAGGCCTGAAAACGGGCTGGAAAAGGGCCAAAAATAGGGCATGCAGAGGCAAAAAACTTTTTGTTGTTGTTTTCCTCTTCTGAATTTAGGTGCGTCTTATAGTCAGGTGTGTCTTAAAGTCCAAAAAAATATGGTAAATCCTTCTATTCTATACCATTCATTCAGAAATGAATGAATTGGTAGTATAGTGGTCTAAGGCACCCAGTTATTAAGCTGGTTATTAAGACCAGCTGCCTGCAATTTACTGCTGGTTCGAATCTCTCCAAGGCTCAAGGTTGACTCAGCCTTCCATCCTTTCTAAGGTAGGTAAATTGAGGGCCCAGTTTGTGGGGGCAATAAGCTGACTTTGTATAAATATACAAAAGGATGAAGGCTATTGCTGAGCACATTGTAAGCCACCCTGAGTCTCCGGAGAAGGGCGACATATAAATCAAATTTTTTTTAAAAAAAAAGTGTCTTGGATAAGAAGCGAAACATCTTCAAGCAAAAACAAAGAAAGTCCAGTTGCCTTTTGAAAAAGCCCCTTTGGGACAACCATGACCTGGATTGACCGAGAATCTCCACAGACATTCAGTCCAGAATGGTAGTCCATTGGGGGAAGCTATGTCCCAGAAGAGTTTAAAAAACACTGTCAAAGAAATGTAATATATTATATTAATCTCCAGTCTGATTCTGGGTAGAAATAAAATCCAAAAAGCTTGTTATTGGGACTTAACAGAATTACGTATGTTTTATATATGTCAGTCTATTCATGAACTGGAATGGGCATAGCAACAGGTCAGTTAATGGCGGACTGTTTGGTAACTGAAACATAGTATTTGTTGTATGGGGCCATAAGAGACAGTTTGTAGCCTGGGCGTGGCTTAACTGTTCTATATATAAGCTTGAGGGCACTAGCTTCTCCCTCCCTCCATTTTGCCTTCTCCATTTTGCTGCTCCCATTTTGTACTGTGTTTGCAGGGTGCCATAAATGTTGTGGATTTAATAAGACCAACACAACTTTTCTGGGTTAATCAGAGACAATGTATATTGCGCAATAGGTTCAAAGCTCTGTACATGAAGCGTTGAACAAAGACAGAAATTAGCTACAATGGTTTTTATACCCTTCCAGATAAAGGATTCTGTTAACTCAGCAGTTTATGTGATCATATACATTTGTCATATTTAATTGACACTTCCTAATTACTGTTTCATTTATTCTTTGCCAACAGTCATAATTCTTTTTGCCAATTACTGAAGCATAGATTCAAATTATCTCTTGTTAATATTACATGTGGTCATACTTGATCTCTTTAACCTTCATACTGTATATCACCAAATGTTTCTTATCTCTGACAACTGAGGGGCCCCTTCTTCTGAATGTTTCTACTTCAAAGGAATTCTCTCCTTTCAACTGGTTAATTGGCTTCCCTTAAACAAACATATTTCCTTTCTTACAAATAAAGAGGGCCCTTCAGTGATCATCCAGCTGGACCCACTTACCTACCTACATTATACTTGCTATTTTTCTTCTCTACAATGTGGAAAAATCTACAAGGGTGTTGTATACATGCCTTATGTGTTGTTATGTATATAAAGAAGTTTTGAATCCTGCTGAATTGTCTGATAGTGTGTGCTACAACGAATATACTCTTCTATACTCTTCTAAATGATGATATTAAACTATTCAACACCACTAACAATGCAAAAAGACCTTGTTAGACCTTGGTCTAACAAGTGGCAAATTCAAATCTCAACCAACAAATGCTCTGTCTTACACATTGGAAAAAAAAATCAAAACATAAAATACAAATTAGATGGACATGACCTTTTGATGACCCTCACTCTGTCAATGACCTTGGAGTACTCATTTCTAAAGATCTAAAGATTGCCAAAAAGTTGTTTGGCAAGACTTAACTTTTTGTTGTTAACCTAATCTTGCATAGTTTCTTCTCTGGTGATATTGTACTACTAACTAGAGCATACAAAACATTTGTTAAACCAATTCTTGAATACAGCTCATCTGTCTGGAACCCGCACTGCATATCGGACATTAACACAATTGAGCGAATCCAGAGATATTTTACGAGAAGAGTCCTCCATTCCTCTACCCGCAATAAAATACCTTATGCCACCAGACTTGAAATTAGACAACTTAGAACTACACCGACTTCCGTCTGACCTAAGCGTACTACATAAAATTATCTGCCACAATGTCCTACCTGACTACTTCAGCTTCAACCGCAACAATACAGGTGCACACAATAGACACAAACTCAAGGTAAACCACTCCAAACTCGACTGCAGAAAATATGACTTCAGCAACAGAATAGTCAATGCCTGGAATGCACTACCTGACTCTGTGGTTTCTTCCCCAAACCCCCACAACTTTAACCTTAGACTGTCTATTGTTGACCTCACCCCATTCCTAAGAGGTCTGTAAGGGGCATGCATAAGTGCATAAGCGTGCCTACCGTCCCTGTCCTAATGTCCCCATTTATTCGTATCCATTTTCTGTATTTCATAATCATGTTTATACTTTTACCTGTTATCTTATATATGCTTGACAAATAAATAAAATAAAAAATAAAATAAAATAAAATAAATAAAATAAAATAAAGTAAAATAAAATAAAATAAAATAAATAAAATAAAATAAAATAAAATAAAATAAAATAAAATAAAATAAAATAAAATAAAATAAAATAAAATAAAATAAAATAAAATAAAATAAACAAACTCTCTCCCTCTGTCTTTCCAGGCACATATGCCTGAGTGCACACACGTACGCATACACACACACACACACACACACACACACACACACACGTCATTTTATTTATTTTTTCCTCCACTGTTACTTGGCAATAATAAATAGCAGCATCCTAATGACCATGAACCACTCTGGCTACTGCAGTGCAGAGTGCATTCGTTCCATAACAAATGTTGTATGACTTTTTATAATGCAGTTTAACACAGCGTGCGAGCTCCTTGAGCTTGGTGCCAAACCAATTTGATCAGTGCAGCTCCCTAGAAACTTGACCTTGTAAAAACGGGGGGGGTGGGGAAAGAAACTTTATCTCAGTGAAAAGAAATAACATGTCCTCCGGTCGAGAGGTTGGTTTTTTTTTTTTTGTGCGCGAGCTAATGGCAGGAAGCTGAAATGAAGGATCAAGTAAGCAAGCAAACACTCCTGATTGGAAATTAATTAGTGCTCTTCACTGGCCATGTTTCAAATGCCAAGCTTAGAGAGCCCTAGAAAACAGTTCTTGTCTTGAGGAGTTCTCTTGAACTATGGGATGTTAAATACTTCAGTTCAAAAGAAAATTATTTTCAGGGCATCGCTTAAAAACAAAGAAGCTCTTTCCTACCTTCTCCTATAAGAGTGAGTCAGCATTGTAAATAAAGATACTTCCCCCCTCTCCCCGTGCCATCTCTTTGCTAAACACTTAATTCCCACAGCACTGTCTTAGTCCTACAGATATTTACCCATTTAGTAGGCTGTACTGATATTCTCCTTCTCATCTTTTTCTCATCTTCTCACCTTTCCTACGATCTTCTCTTATTGGTATCTTATGACTTATCATTTGTTTTTATCTCATAATTAATGATTGTAGCCAGTGGTGGGTTTCAGCCGCTTTTGTCTGGTTTGGGTGAATTGGTAGTGGTGATTGCGAGAGGCTCTGCCCATCCGCCTGGACGTAATGCGTGAGCAAAGAGCATGCACAGAAGGTCGTGTGCATGCGCAGAGGAGGAAAATGCAAGTGTTGTGGCCCGCCAGTGGCCTGCGCAGATCGTGGCTGATCCTGACGAGGAGAAGGCTGGTGTGGTGTCGCGCCAGCAGCCTGTGCAGGTGGCGCTTGCGTCGGACAGTGAGGAGGCTGAAGAGGATGTGGTGCCAGAGGCAGAGACTCAGCCAGGGCCTTCAGAACCTCCAGAGGCTCCTTCAAGTGGGGAGAGCGAAGTGGAGGAGCCTCTTCTCAATGCTCGAGCACGCAGGGCTGCCAAAAGGCAGGAGTGGCTACTCAGGAGGAGGATGTCTCCTCGAGAGTAAGGTTTGAGGATAATTGGCCACTCCCTTAGCCTATTTAAGTCACATGCCATTAGTAAGTTTCTTGCTAGAAACAACTTGTAATTATCATCAGAGCATTTTTGGAGAAGTCTTATTGTATCTTGCTTTCTGGGCTGGTTGCCAACTTTTGCCGGACTTTGGTTTATTCTTGCTATTTAATAAATTTGATAAGGACCGTTGGTGTGTGTTTATATCCTCAGGAATCTGGAGCTGGGGCAGAACAGCAAGTGAAACATACACGGAAGTGCGCACTCTTATTTGCGAACCGGTAGGGAAGGTAAGTGAATCCCACCTCTGATTGTAGCAATGATTTATGATCGTTTTGTTTTGTTTTGTATGTACACTGAGAGCTTATGCACCAGAGGTGGCACGCAGAGCCTTCTCTGTGGGCATGCGAGCCGTCACCCCACCTCAGCTCCATTGTGCATGCGCCCATGCCTACCACTAGCCAGCTGGTATTTAGGTCTCTGTCACACATGCATGGGGGGGGCACATGCGTGGGGGTCATGCGTACATGCATGGGGGTGGAGGGATCATGCGCTCATTGCATTATGGGTGTGCACTCATGCTTTCGGCATTTGGTACCGAAAAGGTTAGCCATCACTGATATAGGGTTTCCTGCTAGAGCAGAGGGTTGGACTAGAAAATCTCCAAGGTCCCTTCCAACTGTTATTCTATACTCTGAAAATTGGAGTGTGAGCTTTCAGTATGAAATTTAGGTATTCTGCCACTGCATATTATTCATAAAGGAAATAAAAAGTATGTTAATCACACCCACCTTTTCTTCCCCTAAGCGTAGGACTGTATGTTTTTTTTAAAAAAACAATGCAGAAAACATTATTTTCATAGCAAGGAAGACAAAGCAGGAACAGTTAACTTGATTACTTAATTTAAAGAGGAAAATATGTTCTTATTTGGATATCGCTTCTGAAAGTTGTGCTTGTGAAGAAAAGAAAATGAAACTTTGACCTTGGTTTAGTTGATTAGAAAGATTTGGTGTTATAGAAATGGTTAATTCTATATTAATGTGTAAAAGCAAAAAGTTGAGGCTGGACTGTGTTTATCTTGTACTGTCCTAGGAAGAGTTGGAAATTAATGTCCTTTTTTTTTCTTTTTCTCTTCCCCCTTGTATTCCACACCCCCTTTCCCCATGCCCTTTCCTGCCCCCCCCTTTTTTAAATTTGATTTATATGCCACCTTTCTCTGGAGACTCAGGGCAGCTTACAATGCGTTAAGCAATAAGCAAAAGCCTTCATACTTTTGTATATTTATACAAAGTCATCTTATTGCCCCCACAAACTGAGTCCTCAATTTACCTACCTTAGAAAGGATGGAAGGCTGAGTCAACCTTGAGCCTGGGGAGATTCGAACTAGCAGTAATTGCAGGCAGCTGAATGATAATAACAGGCTATTAGTCTGCTGCGCCAACAGGCTCTTAATTTCTTATTTTCTTTTCTTTTCTTTTTTCTTTTTGTATTTTATATTTTATATAATAAAATAAAAATTTAAATAAAAATGTAGAAAATGCAACACAATTAATAAGGAAAAAAAAAACTGCACACCAGGCACCCAAGATTACTGTAAACATGGCTTTGTTTTTTATGGAACAGAAATTAAATCTGGTTATTTGGAATGTACTCTTAAGTGAGTACACTTAAGTGTAATCATTATCTTCATTTCATGACCTCATAATCCCTTGTGGGGTGGAGCCTGGGCAACTGAATGGAGCTAGCAGAGTGTTTTCTGGCCAGATGCCCTTCCTGTCACCAATGCAGAGTTTTGTTCAGCAAATATATTCTCATTGTGCCCAGAGAGAGAGTAATATCTGCCTCTACCTAGCATCGAACTCACAGCCTCCTGATTGTGAGACGAGAGCTCCACCTCTAGGCCACTGTACCCCTCCTACTCACTTAAGTGTAACGGTTAAACTTATTTCTGAACAGACAGGTACAGGATAGCTCTGTAAACTAATAATAGCCATCCTTTTCTGTATATACATGAATTGGTGAGCTACCTATCTTTTAACCTGAGTGCTTATGTTATTGTTGTTGTTGTTGTTTAAAAAGAAATAATAGAATGATAAATTCAAGTTGATGTATCTTGTCTCTGCAGTTAAGCGAGTTATTTTAAAACAAATGCAGAGTTTGCTTATTTGCTGCAGTCATAAATAACGTTATAACGCTTGTAAGTCCTAGATATAACGTAAACCGTGCTTATGTTCATTTCAATATGAAGGGGAAAACCTGTGAAATGGAAAGCTGATAATTGCACATACAGAGAAGATACGCTGTCTCTGGTTAGCAACAGTCCAAGTTAAACCCAGTGAGCTGTAATTCATTCAACCTATGGCGTTGCCTCTGGCAAATGGCCCACAGCTGTAAATGTAGCAAGTAGCTGAAGGTTATTTAGTGGTGTATATTTTAAGAAGAGTCCCAGAGGATCAGACAGTATATGAAGCAATAAATGTCACCCATAGATCTGATAAGGAAACCATCTTGCTCAGCCCACCACAAACTGTTTCTAAAGATTCTTGTCTTTAATATCAGAAAATGATTTCACTCCATCCATCCATCCAGGGAAGAATCTTTGAACTATTTAGGAAATATTTGGTTTAAAGACTATGTAATCTGTTTCTGCCCTATGGAATTTGAGAAAAATAAAAATAAAAATCAGAGGAAGGAAGGAAAGGAGAAATGGCATTTGTTTATCATTTCTTTGTAAGGTGTATAATCAGAGGTGGGTTTCAGCAGGTTCTGACAAGTTCTGGAGAACCGGTAGCAGAAATTTTGAGTAGTTCGGAGAACCGGTAGTAAAAATTCTGACTGGCTCTGCCCCAAGGGTGAAATGCTCCCGGTTTGGACCGGCTTGGGCAAGTAGGTAGCGATGGCGGTGGGCAGTTCGGAGAATCGGTAGCAAAAATCCCTGCCCCTGCCCCCCATGCCCAGCTGAGCCGCGCGATCATCAGAGCCTTTCTTTACTTTTAAATGGCTTTGACCAGCCAAGCTCTGACGATCCAAGCTGAATTGCCTGCTAATCAGGCAACTCAGCTTGGATCGCCAGAGCCATGTAAAAGAAAAAAAGTTTCCCCCCCCGCCCAAGCCTCCAGCTTGCTTACCTTAGCTGCTGGTCACAACGCGTTTGCTGTAATACCTGCAATCCATTGCATCAGCAAGCAACTGAATATCTCTGCCTGCAATCAAGCTCATCGGTGAGCAGCTCTATCTGCAACTTTAAGACTTGTGGACTTCAACTCCCAGCAAAGCTGGCTGAGGAATTCTGGGAGTTGAAGTCCACAAGTCTTAAAGTTGCCAAGGTTGGATACCCCTGTTCTATTGGGTAAGTTTTTTCCCCTTTGGGAGCTTTAAAAAAAATAGTTAATTGGGGTTTTTTTTAGTTGTTCTTTTTTTTAGACCTAACCATTTAAAGTTTAAGAAGTTTTAAATTTAGCTGCTTTTATATAAAAATAAAAATAAATTAAAATAAAATAATATTTGTGCAGCTTTCTGAGATTTAGTGTGTTTCTATAGTGTTTCACTCTAATTACACAAACACACAAAATCTCACAAAGCTGTATGTGGAATTTTGTGTGTGTAAAATGTGAAAATTGGTTTTTTGAGCTTTTTATGGCTGTGTGAAGTTCCTGCTTGTTGCAGGGGCCATTTTGGGTCTAGCACAGCTGCTTTTACATTGTGGGTGAGCCAGTTGTGTTGTGTTTATGTTGTGTTGTGTGTGTGTAAAGTGTGAAAGTTGTTTTTTGGGGTTTTTTTGTGGCTGTATGAGGTTCCTGCTTGTTGCGGGGCCATTTTGGGCTAGCACAGCTGCTTTTACATTGTGGGTGAGCCAGTTGTGTTGTGTTGTGTTTTGTAGGTTAAAAAAGGGCAAAGAAGTTACATTGACTTGGCCACGCCCACCCAGTCACCTTACCATCAAGCCCCGCCCACTAATCAAGCCACGCCCACAGAACCGGCAGCAAAAATATTTAGATTTCACCCCTGCTCTGCCCTCATCTATTCTCTGCCTCCCAAGTCCCAGCTGATCGGGATGAAATGGGGATTTTGCAGTATCCTTCCGCTGGAGTGGGGAGGGAATGGAGATTTTACAGTATCCTTCCCCTGCCACGCCCACCAAGCCATGCCATGCCCACCAAGCCATGCCATGCCCACCAAGCCATGCCCACCAAGCCACTCCCACAGAACCAGTATAAAAAAAATTTGAAACCCACCACTGTGTATAATGATATGCGTGACCCATTGTGTTAAATGGAAGTTGTTGAGATTTTGGCAAGCCCAGGCATTGTTATACAATGTCAGGCAGAAATGCCAGTCCTGGTGGATATTCAGAAAGCAAGTCCGTGTTAGAGAATAGAATAGAATAACAGAGTTGGAAGGGACCTTGGAGGTCTTCTAGTCCAACCCCCTGCTTAGGCAGGAAACCCTACACTACTTCAGACAAATGGGTATCCAATCTCTTCTTAAAAACTTCCAGTGTTGGAGCATTCACAACTTCTGGAGGCCAGTTGTTCCTCTGATTAATTGTTCTAACTGTCAGGAAATTTCTCCTTAGTTCTAGGTTGCTTCTCTCCTTGATTAGTTTCCACCCATTGCTTCTTGTCCTGCCCTCAGGGGCTTTGGAGAATAGCTGGACTCCCTCTTCTTTGTGGCAGCCCCTGAGATATTGGAACACTGCTATCATGTCTCCCCTAGTCCTTCTTTTCATTAAACTAGACATACCCAGTTCCTACAACCGTTCTTCTTATGTTTTAGCCTCCACTCCCCTAATCATCTTTGTTGCTCTTCTCTGCACTCTTTCTAGAGTCTCCACATCTTTTTTTATATCGTGGCGACCAAAACTGGATTCAGTATTCAAAGTGTGGCCTCACCGAGGCATTATAAAATGGCATTAATACTTGACATGATCTTGAGTCTATCGCACTGTTCATGCAGCTTAGAACTGTGTTGGCTTTTTTGGCAGCTGGCTCATATTTAAGTGATCGTCCACTAGGACTCCAAGATCCCTCTCACAGTTACAGTACTACTATGGAGCAAGGTACCACCTGTCCTATACTGTACCTGTGCATTTGGTTTTTCTTGCCTAAATGTAGAACCTTACTTTTTTCACCACTGAAGATTACTTGAAAGTCAGGGTTGAAACAAGGAGTCCTGATGATGTGATCTACCTTGGGTAAGGAAATGTCTGCAAGAAAACAACCAGGCTCAAGAAGCAATAATGACCCTTTGGACATCATCCTATGCCACATCCTCCCACTTATGACTGCATGACTGTAACTTGGTTGCTTGTATCCTTACGATTTATGTTGATTGTGTCCTAATATGATTTGATTGCTTATTTGTTCCCTATGACTATCGTTAAGTGTTGTACCTTATGATTCTTGATGAATGTATCTTGTCTTTTATGTACACTGAGAGCATATGCACCAAGACAAATTCATTGTGTGTCCAATCACACTTGGCCAATAAAAAATTCAATTCAATTCAATTCAATTCAATTCAATAATTCAATTCAATTCAATTCAATTCAATTCTATTCTATTCTATTCTTCTCTTCTCTTCTCTTCTCTTCTCTTCTCTTCTCTTCTCTTCTCCTCTTGTGTGTCTGATTTAGAGAGCAAAACTGTTATGTTTTGGATTCCATAGAAAGTTTTCTTCTGTTTTTCACTGAGTCCCAGTGTTGCATAAATATGGCATCATTTTTTTTGAAAAATAGCATATATAAAGTCCACTGTAGGGCTGCACAACGCTTCAGATTTGATTCCAAAAATCTTCATTGCTCTGATATTGCATCTAGAGCCTTTTATAGAAGTCGTACGTATTTTGGAAGCTTAGAAAATCACCTTCCTCCTCCTGACACGCAAAATAAAAATATAGAAAGAGGAAGAATAAATTGACCACTATTATAGCATAACATCAAACTGCCATAAATGGCTCAGTCCCATTTTCTCTCCCCACCCTAAGGAAATTAGCCTAGTTTTTTGTTTTTGTTTTTTGAAGCCATACTCTTCTGTCATAATTTAATTTCTAGGATATAAGCGTATTTCAATTACCAAGAGATGAATTAAACTATGGAAAACTGATTAATATGTTTATTGCTCCTGTTCTGCCCGCCTGCTTCTTCCCTTGAGAAAAGGGTCTTTTTTTATTATTATTATAAGACATGCATTCAATTTTGAGTCCTGTTTCAGTGCTTCAGGCAGAATCATTATATAATTTTAGCTAACTAAATTACTAGAAATAGGTAAATGTCCTTACCAGGTGGTGTCATTCTCTTATGGGTAAACTGATACACCTATGAATGGGAGATGTGTAACTTTGGATTTTTCATGGTATGAAAAAAGCATAACACTGGAAGGAATAACTTAGATTATTTCCATCTGCCTTCCTTAATACTGTGTCCCTTAAATAAATTTCAATGGAAGACAGACTATATAATCATTTCATTGAATAATACAATTGAGGAAAAAAATTGTTTTCTTTCCTGTCTTTTCTATCCAATAAAGGATATTTTTTTCTAATTATAACATCTCATTATTTCTTAGCTCAGCCTTTGCCTGTCAGACATTTTAAACATATTTATTTATTCATTTATTCATTTATTTATTTATTCATTCATTCATTCATTCATTCATTCATTCATTCATTCATTCATTTATTTATTTATTTATTTATTTATTTATTCATTCATTCATTCATTCATTCATTCAATTGTTTAATTGTTTAATTGTTTAATTAATTCAGCTTCCTCTTCTGCCAACAGGAAGGGCTGTTTGCCTAAAATTAAAGCTGTACTAAAATTGGATTTATTCAATTTCTATATTGGGGGTATAGTTCAAGTTGATAATTTAGGATCAAATGGGATGCATTTGTTGGGATGTAGAAACCTGAATTCAATTTATGTGTCTCTAGACTTTATGAATTGGTTTGAATCATGGAATCAAGAATCCACAATCCAAACATTTAAATTGGATTGCAATAAATGCACTTTCCTAGACAACCTGCATTCAGGCCCTTCTAGAAACTCTACATTATAGGACAAGGTACACTATATTTCTGTACATACTGGAATCTAAGTATCTGTCTTGACTAAATAACTATTCAAAGATGTTAGATTCTATTGACAATGACAATGTCTCCAAGTCGAAATCCCCTTCCAATGCAACTCACCATCTCTGAGAGATCTGTCCTCCGATTAAATCTCTTTGGCAAACAAGAATCCACCACCTTCAAGACAATCTACTAAAACTGTAAAACATCTTTTCTTGTAGGTTTTAACACATCTGTAACAGAGGTGGGTTTCAACAGGTTCTGACCAGTTCTGGAGAACCGGTAGTAAAAATGCTGACTGGCCCCACCCCCATCTATTCTCTGCCTCCCAAGTCCCAGCTGATCAGGAGGAAATGGGGATTTTGCAGTAACCTTCCCCTGGAGTGGGTTGGGAATGGAGATTTTACAATATCCTTCCCCTGCCACGCTCACCAAGCCACACCCACAGAACCGGTAGTAAAAAATTTTGAAACCCACCTCTGATCTGTAACCAAACTTGGCATCCCTGTGCTTCTCCTGCATTGGTTTAAGACCTATCCTTTAGGATTTAGCTGAGAAGTCTTTGCTGACACGTCTTTTGATTTTGTTTAAATTCAATTCGACTTGCCTTAAGGTTTTGCTTACACAGATACTTGTAGCACCCCTGTGTAATATGTGCTTTCCTTTTAAATGTCTGAAACAGTCCTGAAGATATATAATATGAGAGTGTCATCTTGTGTTCAAACACTATCCACAAGACACCAGACGACCAAGTAATATTAATAAGAACACACAACCCCAAGGACGGAAGTTACTGATAATTTCATTTTACCTGATTTCTCATCCTGTGACCACAAATTTGTTTACCCCTGCAGCTTATAAATGTGCTAAGAGCACTGTGTCCATCTGCATTTTCCTGTGTACTTCTCTTAATCTTCACATTTTACATGCTTTCCCTCCCTGAATACAGTTTTTAAAACTTATGTTTCTATAATGAAAATATCTTTTGTGTATATTTTTCACACACACACACACATACCATATTTTTCGGAGTATAAGACACACGGGAGTGTAAGACACATCTTAGTTTTGGGGGATGAAAATAAGAAAAAAAGCTGATTGGTGATGGATCAGCCTCCCGAATACCCCCAATCAGCTGTTCCCAGAGGTGAATTTTAGCAAGAGGTTCCTTGGTTGTGAGCTCTGTGCCTTGCTTTTTTTTTCTTTTTTTTTTTCTTTTTTTTCTGCCTCTGAAACTTCTGAAACTCCGTTTCAGAAAAAACTTTTTTTCCTGCCTCTTAAAGCCTCCGAAACAGAGCTTCAGAAAAAAAGCCGCTGAAGCTCCGTTTGGGGGCTTCTTTTCTGAAGCTCCTTTTGGGGGCTTTTTTTCTGAAGCTCTGATTGGGGACTTCTTTTCTGAAGCTTTCAGCCTCTGAAACCTCCATTTGAGAAGCTGGGCGGGGCTACATTCGGAGTATAAGACGCACCCAGATTTTCACCCTCTTTTTTTTTGGGTGGGGGGCAAAGGTGCATCTTATATTCTGAAAAATACGGTACATTTTTGTATATATTTCCCCTAAGATGAACATCTTGATATATGTTTTTAAATTGCAAGTTGCATCACAAACATATAGCAATAGCACTTAGACTTATATACTGCTTTATAGTGTTTTTACAGCCCTCTCTAACCAGTTTGCAGAGTCAGCATATTGCCCCCAACAATCTGGGTCCTCATTTACCGACCTTGGATGGATGGAAGGCTTAGTCAACCTTAAGACGGTGAGATTCCATCTGGTGAACTGCAGCCAACAGTCAGCTGAAGTAGCCTGCAGTACTGCACTCTAACCACTGCATCACCTCGGCTCTCCCAAAGGTTGGATACAAGGCCCATTTGGGGAAGGATTTCCTAAGTCAGGGCTGTCAAACTCCTGGCCTACAGGCTGGATGCATCACACTCTGGCCTCGGTTTGGCAAAGGGGGAAAAAGTCCCGATATTTCGCATGACTCTGCAGGGACGACGGGAGTTTGACACCCCTGTCCTAAGTGGAAGATGGGAAAAATATGTATTTAAAGGATTAATGAATGCTTGAGACCCAAAGATGATCTTTTAAAGGCAAGATGGACTTTCTGATTTTTCTTCAAGGTGTTTCGCTTCTCATTCAAGAAGCTTTTTCAGGTCTTTAATGAGAAACCAAACATCTTAAAGAAAAATCAGAAGGTCCAGTTGTCTTTAAAATAAAAGCACTTTGGGGCAAACATGACTTGGATGAATGAGAACCTCCATAGACAGAATGCTTATGATGTTAATTTTGTCCCATTGCCCACAACCCCCCCCCCCAAAAAAAGGGTTCCAAATTTTTGACTGCTTATATTTCATAAACAGGATCCATCCAGACCAAATACAGTCCTGGGTTAATGATTTATACCTCTACCTAATGCTCCAAAAGGGGGATGTGGTAGCTCAGTGGCTAAGATGCTGAGCTTGTCAATCGAAAGGTCGGCAGTTCAGCAATTCGAATCCCTAGTGCCGCATAATGGGGTGAGCTCCCGTTATTTGTCCCAGCTTCTGCCAACCGAGCAGTTTGAAAGCACGTAAAAAATGCAAGTAGAAAAATAGAGACCAGCTTTGGTGGGAAGGTAACAGCGTTCCGTGTGCCTCTGGCATTTAGTCATGCTGGCCACATGAACACAGAGACGTCTTCAGACAGCGCTGGCTCTTCAGCTTTGAAACGGAGATGAGCACTGCCCACTAGAGTCAGGAACAACTAGCACATACAGTATGTGCGAGGGGAACCTTTATCTCATGAACAGGATCCAAGCAGACCAAATATAGTCCTGGGTTACTGCTTTATACCTCTATCTAATGCTCCATATCAAGTTATATATATGATCATTTGGATCTAAAGACCAAACATTTATACTTTTTTCTCTGACCAAGGAGATGAGCTTCTAACCATTAGAAGAGAATTTAAGCTTTATGCCTTCAGGTGACTTCTCTGTACCTGTAACCTCTCTGTTCACCCTGAAAAGCAAAAAACTTAGCTACACAATAAAGGATTCCACAATAAAGGACTAAAGTATTCCTTTTCGGAGTTTATTTGTTTCCTTCACAAGACGCCAGACCACAATTTATGTAAGTGTGGTCTCATTCGGAATTTGTAATCAGGAGGTTTCATTATTCTTTGAGCTCTGGCATCTGGCCTTTTGGTCTAACCAGGGCATAAAGTGGGGAATTTCTCTGCCAAATGTTAAGGAAAGAAGGAACTGACAGGGTATTTTCTTTAACAAGCCCAAACTGAATGGCTTTCTTTTAAAATTTAGTAGGTAACATTATCCTGAAGAACTACAGGTAACTAATGGAGGCAGCGTAGCTCTTGGTCGCCTAACAAACCAATCACTTCTGCATCTTTTCTGCCTTCCCAACCATTCTATTTTATTTCCAGAAGAAATAAAATAATGGCTTGAGGTGTAAATCATGGCTAAGAGAGAATTTGGAGATTGTCTGAAATCCTATTTTTGTGTTTGAAAGAAGAACAAGAGCAGGTTGGTGTCATTTTCGTTTTTATTTTTGGTCTGTGAAGGAAAGGCAGATGTAAGGAATGTGCATGCAAAACCGTGTCCTGGTTGGTCCTTTAAGGCCATGACCACATGCTCAGACTGCATGTAAACCAGAGGTCTTCAAACTTGGCAGCTTTAAGACTTGTGGACTTCAGCTCCCAGAATTCTCCAGCCAGCAGGCATTTTTTATGTGCTTTCGAACTGCTAGGTTGGCAGAAGCTGGGACAAGTCACAGGAGCTCACCCTATTACACAGCACTAGGGATTCAAACCGCTGAACTGCCGACCTTTCGATTGACAAGCTCAGCATCTTAGCTACTGAGCCACCGTATCCTATTATTATTATTATTATTATTATTTATTGGTTAATCTTTAGTGAGATTCACAGCCTTTGAGGCTGGTTAATAGCTCAGCAGCTCGAGTCCTAACCAAGGACCTAGGAACTGTTAAGGTATCGTCGGAGGATGTAAGCTGTTCCGAGTAAGGTGGTTTTTTGTAGAGTCAAAATGTTTAAGTCCGGCAAATTTAGAATTTCTAAATAGCGGGGTAGCCCTTTGGGTATTGCTCCGAGGGCTCCAATTACAATCGGGACAACACACAATTTCTTTTTCCACAGTCGCTCAACTTCAATTTGTAAGTCCCGGTACTTTGTGATTTTTTCTTGCTGCTTATCTTCAATTCGTGCATCACCAGGTATTGCAATGTCAATGAACCATACTTTTTTCTTTTCAACTATTGTTATGTCAGGTGTGTTGTGGACCAAGTGCCTGTCAGTCTGAATCCTAAAGTCCCACAAGATCTTGAGTTTCTCATTCTCTAAAACTTTCTCAACCTGATGTTCCCAGTGGTTTTTGCTGTACTCAAATCCAAACTTCTGGCACAATTTCCAGTGAATGATTTTAGCAACACGGTCATGGCTTTGTAGGTAGTCAGTTTGTGAAATTTTGCTGCACCCACTGATCAGGTGGTCAACTGTCTCTTCTTTTTCATTGCAGAGGTGGCATTTGCTGTTGGTGGTAACATGTTGAATTTTTGCCTTCATACAGTTTGTGGCTAGGGCTTGTTCTTGAGCTGCCAAAATAAAGCTTTCTGTTTCTTTTTTTCAGTACTCCTGATCTTAACCAGTTCCAAGTTAGTTTCTGGTCAGCTTTGCCTTCAATACTTTTCAAGTATTGGCCATGCAAAGCTTTGTGTTTCCAATTTTCAGCTCGCTGCTCAATTACTTCTTTCTTATATTCTGCTTTTGTTTTAGTTGTCTTTAAAAGGCCTCCTTTATTTACTTCCTTAATCATTGGTTCTTCACTTTTCTGGATGTAACCATTCAAGCTGCATTTTTCTTCTTCCACAGTCTGCTTTACTTGTAGGAGTCCTCGACCACCCTCTGCTCTTGGTAAATATAATAGGTCAACATCACTTTTAGGGTGCAAGGCATGATTCATTGTCATAAGCTTCCTTGTTTTTCTGTCCAAATTGAGTGGAGGAAACATCATAAAAGCCATAAATACCTGGGCTATACCTGTGATTAGATACTCTGCAGGAATAATTGACTGGACCCAGATGGAGTTAGACAATTTGGACATTAATATCTTACGAATTCGTCGAATGTACTTGGCTGAAGTTAATTCCTTGATTTTATTATGCATTAAGTCAGAGGCTTCTAAAATCCCCAAGTACTTGTAGCCTTCTTCTGATTTTACTGCCTTTATCATTTCTTCATTCTGTAGTTCTATTCCATCCTCTTCTATGATCTTGCCTGCTTTGGTTGCTATTGTTGCACATTTGTCAATTCCAAACTGCATACCAATGTCTTGGCTGAATTCTTTTGTATTTTCAATTAATAAATTCAGTTCAGCTTTTGTTTTACCAAACAGCTTCAAATCATCCATGTACATCAAGTGCGAGATTTTCAGTCCTTTCTTTGCAAGTTCGTATCCACAGTTCATCTTCTTCAAAATGATTGTCAGTGGTAGCATTGAGAGTATAAAAAGTAGGGGTGAAAGGGAATCGCCCTGGAAAATGCCTCGTTTAATTTCAACTTCACCCAGTTCTTCTTCATTAGCCATAAGTTTTGTTTTCCAGAGGTTCATTGAAGATTCCATGAATTTTTGTATGTTGCTGCTGATGCCTAATATTTCCAGGCATTTCTTGATCCAGCTATGGGGAACTGAATCAAATGCTTTCTTATAGTCTATCCAAGCCATGAACAGGTTGGTTCGTCTTTTCTTTGAGTTCTTTAGGATTAGCTTGTCGATCAGCAATTGATCTTTTGTTCCTCTTGAGCTTTTGCAACATCCTTTCTGTTCTACAGGAAGCAAGTTATTTCTTTCCAGGTATCCATAGATTTGGTTTGCAATGATACCAGTAAGAAGCTTGTATGTTGTTGGCAAGCAGGTGATTGGCCTATAGTTTCCAGGGTCCTTTCCTTTTTCTTTATCTTTTTGGATCAAAAATGTCCTTCCAGTTGTCATCCATCCATCATTTTCAGGTGTTTTTAGGATCTGGTTCATTTGGGTTGCCAATCTTTTGTGCAGACTTGTAAGTGCCTTTAAGCAGAAGCCATGCAGCTCATCCGGTCCAGGTGCACTCCAGTTCTTCACTTTTCTTGACTGTCTTTGCACCATTGCTTTTGTTATTTTCACGTCTTCCATTTTATGCATTTTAATAGAGTCCTCAACCTGTTTGATCCATTTTGCATTTCTGTTGTGCTTCTTGTTGTTTTCCCACAAATTCTTCCAGAATTTCAGAGCTTTCTCTTTATCAGGCTTTTCATTTGTTGTTATTCCATTTCCATTTTCTAAATTCTTATAAAACTGGTGCTGATTTGCTCTGAACTGTGAGTTTTCCTTGAACTGAGTTACTCGGTTTTCATACCTTTTAATCTTTTCAGCGATGGCAACAACCCTCTGCTTCAGCTCTTCAATTACTATTGCAATCTCCTTATTCCTTAGATCGTATCTTGCTTCCAGGTTGCTTTTGACCTGCTTGTTCTTTAGCTGACCTTGCCTTAGGTTCTTCAAGTTGCTCAAATCTCCACGTACTTTTTGGATCTTCAATTCTAACTAATTTTCCACTTAGGCTTCCCCTTCTTGCCTCTTTGGTTCTTTTGTATTTTCAACCCCAGTTCTTTGGTGGTTATGACAGCTGCTGCATACATCAGTTGGTTTGTTTCGGCTAATGTAGTGGTTCGAATAGTTTGCACAGCCTCATTGACCTTTTTTAGTACATTTCTCAATTCTTTCCGGTTCACTTGGTTCAGCTTTGGCAAACGTGTTCTTTCATCATCTTCCATTTGGTGCTTTATTTTTCCAGCTAATTGAGCACTATCTGTTGGTGTTTGTTCTTTAGTGCTTCCTTGTTCTTTATCTTCATCCATTTCAGTATCCTCTTCTTCCCTTTCTTCCTCAATTTGCTTTTGAGTCTGGAAATCATTCTTGATGTTACTCCTCTTCGTTATTGTACTCAGACCATTAATTGCTTTCTCTTCTATTGCTATTAATTCTTCTGTAGTGAAAAAATTGTGGTTTAGGATTACACGTCGTTGGTCCATTAACCTTTGTTCACTGGTGTCACAGTCCGTATGGTTCATCTTCCAAATCTGATACATTCTTTTTTGAAATCCATGTTTTGCTGGTTCAGACTGATAGTAAGCTTTCATAATAGAGGTGTTTTCTTCCCTGGTCCAGATTTTTCGCTTTTTGGGGTTTTCTTCCAGTAGCTTGTCAGCTCCATGCCCTGGTTGCCTAGCAGAGGGAGTTGAGCCCTGTAACTCATTTTGCGTAGAATGCCCAGGAGCCATAGCATCCAACGGAACCCTTGTTAATCCGGGCGACGGTTCAGCCGGCATAAATTTCATTTTTTCTGTATTCACCATATTTGAATGGGTTGTGGAGCAGATTTTGTCTGGCCCTTCACCCAAGGTCTGTCTGATATGGTTGCACCTGTTCAGCATAGCCCTTAGGACCACTAGAGCACGCAAGCCCCTCCACCACGACAAGGTAGAGCTCCTCGGAGGGGTTATTATTATTATTATTATTATTAGTAGTAGTAGTAGTAGTAGTAGCAGTAATAGCAGCAGCAGCAGTAGTAGTAGCAGTAGTACTATTAGTCTCAGTATAATGCCAAGGTCTGATTAAGAGCACTCTAACCATTAACATTTCAGTGAAGTTTCCATAACATTATCTAGTTTCATCAAATGAAAAAAAAAAAAATTAAAAGTGCACCTGAAGGACTCATCATTCAGTGTTACAAAATAGTGAGTGAGTAGATTATTTTTGCTAATGCACAATTGCTTGTTGGAAAACATTAATTCTTTGTCTAATCAAAATAATTGAGCTGATTCCATTTCTCTATATTGTGCAGTTTGTCATCATTGATTTCAGTAGGCAGCAGCATCTGATTGATGTTGTCTGGATTTGGAAGCTAAGCAGGGTCAATCTTGGCTAGTATTTGGATGAGAGACCGCCAAGGAATTAGATGGTTGGAGATTAGGCAATGCTCCCATATTGTACCTACTTAACCAAATTTGTTGTTGTCAGTTGCAAAGTCATGTCTGACCCATCGCGACCTCATGGACAACATTCCTCCAGGCCTTCCTGTCCTCCACCATCCTCTGGAGTCCATTTAAGCTCACACCTACTGATTCAGTGACTCCATCCAGCCACCTCATTCTCTGCCGTCCCATTCTTCTTTTGCCCTCAATCTTTCCCAGAATTAGGCTCTTCTCCAGTGAGTCCTTCCTTCTCATTAGGTGGCCAAAGTATTTGAGTTTCATCTTCAGAATCTGGCCTTCTAAAGAGCAGTCAGGGTTGATCTCCTCTAGAACTGACCGGTTTGATTGCCTTGCAGTCCAAGCGACTCGCAGGAATCTTCTCCAGCACCAGAGTTCAAAGGCCTCAATTCTTTGGCGCTCAGCCTTGCTTATGGAAGATAAGAAACCAAATAGCTTAACCAAATAGCTGGAATCAAATTCAGCATGAGGGCGTCTTTAGCTTTTAATGGTATCTCTGGAGGAGTTGTTTAAATAGGATGGGCACTTCAGAACAATACATTCATAGTGAAGCTTAAGAATTAAGTAAGGCATGTTGCAGTACTTTGAATATCACCCAACTATCAAGACAATGAATGGGTGCTCATTGCTGAACAAAATTGAAATTTCCAATCTTAGCGTTGATATCCATTGGTGCCAACAGTACTTCCTAGTGTTCTGAAATGAAAAGTTCAACCTTTCTCCAAAAATACATTTTGAAAAGTGGTCTGAACTAGGGAAATGGCATTTTTAGTTATGCATACATAAATTAATTTTGCATGAGTAAAGTACATTAGTGCTATCCATATTTTAGAGGGGAAAGTTACGGGTCCATTATCTTCCAATCCCCTAATGCTGTCCAAAGAAGGGAATAAATTCATGTTGCTGGGATAAACTTGAATGATCGTGTATAATCAACTTTTGAAGACCAGGAAGTTTTCCATATTTTCCCAAGCAAAAATTGGAACATGGTAATAAAGGAATGAGCTTCTACTCAGAAGCTTCCACTATAATACAATGTTATCAATTGCCTGTGATTCAGGTCTATAATCATAATCATAAATTTATTTGTCAAGTGTATATAAGATAACAGATAAAAGTATAAATATAATTTGAATACATGAAAAGAGTAAGTAAAAAGGAATATTAGGACAGGGACGGTAGGCACGCTGGTGCACTTATGCATGCCCCTTACAGATCTCTTAGGAATGGGGTGAGGTCAACAGTAGACAGTAGACAGGTTAAAGTTTTGGGGGTTTGGGGAAGAAACCACAGAGTCAGGTAGTGCATTCCAGGCATCGACCCCTCTGTTACTGAAGTCATATTTTCTGCAGTCGAGTTTGGAGTGGTTTACCTTGAATTTGTATCTATTATTTGCTTGTGTATTGTTGTGGTTGAAGCTGAAGTAGTCATTGATAGGAAGGACATTGTGGCAGATAATTTTATGTACTATGCTTAGGTCAGACTGAAGTCGGGGTAGTTCTAAATTGTCTAAGCCAAAAACTTGGAGTCTGATGGCATAAGGTATTTTATTGCGGTTAGAGGAATGGAGGACTCTTCTCGTAAAATATCTCTGGACTCTCTCGATTATATTTATTTCTGATATGCAGTGCGGGTTCCAGACAGATGAGCTGTATTCAAGAATTGGTCTAGCAAATGTTTTGTATGCTCTAGTTAGTAGTACAACATTACCAAAGAAGAAGCTATGCAAGGTTAGGTTAACAACTCTTATTGCCTTTTTGGCAATGTTGTTTCAGTGGGATCTGCCACTTAGATCTTTAGAAATGAGTACTCCAAGGTCCTTGACAGAGTGAGGGTCATCTACAAGGTCACGTCCATTGAATTTGTATTTTATGATTTGATTTTTTTTGCCAATGTGCAAAAAAATGTCATGTCAGGGACATGACAGCAGATATCTCCCAAGGATAATAGGAAACCTAAGTATAAGGTTTGCAACTGTTATAAATTTGGTTTTAAGATCTCTGATCTAGATTTGAATAATCTGAAATGCAATCATTAAATCGAAACACTC
Source organism: Pantherophis guttatus (assembly GCF_029531705.1). Next base: position 11,505,139 of record NW_026844017.1, on the reverse strand, counting down.
ACTTAACATGCATACAAAGGGAAAAAAACACAGAGAAGAAATAAGTGTCCAGAAAGGAAGACATATATGTTAAGGGAGAGAAAAAAGAAAAATAGAATAGACAACAGGTAGTTCTCAACTTACAACAACAATTGAGCCCAAAATTTCTGTGGCTAAGTGAGAGAATTGGTGACTTAGGTTCACCCAGTGGTGGTATTCAGCCGGTTCTATCCGTTTTGAGCGAATCGGGAGGGACGACTGCGGGATGCCCCGTCCACCTGCGCAGATGTCATGACATCCCATTTTTCCACGTTTTCGAGGTTCTATGCATGTCCACATTTGCGAACCGCAAATAGGGAAGGTAAGTGAATACCACCCCTGGTTTCACCCCATTTTATGACTTTTCTTGCCACAGTTGTTAGGTGAAACACAACAGTTGTTAGGTTTGTAACGCAGTTGTTGGGTGAATCCACTTCCCTATTGACTTTGCTGTCAGTAGGTTGCAAAATGTGATCACATGACCCTGGGATACTTCAAACATCATAAATTTGAAGTGGTTGCCAAGCAACCAAATGTGCATCATGTGACTATGGGGATGCTGCAATATAAGTGTGATAAGTGTGCAAAACAGTCATAAGTTACTTTTCTCAGTGCTGTTGTAAATTTGAACAGTCGTTCACTAACTAAATATGGCTCTAAGTCAAGATCTATGTGTACATCTGTACATGACACCATTGTTGTGGCCCGTACGCAGCCTGTGCAGCTAGTAGCTGATTCAGACAGTGAGGAGACTGGTGTGGTGCTGCGCCAGAAGCCTGTGCAGCTGGCACTCAAGTCAGACAATGAGGAGACTGGAGAAGATGTGGTGCCAGAGGCGGGGATTCAGCCAGGGCCTTCAGAACCTCCAGAAGCTCCCTTAAGTGAAGAGGACGAAGAGGAGGAGCCTCTTCTCGATGCACGGGAGCGCAGAGCTGCCAAAAGGCAGAAGTGGCTCCTCAGGAGGAGGTCTCCTCGAGAGTAAGGCTTGGGGCTAATTGGTCACTCCCTTAGCCTATTTAAGGAGGAACGCCAACTGAAGCAATTTGCAGGGAACAACTTCATTCACATACCTTCTGTCTTGTCTTGCTTATCTTATCAGCTTTCTGCAAATTGCTTCTGGGCATTCTGGCAACCGTAGTAAGCTTTCAGTTATTCTTTGAATTCTTGGCAGCTGTTAATGCAATTAATTAACAGCCGTTGTTGTAAAAGACTGATTTATTTAGTCAACCAAGGTTTGAACAGACTTTGTGTGTGCTGTGTTCTTTGGGGTCCATAGCTGGGGCAGAACAACCATTTTCTACTTTGTTTCTCCGTTACTTACCTTGTTTCCCCAAAAATAAGACATCCCCTGATAATAAGCCCAATCGGGCTTTTGAGCGCAGGGCAATAAGGCCAAACACTTATTTCAGGGTTCAAAAAAATATAAGACAGGGTCTCATTTTCAGGAAAACACGGTACTTATATTTCTGCTTTTATGATAACCATGTTGTACTTCATATATTACTTTTTACTCTTTTTTTGGGGGGGAAGGGTATGATGACTCAGCAGTTAAGACACTGGACTTCTCAGCTGGAAAGCCGGCAGCCCAGGTTCGAGACCCAAGTGCCACGCGATGGGGTGAGCTCCCGTTCTCGCCCTGGCTCCTGCCAACAGAGCAATTCGAAAGCATGCAAATTTGAGTAGATAAATGCGGTGTTGTTTTTTTTTAAAGGGTAACCAAAAAAAAAAAAAAAACCCCACCACCCACAAAAATTGTTGATCCAGAAATGAGTTAAGCATGTATTTGAGTGATAAATTACAGGACAATGTACAATTATGCTTTATTAGGAACAATTTGGTTTGAACAAAGAAATTAGTTTTCATTACAGTATTCATTACAATGAATGATGGATTAAGTTTCTCTGTGTAATGAAACTAATTTGTGGTGCAAACTTGATCTGTTTTTAATAAAATTACTTAACTGAAAACTAAATATGAAAACTGAAAACTGAGCCTGGTGGCTCAGCAGACTGATAGCATTGTGATTAACATCAAGATGTCTGCAATTACTGTAAGTTCGAATCTCACCAGGCTCAAGGTTGACTCAGCCTTCCATCCTTTCTAAGGTAGGTAAATTGAGGACCCAATTTGTGGGGGGCAATAAGATGACTTTGTATAAAATATACAAAAGTATGAAGGCTATTGCTTAACACATTGTAAGCCGCCCTGAGTCTCCGGAGAAAGGCGGCATATAAATCAAATTAATATATATATATTAAATATATATATATTTAAGAGCCTTGGTAGTACAGTGGTCTAAGGCACCCTGTTATTAAGCTGGTTATTAAGACCAGATGCCTGCAATTACTGCAGGTTATATATATATATATAAGAGTGGGGGCTTGTGAGAACCTTTAAATTCTTATAACAAGAGAATTTATGGCTTGTGGCTCAGTTTTTTTTTTTTTTCATCCACAAAGTCAGACTTTCAGCGAGCTCTCTTCTACCTTCCTATATTCATTCATTCATTCATTCATTCATTCATTCATTCATTCATTCATTCATTCATTCCAGCATCACTTAATGAACATTAAATTAACTAGCCGGGAAAGTTATTCTGGTAAAGAGGCACTAGAGCAGCGTAATCCTCTTGTTATCAAGAGTTCAAAATATACACAGCAGCTGCAGGATTGAAACAGCAGGTTGGGCTTTGCAAGGTGCTTTAATACACATACAGATGAATTTACATTCACTCCCGTTAAGAGAGAAAATGAGTGCACCACACGATCCCCTCTGGGATTCGACTCTGAGAGCATCTGGTGAGCCGGTTTAATCCTTAAGAATGATAACGCAGCCATTTCGCATGATAATGAGATCTTCCTGAATGGAGAGAAACAAAGGACGCTGCATTACCAACGATACGTAGGTCAGAAAAGAAAAGAAAAGAAAAGAAAAGAAAAGAAAAGAAAAGAAAAGAAAAGAAAAGAAAAGAAAAAAGAAAAGAAAATCTGGCACACTGGGCCCATTAGAACATACGGTGCAAAACTGGTTTTTACTGGTAGCAGAGTTTTCATTGTATGGAGTGACAAAATAAGATTTAAATGTTTTATGAATGCATTTTAAGAGAGTGGTGCGGTGGCCTAGAGGTGGAGCTCTCGCCTCACAATCAGGAGGCTGTGAGTTCGATCCTAGGTTAGAGGCAGATATTTCTCTCTCTGGGCACACTGAGAATTTATCTGCTGAACAAAGCTCTGCATTGGTGACAGGAAGGGCATCCGGCCAGAAAAGACTCTGTTGCCCAGACTCCACCCCACAAGGGATTGTGAGGTCATGAAATGAAGATAATGATTACACTTAAGTGTACTCACTTAAGAGTACACTCCAAATAACCAGATTTAAATCGTTAAATGATGATGATGAATGCATTTCAATATATGGCCTTCTTTCTTTCTTTTTTCTTTTTTTTTTCTGGAAGAAAATCCTCTTATTACAGATAACGGATATCTAAACACTACCTAGAGTCATTCAAGTGAGATGGTTGGCTATATAAATTTACTAAATAAGTAAATAAATAAAATAGCATTTAGCAATAGCACTTAGACTTATATACCACTTTATAGTACTTTACAGGCCTCTCTAAACAGTTTACAGAATCAACCTATTGCCCCCAACAATCTGGGTCCTCATTTTACTGATAAAATAAAATAGCATTTAGTGATAGCAATAGCTCTTAGACTTATATACCACTTCATAGTACTTGCAGCCCTCTCTAAGCAGTTTACAGAGTCAGCCTATTGCCCCCAACAATCTGGGTCTTCATTTTACTGACCTCGGAAGGATGGAAGGCTGAGTCAACCTTGAGCCAGTCAGGATCAAACTCCTGACAGTGGGCAGAGTTAGCATGCAAAACTGGATTCTAACTACTTGTGCCAACATGGTTTATGTTCTCTTTGAGAAGGTTTCTGTCTTATTCTCCTTGAAGGGCAACCAATGAGCCTTGGTGGCGCAGCAGACTAAAGTACTGTTAAGTAGCACCAGCTGCCTGCAATTACTGCAAGTTCAAATCCCACCAGGCTCAAGGTTGACTCAGCCTTCCATCCTTTCGAGGTAGGTAAAATGAGGACCCGGATTGTGGGGGCAATAAGCTGACTTTGAATAAAAAAGATCACTGCTTGGGGGGGGGGGGGGGCGAAAGCCCTACTAAGCAGGTATATACAAAAGTATGAAGGCTATTGCTTAACGCATTGTAAGCCGCCCTGAGTCTCCAGAGAAGGGCAGCATATAAATCGAACCAATAAATAAATATATAAATAAATGTATAATAAGCCAGTCCTCCTTTGTATGTTTAGATATGCTTTTTCGAGGCAAAGGACTTTCTAATATGTCCATTTCTGGTCCATGTTTTGGCAAAGTTCGCAAGAACATTTGTTGACAAGGCCATTGCTATTCACTTACCTGCAAGTCAACATTTTTTCTAGGATTATTTTCAACTTCTAACTAGCAGGTATGAGATGACTTAAGATGTTCTTCCCTTATTAGCTTTTAGGGTGCTCTGATTTGAACAATCATTGCTACTTAGGGGTTTACTCATAACCTTTGGTGTCATTTATGACTTCTCTTGGCACCTCCCTCCCTCCCTCTCTCCCTCCCTCCCTCCCTCTCTCTCTCTCTCTCTGTATGTGTGTGTGTGTAGAAGAGCAAGAGCTTTGAACAGAATGCATGAATGAACAAACAAGGTTGAAAGAAAGCAGGCCCGTGTGCTTTAGAGTAACACAAATGACTTGCTCCAAAATTGCCCCTTGACATGAATTTCTTTTGTCATTTTCCTCCAGCTGCAGGCCAAGGCTTTTCAGAAACAAAGCTTTATACTGATGAATTACTGCATTCGGTTCTTATGAGAGAACGTATCTGTCTTCAGAACTTCATAATACCTTACGAAATCTAGAGAGCCTTAACATTTCTATTCCTAGAAGCCCAGGAGAGTAGACTTGTTATCAATAACCATTTTACCTTTTTAATATTTTTTTTTCAACTTGGAGTAGGGGGTTGTTTGTTACATCTTTAGGAGAGTTTTCAGTTAAGCCTGTAACAATGTCACTTTTTTTTATTTCTTTTTGCCTAGCAGTCAATGCCAATGCACAATCCTGTCTTCATGAAACATCAAATTCTATAAAATATCTCAAAGATAGATGACCGAAGATTGGTAGCTCCCTCTTGACTCTCCATTCAAAGCCTTCCTCCCCACCTAGGAACTGCTGAAATATAATTGGATGGACTTTATGCAACCTCATCCAGTAAATGGACCATGTGAGTCTTTGCCTCTTGTTATTTCTGGATCTCACTGTTGCCAGCTATGCATGCTTAAACAACGTTTAAGTCACGAGAGATTCACATATGCCATCACACAATAGAAGGCAAACCCAGATCTAAGATGGACTCAGAGCCAGGGGCTATTCAATCAACTTCATTGATCAGTGAACTCCTGGGCACTTGGGGAAAATGACAATGTGTCTCATTTAATGATGATTGTTTAATCTTAATCTACTGTATTTTTCAGAGTATAAGACGCACTTCCCCACCCACCCCCCTAAAAGAGGGTAAGAATTTGGGTGTGTCTTATACACCGAATGTAGCCCCACCCATGAGGCCAAAAACGCTAAGGCATGGCGATAGTCTGTGGCAATTCCTGCAGCCTGGAACAGCTGATTGGGGGTATTCTGGGAAGCCGATCGACCCACCAATCAGCTGCTTGAGCTGAATGAGGCTGCAATAATGTGCTGAAGCTGACCTGGCTGTTTGCTATTTGCTGCAAGGACATGTCAGAGTTTGCAACAGCCATCACATCCAGAAAACACACACAAGTAACTGATTCAGCAGGATTCAACAACTTTTCTTTATATATAACATAACACATGAAGTAAGTATACAATACCAAAAGCAGGCTGTCCAATGTGGTAGTAAATACAAGCAAAACATAAGCAGAGGAGAGGAGTTTCAGTTTCAGTTTCAGTTTTAGTTTTAGAGGAGATTATTGGTTAGACTTATGACCATTTCCAAAAAGCAAACCTTGTTAGGTAGGCAACCCTGGGAAAGTTTCATTTAGTGTCACTAAATTAGCTTTATGGTGTGGTTAAGCAGTGACTTGAACCTTTGTTTTCCTGATCATTTTGACCCTATGTATTTTGTTCCTTACATGTCAGTGCAGTGATACTAGCTGGAGCTGAAGATCCTGAATTAGTAGAATTATTGGACATATTTAATTTTACATTAAAAAAAGCTATAGTTGAATTTACAGTTTACAATCCTGTATTCACAGTTGAAAGGTCACACTGAGAGAGATATGGGAAACCTGTCAGTTGCTTAGAATAATGAATTGGAATATCCAGTTTTAACTAAGCAATGGGTTAGAATTTCAAAGAATGTTAAATTAATGCCACGCAATATTAAGGTTTGATTAACTTAACAAAATATTCTCAGGTGTCTATTGGATATCCAGATAATTTCCTTATTTATAAGGCATATATATATGGTCATCTATGCATCATAACCCTGCTCAGATCACAAAATGTCAGTAAAATGTTCCATAATACCAAAACAAAAAAATATATTCTGGTGCCTCAAAGGTATATTCTTTCGAACATTAACATTTAATTTTGCAAGGCATTGCAAGAACTTATTTTCTATTTTTGTTGCTATTGTATAAGAAGTGACACTGACATACAAATCAGAAGCATGTTCTACATTTCTTGATGGATTGCAACCAATAATACAAAATTGCAAAAATTAATAAATTAGTACTATACATCTATGAAATAACATAGGCATGAGATTAAAAGTTAAAATAAGCAACAACAACACAACAACAACAAAAAACCCAGTAAGAGAACACCTGTCTGATCTTGATGAATACAAATCACCAGGACCTGATGGATTACATCCCCAGAGTTCTAAAGGAGCTGGCCGATATCATCTCAGAACCATTGCACCACATCTTTCAAAAATCCTGGAACACTGGGGAACTACCGGAGGACTGGAAAAGAGCTGATGTGGTTCCCATCTTCAAAAAAAGGGGGAACAAACAGAACCAGGAAACTACAAACCAATCAGCCTAACATCAATACCCAGGAAGAGCTCTGGTGGCTCAGCAGACTAAAGCACTGTTATTAACATCCACTTACATCTGCTGCCTGCAATTACTACAAGTTCAAATCTCACCAGGCTCAAGGTGGACTCAGCCTTCCATCCTTTCTGAAGTAGGTAAAATGAGGACCCAGATTATGGGGGCAATAAGCTGACTTTGTATAAATATACAAAAGTATGAAGGCTATTGCTTAATGCATTGTAAGCCACCCTGAGTCTCCGGAGAAGAGCGGCATATAAATCAAATTTAAAAAAAAGATAATAAAAAACCCAGATCTGCCAACACCTAAAAACGAGTAAAGTAATAACTAGCAACCAGCATGGGTTTGTTAAAAACAGATCATGCCAAACCAATCTTATTTCAGTTTTCAACATAGTGACTAAATTAGTAGACCAGGGAACATAATGGAATGTTCCATAATGTGGAATATATTATGTACTTCAGCAAGGCATTCGACAAAGTAGACCACAACCTACTTCTTCATAAACCAGAAAAAAGTGGGATAGACAGCTTCACCAACAGATGGATTTGCAACTGGCTGACAAACCGTACTCTATGAGTAGTCCTTAATGGGTCTAGGTCTATATAGAGAGAAGTAAGCAGTGGGGTACCACAAGGTTCCATCTTAGGCCCAGTACTCTTCAATATCTTCATAAACGACTTAGATGAAGGAATAGAAGGGGAACTTACCAAATTTGCAGATGATACTAAGCTGGCAGGAATAGCTAACACCCTAGAAGATAGGCTCAAGATCCAGAAGGATCTTAACAGACTTGAATACTGGGCCCTATCTAACAAAATGAAATCTAATGTAGAGAAAAGTAAAGTCCTTATACTTAGATAAGAAAAACTGAAAACACACATATAAACTGGGAGAAACCAGGCTTAATAGCAGTGACTGTGAGAGGGATCTTGGAGTCTTAGTGGACAACCAGCTAAATATGAGCCAGCAGTTTGCAGCAGCAGCCAAAAAATCCAATGCAATCATAAATTGCATTAACAGAGGGGTACAATCAAGATCAAGTGAGGTACTAATTCCACTCTACAAAGCCCTAGAGTACTGCATCCAGTTTTGGTCACCACACTATAAAAAGAGATGTCAGTTTGAGAATTGGAAAGCTAAATTATTTCTATTCCAGAAGAGAAAGCAACCTTTGTTCTGAGAGTAAGGAAACAATGAGACAAACATCTCTATAAATCTGAATAATAAATAAATAATGTAGAAATGATACCAATTGTTAATTTACGTGAACAATTGGTATGCTTATAAGCTTATTTCTTACATCTGAGATCCCACCAATTTATTTTAAGTCAAGAGCAACCAGTGTCATTGGTGTAATTATTTTTTATGAGTTGCAAAATGGGAATGAATGTTACCACCACAAATGGCTTCATCAATCAGCCTCTTGATGGACAAGAAGATAAGGGAAAAAAAAAAAAAGATTTAACACTGTTGGTTCTGTCTGAGGCCAACTTTCCCGTGCTATTTTCTTAGCCACTTGTCACTAGTTCTAAGAGGAGACAACATAATTACACGGGAACGCTGAGCAATGCAGTGGGATTTTTATACAATTGCACTTTCACTTTCCAGAAAACTGTTGTCAGAAGGAACATGGACAAGTGTCAGGGCTTGTACCATAATCTGAAAACTCGATATATATTTATGGAATGAATAATTCCTTCGTGGCACTTACTATTACAAGACATTGGAAATTCCACCGGTTACATGAGTAATTCATGTTCTAGGACAGAGGTCCCCAACCTTTCGGACCTCAGGGACCACTAAATTCATAATTTTAAATTCTGTGAACCACTAATATGATCTGCCTAATGACCGGCTGGGTGGGGGTGGGTAGGTGATCATGTGACTGGGTGGGCATGGCCAACTCAATGTCACTAGCATTGAGGGGCAGCTTGCCAGCCTCTACTCACCCCTCCCTTCCCAGCCACTCCTTGCCTCCCTGCCTGTGCTCCTTAGGGCCCCAACAGGAAGCAGTTGTTGGAGCTAAGCAGCCACCATGAGAAAGAGTTGGCAAAACAGTTGGCTCAGTTCAAATTGGATCTGACCGAGAAGGAGGCTCAGCAGAAGCACCTCACTGAGGACTATGAGCATCGGCTTTCCAAGCAGAGAGAAGACCTGTGGGCCAGGTGCCAGTGACTGAAGGCTCAGGGGGTTGAGATGGTCAGCCAGTTCCAGGCCATGATGCAGTCCCACTGGGACAAGGCCCTCCGGTTCTTTGCGAACAGTGGCACTTCCCTCCACCCTTCGCCCAAAACCCCACACCAGGAGGCCATAGCAGACCCCAGGTCAGAATTTCTGTCCCCCTCCTACCCGCACAAAAAGACCCTGAAGGGGGAGACTCTCTGCAGCAACACAAGCATTCATTGCACATATCAGGCCCAGGGGCCGTAGTTTGAGGACCCTTGATTTAGTGCAATATAAAAAATGCAAATAATTTTTCTGCGGACCACCAAAATTTTCTCGCAAACCACAGTGGTCCACAGACCACCAGTTGGTGACCGCTATGCTAGGATCCGGTGCCTGAACAATGTACCACCTGAATTCTATGGGAAGTCTCTCATCCTATTTGTAGCTTTTTGTGTGGGGAGGTGGTGGACAACTCATGTCAACACAGATAAGTGTTATGTCTTCATTTAATCTTGGCCCATCAGGAATTGGAGTAACCACCTAAGTCCTGAAAAATCAGCCCCATTGATTTCAGTTATGCCATGGCTTCATTAACCCATAAACACAGACCTGCGGTTTAAATAACTCAGTCTTTATCAACCAAAGGCTGTTAATAAACTATCTTAACAGCCTACAAGAATTCTGAGATAAAGTAATCACAGTCTTACTGGAGTTGGCAGAAAGCCCAGAAGCAATTTTGCAGAGAATCCAGACACGAAGGAGAGTGAACTAAAGTTGTTCCCTACAGCTTGCTGCAAGTGGCGTTCCTCCTTAAATAGGCTAAGGGAGTGGCCAATTAGCCCCAAGCCTTACTCTCAAGGAGACCTCCTCCTGAGGAGCCACTCCTACCTTTTGGCAGCTCTGCGCACCCGTGCATCGAGAAGAGGTTCCTCCTCTTCGTCCTCTTCATTTAAGGGAGCTTCTGGAGGTTCTGAATGTCCTGGCTGAATCCCCGCCACTGGCACCACATCTTCTCCAGCCTCCTCATTGTCTGACTCGAGTGCCAGCTGCACAGGCTGCTGGTGCAGCACCACACCAGCCTCCTCGCTGTCAGAATCAGCTACTAGCCGCACAGGCCGCTGACAGGCCACAACAGATCCAGAACCGCTAATCACAATATTGTAGTACAATTATCTAGACTACAGCCACCAGCTAGAGTGGTCATTATGACCTCATGTCTGTAATAGCATAGCCAAAATAGTACGTCTGTGGTTAAGGGTTAATTTTGACGTTTTGGTCCTCGGCTAATGAAGACATATGAATGAATCAATAAGTAAACCCAAAGGGAGCAGTGATATGTGCTTCAAACAAAACTCTTCTTAAAGCTGGAGAGGAAGAGAAAGAAGAAGGGGAAAGGAGAGGAAGAAAAGGGAGGGGAAAGAGGAGTAGGAGAGAGGGTCAGTAAAGGAGGAAGATGAGAGGAGTGGGGGAAGGGAAGGGGAAGTAGGAAAGAGAAGGAGAGGAAGAACGAAGAAAGTAGGAGGAGATAGAGGAAAGAAGAGAAGAGGAGGAGAAGAAGAAAGGTTGTGGACAAAATAAAGAAGGGTAAATGGTAAAAGAGCAGCCCCAAAGAAGTGAAAAAATTAAAAATGAAAGTTAAAAGATAAAATGAATGAAAAATAGTGGATAAATGACTGTACATGTAAATATGTTTATGAAAAATAAAAATAAAAATAAAAACTTTTTTGGGAAAAAAAACTCTTCTTAAAGTCCTGGAAGATGTAATGGAAAATCATTTTGTTTTTATGTGAGTCACCCAAGATCCAATCTAAATCACTGGTTCTGTTCATCCATTTTATTTTGTTTCAAAAAAATCCAGTCTGTTGGATTGGAATGATCTATTCGAGTTGTCAAATAAAATTAGTTTGATTTGAATCGTTAATCTCATCTATTTTTTAAAAAAAGTCTATGAATTACCCAATGTGTAACAAATCATAGGATCACTTGGAAAACAACTTACTTGATGGAATGTCTCCAAGCATTTGGGCAACTCTGTTCAAAGATTTGATTTGAACTGGCGATTGGATCGAATTGCCTTTAAAAGACAGCTTTGAACTGAAGCTTTACAAAGCCTTAGAAAATATCACCAAAGAACTATTATGTGTGATTAACAAAACTGAGCACCAAAGTAGGGCAAAATGAAACGAGGAACATGAATCTTCAAAATCCAAAAGACTTAGATAGCAATGAAATAAGTGTGTCAGTTCTAGCTTTGCTGCAGAGTAACTAGAATGTAAATTAATAGGCTCTTAAAAATAGCCTTTAGAATTTAGATTTAAGGACAGTTGGAGTATTATCCAATCCCTTGTATCAACAGGTTCTTTAAAAAGTTAATTGCACCATGCCCTTTTCAATTTATCCATGTTCTCATCTAAAATATTGCAGATTCTTAATTCAGGGACACAGTGGCTCAGTGGCTAAAATGCTGAGCTTGTCGATCGAAAGGTCGGCAGTTCAGTGGTTCGAATCCCTAGTGCTGCGTAACAGGGTGAGCTCCCGTTACTTGTCCCAGCTTCTACCAACCTAGCAGTTCGAAAGCACGTAAAAAATGCAAGTAGAAAAATAGGAACCACCTTTGGTGGGAAGGTAACAGCGTTCCAGTGTGTCTTTGGTGTTTAGTCATGCCGGCCACATGACCATGGAGACGTCTTCGGACAGCGCTGGCTCTTTGGCTTTGAAACGGAGATGAGTACCGCTCCCTAGAGTCGGGAACAACTAGCGCATATGTCCGAGGAGAACCTTTACCTTTAATGTTCACATAGGGGTAAATATTTGTTGGAAAAGTGATATTGGACTAGTTATTGGTAGGGTAGCGGGAACCTAGAACGACAATGTGAAGTTTGGCAAAGACTCTCTTGGAGCAACTTCTTAAAACAACATGATGGTCTTTTTCCAAATCATGGAAGGTCAATGGACTATGCTTCACCAAAGCATACACGGGTTATGCACAAAGCACATTTTAAAAAGAAAATAGATTGTCAAGTTAGGTTTTCCTTCAATTTAAACATGGTTGTGGTGTAATACATTGAGGAGAAAGTCTCACTGAAGTGAAAGGTTAGTCATTTTATATATTCCTAGGTTTGAGAACTGCACCTTCCTTCCTTCCTTCCTTCCTTCCTTCCTTCCTTCCTTCCTTCCTTCCTTCCTTCCTTCCTTCCTTCCTTCCTTCCTTCATCTCCCCGCCTCTCTCTTTCCTTCCTTCATCTCCCCCGCTTTCCTTCCTCTCTCCCGCCTTCTCTCTCTCCCTTTCTTCCTTCCATCATCTCCCTCTCTCCTTCCTTCCTTCATCTCCCCCTCTTTCCTCCTTCCTCTCTCCCGCCTTCTCTCTCTCCCTTTCTTCCTTCCATCTCTCCCTCTCTCCTTCCTTCCTTCATCTCCCCCTCTTTCCTCCCTCCCTCCCTCCCTTCCTTCATCTCCCTCTCTCTCCTTCCCCCCCTACTACTGGTTCTGTGGGCATGGCTTGGTGGGCATGGCAGGGGAAGGATACTGCAAAATCTCCATTCCCACCCCACTCTGGGGCCAGCCAGAGGTGGTATTTGCCGGTTCTACTACTCAAAATTTCTGCTACTGGTTCTATGAACTACTCAAAATTTCCGCTACTGGTTCTCCAGAACCTGTCAGAACCTGCTGGATTTCACCCCTGGATTAAATGGACTTTGTATTCCAGAAGATTGCATGTTTTGTGTGTTTGTCAAAGAGAGATAAAGTTGTTTCTGAGACAAGAACTTACACAAGAACTTACACACTTACTCAAGATCACATGCCAGTGATCTTGGAGAAATAATTTTGATTCAAAGGTTAAAAACATATTAAGTATGAATCTCTTACTAAAAGTTGACAATTCATGAGTAGCTTTCTTTCTTTCTTTCTTTCTTTCTTTCTTTCTTTCTTTCTTTCTTCACTCGTATATATCTCACAGAGAAAATATTAGCCCATGACTGTATTTGCTCTACGTCCCTTTGATATATTTCCCCTGGAAGGATATTGTTACCTGGGGGCAAGCTCAGAAAATTTTAACTTTACCCCTTGTGGTGTGTGAGTTATCTTGTAATCAAAACTAAATGGCAACAGAAAAAAAGATATAGTGCAGTTGCAGAGAAAAAGAGATGGCAATATTTATATGAAAGTGCAAAAATAACTCCAACTTCTTCTGTTTCTACTCTACTTACATTTCCAGCATGTTTGACAAGACTGTATGGATTCTATTTTTATTGTCTTCAAAACCAATATACAATTAAAATATCGACCTTTGCTCTGGGAAGTCTTATTCAACATCGAATAAGGCTCTCACATGTAAGTAAAGGATATAAAATATGCCAGAGAATATTGTAGCTTGGTCAAAGAGGAGACTGCAAATTTTTTGCCTTTATGTAAATGAATGGTCATAGCAATGACACATTTTTGCATAATTAGAGTATTGATTTACATTAGCTATTTTGGTTAATTTCTCACACGTTCCCTACCAGCATTTGCTTCTGTTATTATTAGTACTGACATCTAAGCTAGATTCCTGGTCAAACTTTTGTAGTTGTGATATGGATCATTTTCAGACATGGCTTCAAAGTTTAGAACTTCTTCTAAAAGTTGGGAGGAAAATCAAACTTTTCAGTTCATTTGTTGATTGGGGAGAAAGAATGCTGTCCCTCAAGATGCTCATTAAGCTAAAGCCAACAAAATACCTTATGCCACCAGACTCAAAATTTTGGGCTTAGACAACTTAGAATTTTGCCGTCTTCGGTCTGACCTAAGATAAAATCATTTGCTACAAAGTCCTACCAGCCAGTGAATACTTCAGCTTCAATCAAAACAATACACAAGCACACAATAGATACAAACTCATGGTAATCCGATCCAAACTAGACTGCAGAAAATACAACTTCAGTAAGAGAGTGGTCAACGCCTGGAATGCGCTACCTGACTCTGTGGTTTCTTCCCCAAATCACCAGAATTTTAACCTAAGACTGTCTACTGTTGACCTCACCCCATTCCTAAGAGATCTGTAAGGGGTGTGCATAAGTGCACCAGCGTGCCTACCATCCCTGTCCTAATGTTTTCTTTTATTCGTATCCTTTTCATGTATTTATAATTATGTTTACACTTCTATCTGTCATAAAATGCATGCCTGATGAAATAAATAAATAAATAAATAAATAAATAAATAAATAAATAAATAAATAAATAAATAAATAAATAAATAATAATAACATCATTATTCTCTGGGGGGGGGGAAATGCAGAATCTTCAATGAGTGAAACAATCGGGAATTGGCTAATGGTCTCAGAATCTATAATTTGAAAGCATCTATTTCCTTGTTCTTATTTTGCTCTCAGTGTCCAACTTTCACAGCTGTACAATTCTACTGAAATGATGGTTGGTTCAACTCTTTTGATTGCTGTGTCCTTGAATTGTCCTTATCTCCTCTCATTGACTTTTCCCCAAGGATTCTCTTTCCCTTTAATAATTCAGCACACCAAGTATGTATATTTAGCTCTTCTTGAATCTGGGAAAAGCAAAACATTCTACTAGTTTTTCTTCTTCACCATCAACTATATGTTTGGTAGGCATAAAAGTCGATCTTGTCTCTACTTTCTAAAGGTTCAATAATATCCCCCAAATTTTAAACATCTCACCTCCATCCCAAAATTCTGCAGTGCAGCACAACCATTTGTGAACCTTGGAGCTTGTCCATTAGTGGATTCCGTCCAGAAATACATGCCAAACGAATGAATAAATATCTGCAAAGAAGCTACTGAAAACACATTGTCAGACTTTAAGGAAAGGCAATTCATGGGCATCCAGAAAAGTTAATGATGCAACTTCAGCACGGGAGGCAAAGGGTCAATTATGGAAGGAAAAGATGATTAAGAAGCAATTTTAAGAAGTGGGGTGGAAGCAGTCTACAGGTAACAATGGAGATTGTTTAAGAAATATTTAATTAGAAATTATAAAGAACTGAATAATACTGAACAGTGCAATACACAGGATTTTGGCTGTTACATAAGACAAAAGAAGACAGGAGCCACAACAGAGACAGAAAGTTCATCTATTGTGTTCTGCGTACTTTAAAAAAGAAAAGAAAAGAACCAACAACAATCACAAAATGCCATAACAAATCAGCATTTTGTTTGGGAACCAAAGAACAAAGATATCGACAAAGTTTGCAATAGAAGATGAAAGCATAATTATTGAACTTCAGGACTTTTGCCAAGCTGGCATTGACTAAATAATGGGTTTCTTATTGTAACGACAACCTCCAGAACTTTTAGAAGCAGAGCAATTTTGACATGCTTCTAGCACCTCTACCGTAAATGTGTTAATGTTCAACTAATTCTACATATAAGAATGTGGAAGACTTACACTGAATTTGGTGAAATAGGTTTTGATCTGAAGACACAACAGAGATTGAAGCCTTCTTAGAAAATTGTGGATAATTAATATTGATGGGACATGGTGGCTCAGTGGCCAAGACGCTGAGCTTATCAATCAGAAAAGTCGACAGTTCAGTGGTTCGAATCCCTAGTGCCGCATAACAGGGTGAGCTCCTGTTCCTTGTCCCAGCTTGTGCCAACCTAGCAGTTCGAAAGCATGTAAAAAATGCAAGTAGAAAAATAGGGACCACCTTTGGTGTGAAGGTAATAGTGTTCCATTCACCTCTGGCATTGAGTCATACCGGCCATATGACCAAGGAGACGTCTTCGGACAGCACTGGCTCTTCGGCTTTGAAACTGAGATGAGCACCGCCCCCCCCTAGAGTTGGGAATGACTAGCACATATGTGCAAGGGGAACCTTTACCTTTAATGTTGATGGTGTTACTTTGCATTTGGTGCCAAAGGAAGTTACTTGCTTAAAAAGTAGAGTGGATCATTCTGTGCTTTGTGTTTGCAGAGGAAGTTGGAGGAAAATTTGAGGGAATAGTACTACTTGTACAGTAGAGTTCATTTCAAATACTCTCTTATCCAGAGACCTTCAGACTAAATCACAGGAATAATGGTTTTATAATTGTAGAACTATTCACACCATGAAGTAAATGACTACACATTGAATTGATCCATATTCACACACACACAAACACAAATACACATTGTGGGTATTATTAGCCATCAAGAAAGGCAAGGGAAAATGAAAGTTTCTAGAAAAACCATAAACAGCTTCAGGTTGATCATCAAGACTTCTGTTTCAAATAATGTTGAAATGGGTCATTTTTTAAGGATAAAATAACCTTTTTTTCCTGTTCCAAATTAAAGAGGAAAGTTACTATCAGGCTAAAAAATATAGATGCAGATAATTGTACATTTCATTACATCTTCATTCCTTTAGGATTCAGGAAAGAGTAATAGTTATATTACTAAAATTGTTATAAAAATGGTTTTGTGATTTGAGACTCTAGATCATCCAAAAAAATAAACAATAACAAAAAAAAAAAAAAACCCAAAATATATGCCATAAATTCTGAAATTTGTATGACCATTTAACCTTTCCAAATAGGATAATTTATACAAGGGGAAACCACGAAGAGGACAAATTCCACACAACAAAGAAAGAAACAAAGGAAGGAAGGAAGGAAGGAAGGAAGGAAGGAAGGAAGGAAGGAAGGAGAAAGAAAGAAAAGAAAAGAAAAGAAAAGAAAGAAAGAAAGAAAGAAAGAAAGAAAGAAAGAAAGAAAGAAAGCTACTCATGAATTGTCAACTTTTAGTAAGAGATTCATACTTAATATGTTTTTAACCTTTGAATCAAAATTATTTCTCCAAGATCACTGGCATGTGATCTTGAGTAAGTGTGTAAGTTCTTGTCTCAGAATCAACTTTATCTCTCTTTGACAAACACACAAAACATGCAATCTTCTGGAATACAAGCTCCATTTAATCCAGGGGTGAAATCCAGCAGGTTCTCACAGGTTCTGGAGAACCGGTAGTGGAAATTTTGAGTAGTTCATAGAACCGGTTGCAGAAATTTTGAATAGTAGAGCGGGCAAATATCACCTCTGGCTGGCCCCAGAGTGGGATGGGAATGGAGATTTTGCAGTATCCTTCCCCCAGGAGTGGGGTGGGAATGGAGATTTTGCAGTGTCCTTCCCCTGCCACACCCACCAAGCCACGCCCACAAAACCAGTAGTAAAAAAAATTGAATTTCACCACTGATCTAATCTGCTGATTCAATTTGGAGGAATTTTTACGATGAATTGAAAACAACTGGGAGTTTTGATGCCATTATTTTTTCCTTCTGCTTATGGAACAATTCCAAAGCAATAATTTATTTCTGAAAGAAAAATCATCAGCGTAATGGAACCTCACGAAACTGGCTAGGAGGTGACATCATTGTTGGCGTAGGTTGCTATGATATATTAATACATTGATCTTGTTTTAAAAAAATAGGGCGGCTATTTATGAATGATTCTTGTGAAATTGGGGTTTGCAGTTTTCTTCAACGTTCCTAAAACTGGTTTTCTCATTGCTAGGTATTTCAGTGAAGTCCAGGATGATCTGAAATTAAAAAAAAACATCCCCTTAAGAACACAAAATGTAATTTTAATGTGCATCAAATAGATCATGTATTTTTCTTATGTGTGCTCGTATTATTTACAAAGTAACCGGAAGTTATTTTTCTACATTACTTTTGCCTCTCTACGTTCTGATAACTACTTGCAACAGTTTGACCTCGCCTGGGTTTTCTATACAGTAGTTCCATCTTCTAAAAATCTGTCAGAAATCCCATCAACTTAAACTGAAGTTTTTCTCCAAGGTTGGAATCTATAGGATTTTTGTCTTAAAGAAAAAAAAAATGAATTTGTGTTTTAATGCATCCTTCTGTTATTAATATTTCCTGACCCAGGGCAGGAGAACAAATTTATTTATTTATTTATCCATTCATTCAATCAATTTCTACAGTCACCCATCTAAGTCAACTACTTTGGGTGGTATAGGAGATGACCAGGCTGAGCCCAAGGGAGGGGTCAAACATGTCATCATGACTCCCTTTGTGCCCACAAGAAATCTAAGTCTAAGTCCACCCCCCCCCGCCCTTGAATTGCCAGCTGCCTGCAATTACTGCAAGTTCAAATCTCACCAGGCTCAAGGTTGACTCAGCCTTCCATCCTTCTGAGGTAGATAAAATGAGGTCCCGGATTGTGGGGGCAATAAACTGACTTTGTATAAAAAAGAACACCGCTTAGGGGGGCCCGAAAGCCCTACTAAGCAGGTATATACAAAAGTATGAAGGCTATTGCTTAACGCATTGTAAGCCGCCCTGAGTCTCCGGAGAAGAGCGGCATATAAATCAAACCAATAAATAAATAAATAAATTCCTTATCTACCGCCAAATTGCTTTGGCCATTAGTAGTTCAGGTTCTTATAGAGAGCTTAAGCTTGCAATAAATCTTTATACCCATTTGAATTGTCTGGATTTCTGGACCACCTGGAATTTAAGATATTTTGGAGAGGAGAGGAGAGAAGGGGAGGGAGGGGAAAGGAGGGGAGAGGAGAAGAGGGGAGGGGAGAGGAGGGGAGGGCAGGGGAGGGAAGGGGAGAGGAGAGGAGAGGAGAGGAGAGGAGGGCTATGGAGGGGTAGGAAGGGCAAGAAGGGGAGGAGAGGAGGAGGTGAACAGAATTGAAGAAGCTCCTTGGATGAGAAGCAAAACACCTTCAAGGAAAAACAAAGGAAGTCCATTTTGCCTTTTGAAAACGCACCTCTGGGACAACCTTGTAGTTACAAACATTTCTTTCCATGTGTCTGAATATTTTGTGACAGAGAAAGAGAGAAGGAAAACAATGCTTTCAAGCTCAACCTTCCAATCTCATAATCCATTATTCTGAGGCAAATCTTAATAGGACATTACCCCGAGAATAAATTATTGAGAAAACTAGCTGGTGCAGCGTGCTAATTTCTCTTTAGACTGGGAAGAGCTGGGGAGCAGAGTTATTAAAAACAATGAGACTACTTGTAATGATGCCTTTAATGAACCAAAGCATCTGTGCCAAGTTGAGTAAAATCCAGTCAGTCTCTATCTGTGTTGAATTTGGCCCATTATCATTTAAATCTTAATCTTCATAAAGTGGCAATTTATTTACTTGTGCAAATTCATTCGACTGGCAGATCAACCTTGTGAGTTCCTATGTCTTTTCTCAAGGTTAGTGGGAACTGTTGATTTTTTTCCCCCCCAGCGTAATGGAATCTTCCAAGCAATTAAATCTCCTTAGTATACAAGGAAGATTTAAGAGAAAATTATTGGAGTAATTGTTCTCTGATTATTACAATCTGTGCTTTCTATTGTTAGGAAAGAATTTATTTGACAAGGCTGTGGTTGATGGCACACCTCACATCTAGCACTGAAATGTATTTGTTTTAATTTTGGGAAACCACCCCAATTCAGAAATGCATTGAAATGTTATGCCCCATTGCTAAAAAATATAACAACGGCATATGAAAACACCCATAAAAAAATCTCAGAAGCCTCGGTCTGCATGGGATTGCTTGTTGTAAATGTTGCTGACTTCATGTCATTTAATGCAACACTAAGATTTATGGGAAAATGTAATTTGTATGTCCTGTATATAAAGCATGACTTTGGATATGCCCTAAAATTACGTAGGCATGATTAGTTTTGGTTTATCTTCAATTTGCAAGGCACAACTCTCTCCCAATCTCTTTTTGTAAATTCAATTTTGCTGGTCATTAGCTTTAAATATTAATGCATGTATGTACGTATTAAACCGATTTATGTGTCATTTTATCTTTTGCCAAAGACTTTGGGAGCAGGTATTTCTATTTATAACTCTATGTCCTGGGAACTTCTCTTTATCTCCTGAACGTAAGAAGCTAGCTGAGGGAGAACTTGAAGCTTTTATTTGAAGATGAATTTTAAAAAATGTTGGTTGCTGAAATTCAAAATTGTTATGGTGTTCCATAAGGCTTTTCTGCCTATGATCTGGTAGTCCTCCTGGATGTAATCTGGATTCTGAACAGCAACATAACATCCATAGCAAAAAGAGTCTGTTATGACCTTTACTGGAAACAATTGAGATCCTATCAGGAGATCAAAGATCTGAAGTTGTGGAATATAGACTGGTAATACATCCTTCATATATGTTCCCTGAAGTTGGTCTGGAATCTAGTACATGCTGCATCATTGACACCTTCATTGCATTAAGTTTTGGCCACCATGATGTTTAAAAGGTGTTGAGACTCTAAAAGAGTGCAGAGAAGAGCAACAAAGATGATTAGGGGACTGGAGGTTAGAACATATGAAGAACAGTGGCAAGAACTGGGTATGTCTAGTTTAATGAAAAGAAGGATTAGGGGAGACATGATAGCAGTTTTCCAATATCTCAGGGGCTGCCACAAAGAAGAGGGAGTCAAGCTATTCTCCAAAGCACCTGAGGGTAGGACAAGAAGCAATGGATGGAAACTAATCAAGGAGAGAAGCAACTTAGAACTAAGGAGAAATTTCCTGACAGTTAGAACAATTAATCAGTGGAACAACTTGCCTCCAGAGGTTGTGAATGCTCCAACACTGGAAGTTTTTAAGAAGATGTTGGGTAACCATTTGTCTGAAGTGGTGTAGGGTTTCCTGCCTAAGCAGGGGGTTGGACTAGAAGACCTCCAAGGTCCCTTCCAACTCTGTTATTCTATTCATGCTGAAAAGGCTACACTGATTCTTGCTTGGGTTCAGAGCCAAATCCAGGATGATTTGGCAATCTGGAGAGGCAAAACATTTTGGCCCAAGTGATCTGTAAGGGAATCCATACCTATGTTTCCAGAGCCTTACCAGAAATGTATATTTCTTTAAAATCAGCTGTGCCTCCTCCAAAGTGACAGTTAGATGTTCAACATGAACAGTAAGCTCTGTTTGCTTTAAGGCAGACTCTTTACTATTGAACAAACTGGCCTGAGTGTGAAGGCCAAGAGTTCTTAGTAAATTTAAAGTTCTATTCAAAGCCTGGGAAAATGGCAAAATGTTTTGAAAGCACAATTAGTTGAGAACGTTAAGAGCTTCCTTCTTTGCCTGGTAAATGTTGGTTAAATCAGCTGTTCATCAGAGGGTGTTTATGCATACAATGGAAAAAGCTCTTCCCAGGCAAACTCAGAAATAAGTGAGGTCCTCAAACTGAAAGTATTTTGTTGACAAGAGTTATCTAACATCATGTTGTTTTTCTCCTTTCAATAAAGCAGTTTAAAAAGCCTCAATGAATTTTGCTTTAGAAGAAGAAGAAGGAGGAGGAGGAGGAGGAGGAGGAGGAGGAGGAGGAGGAGGAGGAGGAGGGGGGGGGGGAGGTGTGAGGGGTGGGACGGAGGGAGGGAGGGAGGGAAGGAAGGAAGGAAGGAAGGAAAGAAAGAAAGAAAGAAAGAAAGAAAGAAAGAAAGAAAGAAAGAAAGAAAGAAAGAAAGAAAGAAAGAAAGAAAGAAAGAAAGAAAGAAAATTTTTTTGAGATGGCTTCAGCACTTGACTTCCTGGACAGATCCTGGGAAGTCAAGGCAGTTTATATGCTTTCCAAATTTGTTCCGTAATAATAATTTCATTAGACCAAAGTTCTCAATGAACTTTTGTTTTGTCCAGTCGTCGTCTTCCTCCTACTCCTCCTCCTCCTCCTCCTAACAGTATAGTACTAGCACTTCCACTGCTGTGGTACTGTGCAACTGAAAAATGATCCAATAGACAATTTAGGAGACATCATTGAAACAGTAATGATGTAGGGAGCTGATTTTCGTAAAGCAGCTTTCCAACATAAAAAGGAAGCTCTAAGAACAGTGTGCGCCCAAGAGCGGTGTTCGTAAAGTTACAACTGATTTCCACTATGCCAATTATGAATCAAAGCCACCTTTCCTGTTTCTTTAATGCAATGGACTTAAAACCTCATGGCTGTCTGAGAAGAAAACTCTGGAAACAGTATTGCTAAGAAAGAATTTTGCTGAACATCTACAACCTCAGAAGTAGGCAAAACTATGAGGTTTGGTTGCATTTGATGAGCTGTGCTTTGTTTGGGGAAATCACACACACACACACAAAACACCATCCTAGCTTATAACTAAAAACCAACTTTTCTTCAAAGTGGATTACTTAACATCTTTTTAACAGATCACTGAAGTTGGTCATTAGCATAATGCAAGAGTAGCTGCTTTTAAAGTTATTCTCATTTTTTTTCTATAGCACCTTATAATAAATACAGCCATGCTTTATTATTACAAACCTTAACAAGTTATAAAATCAATGTTAATATTTCTGAAATTGTACTTATTTTTTTAAAAAAAATCATATTATCAACTGCTGCTATCGGGCATGAACAGCAGGTGGCGCTAACAGTTCCCACATTTACAGTCAGTTTTGCTACATTGGGATCTTCGTGCTTAAAGTCTACGTTTCGAAAGCAAAACAAAACTGTACATGTCATAATAGTAGCTTCTGTTTACAAACAGACACATTTTAAAATATTTTTTAAAAAAATATGTAACAAGACGGCACAGAAGTTCCAAAGCTGAATTATTATGATTATTTTCCCAAAAAGTTTTTATTTTTATTTCTCATAAACATATTTAAATGTACAATCTTTTATCCATCATTTTTCATTCATCTTATCTTTTAACTTTCATTTTTGGTTGTTCGGGGCTGCTCTTTTACCATTTACCCTCCTTTATTTTACCACAACTTTTCCTCTTCTCCTCCCCTTCTCTTCCTTCCTCTATCTCTTCCTACTTGCTTCGTTCTTCCTCTCCTTCTCTTTCCTACTTCCTCTTCCCTTCCCCCACTCCTCTCGTCTTCCTCCTTTACTGACCCTCTCTTCTACTCCTCTTTCCCCTCTCTTTTCTTCCTCTCCTTTTCCCTCTCTTCTATCTCTCCCTCTCCTCTCCTCTCCTCTCTTCTCCCTTCCTCTGCCTCTACTCCTTTCCCTCTCTCTTGTTGTTTCCCTTTTCAAGTCAATCTAGAATGGCATTCAAGCAGCCCCAATTTTCTATTTGCATCCATCTTCATTTCAATTTCTTATTTGTTTAGTAATTACATCTATTTCATCATGTGGGTACACTTTTATAATAATCTCACTTTTTCCCTGAATTAGAGTGGTTGAGATAATGGCAAAAATGAAAGAACTGGAAGTTAGGGACAATTCAGTGAAGTACGTTCCAGATTATCTAAGCATCTATGCCGTAAGCATTAAGGTATATTAGACACCACAAATGAAAGATTGGAAGTTCTGATTAGGGATTAATAACTACTAAATCATTTGGGATAGATCTTTATGCTTCATATTTTATCCGAACCTGTGAATAATTTAACAACTCCCTGCTTATTCTTAAGTAAATGGATTTATGTCACGTTTCGTTTTCTAGCCCCTGTAAGAACAGACTGCTCCACTGTGGAGCATGTAATATTAATATTTGAAATATGAATGCATTAAAGCATTATTTTAGTTGAAACATTCTTATTAGTTAAAAAATATTCATGCTAATAGCAGGAAAAGAATCGTGAAGGGGTGAGAAAGTTGGCTGCCAGATCACCACAAAAAAGTGTATTAAAGAGCTACACAGAGGAAAGTTTTATTTATTTTTATTTTATTTATTTATTTATTTTGTCGAGTACATATTGCATCATATATATAAGCATAAGCATAAATTGAATACATTAAATGAATACAATTAAAGGGAACATTAGAACAAGGATGGTAGGCAACGCTGGTGCACTTATACACGCCTCTTACAGACCTCTTAGGAATGGGGTGAGGTCAATAGTAGACAGTCTAAGGTTAAAGTTTTGGGGGGTTTGGGGATGAGACCACACAGTCAGGTAGTGCATTCCAGGCATTGACCACTCTGTTACTGAAGTCATATTTTCTGCAATCGAGTTTGGAGTGGTTCACTTTAAGTTTGTATCTATTGCGTGCTCGTGTATTGTTGTGGTTGAAGCTGAAGTAGTCATTGACAGGTAGGACATTGTAGCATTTATGAGTCTCTGCATTGTCACTTTGGCAACTGTAAACTAGAACGTTTAAGAAACTTAACAAAACTGGGGATGCGGAGAAAGGCTGCTTTGGAAAGAATGACAAGGTGAAATAATTTATCCTAAAGAATAGTGAGGAAACTTAAAGGCTTAGCACATTGAATACATAGTGAAATTAATGTCTTGGTCCTTAGGATATCCTGGGAGTTTAACAGAATCTGAGGCACCAAGTGAAATAATGAAACTGCCCTGGAAATAAGTTAGAAAGATTTGGCTTTTCATGTTTCTGAGTATTCATCAAATAGCCACATAATCTTTATCACAGTAATCAGTTTTCATCAAGAAACTCTCTGTAAAGTCCTCTGTGTATTTAACCACAAGGCAATCCAACTAAATTTAGCAGATTTTACAGGAATTCTATTGATAATATATTTGGATGACTCGGTGAAAATTGAGTAACATATTCTCTGTACTACTTAGACTATTTTATTCAGTCTCTTATTTTTTAAAAGAAAAAGAAAAGAAGGACTAGGGGAGACATGATAGCAGGGTTCCAATATTTGAGGGGCTGCCACAAAGAAGAGGGAATCAAGCTATTCTCCAAAGCACCTGAAGGCAAGACAAGAAGCAATGGATGGAAACTAATCAAGGAGAGAAGCAACTTAGAACTAAGGAGAAACTTCCTGACAATTAGAACAATTAATCAGTGGAACAACTTGCCTGCAGAAGTTGTGAATGCTCCAACACTGGAAGTTTTTAAGAAGAGATTGGACAGCCATTTGTCTGAAGTGGTGTAGGGTTTCCTGCTTTTGCAGGAGGTTGGACTAGAAGAGGAGGAATTGGGTATGTCTAGTCTAGTGAAAAGAAGGACTAGGGATGTCATGATAGCAGTGTTCCTTCCAGTTCTGTTATTCTGTTGTTCTTATATGGCTAAAGGCTCAGTTTCAAATTTCTTCAATCTGGCCGTTACTGCTGGAAACTTGATTTTGACATGTTTCTACATTAGCTTCTTGTCAGTAGTGGTATTCACTTACCTTCGCTACCAGTTTGCAAATGTGAGCGTGTGTGCCACCTCTGTGCATGTGCAGAGGCTTCTGTGCTGCACAGAGTGTCCGTGATGATATCCGGGTGGGTGGCTGAGCGGAGTCTCCTGCCGTCGCCGCTACTGATTCGCCCGAATCAGGTAGAACCGGTAGAATCCCACTACTGCTTCTTGTTCTTTGATGGGCATTTTATGGGCATACATACAGAGAGAGAGAGAGATAAAGAAGTGCTTAGAAGAAAGATTGTATAACAAATTGTGTCGGAGTCTGACTTTTGGAACACCTTGTGTCTTGTATCTGCATCGGTAATTCTCCTAACCTATACATAGTTACAAGTGAGTTTTCCTAATGTATATTTCTTTCTGCATGTTTTCCCTTAATATGTGTGTTTGATGTATATTTTCACCAATACTTTATAATATTTTACAGGATTTTGCTTTACACTGTACTGGAATATATAGATAGATACAGAAGTGGCCAAAATAGTGGAAACCTTTTGGGAAAAGTGTATTTTTTTTAAAAAAAATTGATTTATATGCCGCCCTTCTCCGGAGACTCAGGGCGGCTTACAGTGCATTAAGCAATAGCCTTCATACTTTTGTATATTTATACAAAGTCAGCTTATTGCCCCCACAAGCCAGGTCCTCAATTTACCTACCTTAGAAAGGATGGAAGGCTGAGTCAACCTTGAGCCTGGGGAGATTCAAACTTACAGTAATTGCAGACAGCTGGTGTTAATCACAGTGCTATCAGTCTGCTGAGCCACCAGGCCCTAGTTTTATTTTCTAAAACTAGCTAATAACACCACTTTTTTTGTTGTAGTAGTACCATAAAATTATATATCAATGGAAAGATAATTGAATGTAATGCAATAACTTTTATGAAGAATTTGCTATTAGAATAGCAGTTACAGTATAAAAAAGAAAAGTGACACACATAGAAAAAAATGAGATATACAAAAATTATCACCATGTCAGTTAATACTTAGTTGGGTAACCTTTAGCATGAATGATGGCCTTACAACGTCTTCCCATGGAGTGAACCAAGTCTTTCAGTTCTGCAGTGGTTATAATGTGAAACCAAGATTGAAGGATTGCTTCCATTAACTGGGTTTTATTGCTGGGTCACTTCTGACTAGCAAGTTTCTTTAGTTGGCTCCCTAGATTTTCAATTGGGTTACAGTCTGGGCTATTCTCAGGCCATTCCAGCAGTGGAATAGGATTATCTTGAAACTCCAAGAAAAAGTGGTGTTATTAGCCATCAAACCTCAAAAATACACTTTTCCCAAAAGGTTTTCACAATTTTGGCCACTACTATAGATAGATAGATAGATAGATAGATAGATAGATAGATAGATAGATAGATAGATAGATAGATAGATAGGTAGGTAGGTAGGTAGGTAGATAGATAGATAAATAGATAGATGATAGATAGATAGATAGATAGATAGATAGATAGATAGATAGATAGATGATAGATAGATTGACAGACAGACAGACAGACAGATATTTGTGTGTGTGTGTGTGTGTGTGTGAGAGAGAGAGAGAGAGAGAGAGAGAGAGAGAGAGAGAGAGAGAGAGAGCACAACCACACATGCATATTATATACTGTATATGTTAAGATAGTGTAAGTCCTTCAAAGTAGAGCAGATAAAAAAACCCAACTCCTTGGGAAGACTAAAATTATACTTTTTACGAAGTATACTGTAATAAGGTAACCTTGCAAGCCTAATTCTGTTTTAGCTTCCTTCTTTCTTATAACCAGGGAATCAGGGATGAGCCTCCTCTGAAAACTGTCTTGTTTTCTGGGATTTCAGGAATCGTTCAACCCTCCTTGTTCTCATAATGTTTCTTGTCCATTTCCCTCAAGGTTGTCCTCTGATTCTCCAAGTTAAAGAATAATACTCTGATTAGGAGGTGAATATGAGAAGTACCAATTGAATTCCAACATTATAAGCTCCATTGAAGAATTTTATCCTCATTCTAATGCACCGTATCATTTATTCTTTCCCGTAAATAAGGAAATGGATCCCAATTCAGCAAAGTATCTAGTGAATGCAGCTCTAATGTGATTATTAATTGAATGTACGGCACATTGGCAATGCTCCATCTTTGGAGTCTTCTTCGAAGACTTGTTGAAGGAATAAGTCTTCAATAATATATAATATATATATATATATATATATATATATATATAATATATATATATATATATATATATATATATATATATATATATATTCACAGTGTTTTTACTTTCTAGTTTTCTCTCTTAGTGTACTTGTGTTACCATTTAGAGTTTAACCTTAAATGTATGGATGTACAGATCCAGAGAGGTAAAAAAAGAACAAGAGTAAATTGAAAATAAGGTGGAAATGGATGCTTAATTTTGAAACTTAAGGCATAAACATAGAAACGATTGCAAATGAACAAGTGAATGTCAACAAGAGTATTGGCAAAATACTTTTCAAAAAAGACCTCCTAAAACATTTGCCTATTGACTATTGTCCATAGTCTTCAACTTGATTGCCATTTTCAATCCTAACCACTTTATGTGCTTTCAGGTAAACGATCAGCAGTTTATTGATCTGGACTGCTACATATAGTGGATCTGTTGATGGCCTCAACTGGCTATAGCACCTGGAACCCATCCCTTGCTTCCTGTCCTATGAGGCCATTTCATCCTGTTGTGTTCTCTGTTGGTCAGCAGATGCTTGTTTTTGCTGTTGTTTAATGGCTTCTTCTTCTTCTTCTTCTTCTTCTTCTTCTTCTTCTTCTTCTTCCTTCTGCTGCTTCTTCTTCTCTTCTTCTTCTTCTTCTTCTTCTTCTCTCTTCTTCTTCTTCTTCTTCTTCTTCTTCTTCTTCTTCTTCTTCTTCTTCCTTCTTCATCATCCAATAAGCCAATGGACCCTCAATTTTCCCACCATCTTTAGAACCTCTAGTCCACCCAATCCTTATATCACCCAGCAGGCAGCCTTTTCGTTTATGACAAGTCTATGTAAAACTTATTTTCTCTTTGCGTTTTCCCACCCCTTTTGCACAGTACTGCAAAGCTTCCTTTCCCTTCTCCCCTCCCCATCCATTCTAAATCTTTAAGTTGCAACACAGGCAGACCGAAATAGAGCTACAAAGCTTCAGTAATGCTGCTTTGCTTGGATGACTGCTGAATCATCAGTTCCTTCTCGGCACAAATTTTCTACAGACCTGCAGTGAAATGAATATAGGAGTGAAGGAACAACTTGCTTTGAGCCATGAGGCCACAATAAGAAGGATGGGAGATGGAAAAACAAGAACAAGCAAAGGAAAGGCACAAGAACTACAGAAGAGGGACAACCCCAAAAAGGAAAAGGGAAGAATTAATAGTCATACATAGTCATACACCGTGCAAGAGGTACCCATTGAGCAGGGGTGGGTTCTACTTACCTTTACTATCAGTTCGCAATAGGAGCGCATGTGCACACTTGCTTCTCTGCATGTGCAGAAACTTCTGGGCATGTGTAGATCGTCCATTAAGATGTTCAGGCGGTTGGGCGGAGCCTCCCGCTGTTTTTACTACCGGTTCACAAGAACCGGACAGAACCGGGAGCAACCCACCACTGCTATCAAGGTTGACCTCCTTCCCTCCCTAAATGGGAAGGCCAAGAAGCTGGGGAACAACCAATCAGGTCCAACAATTGCTGTAGTCTGGACTGAACGCTACCCCAGCATGGGTGCCAACCAGGGGTGAAATGCTCCGCGATGGAGGCGGGTGGTTCGGAGAACTGGTAGCAAAAATCTCTGCTCCCCCCCCCATTGCCCAGCTGAGCCACACAATCATCAGAGGCTCTTTTTTTAATTTTTAAAAGCATTTTTTCTACAACCTCTTTGGCCGAAAAAATGCTTTTAAAAGTTAAAAAAAAAAAAAAGCCTCTGATGATGGCACGGTTCAGCTGGGATCATCAGAAGTTTTTAAAAGCATTTTTTCTACAACCTCTTCGGCCAAAGAGGTTATAGAAAAAATGTTTTTAAAAGGTAAAAAAACCTCTGCCGATCAGGCAACTCAGCTGGGATCGTCAGAGGCTTTAAAAGCATTTTTTTTACAAACTTTTAGAGGTTGTAGAAAAAATGCTTTTAAAAGTAAAAAAAAAAAATGGCCATGCCCACTCAGTCATATTAACCCCCCCCACCAAGCCACGCCCACAGAACCAGTAGTAACAAATTTTACATTTCACCACTGGTGCCAACCCAATGAATTCTGGATTGGAGATTTCAAAGTTGGCTTCAGGAATATCTGGAAACAGTATGGGTGACATTTTTTGTGTAACATTTATATTTACCGACAAAGAAATAAAGGGAGACTAGTATAGATCTATTTCAAGCTATTTAGCTTTCGTCAGCTCGTCATACCCTTACTTGGATTCGAACCCGGGAAGGGTATGGCTAGCTGATGAGAGCTAAATAGCTTGGAATAGTTCTACACGAGTCTCCCTTTATTTCTTTGTTGGCAAATATAAATTTAACATACACACATACAAAAAAAAATAGTTTGTCGTGAAAGTGACTGCCTCCGAAGGGGCTGAATGGAGAAAGTGGAAGCAGTATGCTCCATCCCATATTTGGGTAAATCCGGTTGCCCTGATTTAAAAAAACAAAACAAAACACTTAGTATGGGTTACAGTTTAGGTCACCCATCGGCGGCAGTGCCCTTAGCTGGCATGACTTAGATGAAAACAGTGTACTTGGGTTTCAGTCAGTATATCAGTTTTTCCGTTTACCTGAATTATTATTATTATTATTATTATTATTATTATTATTATTATTATTATTATTATTATTATTATTAATTAAATTTCTATACCGCCCTTCTCCAAAAAGGACTCAGGGCGGTGCACAGCCAAAGTAAAAACAGAGCATACAAAATTTAAAAACAGTATTAAAATAATTAAATATTTTGGCCGTAAATTAAAACAACCCAATTTAAAATCAATTTAAAATTAAACTCAAGCCAGCCCAGCTAGTTGAAATAAATAGGTTTTCAGGGCCCGACGAAAAATCCGGAGGTCTGTTATTGTACGTAACTCTGGGGGGAGGTTGTTCCAGAGGGTGGGCGCCATCTCCCCCTGGGGGTCGCCAGCCGACATTGTCTGGCGGACGGCACCCTGAGGAGACCCACTCTGTGGGAGCGAACCGGCCGGTGGGAGGCTATTGGTGGCAGAAGGTGGTCTCGTAAGTACCCCGGCCCTAAGCCATGGAGCGCTTTAAAGGTGGTCGCCAACACCTTGAAGCGCACCCGGAAGACCACCGGGAGCCAGTGCAGCTCGCGCAGGAGAGGTGTCACATGGGGAATGAATATGATCCTGGATCTATCCATAATAATAACACCACCAGATATGCTTATAGATGGCTCTTGATAGTGGCTCCTTGTACCACTTTCCAAATAATAAAGCCACTGGGAAAAAGAATAGGTGCAAGTTTGAGAAATCTTTATTTCCTGGAGCTGATGATTAATATTTTGGGGCATACTGCAATTTTCTTATTGTAAACATTTAACTTAAGATTTCTCTTCTTGGGCACGCATCTGACGAGCCATCAACTCAATACTTTTTCAGGGACAGCTTAGATCTCTGCAAACCATCAACAGGATTGAGAGATATCGAAGAACAATTCCAAAATCATACATGTGGATTACAGAATATTGGAAACAGATTAAGGCCTGTCAGTAATGCAACTGGCTCTTTCTATGCTTTGCTTTTGAAAATGTATGTTGTTATAAAGTTTTATTAATGCTACATATGAAATGAAGAAGAGCGCGAGAGTTCCTTTTGTTGATTTTATGTCATTTCACTCTCCACCCTCTATGAAGTGGTTGTTATTTTTCTTTCAAATTTGTCAGGGAGAAAAAAAAAAAGCTTTGTCAGGATGTTATTTCCTAGTCCATGCATAAACGCCTCTTCAAAGAGCTAGAAAAAGCACTGTTACTTCTTACCAAAAGTCTTATTTAAGTGTCACCATAAATACATCTCTGGAATATATAACGAAAGTCATAGTCTCAAATGGAACTATTATGGCTTCCGCATCAGCAGAAAAGGAAAATCACGTCGAATACTCATGTGCATTGTCCAACAATCCAGTTTTGTTTAGATATTTAAAAGGGGCTTTTATCCTTACAGGATAGCAGAATTGGAAGGGATCTTGGAGGTTTTCTAGTCCAACCTCTACTCAGGCAGGAGATCCTATACCATTCTGGATAATGGACCCTGTACCATACTGAATGACTGTTGTGTAACTCTTCTGTGGCAAATTGTCCCGCAGTGAGTTGGCTGTGGTTGTTGTGGTCAGCCAGAAGCTTGCATAGCTGGCAGCGGAGTCAGACAGTGAGGAGGCTGGGGAGGAACATGGGCCAGTCCTGGAGTCTGGGGAAGGCCCAGATGATGGCTCTGTGTCGGAGGCAGAGATGGGGCCAGGGCCATCTGGGATTTATGCATGGAGTCCGGAGCCTCCAGAGTTGAACAGCAGAGAGGCAGAGAAACAGAAGAAGCCTGTTCCTAGTGTGCGCATGCGCAGAGCTGCCAGAAGGCAAGAACAGTTAAAACAAAAGGGATGACTCAGGAGTAAGGCCTGGAGATGATTGCCCCCCACACACACACAAGGCTTAAAAGAGGAGCAAAGGCTCGTGGGACCTTTGCAGGAAAGCAACGTTGTTAATTCTGTTCCCAGTCGGCATCTCTGTTTGATTCTGGACTCCATGTGGCTTTGCCAAGTAGGTCTTTGGCAGCGTGTCAAGGGAGATAAAGGTTGGTGATTACCCTGAAGGACTTCTCCCAAAGGACTTTGTGCAACTAATTGGGACTCAGCTGTGAATGAAGGTAATTCACAGCTGTTGCAAAAAAAGAGGTTTCTGGGACTACTTGTGTGTTTTAATGACTCAGTAAGCCTAGGTCACAACAGTGGTGAGTTGTCATACACCCTATTCTTTCTACTGTTACTTTGGCATAACTATGGTTCAGTAGTCTCAAAGGTGCTTTTTCAGGAGGCAACTGGACTTTCATGTTATTTTTTTCTTTGAAGATGTTTCGCTTCTCATCCAAGAAGCTTCTTCAATTCTGGCTGGATGGTGGGGAATAGAAGGATTTATATTCCTTGCAGACAGCTGGTCATTGGCCTCCTTTTTTGGAGAGTTGTTGAGGCCACTTGGAGGCTTATCCATGTCCACAGGATGCCCATTCATACTCCCAATCTATTTGAAGGATGTTCATCCCAGACTTCTAGATCCAGTAAAATAAAGTCATAAGCCCTCACTAGCATCTAATGGCTAGTTGTGCCTAAATAATAAATGGGACATGTTTTCTATCACTTCTGTGATGCCTGGGTGATGAGATGAAGTCGCTGTAAATCACAGATGGGAATTTAAATGGACTTATGAAAGAGAAGCATTCTGTTTTATGTCTGATGTCTGCCTATTGACTGATTCATTTACCTATTACTTCTTTAATTCGTTTTTTTCCCCAATCAGTCCTACGCAGAGGTGGACTGCTGCTGGTTCAGATCAGTTCAGGCAAACTGGCAGTTGCGACCAGCAGGTGAGCCAGCCCACCTGCCCACCCTCCCTGGCACTATCCCATCCTATATTGCAGTGATAAGGGCCTGGTGGCTCAGCAGACTAAAAGCATTGTGATTAACACCAGCTGTCTGCAATTACTGTAAGTTCGAATCTCACCAGGCTCAAGGTTGACTCAGCTTTCCATCCTTTCTAAGGTAGGTAAAATGAGGACCCAGTTTGTGGGGGCAATAAGCTGACTTTGTATAAATATACAAAAGTATGAAGGTGTTCTGTCCCCGTCCCACACATGCACCCAACCAGCCAGCCGAGGGTTAAATAAACTCTTCAAACACTCAACGTCAGTGATAAGGAACTTGGCAGCAACTCCGTGGCTGCCTGCCAAGAACTTTTAGTCCAATAACACAGACAAAAATACACACAGTTTGAATAGTCCAGTTTGTAATTAAATCCACAGCAAATAGGCGTTGTGTCCAAAGGTGCAAAGTGACTCGCCAGAGATTAGCTTTGTCCGTCACAGAGTCCGAATGGCCACTACACTCCCTTTTATAGCCTGTGGGGTGTCGTCCAGTGACTCAGCTTAATCTCTAACTC
This sequence comes from Pantherophis guttatus, assembly GCF_029531705.1. The sequence goes on along the minus strand of NW_026844017.1, from coordinate 11,471,716 downwards.
AGCTTTTCTGCTGCGCACGCTTGTCTCTCCGACGCTGGCGTGGGTCCAACCACAATGTTTCTTCGTCACTATCCGACGGCTCGGAAACACCTGGCTCCTGGTCAATCTCTTCTCCTTTGGGAGACACCTGAGTCATTGCCAGAGAGGAGGATCCTGGAGAGGGAGGCCTGGCCATCTCCTCTCCTTCATGTTCGGAGCCTTCTTCCTCCGATAAGATAGGCTCGGAGGACGGAGCCACAACAGAAGGCTATTGCTTAATGCGTTGTAAGTTGCCCTGAGTCTCCGGAGAAGGACGGCATATAAATCAATTTTTTTTAAAAAAATGATGGTTAACCTTTTTGGTGCCAAGTGCCCAAAACGTGCAGGTGTGCACGCAAATGCACCTGCATGTGCCAGAACCCTCAAAATGCATTGCGAGCAACCCCCGGGCATGCAACCTGCCCCTGGGGAATGTGCATCACCCCTCCGTGCCATGTTTTGGCTTCCAGGTTGGTGCAAGAGGCTTTCCAGGCCCAAAATGGGGCACAGGAGGGGTGCCTCGCGCGTCCCCCCCTCATGCCCCATTTTGGCTAGGAAAACCTCCTGCACCAACCTGGAAGCCAAAACAGGGTGTGGAAGTGCTGCGTGAGCCCCCCATGACCTATTTTGGGCCTGAAAAGCTTCCTGCACCAATCTGCACCCCCATGCATGCGCCGCGTGCATGCACATCCCCCCATGCGCCCCACCCCCTGCACATGTGTGGCAGAGACTCAAAGACCAGCTGGCCGGCAGGAGGCCCACGTGCATGCACAGTAGAGCTGGGCTGGGGCGACCGCTGACGTGCCCACAGAGAGGGCTCTGTATGCCACCTGTGGCACATTTGCCATAGGTTCGCCATCACAGCTATATTGCCATGTTTTTGAAGCCGCATGCATTCACACGCTCACATTTTCAGTGCTGCGTGGACCGGTTGTTACATTTTTTTAAAAAAAAATTGTTTTGTTTTTTTTAATTTTTTTTATTATTAAAATATAAACACAGATATAAAGACAATACAATACAATACAAAGACAAACAAAAAACCCACCACCTACAAACCCACCTAACATTTTACATATATGTTTTTGTCATCAATAGAATATATGTCATTGAGCTTATATAGTTTAATAAAGAGTAATTATTAAATATCTGATTCCAATGTTATAACCTTATACTACAAGTTTACATTATTTATGAGTTCATCTCCTTATGCAAGTCTTTACCCTAATTTCTGTCCTCTACATTTTTGCTGATTTTCCTTTCCAGCCATTGATACCATTGGTGCCATACAAGATAGTATTCGCTTTCTTCCTTTTCCTGGAGTTCCAGCGTCAATCTGTCCATTTCAGCACACTCTGTTATTTTTGCAATGATTTTGTCTTTGGATTTATATGCCGCCCTTCTCCGGAGACTCAGGGCTGCTTACAATGCGTTAAGCAATAGCCTTCATCCTTTTGTATATTTATACAAAGTCAGCTTATTGCCCCCACAATCTGGATCCTCAATTTACCTACCTTAGAAAGGATGGAAGGCTGAGTCAACCTTGAGCCTTGGAGAGATTCGAACCAGCAGTAATTGCAGGCAGCTGGTCTTAATAACAGGGTGCTTTAGACCACTGTACTACCAAGGCTCTTTATGCGACGCCCACCTCTGCTCCTACATGTACAGGAACTGAACAAATCTGACCTATTGTGAATTGTACCTTGATGCAGGCTAAATATGCTTTATGGACTCTTGAGTTGGACAAATCTTTTCAGAAACCATTTTTACTCTACTCAAGAATCCATTTCCATGGAAATGCATAATGAGTCAAATGTGTACGAAGAATAAAGCTAAGAAGAGTGTTTATTATTATTATTTTTGTTTGAAATTTAAACATTGTAATAGTTCTGCCCAAGGATTCCTAATAAACTGGGAAAAAAGGGAGCTGAGTCAATGTTTTTTTCTTTGATTTGGTTAATCATAAAAAAAATACAATTAATCTTTCATTCCCCTTACAGCACAGCTCAGCCTGAATGGATTTTCTATAAATAAATTAGTTACATGCTTTCTAAAAGCCACTTCTGAATGTTACAACTATCAGGCCATTTATTTTACAGAAGAGAATTCTCAATAAAAATGCCTTTGTTCTTTTTGTTTCTTGTCCCTTTTTATAACATATAGGTAATTTTCTTTTAATGTGTCTGCCTCAATCATTATGTAATCCAGTCTGTAGAAATATATGATGCAGTTAACAAATCTAATGAAACTTTGAGAAAAACACACTTAGACACGCAACCACCAACCCACCTATGCATGTGCATGCATGGAAATTGCCCTCAATGTCCTTCTATTTTATGAGATCAGATTTGGAAAAAAACAATTGCAACTAAAAAAACTTTTCATGTTAGATTGTTTCTCTTTGTTTCAGGTACAGATTGTATCCAAAGGACCTTTAGAATTGACATAGTGTGGAGGAGGAAGGAGAGGGGGAGAAGGAGGAGGAGGAGAAGGAGGAGGAGGAGGAAGAGGAGGAGGAGGAGAAGAAGGAGAAGAGGAGGAGGAGGAGGAGGAGGGGGAAAAGAAGGAGGAGGAGGAGAAGGAGAAGGAGGAGGAGGATGAGGAGAAGAAGAAGAAGAAGAAGAAGAAGAAGAAGAAGAAGAAGAAGAAGAAGAAGAAGAAGAAGAAGAAGAAGAAGAAGAAGAAGAAGAAGAAGAAAGTTCAAAGTTCAAAGCCTTTATTGTCATTGTAGATCATGTATACATCATGTATACAATGAAATTGGTTTAGCCTCCACTGGTGCAGTCCATAAAAAGAGGAGGAGGAGGAGGAGGAGGAGGAGGAGGAGGAGGAGGAGGAGGAGGAGAGAAGAAGAAGAAGAAGAAAAGAAGAAGAAGAAGAAAGAAGAAGAAGAAGAAGAAGAAGAAGAAGAAGAAGAAGAAGAAGAAGAAAGTTCAAAGTTCAAAGCCTTTATTGTCATTGTACATCATGTATACATCATGTATACAATGAAATTGGTTTAGCCTCCACTGGTGCAGTCCATAAAAGAGGAGGAGGAGGAGGAGGAGGAGGAGGAGGAGGAGGAGGAGGAGGAGGAGGAGGAGGAGAGGAGGAGAAGAAGAAGAAGAAGAAGAAGAAGAAGAAGAAGAAGAAGAAGAAGAAGAAGAAGAAGAAGAAGAAGAAGGTTCAAAGTTCAAAGTTCAAAGCCTTTATTGTCATTGTACATCATGTATACATCATGTATACAACGAAATTGGTTTAGCCTCCACTGGTGCAGTCTATACAAGAAAGGAGGAGGAGGAGGAGGAGGAGGAGGAGGAGGAGGGAGGAGGAGGAGGAGGAGGAGGAGGAGGAGGAAGGAAGGAAGGAAGGAAGGAAGGAAGGAAGGAAGGAAGGAAGGAAGGAAGGAAGGGAAAAAAGATATATCAGTGAAGGTTCAAATGAATTGGGCTTGCTTTCTAGTTTAGGAATTAGAGACATTGTTGCCTATGATAACTGAGAAGGCCACAGAATATGAAAAAGAAGTCAATATATATTTAATTGGTTACCGAAAAACAAATTCCAAAATCACGTACAATATAAATGTAACAGTTTTATCTACCTTTATTTGTTGTGCCTTTTATCAATCACCTTATTTTTTGAAGGGGCTGATATTTATTGCAGGAAGCAACTTAACTTCTACTCCACACGGGTTATTTTTTTTTTCTTTCATTTTTCTATTAATAGTAGAAACTTGATTTCTGTAACAAAAAATAAATAAAAAATGGCCTGTTTATTGGATCGAGCAAGCTTCCGGTTCAGATTTCATAGATCCTGAGCAAACAAGCAAGTTTGACTGACAAGATTTCTTAAGCGCAATGACACCTTTACAATCAGGATCCGCTAATTTCATTGATTGGTCTACCAGGAGAAAGTTTCATCCCTGTTAGAAGACACCATGAGTGAGGTCATTAGAGGTCATTAGAAAGTTGCCGTCACAATGTCTCGCAATTCCCTACTGGAAGGAAGCCAGTTTGAAATTGATTATATAAATAATTCCAGTTCTTTGCCAAGTAAACTATAACTGAGTGACAGCCACTTTTCAATTCCCTTGGATAATTAAAACACTTTTTGGAATGATATGGTGCTTCTCAGGGTCATCCTGTATCATTCCAGTTTTTTGGAGGATTTGGATTGTCTTGCTGTCACCATCCTCACCCTCCTTATCAGCCACGCAAATGGTGCAGAATGCAAGAAATTAGGAAAATGCCAAAAAGTTAGTGAACATTATGCTTTCTAAATATATCCAGTCGACTGTAAATGAAACAATTTTCCTAACCGTTATTGGAGGCTTTGTTAAGCGTGAAATATCAGTTGTTAATTAACTGTGCTTGTGTTGTACAGTGAAAACGATGGACAACATTCATATTATTCTCCGTTTTTTTAAAAAAAATGCATTGTGGAATCAAACTTTCGATGTTTTTCAGCAAATATTTATTTCTTTTTGTATGAATGCATATGCTACTGGTTTCTTGAAGTAAAGGCATACAGATACCTGCATTAGAAGGATTTGTCTTTATTCGTTCACCTAAACTGAGGGAAAATAAATTTAATAATGCATCCCCAGTAACTCTGAATAATTATTAAAGATATTTATGAGAATATCACAAGTCCTTCCTTCCTTCCTTCCTTCCTTCCTTCCTTCCTTCCTTCCTTCCTTCCTTCCTTCCTTCTCCTCCTCCTCCTCCTCCTCCTCCTCCATGAACTGCACCAGTAGAGGCTAAACCAATTTCATTGTATACATGACGTACAATGACAATAACAGCTTTGAACTTTGAACTTTGAACTTTCTTCTTCTTCTTCTTCTTCTTCTTCTTCTTCTTCTTCTTCTTCTTCTTCTCTTTCTTCTTCTTCTTCTTTTCTTTCTTCTTCTTCTTCCTCCTCCTCCTCCTCCTCCTCCTCCTCCTCCTCTTCCTCCTCTTCCTCCTCCTCTTCCTCCTTCCTTCCTCCCTCCCTCCCTCCCTCCCTCCCTCCCTTCTGCAGAGGGAAATAACATTTTCTTTTTATTTCATTATTCTTCCATTGAGCATTTTGTGCCTGGTTTTCATATCAATATTAATTCTAGAACTTGCATAGCAACAGGATTGTCTTCACTTTGAAAACAACAAAAATAACTGAACCTTTGTAGTTCATGCACAGATTCAAACCAACGCACAATTTATTGTGTGTTATTCTTTGGTGCACTGTTTAATTAACTGCCTTCTATCCTAAGATCAGATTTTTTTAAAAAAAAATTTGCAGGTTGCGAATATGTTGATTAATAAATAAAATCTTCTAGGTGACATCAATCTAACATCTGGGATGTGTAAATTGGTAAATGTAATACTTTGAACTTTCAAGATAGGTATCAAACATTGTAGAAAATTGTATAATGGTTCAGAACTGCTATTGACTCATAACTGGTTCCCCATAACCACATGCAAATACACTTAATTTTAAATCTGCTATATTTGCTTCTGCTTCTGGTTTTAGGTTAATTATAGTTTTAAGAGAGATCTAGCATACCCCCCCAAAAAAAAAGAAAAACCAGCAAAGAGAAGGAAAAGGCTTCTACTGTCTGTCCAGATTTTTGTAGCTTTTTTTCTATAACTCCAGTCAGCTTCTTGTGAAAATGATAGATTCAGCTGGATTTCAGAATAATGAAACTTCACTGATAAATCCAAGTCTTCTTCAAGGGGAGTGGAATTTTCTTTGCATAGGCAACATTTTTGGTTTCTGGCCTGGAAAAACCTCCCCAGTGCTTCTCGTTTATTTGGTAACAACGTGGATGCATCTACACATTATATAGCTGGCAACAATCTGTTTCTCTCTGTTCTTCAGCTTCTCAGATTATAGAAGAACCCTAAAGTCTCTCATAGTTCCCCATTCAACACCAACCAAAAGTCTTAGAGATCAGCCAAGGATATTTGAGTGTAACCATATGAAAAACTTCTGGAAAAGAAACAAGTTTGCAAAAGTAGCATCTAAAATATATTCAGTCCATATTAATCCACCTGCAACATGCAATCTAATGAATCATTGTATTCTGAATAAAGAACGAATAAAGAATATAAAGAATAGAATAGAATAGAATAGAATAGAATAGAATAGAATAGAATAGAATAGAATAGAATAGAATAGAACAGAACAGAACAGAACAGAACAGAACAGAATCTTTATTGGCCAAATGTGATTGAACACACCAGGAATTTGTTTTCAGTGCATAAGCTCTCAGTGTACATAAAATCTATAAGTGATAAATCATGATCATAATCATCATAAAAATACATTCATCATAAATCATAAGATACAACACTTAGTGATTGTCATAGGATATTATGACTTAATAGAATACTATACTATAGATAGATATGATACATAGATAGATAGATAGGTAGGTAGGTAGGTAGGTAGGTAGGTAGGTAGGTAGGTAGATGATAGAGATAGGTAGGTAGGGGGTGGGTGGATGGATGGATGGATGGATGGATGGATAGATAGATGATAGATAGATAGATAGATAGATAGATAGATAGATAGATAGATAGATAGATAGATAGATACTATATTTAATAGAAGCCATTAACACCCAGTTTTCGTTCTTTATCCTGGTTTGCAGTGAAACAGCATCTACTTTTCTCATATCGGGGACAAATACCAGTTCATCATAAGTTCTCCAGTGTAATAACTAATAGTCTTATAATTTGACTGAATGCTCCTTAAGGTCCTTAAACTGAAGATTATCAAAGCCTGCTGGTTAGAATCTATTTGGATCATACAAGAACCCTCCAAACCCCTTTCTGTGCTATTGTACTAAGAGGGGCCATTGGATTAAATTAATGACACAAGCATTTGAGGCAAATTAAAGAGAAAAGGCCTGTAGCTGGTTGATGGAATTCACTCATTCACTCCATAAGTAGAAGAAAGGGGTCATTGCTGGAATTTGAACTGATTTTTATGAGGCAAACTGAAGATTGCATTACAGATAACAACATTAGCAAGTGCCTGAGAAGGTAAAACTAATCAAATTCTTTGCTGCAGGGTGTGATCTCCTTGCTGCTGAGGCTATAATGAATTTGTTTTCTCTCATCTCTGTGGATTTACTTATTTATATATTTCGCTGAACGCTGGAGTGTGTCTCATGAGAAAGTGGCCCGTCTCTTAAGAGGGCCAGATGAATATGCTCAAACAAGAGAGAGTCCCTTCTCTCTCTTTCAGGTTATTTATTGATTACATTTTGTCTAAGTGATCTTGGGTGGTTGCAACAGCATTCTAAGCTTCCTCTGAATAATGTGGAGATGAGATTCTGCTGTGGTGTCCTAAAATATGGACAAAGACTATATCCAGAAGAGGGAGCAGCATTGGCCCACATCAATGCTATGAGAACTTTCAATATGTGTCATGAAATAGGCTCTGCTTGACCCAAATTAATGGCACTATAGATGGAATTGAGTTTCAGGAGGAGGAGGATGGGAGGAGGAGGGGGAAGGGGAAGAAGGAGGAGTGGGAGGGGGAAGGGGAAGGAGGCAGAAGGGGAAGAGGAAGAAGGAGGAGGTAGGGAGGAGAGGAGAAGGAGAGTGAAGGGGAGGGGGAAGAGGAAGAGGAAGGTGGAGGAGGGAGAAGGGGAAGAGGAAGAAGGAAGAGGAGGAGAGGAGAGAAGGAGAGGGGAGGGGAAGAGGAAGGAGGAAGAGGAGGGAGAGAGGAAGAGGAAGGAGGGGGAGAGGAAGAGGGAGGAAGAGGAGGGGGAGGAGAGGAAGGGGAAGGGAATAGGAGGGGGAAGGTGGAAGAGGAAGGAGGAGGGAGAAGGGGAAGAGGAAGAAGGAAGAGGAGGAGAGAAGAGAAGGAGAGGGAAGGGGAGGGGAGGGGGAAGAGGAAGGAGGAAGAGGAGGGAGAGAGGAAGAGGAACGAGGGGAAGAGGAAGAGAAAGGAGGAAGAGGAGGGAGAGGGGAAGAGGAAGGAGGAGGAGGGGAGGAGAGAAGAAGGAGAGGGAAGGGGAAGAGGAACAGAAAGGAGGGAGAGGGAAGAGGAAGAGGAAGGGGGGAAGGAGAAGAGGAAGGAGGAGGATGTGGAGGAGGAGGAAGTTCCAAAAAAAAATCTTGCCAAGAAAACTATAGAGACTAGTACAGACAGTCATTAAAAGTCACCACTGACTCAAAGGTAAAGAAAAAATAAGAATAATTTGCCATTAGCTGAAAATGAGAAAATGTACACGAGCTTTTGTGTTTCTATCTGCCAGGGTTAATGTCATCTTAAAGCAGGGAAGAAAGGAGAAGGAGTAAGCCTCTCTTCACTGGAAATTATTCTTCTGATCTCCATGAATGGGAAAGACACCGTAAGATTCATTGAAGATGTTTTGTACCACATGTTCTTTGGCCATCAGCTTGGTAATGAAAGCCTCAAAAGGCCAAATCAAGTCAAGTCTTTCCTTTCTTCTGCAGAAAGGAAGAAGTATTTAGCTCTGATTTTGGTGAACACCCACCAGGAGGGAAATAGCCTCTTCCCTTCTGACTTTCATTAGAGGGTAGTCATTTGTTATTTTAATATCTTATGTCTTATGCGGCCGATGCTATCTCTTAGGTTGTCATTAAGATTTTTCCACCATGGGTTCTACCGTCCTTAGCAATCACAGTCCTTAGCAGCAAAAAATTATTTGAAGCTGGGACTTGAAATTTGATTGCCTCTGCTCACCTAAAGCCTAATAAGGTAGCGTTGTTCAAAAGAGCCTACCTTTCATGGGTATTTCCCCCCCACACACACACACACCATTTCAATATAAAAAAAATCATTAAGCTGCATAAATGCGCAATGTCGGTTTAAGTCAGCTAGAATGAGGGGAAACAAAATGCAACCTGCAGGAGGTAAATAATTGCAGCTGTGAAGGAAATGAGGAAAGAAAAGTGAAAGCAATTGAAAAGGGCTGGCTACAGTTCAAATTACATACGGATGGACTTTGTGGGTTGTATTTGGCCTTCGGGGCAGAAAAGGGAAAGTGGCAGAAAGAATCTGCCATTGCACGGTATCTCAGTGGGGATGATCTGTAGCAGTGGTGGGATTCAATTTTTTTTTATACTACCGGTTCTATGGGCGTGGCTTGGTGGGTGTGGCAGGGGAAGGATGCTGCACAATCTCCATTCCAGCCCCCCTCCAGGGGATGGATACTGTAAAATCTCCATTTCCACCCACCCCACCCCAGGGGAAGGGAAGGATATTGTAAAATCTCCATTCCCTCCCCACCCCACTAATCTGCTTTCCAGCTCTGTGTGCAGGGCAACAAAAAAAGACCCAGCCAATCAGCTGGGACTCGATCAGCTGGGACTCAGGAGGCAGAAAATAGATGGGGGCAGGGCCAGCCAGAGGTGGTATTTACCGGTTCTCCGAACTACTTAAAATTTCTGCTACCAGTTCCCCAGAACTGGTCAGAACCTGCTGAATGCCACCTCTGATCTGTAAGCTTTACTGTATGTAGTCATCTGAACTATTAGAGCAGGGCTGTTAAAATCAACGTCCACGGGCTGAATTCAGCCCGTAATGTGGTCGGATCCGGCCTCCAGGGCCATCCTGGTCTACCCAATGTGAAGAGGAAAGATCAGGCCAGCCATAGCTTTGGCCCAGTCTACCCAGTATGAGGTGGGTACGCTTCAAGGTGTTGGTTACCACCTTTAAAGGGCTCCATGGCATAGGACCTAGTTATCTTCGAGACCGCCTGCTGCTACCAACGACCTCCCATCGTCCCGTGCGCTCCCACAGAGAGGGCCTCCTCGGGGTGCCATCAGCCAAGCAATGTAGGCTGGCGACCCCCAGGGGGAGGGCCTTCTCTGTGGGGGCACCTACCCTCTGGAATCAGCTGCCCCCAGACATAAGGAGGATCCAAGACCTCGGTGCCTTCTGCCGTGCCCTTAAAACTTTCTTTTTTCAGCAAGCCCGGGCTGGCTTAACATATTTTTTAATATTTTTTAAAAAAAATTTAATTGGTCTGTTATCTTAAATTGGGGTCAAATTAATATATATCCTTTTAACTGTTTTTAATGTTTATATTGTATGTTTTTATCTGGCTGTACACCGCCCTGAGTCCCTCGGGAGAAAGTGCGATATATAAATTTGAGATAAAATAAAATAAAATAAATCAAATGAAGAGGAAAGATCAGGCCAGTGTAGCTTCGACCCGGTCTACCCAATGTGAAGAGGAAACATGCCAGCAGTTTGGAGAGTGATGTCAAGTTGGCTACGGCCACCCAGTCAGCCACATACACCAGCCCCCTGAGGTCAGCCACAGCCCTAGTGTGGCCCTCAATGAAATTGAGTTTGACCCCCCTGTACTAGAGCATGTCAAATCCTCCCCATGTTGTGGCTCCGTTACCTGAGCCTGTGTTATCGGCAGGAGAGGACTCCGAGAGTAAAAGAGAGGAGTTGGCAAGGCCTCCCTCTCCAGGACCCTCCTCTCTGGCATTGCCTTCGGTGTCCTCCGAAAGTCAAGAGATAGGCCCGGGGCCAAGCACGTCCATGCAGCCACAGGTGGACAGTAATGAGGGAGATGAGTCTTGGCTGGATCCTCGGCAGCATCGCAGAGATAAGCGCGCGCAACAGAAGAAGAGGCATGCCAGGGATTAGGCTGAGTCACTACACCACACCCCACAGGGTATAAAAGAGGGTGTGGTGGCTGGTTCAGCTCTGTGACAAGCAAAAAACGGATATCGGACGACCTTCTTTGTATTTACTGGACTTTCTTGCGTATTGGCTTTGTTCCCGGATGAAGGGAGAAACTGCCCCTCGTGAGTAAAGAATACCTGGCAGCCAGACACTGGGTTGCTGCCAATTCTGATACCAGATAAACTGTTGTCAGCTGAGTTCTTTAACTGTTGCCTGTCCGTGGGGGTGCGTGTGTGAGACGGGGACAGAACACCCCATGACAAAATACAGCTATTTCAATATGCACTGAGGTAGGATTCATTGAGAAGGGTGTTCACTAATCTGTCTGTCTGCTATCAGAGATATAACCAGTGGTGGGATTCAGCCAGTTCATACCACTTTGGGAGAACCAGTTGTTAACTTTCTGAGCAGTTTGGCAAACTGGTTGCTGGAAGAAATCATTAGGGCAGAGAACCGGTTGTTAAATTATTTGAATCCCACCACTGGGTATAACCTATAGAAATCCAGACAACCATTAGACACCAGCAGAGATTTAGAATTGCCTCATTGCTGCAGCCCAGATCTGGGAGGCCCATCTCTCTATTAAGATGTCCACTACATTCAGTTAAATGCAAGAAGAATCCAACCTCACTTCCATGGTGTGCAACCTAGAGATTTTCTGTTCTCTTTCTGCATCTCAGTAGAATTCGAGTCCTATTGTGATTCCCCAGAGTTTTAGTTTGTAGTAGTAATCATGGATTTAAAAAAAGGAGAAACAATGATTTATTTATTTATTTAAGAAAATGTGATGGGAAGAGAAGCCCATGCTGGGAGGAGTTGGACCAAGGATTTGGAAATGACCCCCAAACAAGAGACTCTATGCCATTCTGGACAAATGGCTTTCTAATCTCTTCTGAACAGTCTCCAGTGATGGAGCATCCATAACTTCTGAAGGCAAACCCTTCCACTGGTTAATTGTTCTCAGTGCCAGGAAATTTCTCCTTAGTTCTAGGTTGCTTCTCTCCTTGATTAGTTTCCATCCATTGTTTCTTGTCTTGTCTTCAGATGCCTTCTAGATCCATGCAATCTAGATCCTGCACATTTGCAAATGAAGTTTTACATGCTCGGCCGACACTTGTGTGGCATGGTTCTCAACAGGCCGTGGACTGATAGCAGTCTTCAGACCAGGGGTTGGGGACCCCTGTTTTAAAGGACTTGTCCCTCATATATTGGCCTACAGAGTTCTTCTCATTCTGCACTAAAAAAATGAAGCACAGTTCATTCCTCTAACAACATATTAGAAAGGGTTCAGAGAATAGAAAGAAGATTTAGACACATGCCCCATAAGGACAGACTGAAGGAACTTGGGGTGGTTGACCTAGAGAAAAGCAACAAAGATGATTAGGAAAGTGGAGGCTAAAACATATAAAGAACGATTGCAGGAACTGGGTATGTCTAGTTTAATGAAAATAAGGACTAGGGGAGACATGATAGCAGTGTTAAATATCTCAGGGGCTGCCAAAAAGAAGTGGGAGTCAAGCTATTCTCCAAAGCACCCGAGGGCAGGACAAGAAGCAATGGGTGGAAACTAATCAAGGAGAGAAGCAACTTAGAACTAAGGAGAAATTTCCTGACAGTGAGAACAATTAATAAGTGGAACAACTTGGCTCCAGAAGTTGTGAATGCTCCAACACTGGAAGTTTTTAAGAAGATGTTGGATAACCATTTGTCTGAAGTGGTGTAGGGTTTCCTGCCTAAGCAGGGGGTTGGACTAGAAGACTTCCAAGGTCCCTTCCAACTTTGTTATTCTATTCTATTCTATTCTATTCTATTCTATTCTATTCTATTCTATTCTATTCTATTCTATTCTATTCTATTCTATCCTATCCTATCCTATCCTACCCTACCCTACCCTACCCTACCCTACCCTACCCTACCCTACTCTACTCTACTCTATTATTCTATTCTACTCTACTCTACTCTACTCTACTCTACTCTACTCTACTCTACTCTACTCTACTCTATTCTAAAAGAAGACTAAGAGAAGACGTGGGATTCGAGTTCATGGTAATGATCAGGATGCTTCTTCCACCGCCATGGAAATTGTAAGTAACAGTTATACTTTGTAGGTACCATAAGTAACGGTTAATACTTTGTAGTTACACAGATTTCATTTAAATATTAGGGAAAAACACTGATGGTAATCAGTATTCAACAGCAGAATAGTCTTCCTGTGGAAGTTGTGTTATTTTTTTCCATCTCTGAAGGTTTAATAAAGAGGCTGGGCAGCCACCTCTCATGGATAGCTTAATTGCTTTCCCACACACTGCAGAGGGTCGAATTAAATGATCTTTGTCATCCTTTCCAGTTCAGCAATTCTCCGATTCCACAAATCTTTGTTCCTCATCAAAGCCTTGAGTTGAATTAAACTATACCCTGAGTGCCCTACAGCAGATTAGTCCATTTACAAAAATTTTACATCAGGTTTCTGAATGAAATTAAGTGGTTCCTGCATGCTACCAGTTCATACCTAGATACCTACCCTGTTTTCCCCAAAATAAGACATCCTTGATAATAAGCCCAATTGGGCTTTTGAGTGCATGGCAATAAGGCCAAGTGCTTATTTCAGGGTTCAAAAAAATATAAGACAGGGTCTTATTTTCGGGGAAACATGGTACAGATCATGGATAGTAAGAAAATCCCTTTCCCCAAGGCTTAAAGGTAAAAGTTTGCCTGGCACATATGTGCTAGTCATTCCTGACTCTAGGGGGCGGTGCTCATCTCTGTTTCTAAGCCGAAGAGCCAATGCTGTCTGAAGACGTCTCCATGGTCAAAGGCACACGGAACGCTGTTACCTTCCCACCAAAGGTGGTCCCTATTTTTCTACTTGCATTTTTTACGTGCTTTTGAACTGCTAGGTTGGCAGAAGCTGGGACAAGTAATGGGAGCTTCCCCTGTTATGCAGCACTAGGGATTTGAACCGCTGACCTTTCGATCGACAAGCTCAGAGACTTAGTCACTGAGCCACCACATCCCCCAAGGTTTACAATGTTTTTTTTCTTTAAAAAAAGGAGACATCACATTAACAGAGAGAGTTGGGGAAGGCAAGGGAAGACTTAATATAGGAAAATATAGCTCCAATGCTTCAGGAATTTTCTTATCAGACTAGCTAGAATGAAAACAAATCCAAGCAAGTAAACTCAAAAACTGCTTAGTTTTTAACTGAGCCAGTCAACCTCCATCTTATGTTGCTCCTGACTAGTAGAACGGCTGCCCAAAGAGAGTTGAAGAGCAAAAAAACTTGTGGATTCAGAAGAGGAAAAGATTCATGAAGCTAAATGTCTATGGAGATTCTCAGTCATCCAGGTCATGGTTGTCCCAAAGGTGCTTTTTCAAAAGGCAACTGGACTTATTGGTTTTCCTTTGAAGATGTTTCACTTCTCATCCAAGAAGCGTCTTCAGTTCTGACTAAATGGTGGAGGCTAAAAGGGTTTATATTTCCTTGCAGTCATCTGCAGTGATGGGTTTCAAAAAAATTTGCTACCGGTTCATTGGGCGTGGCTAGGTGGGGGGGGCATGTGACTGAGTGGGCATGACCAACTTGATTTCACTCCCGCCCATGCCCACTCAGTTACATGATTCCCCACCTAGGCATGCCCACAGAAAAAGGTAGGAAAATTTTTGGAATTTCCATTCTACCCCTACCGTCCGTTTGCCAGTCACCTCCGTTTCCCCTCCTTTAGCAGCCCTGGCCCTCCCCCACCACTGCCTCTTTGTTCAGGTTGCTTACCTTCTGCGGCGGCTGGTCCAGAGTCCAGAAGGCAAGCTGACTGGAGTTTTTGACGGCCCCCAGCCAGCTGCCACTGCTGCAAAAAGTACCAGAGGTTACAGAAAAAGCTGCTGCCGTTGCCACCATGTTCTTTGTGCATGTGCATCCCATTGGACTTGCAAGGCAATGGGATGTGTGTGCACAAAGAACATGGCAGTGATGAATATGATAGGTGGGGTGAACGAGCAGTGACCACATGACTGGTTCGGGGGCATGGCCAGCCACCCATTGCTATCAGTTCGGCGACCATGGCCAAATTTCTGCCACTGGTTCGCGCGAACCGGTACGAACCGGCTGAACACAACCTCTGGTCATCTGGTTGTTAGCCCAGGAATATAAATCTTTCTACCTGTTGGAAGAAATATCCATTTGGTTCAGTTCCAAGCGGGATGAAAGACACTGGAAACATGGAGGCTGATTGGAAAGATGGTTTAATGGTGAAGCAGAACCACCAAGCATGTGTGATTCTGGGTAGCTGACCATATGGAGTTGAGAACGAGGGTTATTTATACATTCTCTTGGGCCTTGCCCTTGAGCTTCCTGTTCCTGTGCAATAGCATGTATTCTATTGGCTGCTGTAGGGGTAACTTTGTAGGTTGTCTGAGTTAAATTTGGTTGAAGTGTGCTGATGCAATGAAGGGGTTTGCTGGGCAATTCTTATTGTGGCTGAGGGTTAATCCTACCTCATTTAGATAATATTCTGCCATTTTAAACACTTCTCAAAATATTTCATTCTTCTAGGAGGGGTGACATCCCTCATACCCTTCAACATTCAGTCAGAACTGAAGAAACCTCTTGGATGAGAAGAGAAACATCTTCAAAGAAAAACAAAGTCCAGTTGCCTTTTGAGAAAACACCTTTGGGTCTTATGAAGTTGTTGTTGTTTTTTTCCCCCAGAGGGCTGGGGAAGTTTTGAGAACTACCATCTGACTTTAGCCACTGCCAATACAAACAGACTACAAATTAATAAAATATCTTGCAAATGATCTTACTGCCCAAGCTGTTATCTGGATTGTATCCCTGATAAATATGCTTGAGGCTTGCTTGTTTGTAAATAATAAATTGATGCCTTCTTGTGAATTACCATTGTTTTTAAATTCTCCAGGTCTTAACTCCAAGCCGCAGAGAGTTCTGCAGGTAAACCAGGGGTGGGGCTGCTGGAGGTTTGCAAAGGTTTGGGAGAACCTCTAGCTAAGATTCTGTGCAGTTCGGAGAACCCCCAAATCCCACCTCCTGGCTGGCCCCGCCCACTCTGCCCCTCCCCTCCCAGGAATCCCACACGGCCTGGCTTGGATGCAGGTAAGTGCAGGGCACACATGAAGTTTGGAAGTTCGGAAAGGCTGGAAACGGGCCTGTTTCCAGCCTCCAGAGGGCCTCCGGAGCCTGGGGAGGCCGTTTTTGCCCTTCCGGAGGCTCAAAGAAAGTCTCCAGAGCCCTGGGAGGGCAAAAATTCCTCCCCACCATGGTGCAGGAGGCCACACCCACCATGGCCATGCCCATCCAGCAACTGGGCAGAGAACCCCTTGCTAAAATTTTTGAAGCCCACCCCTGATGTAAACCATGAAGTTATGGAGAGTTGATCTAGCAGCACTCTCATTTTCATTTGACTTGTACCATTTCAGTGGAAGATGGAGGCTTATGACTTGCTGTACTGAATACATACTACAATTGTCA
This sequence comes from Pantherophis guttatus, assembly GCF_029531705.1. The sequence continues at coordinate 11,455,575 of NW_026844017.1, read as the reverse complement.
GATCCCTCCCCCCTCCCTTTTTGTTCCTGGCTAAGACACATAGAAAGTTATAAATTGTGCAGTGTGAAGTCACAAAGGCTAATGAAAGTGAAATCTGTTGACAGGACAAACTCTTATCTTTAGGGTATCTAGGTTCATAGCTTCTGAATGCTTCTCCCGAAAAAAATAAGGTCAAAATGTTTCCTTTTCTTTTCTTTAATCTTCAGAAAATCAGAATCCATGGAGAGAATCTTGGCTTTCTATTAAATATAGGGGAAAAAGCATAACCTTGTTCAATATAATTAAGAGTTCTTCATGAGAAGTGAAGGAATATTGATAATCTCCATTCTGGATGATTAATCTTAGAGGTATTTAGCTGTGGCTCTCTCCCCTCCTCTCCCCTCCTCTCCTCTCCTCTCCTCTCCTCCCCTCCCCTCCCCTCCCCTCCCCTCTCTCCTCTCCTCTTCCCCTTCCCTTCCTCTCTTCTCCTCCACATTCCTCTTCTCTTCTCTTCTCTTCTCTTCTCTTCTCTTCTCTTCTCTTCTCTTCTCTTCTCTTCTCTTCTCTTCTCTTCCCCTCCCCTCCCCTCCCCTCCCCTCCCTTTACAATGGAAAAGGAATTTCCCTTTCAGAAAAAGAAATAGTGATGATGACCATTCAGTCATATACCTGCCCCCCCCCGGCCAAAAAAACCCCCAACACTTTACAAAGTCATGGAATGAAAATACATTAAGATCTCCAGTAGCTCATGACTCTCCATTTTCCAAAATAACTTTCCTCTGAGTTTCACATTTAACATAAAACCTTGTGTGGGCCTTTTAGCAGCTGCATTGATCATTTGAGTACCTTTGTATAGATCCAGAGAGGGATACTTTTATATATATATATATATATATATATATATTATATATATATATATATATATATATATATATATTGTATGTATGTATGTATGTATGTATGTATGTATGTATGTATGTATGTATGTATGTCTTTGGTTATTCGGGTTTTCTCCCGCCTAAAATTGGAGGTGTCTTGGCAACGTTTCGACGAAGTCTCATTGCCAAGACACCTCCAATTTTACGCGGGAGAAAACCCGAATAACCAAAGACCTACATACAAACACCCGCGAAAACCTCAAAACACACACACACACACACACATATATAGCTAGCATTGGAGTAATTCACAAAGAAGCTCTTTTCCATTGAATAAGGAATTTCTTTCTTGAGTATACAATCTGAACTTTGTTGAATTATGCTAGATGCTTAACAGTTTAGACAGATACATGTTCATGTCTTGTATCTATCTACCATTATCATCATTAACTGAATTGATTCTGATCAATTCTAATACCTTACTAATTTTTCTTTCACACTCTCCTGAATAGTTTGGTGATTTTATCTCTATTTACCTCAGTCCTGTTCTAAATTAGCAAAGGAACATATTGAATTCTTTTTTTTTTTTTCCAACCATGGATTGATTTCTCTGGTTTCAATTATTTGAACGGATTCTGCCAAAAGTCTTATTTAGTGGTGAGACGTGAACAGATGTAAAAATTCACCTTTTGGACTTTTCTTTTTGCTTTTCCATTCACGAATGAAATTTGTCATGAGTATTCCATTGTCAAGCAACAAATACATCTGGGTGATTTCATTGACCTCCAACAGCTACAGTATTTAGAGGTGAAATACATGCAAAAAAATAAAAATAAATGAAGAGATGGCCTTGCAGAAGAACGTCAACAAAATTGCAAATTGTGAAAGAGAAATTCAGGCAGGGAAGCAGTGATATAATTGTGTGGGACAAACGTTTCAAGTCAATTGTCTAGTTTATAAAACATGCAAGAAAAGAGTTCAAGGAGATTCCAAAGAAAAGAAAACAAGCACAACCTCTGGAATAAAGTCAAAACAAGGGGAAAAAAATCAAACTGATCTTCAGGAGAATCCCATTTGCCATGATCTCTCTGAGCAAAGGCAGAATTGAAAACACTCACACGCCACAACCGTGGAAACCTGAGAGTTGCATGGCCCTTCTTGTATTATGAGTTGTATCTGGAGGGGAGAAGGCATATCATCAAATTATTTATGATGGCAGGAAGGTCAGAGAAAGAGACTAGAAGCTTTAAGGCTTATACTATATTATATACAGCAGTAACCATTTCTAAGGCCGAACTGTATAACTGATAAAATCATTTTCATTCGTTACAATGATATTTTTGAGAAAAAATGGATAGAAACATGGATAGAAATGGTAAAATACTCCATGGGTTAGTTAGTGGATATATCTATCCTTTAATACAGAGGGGTTTTGTTTGCTTGTTGTTGTTTTTGTCCCAATATGTAGCCAAAATTATTATTATTATTATTATTATTATTATTATTATTATTATTATTATTATTATTGTTATTGTTATTGTTATTGTTATTGTTATTGTTGTTGTTGTTGTTGTTATTGTTATTGTTATTGTTATTGTTATTGTTATTGTTATTGTTATTGTTATTGTTATTGTTATTGTTATTGTTATTGTTGTTTAGTATTATTATTATTATTATTATTATTATTATTATTATTATTTATTTATTATTTATTGAATTTGTATACCGCCCTACTCCCGAAGGACTCAGGGCAGTGAACAGCTGAATAAAATACATATAATATAAATGTTAAAAAACCATTAAAATACAATTAAATAATTGGCCCAGAAAACAAAATTTAAAACACCCCAAATTCATAAGACAAGTTTAAAATTTAAAAATTAAAAAAAAATTAAAAACAATTTAAAAGAGAGGTTAGGCCAGGCCGGCCTGCTGAAATAGAAATGTTTTGATGGCACAGCGGAAAGCGCGTAGGTCCGGGATCCTCCGTATCTTCGGGGGGAGCTCGTTCCAGATGACAGGTGCTCCCACAGAGAAGGCTCTCCCCCTGGAGGCTGCCAGTCAACACTGTTTGGCCAACGGCACCCTGAGGAGCCCCTCTCTATGGGAGCATACTGGTCAGTGAGAGGCTACTGGTGGCAGAAGGCGGTAACGTAAATACCCCAGTCATAAACCCCGGTCATAAACAATAAAATCTTCACCTCTTTTCCTTGCCGGACTTGTTCTGGTGATACTTTCATGTTCTGTTCCTTCTGGATTCTTTTCTTTTTTCTTTTTTTAATTATTATTCTAGAGTATTTTAGCAAGAATATATTACTTAAGGATTTTTTGCCCTCTTGCCTTGGTTTTGATGTTTTTTTTTTTCCTGTTATCCTATTCAACATCACATTTGTTATTCAAGGTGAATATTTTCACAACTTATTATGCACCAAAGCAAAAAGCTGAGATTACTTTTGTCACCTCCTTTGCCACAGTAATTACCATATTTTTCGGAGTATAAGACGCACCGGACTATAAGATGCGCCTACCTTTTTTGGTGAGGAAAACAAGAAAAAGAAACCTGCCTCTGCCTCTGAGAAATTTTGCCTCATTGCAGCAAACAGCAAATAGCCTGCTTTACTTTCATTTTCATTTTCAGTATAGCTTGATTAGCACAAGAAAAAAAAAAAATCTGCTCCAGCAATTTACCTCCTTTCAGCAAGCAGCAGAGGCCTGCACAAAACAGCTGAGAGCAAAACAGCTGAGAGTTGGGAGGCTGATCTAATCAACTTGTGCTAATTAGACTGTGCTGAAGCTGAAACTAGTGGAATGGCTTCCCTTCAAAAGTTGTGGGTGCTCCATCACTCACTTATGGCTTTTAAGAAGAGCCATTTGTCTAAAATGGTATAGGGCAGTGATGGCGAACCTTTTCGGCACTGAGTGCCGAAAAGGGAGTGCACCCATGCGCACGTTCATCTGGGTTGCAACCTGGAAGAGGAGCTGCCCAGGGCGCATGAGGGCACCCAAAAATGAACTTCCTGTTTCCAGTGTGCGCATGTGCACCAGCCACCTAGTCTTCTGGGTTTCTGGTGTGCATTCACACACAACACTCAACTGGCTGGCACGCATGACTCCACAGGAAACTGGAAGACCAGCTTTTCCAGATTCTGGCACTGCCGCATGCACGAAGGCTAGCTGATCATTGCATGCGCATGTGTGCCAGAAACACAGAAGAGGAATGGGAGATGCCACGTGTGCCAGGTGAAATGGCTTCACGTGCCACTTCGGGCACATGTGCCATAGGTTCGCCATCACGGGTATAGGGTCTCCTGCTCAAGCAGGGAGTTGAACTAAAAACCTTCTAAGGTGTTCTGTCCCCAACCACACGCACACACACCAACAGACGTTCAAGAGTTAAAGACCAAACCAACCGGCAAAATCCTTTTCCTTATGATAACGGAACTTGGCAACAACCTAGTGGCTGCCTGCCAAGAGTCTATTATTTACAAAGAGGAGAGATAACTTCTCCCCGCTTCTGGTACATCAAAAGAAACAGCTCAATAATTACAGAGTCAATCAAGTCCAGACATAATCCAGCAAAGTCTATAACAAAAAGTCCGGCAATGCAGAATGGTGTGGAAGCTTTCAGCTTTGTTTGTCACAAGGTTTGACTGGCCACCACGCTCCCTTTTATATCCTGTGGGGTGTGGTCCAGTGACTCAGCCTAATCTCGGGCACGCCTTTTCTTCTGTTGCGCGCGCTTATCTCTGCGACAATGGCGTGGATCCAGCCAAGACTCATTACCCTCATCACTGTCCATCTGTGGCTGCGTGAATGTGCTTGGCCCCGGCCCTATCTCTTGCCCTTTGGCGGACACCGAAGGCATTGCCAGAGAGGAGGGTCCTGGAGAGGGAGGCCTTGCCAACTCCTCTCCTTCACTCTCAGAGTCCTCTCCTGCCGATGACACAGGCTCAGGTAATGGAGCCACAACACAAGGTCCCTTTTGTTATTCTATGTTCTATGTTCTAATCCAGTCGCTGAAGCTAATGGAAGCAACTGCTAAATCTTTCTAAGCTTAAGAAGGGAACTGAGGGGCAAATAACATGGGTTTTGTTATTTGTTAACTAACCTAGTTACCTTGTCTTTTAATTTGAGTCATTTTCTCTCTTTTAAAGTGATTTGTTAGCTTTTAACATTCCTAAACTGATAAACAAGCTGGAGACTACCTCCAGATAAGAAAAGTTTATTAGTACGGCTTGGGGTCTGGCTTATCTCTTTTGTGAACTCTAAGCAACCTTTTCCCTTACAATTATGCCCCTTCTGACGTCAGACCTCATTCTGATGAACATGTGTGATATTATGGGATGCAAATATGTAACATTTTTGACTCCATGTCACTGATTTCCTATGCAAAGGGGAGGTGACTTTTATTCTGTCCAATCAACTTTCCTCTTGCATTTTCTTTGTGGTGTTAATTATGTAAAAAAGGGGAAACATGGGACTTCAGGTTCTCTCTTCCTTTGTCATAGAGAGATCCCATTTTATCAGGGTACCCTAATACCGCATTCTACCACATAGCTCCCAGCGACCGGTAAGATCCCACAGAGTCGGTCTCTTCCAGGTCCCATCAGCTAAACAATGTTGGCTGGCGGGCCCGAGGGGGAGGGCCTTCTCTGTGGCTGCCCCAGCTCTCTGGAACCAATTACCTCCTGAAGTCCAGACCACTCCCACCCTATTGGCCTTCCGCAAAGCGGTGAAGACCTGGCTCTTTCGGCAGGCCTGGGGCCGTTGATCTCGTTATAGTGATCTTGGCGAGATCCAGCCACAAATTGGAGTGTATGTGTTTTAACGTTTTAATGTTTTAATATTTTAATGTCTTCTTTTAATTTTTGTATGGGATATTGTTGCATTGTTTTATTCTCTGTTGTAAGCTGCCCAGAGTCCCTTGGGAGTGGGGCGGCATAGAAATGTGACAAAATAAATAAATAAATAAATAAATAATAAACGGCTTTTAAATGACCTTCTGACTCAGTTGCTTATTGGAAAGGTAAACTGAGGCAGAACCTAGAGCCAGATTTGGCTTTCAGAACTGAATAAAGGAAGGTGCTATTCTTGCACACAGACAAGCACATTGTGAAGGAAATTGCACAACAATTTCTAAAGGTACACAGGCGTAATAATATTTTTCCTCTAAAATAAATAGTTTTAGAAACCTGCCTCTACCACGCCACCTCAAAAATGTTGATTATAAATAAATAGAATGGTACGAGAAGGCTAATGCATGCTTGGTTTGATATTTCATTTTATTGCACTGTAATTTGATTATGTGAGAAATGTATGCCAGTCAGAGTCATTCTCAACTGGAATGGCAAATGAAATCTCGGTAGATACGAACAAATAAATAATAAATGTGCAATTACCTAATAGTAGGAATACAGAGGTTACAGATGGTAATGCTTTATGTTGGCTAAAGGAGATACAATTATTTTAGGTGCAAGGCTGCGTGCATTTTTAGCTTTTACCCTGGTGATATAATTAGGCAGGAATAATATAAACATCCAACAAAAGAAGATCCAGCAAACCCCTAACTAAGTTACATGAAATATGCATAATATGCTCTAAAGAGGAAACTTGGATAGTTTTTCTCCTCCAATGAACAAAGAAGGATGAGCGTTACTATGAAAGTGTATGAATTTATTCATATAAAATAGATCTGTGCTGTCAATCATGCCAGCTAATAGAGCACACCTAAGCTGTTGTAATGAAGTATAATTTTCAGAACCTAATTTGCTATTTTTTAAATTTATTTTGGTCTGTATCTTATATTATTTTTTAATGTTTTCTCTGCAAGATGCATAGTAATAAGATGCGCAGTAATCATTTAACATGGTAATAACTTCACTGCAGCATCAGTAATGGAACCGACTTCCTATTTAATGTCAATTTGCTGGGTAGACTTCCTAATAAAATATGATCTGTTGCCCATATTGGAACACAGATCATAAAAATAAATCCAAAATTATATGTACTATAGGGTGCTTTTTAACATAGTCTGGTTTGTAGTTATGTGTATAGAATAGCCATCATTTCTTCAGAACAGTGCTCTACCCAAAGTCAGATCAGCTTCAATGCTTTGCAGTCGTTCAGACAGCTACAAAAACCCATATTACATGTTGGGCCCCCTCCATGCAGTTGGTGACTGATATTGTTGTGCTTGTCTTTCTATGAAGTGTTGACAAGGAAGAAATTTATTGATCATTGTGAGGTCTTAGTTATTATTTGTAAGGGCCTTAGACATTTTGGGGTGGAATTAAGAGGAACGTACATGGTGTGTCATGAGCCGTGGTGATGCAGTGGTTAGAGTGCAGTACTGCAGGCTACTTCTGCTGACTGCCGGCTGCCTGCAATTTGGCAATTCAAATCTCACCAGGCTCAAGCCTTCGATCCTTCCGAGGTAGGTAAAATGAAGACCCAGATTGTTGGGGGCAATATGCTGATTCTGTAAACTGCTTAGAGAGGGCTGTAAAGCATTGTAAAGTGGTATATAAGTCTAAGTCCTATTGCTATTGCGATAGATAGATAGATAGATAGATAGATAGATAGATAGATAGATAGATAGATAGATGATAGATAGATAGATAGATAGATAGATAGATAGATAGATAGATAGATAGATAGATTATAGTGGTGGTGCAGTGGTTAGAGTGCAATACTACAGGCTACTTCTGCTGATTACTGGCTGCCAGCAGTTTGGCAGATTGAATCTCACCAGGCTCAATTGCTTAGAGAGGGCTGTAAAAGCACTGTGAAGCGGTATAACTGTAAGTCTTTATTATTGCTACAAACAAACAAAATTAAAGGATTTTATCTGTAGGTAAATAAATGAATGAGTTGGACATTAACAATGGCCGACCAAAGAAGAATTGACACCTTTGAACTGTGATGCTGGTGTAAATTATTGTGTCTACTACAGACAGCCAGAGTAACTAACAGAGAGGGGTAAAACTGTATACAACCAGACGCATCACTAGAAACTAAAATCATAAGTCCTGTCTGGTTTACTCTGGCCATGCCATGTGTACAAATTCACTGGAGAAGGCAATGATGCTAAGAATGGTTAGTGGAACAAGAAGGAGGGGCAAGCAAAGAACATGTTGGCTTGATACCACCGAATCTGATAAAAACTCGAACATCCAACAGTTGAAAGAAGATGTGCTTGACAGGGTATCATGAAGAGCCTATAAAGTCACCAAGAGTCGGACATAACTGAATGGTTAAAACAACAACAAATGATTGCGGAAAAAAAAATGGTATCTTCTAGAAGTTGAGACTCTAGAAAACAATACAGAGCAACAAAGATGATTGGGGGACTGGAGTCTAAAACATATAAAGAGGGGTTGCATGATAGGGTATGTCTAGTCTAGTGAAAAGAAAGACTAGGGATGACATGATAGCAGTGTTCCAAAATCTCAGGGGTTGCCACAAAAAAGAAGGAGTCAAGCTATTCTCCAAAGTACCTGAAGGCAGGACAAGAAGCAGTGGATGGAAACCAATCAAGGAGAGAAGCAACTTAGAACTAAGGAGAAACTAGAACAATTAATCAGTGGAACAACTTCCTTCCAGAAGTTGTGAATGCTCCAACACTGGAAGTTTTTAAGAAGAGGTTGGACAACCATTTTTCTGAAATGGTATAGGGTTTCCTGAGCATTGGGGCGGCAGTTTTCCTGAGCAGGGCGTTTCCTGAGAAGAGGATTGGACTAGAAGACCTCCAAGGTCCCTTCTAATCTATTATTCTGCTGTAAGAGGGAAATGGGGAATGGAATGAAGGTAGAAACAATTAGTATAGCAATAGCACTGCTTTACAGTGCTTTACAGCTCTTCCTAAGTGGTTAACAGAGTCAGCATATTGCCCCCAACAATTGGGGTCCTC
>NW_026844017.1:11256810-11441810 GCF_029531705.1 Pantherophis guttatus | reverse complement strand
TTTTCAGAAAGTGGACTTTCTTGTTTGTTTGTTTTTCTTTGAAGACATTTCACTTCTCATCAAAAAAGCTTCTTCAACTCTGATTGGATGGTGGGGAATGGAAGGATTTATATTCCTTGTGGACATCTGGTCATTTTCATCCTTTTAGAGAGTCACTGAGGCCACTTGGAGGTTTATCTGTGTCCTCGGGGTCACCTGAGTAGTGGGTGTGGAGCCTTCTTGGTTGCAGGATGATTTCTGTCCTCTTTGTGTTGTCTGCATCTCAAACTGAAGTACAAATGGTTCCTGCAGTCTGCATTTTTTTCTGGAAATTTCAGCTGTCTGCAAGGAATTGTCTAGGCTAGGCTAGGCCAGGCTAGGCTAGGCTAGAGAAGAGTAGAGTAGAGTAGAGTAGAGTAGAGTAGAGTAGAATAGAGTAGAATAGAATAGAATAGAATAGAATAGAATAGAATAGAATAGAATAGGACAAGGGACTGTCCAGTCTCTTGTTAAAAACCTCCAGTGATGAAGCACCCACAACTTCTCAAGGCAAGCTGTTCCATTGGTTAATTGTCCTCACTGTTAGGAAGTTTCTCCTTAATTCCAGGTTGCTTCTCCCTTTGAGTAGTTTAGTTTAGTTTAGTTTAGTTTAGTTTAGTTTAGTTTAGTTTAGTTTAGTTTAGTTTAGTTTAGTTTAGTTTAGTTTAGTTTAGTTTATTTGGATACCGCCCTTCTCCCGAGGGACTCAGGGCGGTGAACAGCCATGGTAAAAACAATGTACTACAAAAATTAAAAGCTTATTAAAATAATTCAATCATTCGGCCAAATTTAAAACATCCAACTAAGATCATTTTAAAACCCCTATCAAAACCCAATTAAAAAAAAAACCTTCATCCTGTCAGTCCAGCTTGCTGGAATAATAGGGTCTTCAGAGCGCGACAGAAGGCACGGAGGTCGGGGATCCTTCGTATGTCCAGGGGCAGTTCATTCCATAGGGCTGGGGCCCCCACAGAGAAGGGTCTCCCCCTGGGGGTCGCCAGCCTACACTGTTTGGCTGACGGCACCCTGAGTAGTTTCCATCCGTTGTTTCTTGTCCTGCCCTCTGGTGCTTTGGAGAATAATTTATAAAGGAATATAAATTCTTCCATTCCCCACCATCCAGTCAGAGCTGAAGAAGCTTCTTGGATGAGAAGTGAAACACCTTCAAAGAAAAAAGAAGAAAGTCCAGTTGCCACCTGAAGAAGCACCTTTGGGACAGCTGTGACCTGGATGAAGGAGAATCTCCACAGACCTTTAGCTATTCACTTTGGGATGAATGGTGTGGGAGTACAAATGGATTTCCAGGCAAATTGCAGACTGTCATGTGAGCAAAATTCAAACGCTAGACAACTGTCTCATACTTATGACAATTGCTTTGTCCCGGGGTCATGAACTTCTGACAAGCCAAGTCAATGGGTAAACCAGATTCACTTAACAACTGTGGCAAAAAATAGAGCAAAACTCACTTTACACATGTCTCACTTAGCAACAGAAAATTTTGGGCTCAATTGAAGTCATAGGTCAAGGACTACCTGTAATATTGTCATCAGAAAGCCGCAATTTACCATGTGACTGGAAGAACAGGTTGAAGATTAGCCTGCTGGTAAGGTATAAGAGGGGACACGGTGGCTCAGTGGCTAAGATGCTGAGCTTGTTGATCGAAAGGTCGGCAGTTCAGCGGTTCGAATCCCTAGTGCTGCATAACAGGGTGAGCTCCCGTTACTTGTCCCAGCTTCTGCCAACCTAGCAGTTCGAAAGCACATAAAAAATGCAAGTAGAAAAATAGGGACCACCTTTGGTGGGAAGGTAACAGCGTTCCGTGCGCCTTTGGCATTTAGTCATGCCAGCCACATGACCACAGAGACGTCTTCGGACAGCGCTGGCTCTTCAGCTTTGAAACGGAGATGATCACCACCCCCTAGAGTCAGGAACGACTAGCACATATGTGCGAGGGGAACCTTTACTTTTAAGGTATAATAAAAAGAAGAACTGATAAATACCAAAATTTCGCTAACGGGACAAAAAGTGACATACTAGAGTTGCAGCAAATTTCTGAAGAACAAAAATTTCCTCTTGGTGAATTTTGCTTGTGCTTAATGGGGAAACAACAGCTGCAGCAATTGTGGGTATTCGAGCCATAAATCTATCCTTGAAAATGTTTCTTCACTCACTTTCCATTTTTACTCTCTATTTACCAGCTTTCATTTCTTCTTCTTCTTCTTTTTTTTTTTATGTTTCCTTTCCACAGCCCAAGAGACCAAGTGCATTAAGCTCATTAATGCCAGTTGGGTTATAAACCAGCAGTTTTTGGCTTGATATGCTGACAGTGTAACTTATGCAAAAGATTTGCTTTACTGAATGGGTGTTTTAAGTATGTAAGTAATTCTTTCAGTCTCTACATGTGGCTTTTATTCTTTGCAATTCTCCTCCACTTCTTTTGTTCCTCCATTAAGGAACGGTGGGTTTCAAAGCCTGGGTTATGCCCCCCCCACTCCAAAAAAAAAATTGTAGAAGGTGTCATATTCTTTCAAATGGATGATTGATTAAATACTGAAATCTCTGAGCCCATTGAGAAGGTCACTTCGAACTTGCTACACATTATGTTTAAATAAGTAACATACAGTAGGACAGATTAGAAGACCAGAGTAATTAGTGTTACAATGAGCCAGCAGTGTGCAGCGGCAGTCGAAAAAGCCAATGCAATCCTAAATTGCATTAACAGAGGGATACAATCAAGATCAAGTGAGGTACTAATACTACTCTATAAAGCCTTAGTAAGGCCACACCTAGAATACTGCATCCAGTTTTGGTCACCACACTATAAAAAAGATGTTGAGACTCTAAAGTGCAGAGAAGAGCAACCAGGATGATTAGGGGACTGGAGACTAAAACATATGAAGAACGATTGCAGGAACTGGGCATGGCTAGTCTAGTGAAGAGAAGGACCAGGGGAAACAGGATAGCAGCGTTCCAATATTTGAGGGGCTGCCACAGAGAGGAAGGGATCAAGCTGTTTTCCAAAGCACCTGAAGGCCAGATAAGGAATAATGGATGGAAACTGACTAAGGAGAGATTCAATTCCTAAATTCCTTTTTTCAGTGAGTCAGTAAGACTTTAACAATATCTGCACATGTTTGAAACACATTTCCATTTATGGGGCAAACTCGTAATCTTCTTTATCAGAGGTAAAATCCAGCAGGTTCTGACAGGTTCTGTAGAACTGGTAGCAGAAATTTTGAGCAGTTCAGAGAACTGGTAGTGGAAATTTTGAGCAGTTCGGAGAACCGGTAGCAGAAATTTTGAGTAGTTTGGAGAATCAGTAGCAGAAATTTTGAGCAGTTCGGAGACCCAGTAGCAGAAATTTTTGAGCAGTTTAGAGAACCAGTAGCAGAAATTTTGAGCAGTTCGGAGACCCAGTAGCAGAAATTTTGAGCAGTTTAGAGAACCAGTAGTGGAAATTTTGAGCAATTCGAAGAGCCAGTAGCAGAAATTTTGAGCAATTCGGAAAACCGGTAGTGGAATTTTGAGCAGTTCGGAGAGCCGGTAGCGGAAATTTTGAGTAGTTTGGAGAACCAGTAGTGGAAATTTTGAGCAGTTCGGACAGCCAGTAGCAGAAATTTTGAGCAGTTCAGAGAACCAGTAGCAGAAATTTTGAGCAGTTCGGAGACCCAGTAGCAGAAATTTTGAGCAGTTTAGAGAACCAGTATGGAAATTTTGAGCAATTCGAAGAGCCAGTAGCAGAAATTTTGAGCAGTTCGGAGAACCGGTAGCAGAAATTTTGAGCAGTTCGGAGAGCCAGTAGCGGAAATTTTGAGTAGTTTAAAGAACCAGTAGTGGAAATTTTGAGCAGTTCGGAGAATCGGTAGCGGAAATTTTGAGCAGTTCAGAGAACCGGCAAATACCACCTCTGGCTGGCCCCAAGGGGGGTGGGAATGGTGGTTTTGCAATATCCTTCCCCCAGGTGTGGAGAGGGAATGGGGGATTTTGCAGTATCCTTCCCCTGGAGTGGGGAGGGAATGGGGATTTTGCAGTATCCTTCCCCTGCCACACCCACCAAACCATGCCCACCAAGTCACACCACTCCCACCAAGCCATGCCCACAGAACCGGTATTAAAAAAATTTGGATTTCACCACTGTTCTTTATATACAAGTTTTCAAACCCTCTCCAATTGTTTCTAATTTTCCCAACAGCTGTTAGTTGTTTTACCACTGTATGCTTCTTCTCATGTTGCTTTCTCTCTGGATTAGCCATTCATTTTTCACTGAAGCTTGAGAAGTCTGCTAACAAGAGTCAGGGGCAACACTTTAGCTCGGGAGGAAGACCATAGAGAGGCTTATGTTTTGTCAAGGATTTTTGTTTTCAAAACTTTTTACACTCGCATCTACTCTTCTGTTGATACAGATTGATTGAAACAATTCAATTTAACTTTTGCTTGCTTTCTTTCTTTCTTTCTTTCTTTCTTTCTTTCTTTCTTTCTTTCTTTCTTTCTTTCTTTCTTTTTTGCTGCTGCTGCTTCTGGTTCAACCATTTATTTATTTGATTTATTCAATTTGTACAGCCACCCATTTCACACAGGCAACACACGACGATACACAAAACAACAGCAAAATGTAGAATCGGATCCCACCAGTGATCTATTGCCGAAGAATTGATGCTTTCAGATTGTGGTGCTGAAGAAGACTCTTATGAGCCCCTTGGACTGCAAAGAAATCAAATTAATCAATCAAAGATGATTAGGGGACCGGAGGCTAAAACATATGAAGAACGATTGCAGGAACTGGGTATGTCTAGTTTAATGAAAATAAGGACTAGGGGAGACATGATAGCAGTATTAAATATCTCAGGGGTTGCCACAAAGAAGAGGGAGTCAAGCTATTCTCCAAAGCACCTGAGGGCAGGACAAGAAGCAATGGGTGGAAAGTAATCAAGGAGAGAAGCAACTTAGAACTAAGGAGAAATTTCCTGACAGTGAGAACAATTAATAAGTGGAACAACTTGCCTGCAGAAGTTGTGAATGCTCCAACACTGGAGGTTTTTAAGAAGATGTTGAATAACCATTTGTCTGAAGTGGTGTAGGGTTTCCTACCTGAGCAGTGGGTTGGACTAGAAGACCTCCAAGGTCCCTTCCAACTCTGTTATTCTATTCGATTCTATTCTAATCCTAAAGGAAATCAACTCAGACTGTTCTGTGGAAGGACAGATACTGAAGCTGAAGTTCAAATACTTTGGCCACCTAATGTGAAGACATGACTCATTAGAGAAGACCCTGTTGTGAGGAAAGATTGAAGGCAAAAGGAGAAGGGGACAAAGGTTGATGAGATGGTTAGATAGTGTCATAGACCCAATGTACATGAATTTGGTAAACTATGGGAGACAGAGGACAGGGAAGCATTTTTTAAAAAGCCTCTCTGACGATCCCAGCTGAGTTGCCTGATCGGCAGAGGCTTTTCAAAGCATTTTTTTGCAACCTCTTCGGCTGAAGAGGTGGTAAAAAAAATGCTTTGAAAAGTTTTTTTTTTTAAAGTTGGCCATGCCCACCCAGTCACATTATCCCCCCCCCCCAAGCCACATCCCCAGAACCGGTAGTAACAAATTTTACATTTCGCCCCTGGTTCTGTTCGCTTTTAATTTGTCATATAGTCAGGAAAGAAAAACAAGCTGTTTTATCATAGCGGAAGGAGGATTTGGGCGCTGAAAGAGATCAACCTGATTAGAACCCTAACCCATCCAGGATCCAATATTTTTGTGTCTCTCTTAAGTCTGGGTCAATCTAAGAAGATTGATCCAGAAGAATAATAGCATATTGTAATAGGAGTTATAGTACAGGTTGACCTGCAACAGTTCATTTAGTGACCAAAGTTACAACAGTGTTGAAAAAAGGGGATTTGCCTCGGTGGCGCAGTGGTTAGAGTGCAGTACTGCAGGCTACTTACTTCTGCTGCCTGCCTGCAATTTGGCAGTTCAAATCTCACCAGGCTCAAGATTGATTCAGCCTTCCATCTTTCCGAGGTGGGTAAACTGAGGACCAAAATTGTTGGGGGACAATATGCTGACTGTAAACCGCTTAGAGAGGGCTGTAAAGCACTGTGAAGGGGTATATAAGTCTACGTCCTATTGCTATTGCTATTTATGACCATATTTCACAGTTACGACCTTTGCAACAGCCCCATGTTCATGCGATCCAAATTCAGATGCTTGGCAACTGACTCACATTTATGACCGTTGTAGTGTCTCGGGGTCAGGTGACTCTCCCTTTTGCAACCTTCTCACAAGCAAAGTCAGTGAGGAAGCCAGATTCACTGAACAACCTGGTTACTGACTTATCATCCACAGGGGGGACTTATCAACAACTGCAGTGAGAAAGGTCGAAAGATGGGGCAAAGCCTCACTTAACAAACGCCTCACTTAACAACAAAAATTTGGGGCTCCATTGCAGTCATAAGTCGAGGACTGCCTGCAATAGTATTAAGACAACAATAGAATATAGGAAGCACTCGCATAACACTTTTATGCTTGTCTTTACAAAATAAAACATCTCCCCAACATTTACAGAGAGAGACAAGGAAATTACCCACCCAGGATCCAATATATATGTCCCTTAATGCATCCCTTTCACCTTTCAGCTCCAATCCAGGAGCCCTCAAGCAGTCGCATTCACGACAAACTATTTTATACCAAATGGGATGCAATATGCTCCCTCCCACATGCTGGGGTAGACCAGGTGCCTCGATAGAAAAACACTTAATCTCTCCCCTGGCTCAAGCTGATGAAGGGAGGAGAACTTGTGCCTCAGAGGTTAATACAACTGCCTAATATGCAGGCAGCCGAAGTTCGAATCCAAGAAAGGGTATGACTAGCTGATGAGAGCTAAATAGCTTGAAATAGATCTATACCAGTCTCCCTTTATTTCTTTATCAGCAAAATATAAATTTGGTATATATACACACGCACATACACACACACACACACACACACCAGTGATTGGTCTTTCACTCTCTTCCTTGTAGGATCAAGTTAGATAAGTGCTAAGCTTCGGCGGGAATTTATGCCCTGTCAATAAATCTCCTTCCTGCTGCAGTTATAAAACCTGCTTTACTAATCCTTGCTCAGGTTAGATTCCTCCTGGTGTGCCTGATCTCCAGAGGGAAATGTTTCAATTGGACTCTTGACACTGACAGCTCTCTTCTGTCAGCAAATCCGCTCTTACACACCTGCTGATCAGCCTGAATTGACCTACATCTCTTCTTTGTATGATGCCCTTGATATTCATTTTCCCTCCAGGCCTAATTGGCCATATGACTTTCAGACTTTGCTGCTATTTTTTTTTAAAAAAAACAAACAAACATGGAATTTCTAAAGCCTTGCTGGCCTTAAGGGCACTGAGAGGCCAATACTCACAGAATGTTAATTTATTAGGACATCGTTCTGTAGACTGAAAAGCAGGGGTGAAATTCAGCCAGTTCTATCCAGCTCGGACGAACTGGTAGTGGTGGCTGCAGGAGGCTCCGCTCACCCGCACGGACATCATGATGTCCTTTTTTTTTTGCGACGATTTCAGCCTCTGCGCATGTGCATGCATGCAAGGCTTTGCATATGCAGGGACAACGGTGTGCGTGAGCAAAGCGAGTGCACGCAGCGCACGCACATTTACGAATTTCACGCCTGCTGAAAAGGATCACTACAAAATAGCATTTAGACTGATATACTCACTTCATGGTGCTTTTTAGCAGTCTCTGGGTGGTTTACAATGTAAGCATTATTTGCATATTGGTCCCCAACAATCTGGGTTCTTGTTTTGCCGACCTCAGAAAGGTGGAAGGCTGAACCCAGTCAGACTCAAACTCCAGGCTGTTGGCAGATTTTGCCTCCAATGCTGCATTCTAACCACTGCACCACCGTTCATCATCATCATCATCATCATCATCATTTAACGACCCCATAATCCCTTGGGGGATGGAGTCTGGGCAACTGAATAGAGCTAGCAGAGTGTTTTAATGGCGGATGCTCTTCCTGTTGCCAATGTAGATATGCATTTGTTCAGCAGATATATTCTCATTGTGCCCAGAGAGAGAAATATGCCTATACCTAGGATCGAACTCACAACCTCTTGATTGCGAGGCGAGGGCTCCACCTCTAGGCCACCGCACCACTCCAACTGCTGTGCCATCAAATCTATCCACAACTGCACTCGACACACTTTTAACTTGTTTGTCCCGACCTTTTACATTTCAAAAAAAAGAACCCACTTGTGAAGCTCACAACATTAAGTGGTGCAAAATGATTTGAGCTGGAAATGTTTTTTGGGTTCAAACAATATGGATTGAAGTCGTGTTTTGATTCTCAGCAGCATTTTGATTCTTCCCTTCATATAAAAACTGGAACAGCTTTAAAACAGCTGTTCCCAGTATGACGCAGCCTGTCTCAAATGTCATCCTGAACATGTATATTTAAGGGGGAAAAAAATCTTAACTCGAGGGGTTTCTATCTGGGCAAACATTTTCCTCCTCAACTCTTTATTGTCATTGCAATTGTCAAGTAGGTATTTTTTTTCCCCCTAACAATATTATATTTCCTATTCTTCTCATCAATATGCCTGAAGATTTTTCCACTTGTTCCTTGCTCTTGAACATAAGCCCGCCATAAGAAGAAACTTTGAATAAACAGAGCTGGTTATGTTTTTTTTAAAAAAATCTTAATTGAAAGGATGGGAATTAGACTGAAAGGTATTCTTTCTTCAATACGTTTTCTTAATTCTTCCTGTGGAAGATGCTTGGTGGTATTTTAAAATGGAAGACTCCTTGACAGCTATATTCATCCATTTGTGTGTGTTTGTGTGTGTTTGGAAATACTGCCATATTTAAATTATATGAATAGATTCTCCCTTTTTAAAGGAGAATGCATTGCCAACTACTCAAAACATATGTCTGTAAATACAATTCTGAATGCAGCGATACAAATGAGAATTCATGCTTTCAGGCTGATTGCTGTCGTATACTAAACAGTCTGTTGGTTAACAAAGAAAAGCATAGCTGGCAGCTTATATGCTAATCGATTCCTTCTAGAACATTTTTCTCCTTTCCATTTATAAAATTTCCACTGAAAGTTTCAATATTTTGAAATTTATCAGGTTTATACTAGACGATCATATCCAGGTTGCATTAATCGAAAATATAATTTCACCAAGAATGTTTATTTATTTATTTTTTATTAAATATCTTGGGGCCAGAAAAGGAAATGATAAAAGGGTATTGCTTTGTTAATTTAGAAATGAAATTTAGCTATGCCCAGTGAGTTATATTTATGAGAATGAGTGCACACACATACTTTTTTTTTAAAAAAATATATAATTGCAGATGGGGTACAATTAATTATGGGAACATACCAGGGGTGGAATGCTATTGGTTCGCACCAGTTCAGGCGAACTGGTAGCGGCGTCAGCGCAAGGCTCCGCCCACCTGCCTGGATGTCATTACTTCCTGGTTTTAATCAGGAAGTAACCTGTTTTTTTACCCTCTGCACATGCGCAGAAGGCTTTGCGCATGCACAGCAGAGATGGGTTTCAGCAGATTCTGACCATTTTTGGAGAACCGGTAGCAGAAATTTTGAGTAGTTCGGAGAACCAGTAGTAAAAATTCTGACTGGACCCGCCCCCATCTATTCTCTGCCTCCCAAGTCCCAGCTGATCGGGAGGAAATGGGGATTTTGCAGTAACCTTCCCCTGGATTGGAGAGGGAATGGAGATTTCACAGTATCCTTCCCCTGCCATGCCCACCAAGCCATGCCACACCCACTAAGCCACACCCACAGAACCGGTAGTAAAAATTTTTGAAACCCACCACTGATGCACAGAGGGTCCAAAATTGCATGTAATGATTTTAGGGAAGGTAAAGTAGGGAAGATAAGTAGATTTCACCCCTGAAACATACAGTAGATTTCTCTTTAAAGGATTGTCACTCTGAAATTTTCTGAATATTTTAGAAATACATATTTCTAACTGGGCAGTGGATGGGTGGGTGGTTACTGCAAATTCCATTATCTGGTCAATTCAGGACAGTTCAGAAAAAGACACTCACTCGGCATTCAGTTTCACTCCTGGTTTTATCTGTTTTCTATTTGAAGAAAGAAAGAAAGAAAGAAAGAAAGAAAGAAAGAAAGAAAGAAAGAAAGAAAGAAAGAAAGAAAGAAAGAAAGAAAGAAAGAAAGAAAGAAAGAAATCAGAATAGAACTGGAAGGGACATTGGAGGTCTTCTAGTCCAACCTCCTGCTCAAGCAGGAAACTTCAGAGAGGATACCATTTCAGATAGATGGCTGTCCAGTCTTCTCTTAAAAACCTCCAGTGATGAAACACCCACAACTTCTGAAGGCAAGCTGTTCCACTGGTTGATTGTCCTCATTGTTAGGAAGTTTCTCCTTAATTCCAGGTTACTTCTCTCCTTAGTTAGTTTCCATCCATTGTTTCTTGTCTTGCCTCCTGGTGCTTTGGAAAATAAGTTGACCCCCTCTTCTTCTTTGTGACAGCCCCTCAAATTTCCCTGAGTAAGTTAACACATTTTTTTCTTTGAGAGAGAAAGGCAGAGTTTGCTAGGAGGTGACAGCAGCTGGGAGAATGATGAAGATGTCCTCTCCCTCTTTGACCAGGACTTCTGTAATCTTGGCATGGTAGAGCATAGGGGTAAGAATTTACACCAAGGGAATAGATAATTGGATCAGCTGAATTGTGCAATCGGAAAGAGGTCTCCAAGAGAATCAGTGTCAGCCTTTCCCAGGCAGACCAAACTGGAAACATGACTTGATCATGAGTTCAAATCTACTTTACTCTAAAACTACCTTAACAGAACTTTGCAAACTTCGCAACTCTGCAAACGATCAGAAATAGTCCTATCTCTTTTGCAACCAGAGAAGTTAGGATCTTTTCTTAGTCTTTTTCAGTTTCAGACGATGTTCCCCCTTTTCTGACCATTCCTAGGCATGGGAAGGAAGGAAGAAAGGAAGGAAGGAAGGAAGGAAGGAAGGAAGGAAGGAAGGGAGGGAGGGAGGGAGGGAGGGAGGGAGGGAGGGAGGGAGAGAGAGGGAGGAAGGAAGGAAGGAAGGAAGGAAGGAAGGAAGGAAGGAAGGAAGGAAGGAAGGAAGGAAGGAAGGAAGGAAGACATGCCTTGTAATGGACATAGTCCAAGAGAAACTACAGAGAAATCAAACCTAATAACTTTAAAAGCTGCAGGTGTTTTTTTTTTTCTCTTTCATTTTTTTTTTTTACATTTTGCAAAGCATGCACATTAAAACCTGAACAAAACACAGATGGCTTTTACACATGAAATAGTTAATATAAGTGGGACACTAAAGAAATAAATATGGGGTAAGTTTCCAAGAAACTGGAAGTTATTTGAGGAATCAGCCACCCTGAATCCTTAAAGTTGCTAATGAGACTTGGAAGCAATATAGTATCTTTCACTAAGTTGACAACGTTATTATTATCAAAGTTAACTGAGATCTTACAGCTTTAACGTGAAGGATTCAAATGAGAATAATATGACATTGGGCACATAGCAGGGCAGTCAAACACATCTCAGTCAAAGCCGCAGTGCTGGCATTTTATGTAGTCCAGTAAAAGAACTGCAGCTGTCTGATAGCTGCCAAGCTTTGGTGGAATATGAGTGCCAGGGTTTGAAGTTGTTGTTTCAGGATCCTGAAGGAAAGCTGCAGCTCACAATCTGATACTGAGAAACCCAAAAACAAAAGCTGAAAGTTCTCACAACAATATGGACAAATCACAGATCTCGTGATGACCTGGGGCATGGCACGAAAGCAACCCAACCAGAGAACAGGTCTAACTCCCCTTTGTTGCTCTAACTGTGCGCCCCAAAAGTCCCCACATTCACTACAAGTCCTGGAGCACCTTCAGAAGCCTCTCACTGTGAGTAGTCCAGTAAGCAAAGTTAGCCACACAGCAACCAGGGCCAGCAGCCCAATAAACCAGGTTAGCCAAATAGTACCCAGAACAAGAAATTCAGTGAAGCAGGCAAACCAGGCAAACCTCACAAGACAGAGCACAGTAATCTCCAGGTGTCGGCAAGTGCACACAAGACTCCACAGGTTCAACACTTGTTCCTGACAAATGCCCCTCCCACTGGCACCTCCTTACATCTCAGTCCCCAGGTGTGCCTTGTGAAGGGGGGCGGGGCACTCTCCTCCCTTGTAGCCAGCTCAGTCTGTGTTGTTCTCGTCTTCTCTCTTCTCTTTGTGCTCTAGGATCAGGAGGGGGTAGTCCTTGCTCTTCTCCTGAGCTCTGTCTCTCCTGATCCTCCCTGTCTGGGGAGGCCTTACTAATTCAGAAAAGCCTTGCCTGGACTGACTTTGCCCTTCCCCAAGTTTCCTCCAAGGCCAACAGAGCCGCCCTCTCAATCTCTGTCAGCTCTTGTTCCAGCTCATCTTCCTCCGCAGATTCAGACTCTGATGGGGGCAAGACAGAATATCCTTAATCTGTACATTAGCCATTGCTCCTCCTGATAAATTGTGAAGATTGTGACTGGACATGTGAAATTTGAGCCTTTTTCCACTGGACAAGGTACTAACTCTGTAATCTAAATATGTAATAGCAGATGGTTTGTCCTTACCCCTCCAATATCTTCACCCAGTAGAAGCAACATTGCACATCTCAAACACTACTATGCATACTTCTTTGGGAGGTATGTGAGTCTGCTACACACCGCAGAAGCTACACACAGCTTCTGACCTAGCTATCACATCCATGGGGTATGTCTTCTGCACTCAAGCATGTCTACTTAACCCAACAAAGGGAAGAATTTCACAACTACTGGTACTTAATCTCTACAATGACAGTATTGTTATTTCAGCTGAGTTGTGCCAAGAAGCAACAACACAACTAGATGTCCACTGTGCATTGCTAAATGCAGAGGAGCCACAGTACTATATGTTTAGTGATCACTGTTGAGACCAAGTGTTCAAATATTTGTAAGAGACTGTGATTTTCACCAGAAGAATGATGAAAAATCTACCAGATTATATTTGTGGTGAAAAATCTACCGGATTATATGAATTCTCTGGAAGTGAACTAGAGCTGATAATTTAGAACTTGGAGATTATCAGTACTTAGTTGTCCTAATTATCAGATGTTTAGGGACTGTAACTTGATTAAGCAGATTAAGATCTACTTCCAGTTCAGAAGAGGCTTGGAATCAACAGTCGTAGGGACTACTAACATTCAGATAATATTAAATACAATAAGGTAGTTGTAATTTCTGGACAGCCTTAACCAACCACTCAATCAAACAACCAAAAAACTCAAGAAAGCTAAACCTATCCCTATGAAATCACCAAAATCCCTCTCCCTATGTTCACCAAAATACTCAAAGGCTCTAAATTTGGCTGGAGAAGGAGGGGAAGCAGGAGTGAAATGCTACCAGTTTGGACTGTTTCGGCTGAACCAGTAGCAATGGCAGCAGGTGGTTCGGAAAACTGGTAGCAACGGCAGTGCGAGGCTCCACCCATCCGCCTGGTCATCATTACTTCCTGGTTTTAACCAGGAAGTAACCTGTTTTTTACCCCCTGAGCATGTGCAGAAGGGTTTGAGCATGCACAGAGGGCCTGTACGTGCGCGGTGCATGCACTTTCGAGCCAGTAGGGAAGGTAAGTAGATTTCACTCCTGAAGGGAAGCTTAACAAACAAACAAACAAAAAATTGGCAAACAATTTGCTAGGAAAGTGACAAGGTTGATGATGAAGCTTAGGAACTGAGCCCAATTCCGAAGGTGACATCTCAATTTTTGAAGCTGCCTTCTTGAAGGATTTGTGTGTTTGCCACACAGCATTTATACTCCTGAATGAAACCAAATAAGCTCTAATTAAGTGCATGAGTTTAACCAAGTGGATGCCAATGTTCACTGGGCCTTTCCTCAGACGGAATACACATAGAGTAAGGCTGTATGGGGTGTGTGTGTGTGTGGGGGAGATGCTTTCATTTTTTTTTTAGAAATGAGTAGAATAATGCAGTGATTTTCACCTTTTTTCCCCCCTTCAATTTCATTATCTCTAATAAGAACTTGCATCTCCAGGTATCCATCAGCATGGTGGCCAAAAATTAATTTGGAATGAAAAATGCTTCCCCAACGTTCGGCGGTGGCTCTAATGTTATATCAATCTCTTTTCCTGAGATTTCTCCTCAGTGAAAATGCTAAAAATGCTACAGGAGTCTAATTGAACTCCTGTAATTAAAAGCTCACACAGCTTGACATCAACCAGTCCATGGCATTGCTGCTTTCAGTGCTTATTGGAACATGACCAAACTTGGGGTAAAAAAAGAAAGGAGGGGGGAGGTGGGGAAGATGAGAGGCTGGAAAAGCTTCCAAAATCATAATTAAAACTGTAGCCAAATCAACAAAGCACAACAGCTAATGTGGAATGCACCGAGCAGAGAAAGCACTTTGCATGGTTTATTTCCTGTTGTAAGGCCAACTTTAAAGCCTTCAAGCGAATGATTGCAAGTGGTTGTTTTACTGATGGGGTACAGTATATGGTTTAAAGCCATGACATGTCCTCTGTTTCCCCTCCATGATCTGTATGAAGAACAGGAAAGGAATAATTTTGGAGGTTTTTGACCATTCTTATTTTAGCTTTTGAATCCCTGCCTATGTTAAGTTTGGACCATAAGAAAGGCTGAGCACCAAAGAATTGAGGCCTTTGAACTATGGTGCTCGAGAAGACTCCTGTGAGTCCCTTGGACTGCAAGGCAATGAAACCGGTCAGTCCTAGAAGAGATCAACCCTGACTGCTCTTTAGAAGACCAGATCCTGAAGATGAAACTCAAATACTTTGGCCACCTGATGAGAAGGAAGGACTCACTGGAGAAGAGCCTAATGCTGGGAACGATTGAGGGCAAAAGAAGAAAGGGACGACAGAGAATGAGGTGGCTGGATGGAGTCATTGAAGCAGTAGGTGTGAGCTTAAATGGACTCCAGAGGATGGTAGAGGACAGGAAGCCCTGGAGGAACATTGTCCATGGGGTTATAATCGGTCGGACACAACTTCGCAACTAACAACAACAAATACATTAAGTAGAAGAGAAGATACTGTATCAGAGGGCTGGGCACCAAAATGACAAGTTTTGAAAAGAGAGGAGAAACAGAAAGGTTCTGCTTGCTATTCATTTAAGGAACTTGATGTTCCAGCGTCTTTGCAAACCTGGTCAAATTTTGTATGTGAATTTCTGAAAGCTTTGTGGGCGTTTTTTTACAGCCTCATGAAGAAAGTGTTTTTAAAAATGTACTCCTTTCATAAATAGCACAGCATGGAAGTGCTGAACCAGTGGTGAAATTCAAATTTTTTTACTACCGGTTCTGTGGGTGTGACTTGGTGGGCGCGGTGTGGCTTGGTGGGCATGGCTTGGTGGGCATGGCAGGGGAAGGATAGTGCAAGATCTCCATTCCCTCCCCACTCTGGGGCCAGCCAGAAGTGGTATTTGCCGGTTCTCCAAACTACTAAAAATTTCCGCTACCGGTTCTCCAGAACCTGTCAGAACCTGCTGAATTTCACCCCTGTGATGGACTGAGACTTGCTGAAGATCCAAAACCCTCTTTCCTATCTCTTTTGAAATATGTGTTGGTGTATATCCAGTGGTGCTTGCAAAATGTATTGAGCCATCATTTGCATAACATGGGAAGCTTGATGACTGATAATGCTTTGGGGTCCTTGGTGCTCTCTTAACTTGGTTATTTGCTTGCAGATGTTTCACTCCCCAACCACATCAGGTAACACCAAAGATGCTCCCTAGTTGGGTAGTGAAACATCTGCAAGAAAACACCAAGGACCCCACAGTTTTCAGTCCTGAGCTACAAATATTCTCTTTCATTGATTTTGCTTTGTCACGGTCCCAATGACAAATAGAACCAATGCTTGACTTGTACGGTGGAAGGGATTTAATTCTCCAATACATCAGAATTAACCAGTTTACTATGAAAACACATTCTTGAAAACAAAGTGCACATTCACCTATGCATACAAAATTCTGGACAAAGCTGTATGGTTAGCTTGACATGTTCTCTAAAAATCTACTGTTTCTCACAATCTGGACCTACAGTGAAATCTTTATTCCTCCCCTGCATTTTGGTTATCCCTGAGCAAGGATATTGTCAGCCTCTACCCTCTACAGATCTTTCTCATTTCTTTGTTCCATTTGTTTGGAACGGACATTTTTGTTTTATACTGATTTGCATGATTGGTCCACCAAGGCTGTTAATATTTCCAACTCTGTAGGGAATCAGTGCAATCATTTCTAATTGCATCTGACAAATTCGGGACAGATTTTGCAAGCTAAGAGATGAGAGACGCTATGAGCCGCAGTGGCGCAATGGTTAGAGTACAGTACTGCAAACTATTTCTGCTGATTACCAGCTGCCAGCAGTTTGGCAGGTCGAATCTCACTGGCTCAAGGTTGACTCAGCCCTCCATCCTTCCGAGGTGGGTAAAATGAGCACCCAGATTGTTGGGGGCAAGAGGCTGACTCTGTAAACCACTTAGAGAGGGCTATAAAGCACTGTAAAGTGGTACATAAGACTAAGTGCTATTGCTATTGCTATTATCAAACCATCTTTCTTTCTAAGGTAAGAAATCCTACAAAGACAGCCATATTTTGAGCTTTCGGTTTTGCCCCATGATATAATATGCCAGGGCATTAGCCAGAATCCAAAGATATAGCAGCATGTCCTTTTAGAAATCCCTGCACTAATATTGTAGAGTAGTGGCCAAAATTGTGGAAACCTTTTGGGAAAAGTGTATTTTCTAAAACTAGCTAATAAGACCACTTTTTTTTTTAGTAGTACCATAAAATTATATATCAATGGAAAGATCATTTAATCAAGAATGTAATGCAATGACTTTTATGAAGGATTTGCTATTAGAATAGCAGTTACAGTATAAAGAAAAAAAGTGAAACACATAGAAAAAACGAGATATACAAAAATTATCACCATATCAGTTAATACTTCGTTGGGTAACCTTTAGCATGAATGACGGCCTTACAATGTCTTCCCATGTAGTGAACCAAGTCTTTTAGTTCTGCAGCTGTTATAATGTGAAACCAAGATTGAAGGATTGTGTCAGATGTAAATGCCTTATTCTCCAATGTGTAAATAATGTATATATGGAACATCAGAGGTTAACTTATTCTTTGGACTTTAATGTATTCATAACTTACCACTCCCATTCCTAGCTCCACCCCTTGTATATATAAGGAGCCACCCTCACCATTCTCGTCGCTTCTACCTTGAATATTCAGTGAATATAGAATGCCTATCATAATTAAAAAGAAATATATTTAAAGCTCTAACTCCTATTATCTTTATTGAGTCTGATCCTGAAAATATTGCAACAAGCTGGTAGCAGAGGATGGTTAATTGACTCAATAAGTAATTAAAAATGTCCAAGAAAGATAGGCCCAACACCAGGGCCTACAGCAAAGAAATAGAAACTGATCAAGAGATGATCAACGAATCCACCAATGCGATTTCGAGAGAATCCGAAGAATACACCACTGAAGAAGAAGAACTAATGAGTGAAAATAATGACCAGAAAGAAATCGAAATAGAAAATAACGAACTCAGGTCAGAGATATTAAAGATACTAAAAAGCCAAAAGAATGATGAAAGTCTCATCGCGGACCTCCAGGAGATGCTGAAGAACAGCGGAGCAGCGAGAGAGAAAAACGTCATTAAAGAAAAACCCAAAGATCAAAAAATCGTAAGTGAGATGACTACTGAGAAAATAGTTGTTAAAAAGAAAAGATGTGATCCCGCGCGAAATTTTGAATGGCAGCCATCTTGGTTTCAACGAACTTCAAAAGAGAATGGAGCAGAGCCAATCAAAACGCTCAGTTCAAAATTTCTGGCGCGAAAAACACTATCAGACGAAGAAAGTGAGAAAGAAGTCTCAAACTCTTCAGATGATCCAAAATCAGAAAGTGAAGACGATTTAACAAAATCTCAAGTAAAATCAGCAATGAAAACGCTTTTTGCTGCTTTTGGGCCAAGACTGAAAATTACCAAGACATCTACGAAGAAGCAAGAAATCAAACCGGCGACTCAAGACCTGCACGCTCCCATCCTGACTTCGAAAGCGACGACGCCCGAGCCCAGAGAGCCATGCCGATTTCGCCCTACACCACAGACAAAATCGAATACCAACGCACACAAAAAGAAGAAAAGAACCGTCACCACCACCAGAACCCCAAAAACCGAGCCAGAGACCGACTCATCTGAGGAGGAGCGGATCGAGAGAGCTGAAAGGGAGAGAACCTTCCACGACGCCACCAAAGAAGAAATGAACAACGCGCATGTGCGAAACTACGTAGACGACCCAGAAGGACTTGAACTGGCCAGAGAACCGCGCAGACTCATTGCAAGCATCCCAATGCCGTTCTGTAATTTCCTGCACTTGAGAGATCACGGACTGCCCCAGGTTGTAAGTAATGGACAGAATAATGTAGGTAACTTACCCAGTGACTTCCCAAAACTTAGAATTGATGGCATTAATTTACAAGAGTGGTATCAACAGCTTCAGGTTATTTTCATGAAAGAAAATTTACTATTCTTTATAACTAGCCCTCCAAGAAGACCTTGGACTTTAAAAATAGATTGTTTACATCATAGAGCATTTTTCATAATAATATCTAGCGTGTCTCCTGCAATGTATCATAGCATCAAACCAAACCTAACTGTATCAGAAATAATTCAATGCATGTTTAATCTATTTCACAGCGATAGCGTAGCTACAACCACAAGAATGTCTAAGGATTTCTTTTCCTCTAGAGTAAAACCAGGGGTTTCTATAAGTGAGCATTTGATAAATCTAAACAAAATAAGAGCTGAGCTACAATTGAGGGGGGAAGTGATTTCAGATCAAACAATGAAAAGTGTTATTATCAATTCACTTGATCCATCATGGGATAGCTTTATGTCACACTTAGATACCATTAATTTGGGATATTTATCCATAGAAAGTCTATCTAACAAATTGATAGCAGAAGACAATTCAAGAAAAAACCGATCCAGTAACCAAACAGACCACAAACCTTTTAGGAAAGTAGTCTTTCAAGATAAACATAATGAGGCCTTTAGATGCTACAATTGTGGATCCAGGGAACATAGTAGAAGAGACTGCCCCAAAGTCTCAAGAGAGAGACATAGACCAGAATATAGGAGCAAATATAATTACAGACAATCTTCCACAGATAGACACAAATATAGAAGCCCACCAAATTACAAAGAAGGTAGAGGGGGTAGAGAAAATTCAAAAGAGAGGAAATCTGGGTCACTGAATGGGCTAAATAAACAAGACAGCACCAGAACACAGCAGGATGAGAATAACAATTGGCTTATTGATTCTGGTGCAACAAATCACACCACCAACAACAAAAGTATATTATCTTCATTTATAGAAGATAAGTTTGTGATAAAGGTAGCTAATCAAGAAAAGGTTCAAGTACTAGGCAAAGGAAATGTGACCTTGCCTGGTCTAGGGAAAATAGAGGGGGTATTATTAATCCCAGAAATACCTCACAACATACTAAGTGCCATAAAATTAAGCAGAGAATCTGATATCAATATAGTTTTCTCAAAGGGGAAAGCAACTATAGAAAAGAACAAAACAAATGTAGGTACTGTAATGATAAAAGGAGGTCTACCCTATCTGATAACTAAAGAAAGATGTTTACATAACATTGATTCAAATATGGAAGATTGTATTGAAGCAGATGATGAAAATGTCAGTAACAGTGACAATGATGAGTGTAGAATAACTCATGATCACAAAAACACATACAAGGAAAAGAAACCAAAAATAGGTAAACCAATTCATGATGAGTGTGCTCACATCTTACACAGGAAGTTAGGACATGCAAGCTTTCCTGTAGTACAAAAAATGACTGAACACGCAGAAGGTGTCAAAATAAAAAATTGTGAAAATTATTTGGAATGCTCAGTATGTAAGTCCACCAAACTAAAAACCAGTCCCAGACCAAAAAAATCTAACAGATCAACTAACAATATTTTTGATTTGGTACATATGGACTTAGTTGGTCCATTAAGTCCCTCAATTACCTATAGAAAACGTTACTTCCTAACAATAGTGGATGACTACAGCCGATATGGTTTTGTTTACACATTAAAGCACAAGGATGAAACATTTCAGAAATTTAAGGAATTCTACAAACGTATAGAAACACAACATAATATCAGAATAAAGCAAATTATGACAGATAGGGGATGTGAGTTCATGTCTAAAGAATTCTCCCAATGGTTAAAGGATAGAGGAATGTTACATTTCACGTCCAATCCTTTTTCTGCATTTCAAAATGGAGTTGCAGAGAGGAAAAATTCCACACTACAAACCATGATTAGGTGCACATTAGAGGATGCTGGTTTAGGCAAACAATTTTGGTCAGAGGCATTACATTATTCGAATTACACTCAAAATAGAACCTGGTCCAGTATTGTGAATAAGACACCATATGAGGTGATGTACAATAGAAAACCCAAATTATCACACATGCACATATTTGGAGTCACTGCAGACGTACACATACCTAAACAATTGAGGAGAAAGGGAGAAAACGTATCCAGGAGATTAAGATTCATGGGATACGAAACTGGAACCAAAGGGTACAGATTTATTGATAGTAATAACAAATTTATAGTATCCAGAACAGCTGTGTTCCATGAACAGGCCAATTGGTCAAAATTGCACCTTAATGAAATATTTCCTAATAAATGTAAAGATACGATATCTTGCGAGGAAGGAACAACAGAAAATCAAAATATTAACAAAAGTAAGAACAAAACCAAAACTTGGACTAATAGTCAGCATAAAATAAAGACAGACACATTAACAAAAAAGGAAGCTAGATATTTGCATGATAACCATAGCAAGCCTGAAAGAACTATTAGAAACAATAGAAACCAAATACCAAATAAATACAAAGATTACATAATGCATATGAATGGAGAACAAATAACACCTAATACATATGAAGAAGTATTGAAACTTCCACATGAAGAAAGAGAAAAATGGGAACTAGCTATGGAAAAAGAGATGGAAAGTTTACAAGGATTAAATGTATTCACACCTGCGATCGCACCTAAGGATAAAACAATTATAGGTACCAGGTGGATTTATAAAATTAAGAACTTAGAAGGAGGCAATACCTTATACAAGGCTAGACTAGTTGCACAAGGCTATGCACAAAAATATCCAGAAGACTATACTGATACATATTCACCCACAGTGAGAACAGAGAGTGTCAAAACAGCCCTTGTAGTAGCATCTGCACTCAATCTGGACGTATTCCAATATGACATACAGACCGCATACTTACATGCAAAATTAGATAAGGAAATATATGTAAGAGCACCACACAGTCAATACACTAATAAGAACGAAATTTGGTTATTAAATAAGAGTCTGTACGGATTAAAGCAATCCGGCAAAAGATGGTACGATTGCTTGGTAAAAGTACTTAAGACCATGGATTTCAACGCCACCACTGCTGATAACTGTTTCTTTGTAAAAAAGAGTAATGATCATATTGAATTTGTATTAATTTACGTGGACGATATTTTATACATTGGAAAGCATAAAGAGAGCAGGGAAATCTTTGTAAATAAGTTAAATGAACACTTCTCACTGAAATCTCTGGGTAAAGTGAATAAATACCTTGGTGTGCAAATTAACAAAACTAAAAGGGGATTCAAACTTACACAGAAAGATAAAATCATCGAACTCCTAAACAAATGTAACTTAAATAATGCTAAAACCTGTGACACCCCTATGCAAACTGATTTTCTTAGAAACACTGATGAATCTTCCCCTGAGTTTAAAGACAACACATTTTACAGATCAGTTATAGGTTCACTCCTTTATATATCTAATTGGACTAGGCCAGATATTGCATTACCTCTCAATCTATTGTCAAGATATGTTAGTAAACCAACCTTGTATCATTGGGAAGCTGTCAAAAGAATTCTAAGATATCTGAAGGGTACATTAGATTTTTGTTTAATGTTGGAACCCAATAATGACAGAGAACCAAAAATTACTTGTTATGCTGATGCAGATTGGGCTGGTGATACATCATGCAGAAAGAGTACTTCTGGTTATGTTTTTCTATTGAATGATTGTCCAGTTTACTGGTATACTGGTAAACAAGAACTAGTAGCCACTTCTACTACAGAAGCGGAATATGTTTGTTTGTCCAAAGCTGCAAATAACCTTGTATGGTTCAATGATCTGATCACTGATGTTTGGAAGAAACCCACCTTACCATTTATTATGCATGAAGACAATAAAGCGGCCATTGAAATATCCAGATCCGATGCAATTGGACAAAGGTCCAGGCATATTGATATAAAGTTTAAGCATGTGAGACAACTGTCTCAAGACGGATTCATTAAAGCAATACATTGCGATACTTCTGAACAATTAGCTGACATATTAACAAAACCCTTACCTTCTAAACAACACAAATATTTAACTTCTAAATTATATGTATTATATTGTCCTGAATCAGAATGTAATTGGTGTTGTGTAACGAACCGGCATTTAGAGGGGGATTTGTCAGATGTAAATGCCTTATTCTCCAATGTGTAAATAATGTATATATGGAACATCAGAGGTTAACTTATTCTTTGGACTTTAATGTATTCATAACTTACCACTCCCATTCCTAGCTCCACCCCTTGTATATATAAGGAGCCACCCTCACCATTCTCGTCGCTTCTACCTTGAATATTCAGTGAATATAGAATGCCTATCATAATTAAAAAGAAATATATTTAAAGCTCTAACTCCTATTATCTTTATTGAGTCTGATCCTGAAAATATTGCAACAGATTGCTTCTATTAACTGGGTTTTATTGCTAGGTCACTTCTTACTAACAGGTTTCTTTAGTGGGCTCCATAGATTTTCAATTGGATTAAGGTCTGGGCTATTCCCAGGCCATTCTAGCAGTGGAATAGGATTATCTTGAAACTCCCCCCACCCAAAAAAAGCCATCAAACCTCAAAAATACACTTTTCCCAAAAGGTTTCCACAATTTTGACCACTACTCGTACTACGAGCAATGGATTTTAATTTGAACACTCAATTACGATGCGAAATTTGCAATTCCAGTAAATGAAAATCACCGCTGAAGCAGAAACGTTTTGACGGCTGGCCATTGTAATAAGTTGCTTGTTTCTGGATACCCACACATGGTGCTGGTCCTTTTTTTATTATTATTATTATTTAAAGGAAACAAAAATGCTGAATATGTTTCACATAAACACCAAATTCTACCACTGTATTGTTGCCACAAAATCAAGCTGCATCTGTTACCTAAAGTCTCTTGGAAATGCAGAACCTCTCAGAATCAATTAAAAACCATCAAATTAGGAGATTCTTAATTGTTCCCACTTTAGCATAGGGCCAAAGTGAATGCACCAGCCCACATTCCCAGAGATTTTTTTTTAAGTGAGAAAATGATGTATCCAAGATGCTTTTTTCTAGATAACCAGGATTTTTTTTAAAAAAAGTCTTTCTAAAATAGCACCACTCTGTAACTAATCAAAGACCATGTTGTAGAAAACAGCAAACCACTTCCTTTTGCAGTTAACTTTGAGTTGTGGGCTTCTCATGAAACTGTCAAAGACAGCTGTTTAATATGTGTTAAAATAGGCACCTGAGTAGCAGGTAAGGGGAAGCATTAAATTTGGTACAATTGAAAGTGCTGATTTTAACCTGCGAGAACCTCAATCGTGTAGAAAGTCAGCACTCGTCCACCTACCCTCCTAGAGAACGCAATATTTTGGGGAATATTAAAAAGGCAGGTTAGAATATTTCCCCTAAAGGAGAAATGGGAAAAAAAAAAATATTAAGGGAGGCAGAAACCAGCCCCAGTCTCCCGGCCCCCAAGCAGAAACTGAGGAGGTCAGCTTTTAGAAATGCAGATTTGGTAATCCATTCAGAAAGACTGGGTCTGACAGAAACTCCAAATAAGCAATTAGGCAAGCCAAAAAGGTTGAGAGGATTAGCTTAGACCTAGGATTTGCATTTCTTCTTTTGCCTATAGAACCACGACCCCATAGGAAGCTGAAAACATTAGAATATTAAAGGACTTACACAGGAACAGGAATCTCAAATACAAAGCCCAAAAAAGGTATAAAAACCCACCCACTCTCAATTCCATTTGTCAGCTGTCCCAGAACTGCTCACTGTGTGTGTGTTGGTTCTGTTCACCAATAAACAGAATCTTCCTTTACAATCAGCCTCCATTTTATTCCCGATTTGGAACTGGACCTGGATTTTTTTCTTCCAACAATAGCTTGGCACCTAGGGAGCTTCAGGACTACATTCTCCAACCAAATTGGGGAAGGGGAAATGCAAATCCTAGGTGTTTATCTGAACTAATTTTGTCTTGCCTAATTGCTTATCTGGAGTTTCTGTCTGACCCAGTCTTTCTGAATGGATTACCAAATCAGCATTTAGAAAAGCTGGCCTCCTCAGTTTCCTGACCCATCAGATCATCTCAAGAGAACCTGCCACTGATGCCTCACATTGGAATAGAATAGAATATAACTTTATTACGGTCATCGACCAGCAATAGACATACAATAAATAAATAAATAAATTAATAATAATAATAATAATAATAATAATAATAATAATAATAACAACAACAATAATTACCATAATGAACTATGGTTCATTGACATTGCAATACCTGGTGATGCACAGATTGAAGATAAGCAGCAAGAAAAAAATCACAAAGTACCAGGACTTGCAAATTGAAGTTGAGCGATTGTGGAAAAAGAAATCGTGTGTTATCCCGATTGTAATTGGAGCCCTTGGAGCAATACCCAAAGGGCTACCCCGCTATTTAGAAATTCTAAATTTACCGGAGTTGAACATTTTGACTCTACAAAAAACCACCTTACTCGGAACAGCTTACATCCTCTGACGATACCTTAACAGTTCCTAGGTCCTTGGTTAGAACTCGAGCTGCTGAGTTATTAACCAGCCTCAAAGGCTGTGCATCTCCCAATGATTAACCAATAATAATAATAATAATAATAATAATAATAATAATAATAATAATAATATCATCATCATCATCATCAATGGGCAACCCATATCAACCATTAGCACCAGTCAATGGTATTTGTGATATATTTTTGAATGTTCAGTTGACTGAGTTTCATGTTTAATGAATAAAGTAAATAATATCAACATTGATATTGGATAATAACATCCCCGTTAAGAACATACATGATCTCAAACCGTTAGGGTGACTCCCTAGTTTACATGAGTGGAGAGCCGATAAGTATGTGAATGATATATTTTTCCAAACATTGTCATAGATATCTCCAAAAATTGGCACAAGTTGACAGCTATAATTCTGTAACCAATTTTTTTTTCTTGTGGACATTGCAGCGACACAGAATTTTGCCACTGCACGCGTGGTAGCCGGATTTGAGTCCTGGAGGAGAAAGCCTACATAAAAGTCATCTACCCTCCCTGGCAATCTCTCTAATAAAGGGAGGATATATACTGAACTATAAACTCTATATAATTCACAGTACAATAAAACATCTGAGATATCTCCTTTACCACATATACATATCCGTTATGCTATTGGTGTTCTCTTATACCTACCCTGGAGAAGTGCTGAGGGGAGAATATTAAATCTGGCTCTGAAGAAAGCTATTCTTTGTTTTGGGAAGATCAGATCATTTAGATATCTTGCTGATTCCCACATACCCGGCTTGATTCTGTCCCTACTGTGGAGAGGCAACCTATTTAGTTCTTCTTGGAACTCCATGTCCTTCATTCTATCAATTACTACTTGCTTTGCTTTGTCAAAGCCTAGGGACATTAAGAATACCGGTGAGAGCCCATAAGAGGCAAGCTTGTGGTCTATAGCCTGTTTCCAGGGGGAAATGCTCCACATTGGAGAAGTTGGTGGGGGACATGGCCAAGCCTCTACAGCAGCATTTCCAATGATATCAACCTTGCCCCATTCCCTTCGCCATTCAGGAAACAATGCAGATGCAGCTTTTTCCTAGTCCAAGAACACCATCCAGATATTTTTTGTTTGGTTATTGTTTCATATCTTAAACATTAAAATAGCACTTAAAATATTTTATTTCCAGATCTACCACGGATGTATTAATGCCGCATTTGTCTTGAGTCCTGTTTCCATGGATATGTTGGCAGATCCTTCCTGTGGATGTTGTTTCTGCTGTAAACCTCCATGAGTTAATACATTAAAATTGAGAGAAGGTAATTCAAATAAACAAGCAATTGTTTTGCTGTTAGTAAGGCGGCAAAACATCCTTGGCTCAATCTAATGGAGGCAGATATCGTAATATAGTAAATTGGGAAATTGGTTTTTAGTAAACGTGAGTCAACCTCATCATTTTTGATCCACGGGGTCATCTAGAAGGTTGCCTGCATGCTATGGGTGTTATAGTTGTCGTGGGAGCATAGTTAATCAACCAGACTAAAAATCATGTGCCTGAAGGACACCCAGGGAAACAACCATTAAGTTCAGCATTGCGGGTGCAGGGCCACCAGGATTTGCACTACTGTGTAATTATGCATAAGTCCTGAGTCCTGTGTTTGAGGGCGAAAAGCACTAAGACCTTAACCGTAACCCTAAGTCCATAGACGTAATGATTGATCTAAACATGAGCTTTAATTTATGTCATTGGTCCTCATGGACACTACAGTGGGGAAATCCCACAAAGAAATAGACACAATTATTTCAACCTTATGGCCAGATTGTCAGCAGGAGGATGACCATTGTCTATGAGCAATATTTCTTCTAAAGGTTTCTGAATACCCGTTGATGTCCACAACACCTCAAGGCCAATGACTGCTAACCTCTCAACTAGTTTGAAAGAACGTGTAATTTTAGGGAATGAATATGGCAACCATATTACAGCTCATCTTCCAGCCATTTGGATTTAATCCCTATAAATTGTATTATGGACAGGGGAGCACAGAATCGTCTCCCATCTGTGGCATGTAGAAACAGCTGTGAGTCTGTTTACCTGTGGCTCTGAGCTGGCCAAAACACTTTTTGAAAATTGCAAGCACCACCCACCTCTCATCAATATTATACACAACACTTATTTTTTAAAAAAAGATGCTGAATTCTGATCTCATCTTCCTCTGCCCTTCAAACACTCTGGCTGCCTGAGCAACTTTTGTTTGCACAACGAAATACACAAATTTCCCTTATTGTTGAGGTCAGATCACCTGTTCTCTCTGAACAAGCAACCTTGGCAGCCGTGGAGAGTCATTCTTTTAATTACTTTCTCCCCCCCTCCTTTTTTTTTTCCAGCTGACAGCAAGTTGTGGAGATTGGGAGGCTGAGAAGGCACCTGCTGTGGCGAAGGTGCACTGAAAAATGAGGTTGGTTTTGGGAATCCCCTAGAATTCTCAGATTTTCAATATAAAATTATTTCATCTGAGTTGATTCCTTCGGTGAGGGCAAATGTTTAGTGTAGGTGCATGGGACTCCTCCTCCTCCATTTTCTTTCTTTTCCTCCTCCATCCTCTCATCTTTGTCAGGGATCCAAGTAACAGCCCAGATGAAATCAAAACTTCAAGGCCAGAGGTTTCCTCAAAGTACAGATTTATTAGGCAGGCTGTATTGGCACGGCTGGTGAAAACCCGACTCTGGAGCTCCCTGGGTTCAAATTAAATCAAAATCCAAAGTTCTTCCTCCCACTACACAGAACCATCACATGCCCTAATCAGGTCACTTCCCAGACCAGGATGACTTTCGCCAGGTGCTGGTGAGAGTGTCCTTGGCTCCCAGAAGAAAGAATGTTATTTTGGCTACATATTTCCCCAGCTACCTCTACTCTCCCTTTCCCACAGCTCTATCCAATTTAGCTGTGGCAACCCTGAAGACGTTCCAAGATGGTTCCAGGGTTGACACTCTTTCTCCTCCTCCTCCTCCTCCTCCTCCTCCTCCTCCTCCTCCTTCCTCCTCCTCCTCCTCCTCCTCCTCCTCCTCCTCCTCCTCCTCCTCTCTTCTCCCCTGCAGGTGAAACACTTGCAAAACTCAAAGAATTTCTTCCTCTTTAGTAGAAAAATAGCAGAAACAGCTTTTCTGCCTTATGTTTCTGAATGTATAATAAAAACTGAATGCATGGGACTTTTTCTTCTCTCCCTCCCTCCCTCAGCCTTGGAAAAAAAAATACAGTAGAACCTCTGGTCACGACCATAATTCGTTCCATAACTTTGGTCAGAACCCAATTTGGTCGTGACTTGAACCTAATCAAAATTAATGCAAAATTAATGCCATATGAGGCATTATGGCCATATGAGGTCGCTGTTGTTTGGCGCTTACAAAAAGAAAAATGGCATGGAAGGGGAAATTGGCCGAGCCATGTTTGATCGCCACCGGAGTATGTGTTTGTGACCAGATTCAAAAATTTTGTGAATTTTTTTGCCCAGAATCTGATTTGGTCATGGTCAGAAGCATTCGTTACCAGAGGTTCTACTGTATTTCCAAAATTCAAAGACACTATAATATTCTTCCTCTTCAGTAGAAAATAAAATAAAATAACCACAAGAACTTTGTGCCTTATATTTCTGAATGACTCCTTTGGATTAAAATATTAATTAGCTGCAATCAATATTACATGAGCAGCTTTTTTTGGTAAGTGCTAATTTCTAATCTTATCCCTTTTGCCCTTCAAGTAGTCTTGTTTCTTTGTTTGTTTCCTGAGCAGCTTTTCTTTGCACAATTGATTTTGCAAATATTCCAGGATCCCAACTCTACGCATGCAAAGACCTGTGACATTGAGTAAAACATTGACGGGGAGGGGGAGCAAGAATGAATAATCATCCTCTACAATTACAGTACAGTAAATGGACCATTGCCAATTAGCACGATAGCTATGTGAATTTCAAATGGGCTTCATTTGATGAGTTTGTTGAAATGTCCCAAGGATAAATATCTTGATTACGTACACAGCATTTGTTTAAGATTCCCTAAATCATAGATTCATTTAGTACAAAGAAGATTATAACTGCCACAAAGAAGACGGAGTCAAACTATTCTCCAAAGCACCTGAGGGCAGGACAAGAAGCAACGGGTGGAAAGTAATCAAGGAGAGGAGCAACTTAGAACTAAGGAGAAATTTCCTGACAGTGAGAACAATTAATCAGTGGAACAACTTGCCTCCAGAAGTTGTGAATGCTCCAACACTGAAAGTTTTTAAGATGTTGGATAACCATTTGTCTGAAGTGGTGTAAGGTTTTCTGCCTAAGCAGGGGTTGGACTAGAAGACCTCCAAGGTCCCTTCCAACTCTGTTATTCTATTCTATAATTAACCCAAATCTCTGTGAAGCATAGCTTTCTAGAGGGGAAGCTAGAAAACCTGTGACCTCGGCTTGTTGGCTTCTGAAAATGAAGCCTGTGAATTAATACAGTATCTTCCCCACTTTTTTCACCAGCCAGCTAAACTGTATGATTAATTGGATGCAAGCATTATGATTGCTGGTTTTTTGTTTTTTTTCTTTTTTCCTGCTATGAATGACAGGAAACCACAAAATCTGATAGTTCCTATTAGCAATTGGCTACCTTTCCACTGCTAATGAGATACTAATAAAAAAAGAACAAGACTAATAAGAATATAGACTAAGAATTGGGATATATTCTTATTAGTCTTGTTCTTTTTTTATTGGAAGGGGTGATACTTACTGATCATGAACAAAGATTTAGGCTGAATTCCATAGAGAAAGCTAAGGACTTTTTGATGAGACATAAACTAATTCCAGATCCAGGTGGAGAAATGGGTATAGAAAAGAAGTTAGTGGCTGAGCAAGTCCCAAAAGATGGCATTGAAGAAGATGAGAGCCGAGGTGGCGCAGTGGTTAGAGTGCAGTACTGCAGGCTACTTCAACTGACTGCTAGCTGCAGTTTGACAGTTCGAATCTCACTGGCTCAAGATTGACTCAGCCTTCCATCTTTCTGTTGTGACCCAGGCCCAAGTAGTTAGTATTAAATGCAAAACAGTTTGACAAAACAAACAGAATTTATTAGAACAGCTGAGAATTAACTCATTCTCAGCACAGTCCAAACTAAATTAAAGCAAAGTCCTCAAAACACCATTCTTCAGTTTATCGCTGACCTTGGGATAATTAGGCAAACTGCCAAAGGCTTTTCCTGGCAAGAGTTCAGAAGCAGCAGACGCTGACAAGAAAGAAATATAGCGAAACAGGAAGCCAATCTCTCAACGTTGTTTTCTGGCAAATAGACCAAGAGCCGTTGCTGGTCTTTTAAGCCTTATGGGAGGAGCCAATCATCTCTTGGCCCTACTCCCAAGTCGTCCTCTCTGCTTTAGTTGTTCCTGCCTTCTGGCAGCTCTTCTCATATGTGCACTAGGAACAGGCTCCTCCTGTTCCTCTGCCTCTCTACGTTCAGCCTCTGGAAGCTCCAAAGTCCACGCATCATTCCCCGATGGCCCTGGCCCCATCTCTGCCTCGACACAGAGCCCTCATCCGGGCCTTCCCCAGCCTCCAGGACTGGACCCTGTTCTTCCTCAGTCTCATCGCTGTCTGACTCCACTGCCAGCTCCACAGGCTGCTGGCGGACCACAACACCTTCCAAGGTGGGTAAAATGAGGACCCAGATTGTTGGGGGCAAGAGGCTGACTCAGTAAACTGCTTAGAGAGGGCTATAAAGCACTGTGAAGTGGTATATAAATCTATCACTGCTATCATGTCTCCCCTAGTCCTTCTTTTCATTAATTTAATTTAATTTAATTAATTCAATTTATATGCCGCCCCTCTCCGAAGACTCAGGGTGGCTTAAACTAGACATACCCAGTTCCTGCAACTGTTCTTCATATGTTTTAGCCTCCAGTCCCCTAATCATCTATGTTGCTTTTCTCTGCCTTCTTTCTAGAGTCTCAACATCTTTTTTAGACCGTGGCGACCAAAATCTGCCCAACCATTGCATTTAAAAAAAAGCTTGTCTCCACTTGTAAAAACAAAGAGGGTGGATATGCTCTTTAGGATCTTTGGTGTGTATTATCTTGCAACATGTTTGTTGCTGCATATAAACTAGAAATGAAACAAGGATGATTCTACTGATGTTCTGTCATTATACTGTTTCATTAGCATAATATTGGAGAAAAGACGTTTATGATGAGTTTGGTTTCCCTTGTCAGGCAACAGGAATGCTGATTTACTACCAGTTTATCAAATACTTAGCAGCTAAGGGCTTGGCAGCCCAAGAAAACAAC
This sequence comes from Pantherophis guttatus, assembly GCF_029531705.1. Next base: position 11,410,482 of record NW_026844017.1, on the reverse strand, counting down.
AGCCAATCGCCAGCCATCAAAACACCAATCAACCAATAGGAAGTCACTATAGAAAGCCAGGATCCCCCCCCCCCGAAGGATGAAATATTTTGGGAAATATTAAAAAAGGCAGGTATTATATTTCCCTAAATAAAAAATGGAGAAACATGTTTTTTAGAGGCAGGAAACTGACTTTCTTTCTTAATAGCCGCAGCAGATACTGTGGAAGCAAGCGATTAGAAATGCAGATTTGGTAATCCATTCAAGCCCTGCAGCAAAGTCTGAACAAAGGCAGAATGATAGGATTAGCCCTCATTCAAGATCCAACACAGGACAAAGCCATTAAGCCACGATAGAAATTGCCCAACACCCTTTCAGAACACAAGTCCCTTCATTGCATCATCTCAGAGGAGTCCAAACTTCAATCAAACCTGGGAGCTCAGACAAACACCTAGGATTTGCATTTCCTCTTTTGCTTATAGAGCCAGATATGACCTCTACATAACCCCTACATGACCTCATAGGAATCTGACAACAGCCAATAGAATATACGTTCTTGCCCAGGAACAGGAAGCTCAAGTGCAAAGCCCAAAGAAGGTATTAAAAAAAAAACCCACTCTCAACTCTGTTTTGTCAGATGCCCAGAACCACAAACCCATGTGGTTCTGCTTCATCACTAAACCATCTTTCCAATCAGCCTCCATGTTTCCAGTGTCTTTCTCCCAGCTTGGAACTGAACCAGATGGATTTTTCTTCCCACAGCACCACATAAATACCACTCACAGAATAGCCCAAAGCTCATATTCCAGTAGAAAAAAAGTTCCTTGAGGATGGGCTCCAGCATGAGCCCCAAAGCTCGAAAGACTAAACCCAGGGATGGGTTGCTTCCGGTTGTAACAACCAGTTCTCCCGGAACCGATCAAAAACTGGTGATTATATAGGACATGATAGTGCCAGGGCGTGTGGGCATGGCCTCCTGCTGGCCAGAACTACCAGTTCGCTTGAACCGGTCTGAACCAGCAGCAGCCCACCACTGACTAAACCTCTAGTGCCGATAACCAACTGAGATTGGATCTTGCAACATTATTCTGGGACACCTATGTTTGCATTCATCTGTGAACCTGGTTTCTATTTATAATACTGATTTCCTTAAGAAATTCCAGATAATTTGTAATCAGCCTATTTATTCTGACATTACCATGGTAAACAGCTGGCCCAGGGTTTAATAGGCGCCCCTTGCTTTGAAGGGGGCTTCCGAGCTGTGAAATCATCATTCCTAATTTATTCTGAAAAGATTGTTTGTAGGCGTGACATCAGGAATTGTTGAGGCAACTGGTGAGGCAACCAGTCAGATTATACTTTATAACTGCTATCAAACTTCTGTATTTCAGAAATCAAGTAAAAAAAAACCTCCAGTACAACTTCAGAAATGTGAGGACTGATGCATGCATAAATCACTAACCTACTGAAGATAAACAATAAGGTTTGTCCACATTGGGAGCTAAGTCTAGAACAGGGCAATGTGGAAATGACCCTAGATAAAGTATCATATCATCTAGTCTTATTTTCTGTTCTTATTTCCTAAGTTGTAAGATATGGGTGGCACAGTCTAGAGGTTAATAGGTGAATTTAAAAAAAGGAAAATGCTATTTTTCTACTCACCACTTGCCTAAAAAGAAACAAGAACATAAAACGGAGCTTGAATAAAACATATCCTGAGGTTCAGGCCTCAGTGTTGTGTTCGTTGTTTTTTAGCAATATCTGTGAGATATCAATGATTTTTTTTTTAAAAAAAATGCTTATAGAACCGTGATGACGAACACGTGCCATAGGTGGCACCAGTGGTGAAATCTGAACTGGTTTACTACTGGTTTGCTGGCTGCGCATGTGTGGATAGCTCTGTAGACAAAGGCACTGTAATTTAACACCAGTTGTCTGCAATTAAAGTAAGTTCAAATCTCCCCAGGCTCAAGGTTGACTCAGCCTTCCATCCTTTCTAAGGTGGGTAAATTGAGGACCCAGTTTGTGGGGGCAATAAGCTGACTTTGTATAAATATACAAAAGTATGAAAGCTATTGCTTAACGCATTGTAAGCCACCCTGAGTCTCCGGAGAAGGGCGGCATATAAATCAAATTAAATTAAATTATATATATATATATATATATATATATATATGTAGGTCTTTGGTTATTCGGGTTTTCTCCCGCATAAAATTGGAGGTTTCTTGGCAACGTTTCAACGAAGTCTCATTCGTCATTTTCAGGCTGGTGTCTTCGGCTTCGTGCTTCTACATACAAACACCCGTGAAAACCTCAGAAAACAAATATATATGTATGTATGTATGTATGTATGTATGTATGTATGTATGCATGTATATATATGCACATGTGCAGTGCACACCATGCACCAAATGTGAGGTACATGCATTGCAGTGCACACCAAAAGGAGGCATGGGGTAAGTAGAACAGTGCATGGGGAGTGATCAGTTGTGATGCACGATTTTTTTTTTTTACTTTTAAAAGCTCTTTTTACAACCTATTTGGCCGAATGAGTTGTAAAAAAAATGCTTTTAAAAGTTAAAAAAAAAAAGGCTCTGATGATCCTGCGGCTCAGCTGAGATCGTCAGAGCCTTTTTTTTAAACCTCTTAAAAGCATTTTTTTAAAAGAAGTGGCAAGCGGGCGACCGGGTGATTGGGTGGGCATGGGTGTGGGGGGTGGGGCAGGGATTTTTGCTACTGGTTCTCCGAACCACCTGCCACCATTGCTACCAGATCGGCCGATCTGGTCCGAACTGGGAGCATTTCAACCCTGGATGGCACGCAGCATCCTTTCTGTGGGCATGTGAGCCATCGCCCCAGTTTATTTATTGTATTTATTTATTTATTGGTTCGATTTATATGCCGCCCTTCTCCGGAGACTCAGGGCAACTTACAATGCATTAAGCAATAGCCTTCATACTTTTGTATATACCTGATTAGTAGGGCTTTCGACCCCCCTAAGCGGTGTTCTTTTTTATACAAAGTCAGCTTATTGCCCCACAAACTGGGTCCTCATTTTACCTACCTCGAAAGGATGGAAGGCTGAGTCAACCTTGAGCCTGGTGAGATTTGAACTTGCAGTAATTGGAGGCAGGTGGTGTTACTTAACAGCACTTTAGTCTGCTGCGCCTCCAAGGCTCTTGCCATGTTCAGCTCCACCATGCATGCATGTGCACCTCCCACTGGCCAACAGGTCTCTGGGTCTATGCCATGCATGTGCTGGGGCCGGTGTGCATGTGGGGCCACGTGTTCATATGCGGGGCCTGTGCACACATGTGCAGGGGGTGGGGCACGTGTGGCGGGGCGGGGGCACAGGGGATGGGTGTATGCGAGGAGACAGGGCACATGTGTAGGGGCTGAACGCACATTGGATTTTGAGTGTTTGGGCACATATGCAATCATTGGGCATTCAGTCTGGAAAAAGTTAGCCATCACTGTTATAGAATAATTTTACCTTTCCTCATCGATGTGTATTTATTCCGGTACAGTGTAGACCTACCGTATTTTTTGGAGTATAAGATGCACCTATTTATACATCAAATGTAGCCCCTCCCACCCCCTGGCCCTCACCCTTTGGCCTCTGCCTCCCAGCAATTTATCTCCTTGTAGCAAGCATCAAGAAGAAACAGCTCCTTTCAGCTTCAGCACATCCTAATTAGCACAAGTTGATTGTCCATTGGATCGGCCTCCCGACTCTCAGCTGTTTCAGGCTGCAGGGATTGTCACTGCCTATTGCGGCGTGGGCCTCTGCTGCTTGCTGCAAGGAGGTAAATTGCTGGGAGCAGATTTTTTTTTTCCTTGTGCTAATCAATCTATGCTGAAAACGAAAATGAAAGTAAAGCAGGATGTTTGTTGTTTGCTGCAACAGGCAAAAATTGCTGGGAGCCAGAGGCAGATTTCTTTTTCTTGTTTTCCTCACCAAAACAAGGTAGGTGCATCTCATAGTCTGGAGTGCCTTATATTCCGAAAAATATGGTACTTGTGTTTTATTTTATGACAATAAAAAGTTAATGTAGAGTATGACTATACACATTTTATGTATATCATCCAGTTTGCTTCTCAGGGTTAAGATCCTTATTTATTGTGGTTATTTATTTTCTTTATAGACCACCAAGAAATGGCTCCCAGGGGCTTCCATCATAAAAGAACATGGAAGACATAATAAAAACCTTTTAAAAACACCCCACAACAAAGACAAATTGACCAGAATATCACAGACACAATGGCAACCATTCATTCCCACCCACCCCCCCCCCCCAAAAAAAAAAAAAAACCTGGTTAAAAAAAATTTAAAAAGCGGGGGGGGAAAGTATGGAATCCATCAAAAATCCCAACAGTTTTTTTTTTTTAATTCAAGAACCTTCAGAGATATTTTAGGAATTTGTTGTGTGTCAAATTAGGAAAGGGGAGATAATTTAAGTTTTCAAAGTTTTCCTCTTGCATTTTATGTTAGTGAAAGATACAGCATCAGTAGTGGGTTTCACTTACCTTCGCTACCAGTTTGGTACTGTGAGTACACGTGTGAGCGTGCTTGGCTTCGCTAGTGCATGGCGCTTCTGTGCCATGCACAGAACCTTCTGCATATGCACAGAGCATCCATGATGACGTCCAGGTGGTTGGGTAGAGCCTCCCGCCACCACTGCTATCACCCGAACCGGACCGAACCAATAGAATCCACCACTGTACAGCATGAATTAGATTTCCAGTGCTAAGTGTTCTTCCTTCCTTCCTTCCTTCCTTCCTTCCTTCCTTCCTTCCTTCCTTCCTTCCTTCCTTCCTTCTTTCCTTCCTTCCTTCCTTCCTTCCTTCCTTCCTTCCTTCCTTCCTTCCTTCTTTCCTGCCTGCCTGCCTGCCTGCCTGCTTCCCTTTTCCTGCATTACACGTAAAATGTATTGCAGCATTTCATAGTATTTTAGGGCTGTGCTTGACGAGTTGTAATCCAATCGTAACTCTTGCCATAGATTTTTCTCTCTATAAAAAGAAATCATTCAATCTTCTAAAGACCAGGGATCAGATGTTTTTTTTGTAGCATAGATCTGATCATCAGTGCGAAGAACTGGCACTACTTAGCTGGCGAGGTACATTTGTTTAGTTTTATTTACTTATTTGTCGCAAGTTATCAGCTCTAAGGTCTTTGTTATGGAGTTTTTCAACTCTAGCAAAAAGCTTCCACGACAAACCATTGCAGAGAATCAGCGCTCCAAACAGAAGGATCCATCCAATCTTTTCATCCCCAGGATAATATAAACTCTAGGAGATGGGGAAGGCATTTCATGCTCCCTAGTCCTTTAAGCGTTTTATTTTCCTAACTGTCACTCAAAGAAAGCTCTTGTAGAAGAATTATTCTCTTAGGTGCTTTGATAAAGATTTTTCCCTAGAGAATCAGATGCCCCCTTGTTTTTTTTTTTTAATAGCTCACCTCCTATTATTACTTATCCTGAGCTGATTAGTAGAGGTAATTATTAATATTATTGCCCTCGGATATCTTACGTAAACATGTAATTCTAAGCAAGATGATAGTTGATAAAATTGGTTTGAAATAATTGTCTTTGCTTATATATTGATCTTTTTCTATGTTGACAGGGGAAAGAAGAATAAGAATAATAGTATATATTTTGGAGGTTGTTTCCATTGTTCAATTCTAATAGTTTCACTATTTTTTCAGTACTCTTTCTGAGTGGGACAGTAATAACTATTATTATAACGGGTAATGTTGCCAAGTTATTAAATCTTCTTTGAGTTTATTGTTCTGTTTTTAAGACCATGCCTATTTATGACTGTGTGCATGGTTTAGTTTATAAACCAACGTTCAGTTAACATAGAAGTTTACATCTCAATCTTCTTTATTTAAAAAAAATATCGTTCAATGCATCTGATAAAATTATTGTTGCCAATCCACTAAAAGTACAGTAATTTTCCTGAGGAGAATGAAGAAACCTAAAATTGGAAGCGTATCAGTTTTTTACTTCACTAGATTAAAGAATCTATAGGTTGTGCAAATGATCTTAATTATTATTCTTTTAAGATGCTTCTCATAGTTGATGAAAGCAGATTTTGTACTTTACTCTGAGTTTTGTTCCATCCTGATTCCTCAATCCCAAAAGGGCACTTCTTCACTAAGTGTGAAGACTTAAATTTACACTTAAGCAAAGCAAGGAAATCCTTGGTCATTGGGAACAACTGACAGAGGGGAGAGGAGAGGGGAGGGGAGGGGAGGGGAGGGCAGAGGAGAGGAGAAGAAAAGAAAAGAAAAGAAGAGGAGAGGAGAGGAGAGGAGAGGAGAGGAGAGAAGAGGAGAGAGAAGAGGAGAAGAAGAGAGGAGAGGAGAGAAAAGAGAATAGAGAAGAGGAGAAGAGAGAGGAGAGGAGAGAGAAGGGAAGGGAAGGAGAGGGAAGAGGAGAGGAGAGGAGAGGAGAGGGAAAAAGAGAAGAAGAGAGGAGAGGAGAGAAAAGAAAAGAGAGAAGAGGAGAAGAAGAGGAGAAGAAGAAAGAAGAGAAGGGAAGGGAAGGGATAGGAAGGGAAGGGAAGGGAAGGGAAGAGAGAAGAGAAGAGAAGAGAAGAGGAGAGGAGAGGAGAGGAGAGGAGAGGAGAGGAGAGGAGAGGAGAGAGAAGAGGAGAAGAAGAGAGGAGAGGAGAGAAAAGAGAAGAGAGAAGAGAGAAGAGGAGAAGAAGAGGAGAAGAAGAAAGAAGAGAAGAGAAGGGAAGGGAAGGGATAGGAAGGGAAGGGAAGGGAAGGGAAGAGAGAAGAGGAGAGGAGAGGAGAGGAGAGGAGAGGAGAGGAGAGAGAAGAGGAGAAGAAGAGAGGAGAGGAGAGAAAAGAGAAGAGAGAAGAGAGAAGAGGAGAAGAAGAGGAGAAGAAGAAAGGAGAGGAGTTAAGAGAAGGGAAGGGAAGGGAAGGGAAGGAGAGGGAAGGGAAGGGAAGGGAAGGGAAGGGAAGAGAAGAGAAGAAAAGAGAAGAGAAGAGAAGAGAAGAGAAGAGAAGAGAAGAGAAGAGAAGAGAAGAGAAGAGAAACAAAAAAGAGAAGGAGGAGAAGAAGAAAAAGAAGTCTGCTGCTGAAAGAGAAACTGTGGCTTCTGTCAATGACACTGAAGCAACTCACATGCAGTTAGGAAGCAAGGTGAATGCCATAAAGTTTAAGTAGCATCGGTAATGGCAACATAATCCTAATAAATCGTAGGCAGACCTTCAGGTTCGTAGTCTAATAATGATGTTACAACTATAGTTACGGTTTATTTATTTAACCAAGGGCAACCTTGTTGAATCAGTTTCATTTTCCAAAAAGCCCTGACAAAGCAGATGGCAGAAATGATCGAGTGCATGAGAACAAACTCGGAAGGGGAGGTGGGGGGGCAGAGGCATCATCACGTAAATCAAAAAGAAACCAACCCAAATAGTCTCACCTTAAAAAGGACACCTGGACTCTTTGAAAAATAATGACTACACAGACCTGTGAAATAGGCCTGCCCGCCATAGTAAATCTCTAGTTACAAGGTGGTTTCCTGGTGCTTATCACTGTAGCAACACAAGAAGTTGGTTAGATTTGGGAGTGGGTAACCATCTAGGTTGTTTTCTGACGCAGCTCCCCAAATACGACAAACCCTCTGACATGAACTCAAAAGATTCCTTTATTCGGAGTGCCGGCAGCCCCGGCAAAAAGTTTCTTATGCAGGCTAACAAGTCCAGCCGGCCAGAAAATTAATAGTTGTCTGCCAGACCTATTCATCTCCGCAGTGGTGAAATGTAAAATTTGTTACTACCGGTTCTGTGGGCGTGGCTTGGTGGGGGTAATGTGACTGGGTGGGCGTGGCCAATTTTTTTTTTAAAACTTTTAAAAGCATTTTTTCTACAACCTTAAGAGGTTGCAAGAAAAAAATGCTTTTAGAAGCCTCTGATGATCCCAGCTGAGCTGCGCGATCATCAGAGGCTTTTTTTTAACTTTAAAAGCATTTTTTCGTCTGAAGAGGTTGTCTCTATCTATCTATCTATCTATCTATCTATCTATCTATCTATCTATCTATCTATCTATCTATCTATCTATACCTCTACCTCTATCTATCTATCTATCTATCTATCTATCTATCTATCTATCTATCTATCATCTATCTATCTCCATCTCTATCTATCTATCATCTATCTATCTATCTATCTATCTATCTATCTATCTATCTATCTATCTATCTATCTATCTATCAATCTACAGTGTCTATCTATCTATCTATCTATCTATCTATCTATCTATCTATCTATCTATCATCTATCATCTATCTACATCTATTTATTTATGCTTCTAGATAACAATACCCCAAAATAAATGTAGAAAGCAAACCACAACCATTAGTACACTCACTGATCATAAAATGGGCTGGAAGCAAAAAAAGGGAAATGTATGGTGTTTACCAGTGGCTGATATGTCAGCAGGAGCCAATTGGCTTCCAGGGTGAGGAAGGAATGAAGTGGCTAACCCCACCATCTTCCAATTAGAAAAAGCATCAGGAAGTTTCCTAATAATACTTGGAAGTGCTTTTCTGTTCAAAATAGCCTCTAGAAACCCAAATACTGCAACTTTCATCTGGGAACAGTAATAATCCCATAGAATTTAAACCCAATATAATTACTGCATTATGATTATTGCTGTATCATTACAACACGCCACATATTATATTAGTATAATCCATTGCTTTGTGGAAGGAAATATAGGGATTTCTGCATAGCAGGGGGAAAGGATCTGTGCTTCTTGAGATGTTGGAGAATTGCTGGGGACCACAGCAAATGCAGCAGTGAGTTGTGGATTGGTAATATGTGGGAAGCTGTGAGTTCTCCACCTATCATGTCATTAGTAGGTCAAAACACAATATCTGTCTAATGGGTTATACCTCGCTCGATGGCCCCAGAATGGCTAAGCTTATTAGCTGCATGGTCTTTATACCCATTGCTTTTGATGGCATGCCAAAACACTAGAAGAGAAGTTTATGCCCTATGGCCATCCTATGCAACTCCCTTGCCTTCCTAGGATAACAACGCATTACTCCTTCCATGCATAATGCGTGCATTTATGCATACAAAACATATGAAAATAATTCCGAAACCCTTGCATCAAACATGTCAACTTGCAGGTCCAGAGTCTCTTGCCAGTGAATACCAAAAGCTTTAGGGGTGAAATTAGATGAGGCAGAGAATAAATCCATAAATTTTGCATTGAGCTCAAATAATTTATATTCTTCCTAGAGTGTTCAGTTTCTTTCGCTCAGCCAAAACATGACTCACCAATAGATGCAAGCAAAATGATTTCTGCTAAATAATGGATGTGGTGAATTGTACTTCTTTCTGTATTGATAAACTTGGAGTAAAGAAAAAAAACAACATTATTTTTCTCTCCCTCTTTCTTATTTCAGTGTGGTGTTTCATATGAGATTCGAATGTTTCTGCCATGTTTCAGAATTGTTCCCTGAAGCTCTCTTACCTGCAAAACCCCTGAAGCAGTGGTGAAATTCATTTTTTTTTTACTACCGGTTCTGAGGGCGTGGCTTGGTGGGCATGGTGTGGTGTGGCTTGGTGGGTGTGGCTTGGTGGGGAAGGATATTGCAAAATCCCCATTCCCATCCCACTCCAGGGAAAGGATACTGCAAAATCCCCATTGCCATCCCACTCCAGAGGAAAGATACTGCAAAATCCCCATTGCCATCCCACTCCAGGGGAAGGATACTGCAAAATCCCCATTGCCACCCCACTCCAGGGGAAGGATACTGCAAAATCTCCATTGCCACCCCACTCCAGGGGAAGGATACTGCAAAATCCCCATTCCCACCCTACTCCTGGGGGAAGGATATTGCAAAATCTCCATTCCCACCCCACTCTGGGGCCAGCCAGAGGTGGTATTTGCTGGTTCTCTGAACTACTCAAAGTTTCTGCTACCAGTTCTCCAGAACCTGTCAGGACCTGCTGAATAGCACCCCTGTCTTGACGGCTTATTAATTATCACTATGTTGCAGAAATTTATTTTATTTCACCTTTGGGCATTCAATGATAGATACCTCTGTATCGTATCTATCTGTCCGTGAAAGAATGTGACACTAATGCAAGAATTTAAATTCATTTTAATAGGAGAAAACATTGAATTAGCAATCACAATACAAACTGTTGATATAGCTGTTTCCAGTGTAATATGATTATGAGTACAGGTAGACCTCAACAGTACATTTAGTGACCGTTTGAAGTTAAAACATCACTGAAGTTAAAACATCACTGAGAGAAGTGACTTATGACCGTTTCTCACACTTACAATCATTGCAGCATCCCCATGGCCATGTGACCAAAATTTGACCTCTTGGCAACTGGCATGTACTTATGACTGTTGATGTGTCCCAGGGTCATGGGATCCCCTTTTGTAACTTTCTGACAAGCAAAGTCAATGGGAAAGCCAGATTCATTTAACAACCATGTTACTAACTTAACAACCATAGTGATTCACTTAAGAACCGTGGCAAGAAAAGTTGTAAAATGGGGCAAAACTCACTTGACCAATGTCTCACTTAGCAATAGAAATGCTGGGCTCAATTGAGCCTTCTATTCTATTCTATTCTATTCTATTCTATTCTATTCTATTCTATTCTATTCCATTCCATTCCATTCCATTCCATTCCATTCCACTCCACTCCACTCCACTCCACTCCACTCCACTCCATTCCATTCCATTCCATTCCATTCTATTCTATTCCATTCCATTCCATTCCATTCCATTCCACTCTCTCTTCTCTTCTCTTCTCTTCTCTTCTCTTCTCTTCTCTTCTCTTCTCTCTTCTCTTCTCTTCTCTTCTCTTCTCTTCCCTTCCCTTCCCTTCTTCCTTCCCTCCCCTCCCCCTCCCCTCCCCTCCCCTCCACTCCTCTCCTCTCCTCTCCTCTCCTCTCCTCTCCTCTCCTCTCTTCCGTTCCGTTCCTTCCATTCCATTCCATTCCATTCCATTCCATTCCATTCCATTCCATTCCATTCCATTCTTCATTCCTCCATTCCATTCCATTCCATTCTATTCTATTGGAATTAAGTGGTATATAAATTTATAAAAAGAGTATTATCTATAAGTTATTAAACAAAACACTTTAGCCCCTTTTTCCACACAATGTTTTCCCATATTTTTCTCATCTTCTTTAAATTAAAATCCTTTCCCCCCCCCTCAGTTCAGTTTGCATTATATTTGGAGATACAGTGGAAGCATAGCAGGTATCATGATACCATGGATTAACAGCAAGATTTAACTACTAAGGATTAATTACTACTAATTTTATTCTCAAACTTTTTCTTAAAGATGGCTGGAAAAGAATCAAATGTACGAGATTGCTCTTTTATTATCCATTGCAATTTCATTATCTCTCCTGTTCAGCCCCCAACCCCCTTGGTGTAAATGTTAAGATTGTTGGTCTCAATTGGCATTTGTTTCTCCTTGCTCCCATTGTACACCACTTGCCATTTCAGGCTCTTTTTTGGGGGGAAACCTCAAAACTTGGTATCAGCAGCGAAACTGTCTGCCTCACTGCTGAACCCTAATGCCCAGTCATTTATAAATGATGAAGGTTATAAAGAATTGCATTGTGAAAATAGCAACAGCACATAGAATTATACACTACTCCATAGTGCTTTACAGCGCTCTCTGAGCAGTTTACGGGATCAAGCATTTTGCCCCCAACAATCTGGATCCTCATTTTACCAACCTTGGAAGGATGAAAGGTTGACTCAACCTTGAGTCAGTCAAGATCAAACTCTAAGCTATGGGCAGAGTTGGCCTGCAATAGGTAAAGATAAAGGTAAAGGTTCCCCTTGCACATATGTGCTAGTCGTTCCCAACTCTAGGGGGTGGTGCTCATCTCCGTTTCAAAGCCGAAGAGCCAGCGCTGTTTGAAGACGTCTCCAAGGTCATATGGCCAGCATGACTAAACCCTAAAGGCATATGGAACACTGTTACCTTCCCACTGAAGGTGGTCTCTATTTTTCTACTTGCATTTTTTATGTGCTTTCAAACTGTTAGGTTGGCAGAAGCTGGGACAAGTAACAGGAGCTCACCCCGTTATGCGGCACTAGGGATTCGAACCGCTGAACTGCCGACCTTTCAATCGACAAGCTCAATGTCTTAGCCGCTGAGCCACTGTGTCAGTGGTCAGGCTTGCAATACTGCATTTGAAACACTCTGCCACCACGGCTCGTGAAAATGATCAATTCATTTCTATTTTCTGTTTAGTAAATGATTTAAGGCCCTGTCACTTTATTTCAGAGCTGATTAAGGACTTTGAAATTAAAACAAAGTCAAGCAAAAATAAAAGCAAAATGCAAAACAACTGATATAGTTTATCTGCTGATTTTAGTTGTGTGGTTATTAACACTAAGTAAATCTAGAGTTTTATTATTTCTGCAGAAACTGACCATTAATTATTCCATGATCGTTATTCCAAAACTTGCTTATTTAAATCAGAATTTGACATTTGAAATGTTGCAAAATTCTTGGATAGATATTTTTTGTAATTGTTGTTTTCCTTACAACTGGAATGGAACTCAGTCTCTAGCATTGATTAATACGTTCTATAGTTCCACTATGAAAGGTTAAGTTCTCGCCAATTCCTTGTTGTCTGCAGTAATTTGCTATTTTATAACAGTAACTGCCTAGAATTCTTGTCTAACCAGAACTGAAAGTTCTTTAACTAACAACAAGGAAAACAACAATAATTCTGCAATACCAATGAAAATAAGCCACGAGTCAAATGATAAGAAGTGACAAATGAAAAATTTGTAATGCAGCGACATTCCTGGATTAAATTTCTACGCTTCTGCCATTATATGGAGATGATTTACACTCTAGCCATTTTTATGTCTTTGTGTTTCTCTTGCAAGAACAAAAGGACAATTCTGCCTTTATTTTTCAAATAAGTCGGCTGGGCTTTCCTGGGTCCTGAGAGAGAGAGACCTCTGCACTGATCAGTTGGGCTGATGCTAGCATCAGAGGTGGGTTTCACATATTTTTACCACCGGTTCGCACCCATATGCACCTTCTGTGCATGCATTTTAGCAGCTTAGAAAATGTGGCTAAATACGACCGCATAGAGCTGTGATGGTGAACCTATGGCATGCGTGCAACAGGTGGCACACGGAGCCTTATCTGTGGGCACACAAGTGTTGCCCTAGCTCAACTCCAGCGCACATGCGCGCACTGGACAGCTAATTTTTGGGCCTTCAGAGCCCACTGGAAGTCAGGAAATGAGCTGTTTCCGGCCATTGGAAGTCCTCTGGGGATCGGAGGGTGTGGAAGGCCTTTTTCACCCTCCCCAGGCTCCTAGAAAGCCTCTGGAGCTGGGGAGAGCAAAAAAACGGGCCTTCTGGGCCCACCGGAAGTCAGGAAACAAGCCGTTTCCGGCCTCTGGAGGGTCTCCGGGGGGGTGGGGAAGGCTGTTTTTGCCCTCCCCAGACTCCTAGAAAGCATCTGGAGCCTGGGGAAGGCGAAAAACAGACCTACTGAGCCCACGTGCCATTGCATGCCGAAAGCGGGGGGAACACAGCGGGTCATGCGCGCATGTACGGGGGCCCCCGGAGCATTGAATTATGGGTGTGGGCACACATGAGCATGACCCCCCCCCCCCCATGTTCCCCCTGCTTTTGGCACGTGATGGCAAAAAGGTTAGCCCGAACTGGTCCATACACCACTGACTAGCATGGAACTCCTCACATGTCTTTTGATTTTCTTTCTGAGGTAAAATATCAATGCAAGGCCATGCAATTTGCGCCCATCACAATCTCTGAATCTCTCTCGACGGGCAAAGCAGGAGGTTTGCAGAAAGTCAACCTCTTTATTAAGTAATGGCCAACTGACAGCTTTGTGTCCAGTGTCCTTCAGACTGGAGATGTTAAAGGAGACAGGCTTCCTTCCTCTTTCCAAAAGATTGCTCTTTAAATTAGAATCTCAAGAGGGACGCATTGTTCATTTTTATTATCGAAAGATTTTGTTTTTATACCGAACATACAAATCAAACTAATAAAGGAGAAGAGGAAGCAATCGCTGCTTGTAAGATATAGTACATTTTGAGTTATCTTAGGAGGGTGCTCAACAACACAGCTGCTAAATTAAATGCTATCTCAAGCTGTGTTTTATAAGCCCTACCATGAACACGGATATCACTTTTCATTTGAGAAAGACAAAATATGATTATTCTATTGGCCCACCACACACAAAACTGTACATAATGGGGGTTAAACATTACATTTTTTTTCCCAGACAGTCTTTATAAATTCACTGTTAGATGCTTGAGGGAAATAATCTACAGAGCTGAAAATGATAAGTTTGCAAAAAATAACAGTTTGGTTGAGGAAATGGGGCTAGAGGAACTCAATGTTTTAAATAATAATAATAATAATACAATGAAATAAAAATGACAACAGCAAAAGTCTGAATTTATTTGACTTGGCTGATACTCTTTTCACAGATATGGTCCTATTAAAATTATAAGAAATCCAATTTTTTTTCTATTGATGGAATAAATCTAACTATACTCATTCATTGAATAGTAATTATTCATTTGATCTAAGCAGGGAGGATTTTATTGATTTATTACACAGATTGATGTATCCACCCAACTCACATACAGTGATTCTGGGTGGTGTACAGTATTAAAAATCCATAATTATAAAGCTCTGACCACCACAATCCATCATCCTCTGGTGACAACAAATCAGACAAGCCCCTTGATTGATTCAGAATAGGGTTCCCATGTGGTGGGAATGCCCAAAGGCGCAGGAATTTTGGAATTTACTAAAGAACTGGCTGGAAGAAATTTTGCTAACAGATATAGAGGTCAAACCAGAATTTTTCTTATTGGGAATTATAGAAAGAAAATATAAGAAAGATACAAATTATTTATTATTGCATATAGTCACAGTGGCATGAATAGCCTTCGCTCAAAAATGGAAAGAGAAAGATATTCCAACTGAAGAGGAAATATTACTGAAGATCTTTAACTGCGCAGAAATGGACAGACTCACTTCGGAACTCAAGGATAAAAGCGAAATTAAGTACTACAAAATCTGGGAACAATTTTATGATTAGATAGATAACAAGAGGGTAGCCAAGACAAATGTATAGTGTTAGAACAAAAATATAGATGTTAATATAGATAAATGTATGTTTAAGAGATAAATAAATATTCAGAAATAAGGGGAAAAGTATTAATATCATATCATATTATGCTTAAATAGTGAACAAAGCTTAAGAACTATATGTTTATATGAGTACTAATATAATTGTGAAGTGACGGAAGATGTATGGAACCAGGGATGTCATATCTATGTCCAATGTTTTTTTTTTTAATTTTGTATTATTAATAAAAAACTTTTTATAAAAAAAAATAGGGTCCCCAAGACTACAGACAAAACCATGTCTTCAAGATCTTGTGAAAAGCAACATAGTGGTGGTGGGGGAATCTTATTTCTGGGATCATGATATTCCAAGGAAGGGAGCTATCACAGAGAAGGCCCTTTTTCTAAGTTTCACCAGATGTACTTCCTTGATAGTATATAACCAGTATATCATTTGTCTAAGTAGCACTATAAAGGTGTATGCTAATGTGCCTTCTTCAAGGTGATCAAACCGGTCAGTCCTAGAAGAGATCAACCCTGACTGCTCTTTAGAAGGCCAGATCCTGAAGATGAAACTCAAATATTTTGGCCACCTAATGAGAAGAAAGGACTCACTGGAGAAGAGCCTAATGTCGGGAAAGATTGAGGGCAAAAGAAGAAGAGGACGGCAGAGAATGAGGTGGCTGGATGGAGTCACTGAAGAAGTTGGCGTGAGCTTAAATGGACCTCAAAGGATGGTAAAGAACAGGAAGGCCTGGAGGAACATTGTCCATAGGATCATGATGGGTCGGACACGACTTCACAACTAAGAACAACAACAACAATGTGCCTTCTCAGGACCAGCCAGTATAACCCATAATCTCAGAATATGAAGAATTAGAACTGAGGTGTCCTTGGTGCTCTCTAAGTTTGGTGGTTTTCTGGCAGATGTTTCATTCCCAAACTAGGAAACAATATCAGTGGTAGAAAGGACTGATGATGTTACCTAGTTTGGTAGTGAAATGGTCTGCAAGAAAACCACCAAGCTCAAAGAACCTCACAGTTCAACCCTGAGGGCTACAAATATTCTCTTCGATCACATTATAGCTGAGAAGGTCAGCTCCAAGTGACTAACCTTGAGAAAAGATTGAAGCAAAACCAAAGAAAAGGTCCAAATGAATGAATGAATATACCAAACCGAGGAACTGAGGAGAAGCAAGGCCCATTCATCAAAAAATATCCAAGGGTTACAAAAGCCAGTCCAGACTCTGGTCCCTGAACATAATTTGCAATAGGTTGCTACTTGTCCTCCAAGAGTATAGTTCATAAAATATTAACACGAAGGTGCAGCACCATCTGGGATTCTGTTGTGACTCCGACCCCCGAGCCTGTCCTAACAGAGGGAGAGGACTCAGAAGGTGAAGGAGAGGATTTGGCAAGGCCTCCCTCTCCAGGACCCTCCTCTCTGGCAATGCCTCAGGTTTCCTCCGAAGGCCAAGAGATATGCCAGGAGCAAGGCACTTCGGAGCAGCCACAGATAGAGAGTGAGGGGGATGAGTTTTGGCTGGATCCCAAACAGCGTCAGAAGGATAAGTGTGCGCAGCAGAGAAAGAGGCGTGGGCAGGCCAGAGATTGAGCTGAGTCACTGGACCACACCCCACAAGGGATAAAAGGGGCTGTGTCGGCTATTCAGGCCTTGAGACGGACAAAGTGAAAAGCTCGGAAGTCATATCGTGTTTCTAGAACCCTGTTAGAATCTCTTTTTGGATTTCTTTGGACTGGACTTTGACAATTCTTTGCTTTGTGGAATTAATTTGGTATATCGGACTGAGGAGAAAAAAACTCCCTTAGTGAGTAAAATCTCTTGGCAGGCAGTTCATGGGTCGCTGCCAAGACTGTTATCTTAAAGGAATTCCTGACTGTTTGATTCATTAACTCTTGGCTGTCTGTTTGTGTGTGTGCATGCGACGGGGACAGAACAGATTCATTCCACATTCTTGTGTGTCCTAATGGGCTTTCTTGGATGGAGCACCTCTTCTGGGTAGGTGGACCGGATTCAGTTGAGTACATTAAAGATTTTTTAAGGCTAGAGTGAAGTCATATCTTGGAAATGAAAAGCCAACACCCTATTATCACCAGCCCATTATGCTTTCCAGATATTCACGGAATAAGGACTACCGACAAAATCCACAAATTGGTATAATAAAACTGGTGTAAGACCAGCAACGAAAAGATGATTGGTAGCCTATGGAGTTAAAGCTCATCTCTTCTTACATTTTTAAAAGCAGTGACCTGCGAATAATTGCCTGTTAACCTTGACTATCTTTAAAAAGGAGAAGAAGATGACGATGAAAGAAAGACTATTTATTAGTCATTGTTTCCTTAGGTAGTTTCTAATAGTTCTCTCACTGCCCTGCTTTAACTTCCTTCCCCACCTCCCCTTAGAAGGCTTTTAGCAGCGGCAAAAGGTTAATAGACCTACTTGAAGTCCATCAGCTTATGTAGTGCTTTCCAGCTTATATAACCATTAATATTTCTTACATTATTTGAAAGCGAGTGGAGAGCAGATCAATGACCTTTCCTCATTTTCATGCTGCAAGAGAGATGAATTTCTATCCAATGTTAATTTGTTAAATCTAGTATTAAGGGGGGGGGGCTGTTCTTTAAAATAAGTAAACTCAAATATTTCTCTACTTCACGGGGTGGGGAGGGATTCATGGGAAATTGGGAGGGCTACTGAAGTCACCGAGCCCACCGCCTGCTTGATGAATGAAAACAGCCCTCCAAATGAACCGATGCCACAAAAGGGAGCTTCTAGGGGTAACCGGTTTCATTGACAAACTGCCTTTTCCTGTTAAACCTTTTCCTAGCATTCCATCAGAATCTACCTGCTATAACAGTGGAGGACAATTAACCACTGGAACAGTTTGCCCTCAGAAACTGTAGGGGCTTCACCACTGGAAGTTTTTAAGAAAAGACTGGACAGCTATCTATCTGAAAGAGTATAGGGTATTCCTGCTTGAGCAGGGAGATTGGTACTAGAAGACCTCCAAGGTCCCTTCCAGCTATATTCTGATTGATTGATTGATTGATTGATTGATTGATTGATTGAACTTATGTACATTATTTAATAGTCCTATGACTATCGCTAGGTGTTGTATCTTGAGATTCATGATGAATGTATTTATGATGACTATGATCATGATTTGGTACTACAGGGGTTTAAGGCACCCTGTTATTAAGCTTATTAAGACCAGCTGCCTGCAATTACTGCAGGGTTCGAATCTCGCCAAGGCTCAAGGTTGACTCAGCCTTCCATCCTTTCTAAGGTAGGTGAAATGAGGACCCAGTTTGTGGGGGCAATAAGCTGACTTTGTATAAATATACAAAAGGATGAAGGCTATTGCTGAGCACATTGTAAGCCGCCCTGAGTCTTCGGAGAAGGGCGGCATATAAATCAAATTAAAAATAAAAAAAATAAAATAAAAATTTTTTATCACTTATATCTTTTATGTACACTGAGAACTTATGCACCAAAGACAAATTCCTTGTGTGTCCAATCACACTTGGCCAATAAAGAATTCTATTCTATTCTATTCTATTCTATTCTATTCTATTCTATTCTATTCTATTCTATTCTATTCTATTCTATTCCATAATTCTATTCTATTCTATTCTATTCTATTCTGTTCTGTTCTGTTCTGTTCTATTCTATTCTATTCTATTCTATTCTATTCTATTCTATTCTATTCTATTCTATTCTATTCTATTCTATTCTATTCTATTCTATTCTATTCCAATCCATAATTCTATTCTATTCTATTCTATTCTATTCTATTCTATTCTATTCTATTCTATTCTATTCTATTCCATAATTCTATTCTATTCTGTTCTGTTCTGTTCTGTTCTGTTCTGTTCTGTTCTATTCTATTCTATTCTATTCTATTCTATTCTATTCTATTCTATTCTATTCTATTCTATTCTATTCTATTCTATTCTATTCTATTCTATTCCAATCCATAATTCTATTCTATTCTATTCTATTCTATTCTATTCTATTCTATTCTATTCTATTCTATTCCATATTTCTCTTCTCTTCTCTTCTCTTCTCTTCTCTTCTCTTCTCTTCTCTTCTATTCTATTCTATTCTATTCTATTCTATTCTATTCTATTCCATTCCATTCCATTCCATTCCATTCCATTCCATTCCATATTTCTATTCTATTCTGTTCTGTTCTGTTCTGTTCTGTTCTGTTCTGTTCTGTTCTGTTCTATTCTATGCAAGGGAGAAGAGGCTCTGATTTTTTTTTATGTGACCCTTTTTTCAAGGCTCTGAAGAGTGATATTACCTTTAGTTGTGCTATTGCATTTTCCCTATATGTTTTGAGTAACACAGGTTATGAAATAGAGCAATAGTTTGCTTTGATGTCCCATTCAAGACAATTTTCTTTTATGTACTTCTTGTACTTCTAAGGAGCTGAAGGCATGACAATGTCAAAAATGAAAGAACCTGCATGAATAGAGGGATAGAATCAAGATCATGTGAAGTGGTAATATCACTTTATAAGGTCTTGGAATATTGGAATATTGCATCCAGTTTTGGTGGCCACGATATAAAAAAAGATGTTGAGATTCCAGAAAGGATGCAGAGCAACAAAGATTATTAGGGGGCCGGAGGCTAAAACATATGAAGAACGTTTGCAAGAATTGGGTATGACTAGTTTAACGAAAAGATAGACTAGGGAGTGCTATGATAGCAGTCTTCCAATATCTAAGGAGCTGCCACAAAGAATATCTGTTCTCCAAAGAGTTTAGAGTTTATTAGATTTCTATACTGCCCTTCTCCCGGAGGACTCAGGGCGGTGTACAGCCATATTAAAACACATAGATATACAAAATTTAAAACCAATTAAAATCGAATATATAAAAATTTGGCCCACAAATTAAAACACACATACACTCATTATAAAATTTGTATTAGGCCAGCCCGGCTTGCTGAAACAGAAGAGTCTTCAAGGCGCGGCGAAAGGTACGCAGGTCGGGGCTAAGACAGACTTCTAGGGGCAGCTCATTCCAGAGGGCTGGTGCCCCCACAGTGAAGGCCCTCCCCCTGGGTGTCTCCAGTCGGCACTGTTTGGCCGCCGGTACCCTGAGGAGTCCCTCTCTGTGGGAGCGTATTGGCCGGTGGGAGGCTGTTGGTGGCAGAAGGCGGTCTCGTAAATACCCCATCCTAAGCCATGGAGCGCTTTAAAGGTGGTAACCAACACCTTGAATCGCATCCAGAAGACCACCGGGAGCCAGTGCAGCTCGCACAGGATCTGAAGGCAGGATAAGAAGCAATGGATGGAAACTAATCAAGGAGAGAACCAACCTAAAATTTAAGGAGAAATTTCCTGACAGTTAGAACAATTAATTAGTGGAAAGACTTGCCTCCAGAAGTTGCGGATGCTCCATCACTGAATGTTTTTAAGAAGCATTTCTACAGCCATTTGTCTCAAATCGTATAGGGTTACTTGCTTGTGCAGGAGGTTGGACCAAGAGATCTCCAAAGTCCTTCCAACTCTGTTATTCTGTGAAGCAGTAGGAAATTGCCTAGTTATATATGCAATAGGGGAAAAAATAGCAACATATCATTGGAATGGAGATTATACTGAGTGTGTGTAACTGCGTGTGCACACACAAACACATATCAGTAAATGCTGCAGCAAGTTTTATACTATAGTGCCAGCTATGCTTGGTTAGAGCCAAGCTTCAAATTTAGAGTACATCCATAAAGTCATTAGAAAATTAGGATTTATGGGTTTCAGTTGGACTAAATCACCCTCTGAATTGCTAGACTTAAACTCAGCCCATTAAATTTAGTTGGATTTCATGTCAAGTGGTCAGCAGTGGATTAGGAGGCCAACCATCCTGTTCTTTGTAGAAAAAGAAAGCAGACCAAGCTCAATAATGTCAGCTTATTATTTAGCTTTTTACGTTCTTGAATGATTATTTTTTTCTTTTTAATGAGGACACAGGTAGCAGATAATAAGCAGTGTTAAATGAAGGTGATCGAGATGTTAATTAGTCTTTGTTATGAATTTTAGAATTTGAAGGGTGCAAAGCAGATTTTTAGTCTAAATAAGGACTATGTATTTATCCACAAAAAGTCCTTTCACTTGGTTGCAGTGGAAATGCAATAAAGGAAGGAGCCTGGTGGCGCAGCAGACTAAAGCACTGTTATTAACTGTTATTAACATCAAGCTGTCTGCAATTACTGCTGGTTTGAATCTCCCCAGGCTCAAGGTTGACTCAGCCTTCCATCCTTTCTAAGGTAGGTAAAATGAGGACCCAGATTGTGGGGGCAATAAGCTGACTTTGTATAAATATACAAAAGTATGAAGGCTATTGCTTAACACATTGTAAGCCGCCCTGAGTCTCCGGAGAAGGGTGGCATATAAATCAATTTTTTAAAAAAATGGCAATAAGGAATTCAATTTCATGGGCTCAGGTTCCTTCGCACCAAGATCTAAGTGTCGGTGTAACTAAGGTTTGACTGAACAAGTGGCAATTGTGAACTTTACTCAATCATGACTCAAAGTCTTGGGGAAAATGACAGTAAATTTGAGATGAAGGAGGTGCACACTTATCTTATGGAATCACAAACACATTTGGGGAGGGGAACAGGCCAGCCTCATGAACTTCATCGCCCATCTTTTTTTGGGGGCATGGGACACTGGGAAAGTCTTCATCTTTATAGGATAGTCTCACATACTTTCTAGGCAATCATAAAAACGCAACAATCATCTTGGGGGGGGGAAAAACCAGAAAAGGAAAGTATCTATTTTAATCACTTTAATTAAATATCCCTCTTTTTTCAGGAAGTTACAACTTAATGCTATTTATTTAGTTTTCTTATCATTCAGCCCCAAGAGTTCACCATAAAGGTAAAGGTAAAGGTTCCCCTCGCACATACGTGCTAGTTGTTCCCAACTCTAGGGGGCGGTGTTCATCTCTGTTTCAAAGCCAAAGAGCCAGCACTGTCCGAAGACATCTCCATGGTCATGTGGCCAGCATGATTAAATGCCAAAGGCACACGGAATGCTGTTACCTTCCCATCAAAGATAGTCCCTAGTTTTCTACTTGCATTTTTTACGTGCTTTCGAACTGCTAGGTTGGCAGAAGCTGGAACAAGTAACAGGAGCTCACCCCAGTACACGGAACTAGGGATTCGAACTGCTGAATTGCCAACCTTTTGATCGACAAGCTCAGTTCTTAGCCACTGAGCCACTGAGTCCCTAGACTTACTTTCTAGGCAATCATAAAAATGCAACAATCATCTTGAAAAAAAAAAAATCAGAAAAGTATCTATTTTAATCACTTTGATTAAATATCCCTCTTTTTCCAGGAAGTTACAACTTAATGCTATTTATTTAGTTTTCTTTTCATTCAGCCCCAAGAGATCACCATAGATTACTTTATTGGTTTTGAGTTGAATCAACGATTAGATCAGTGCATGAATTGAAGCTTAGCTGATATTCACTGGTGTTAAAGAATTCACCACAATCCTTAAGATGCAGCTATCATGTAAGCAAAGATGGCCTTCATTTTCGGCATTAGCTTGTTACAAGAAATTGGATTAATACCTGTGTAGAAAGTTAGCACCCACTCCTCTCCTAGAAGAATGAAATATTTTGAGGAATATTAAAAAGGCAGAATATTATATTTCCCTAAAGGGAGAAATGGAGAATCATGCTCTTGGAAAGCAGCCCCCACCTTTATTAATAGCCCCCAGCAGATATTTTGTGCCCATTGAGAAAGATTAGGCCAGCCTATCTAAAAACAAAAGACCTTCAGCTCCAGGTGATGGGATTAAGACATGACCCTTCAAGACATAATAGGATTAACCCTCTATCATCTAGCAACAGAACTCACCACATTGCACAATCTCCTAAGTACGTTGCATTACCCTCCAAACTTCAACCAAACTTAGCTCAGACAACTTACAGAGCCAGCTATGACCCCTACAACAGCCAATAGAATACATGTTCTTGCACAGAAACAGGAAGCTCAAGTTCAAAGCCCAAGAGAAAGTATAAAAATCCTGCACTCTCAACTTCATGTGGTTAGCTGCCCAGAACCACCCATGTGCTTCTGCTTCATCACTAAATGGACTTTCTTTCTAATCAGCCTCCAGCCTCCATTGTTTCTCCAGTGCCTTTCTCCTAGCTTGGAACTGGACCTGGATATTTCTTCCAACACCTGCCTCCTAATAACTTTTATTATTATTCTTACTCTTAAGCTCCTTGTTATATAAATTGCTTGACTTTGGGTAACATGCAAAGATTCTTTGGAGTAAATGAGCTCTGTGCACTAAATTCAAGGGCAGATCAAGGTATCAAAGAGGCTCACAACATTTGGTTGTGAGTCTCACCTGAGGGCAGGACAAGAAACTAATCAAGGAGAGAAGCAACTTAGAACTAAGATATTTTCTGACAGTTAGAACAATTAATAAGTGGAACAACTTGCCTCCAGAAGTTGTGGATGCTCCAACACTGGAAGTTTTTAAGAAGATGTTGGATAACCATTTGTCTGAAGTGGTGTAAGTTTTCCTGCCTAAGTAGGGGGTTGGACTAGAAGACCTCCAAGGTCCCTTCCAACTCTGCTATTCTATTCTATTCTATATCATATTTTGTTGTTGATGATTAAGGATGAAAAGGAGCTTTCCTTTTTCACAGATAGGTTCACTGGCAGTTGAAGTTGACTTCAATTCTGTAAATGACAGGCTAACCTGGAGTCATACAGCCTCCAGAAATAGTTACTTCCCCTGTAATTTAGGTTTCCTTAATGATGAGCAAATTATACTCAGAACTATTATGAATCTCTTTCGTTGTAACTGTAATGAAACATGATTCTGAATTTAGGTCAATAAAATCAACTTATCTTTACCACTTCTAGTTGTATGCTTTGGAGATTGAAATTTTAATCCTGACGTTTATCATCTAGGATCTGTATATTGGGGATAATAATTAAAAAAATCACACACTACCTGGGAATGGATACTGTTATGATCCAGCTGCCTTTATAGCCTGAAACCCCAGCAATTAACTCCATTTTTTTTAAAAAAAATATATATTTGGTACCAGATGCAATAGAATATCTATGAGTGAATTAGGGATATGTGACTTAAAGTTTTACAATTCCATTGCAAGAGTCAATCTAATCTGATTCAAATGTCTTTCCATTAATTCAAACTGAACTTCTATGTCCAATTGATTTTACTGACAGATCAAGAGAAGTGTCTGTGTATCTAAAAAAATAAATAAATAAATCTGTGATTCAAGAGTACTTGATTTAATTCAGTCGATCAAAACAATCCAAAGGGCAAGATTTGATTGAATTGTCTTAGAACTGGATCTTCAAACTGAAGCTTTGTGTAGTTTCTGTGTATCGTATGCGCTGCAGATTTTATTTTTCCACACAATCTTCAATGCCTTTTCAAAAGCATCTTCAAGAATGTCAGTTCAGGTGGTTTCAGTTCAGGGAAGACTAGATTGTTAGAAACCTTCCCAACTGTTTTTTTTTTTATTTTTTTTAATGGACCAAGTCCAAAAACATGGCTACTTGCTCAGAGTTCAATAAAATTAACTTTCTCCGGGCTATTGTCATCTGTTCTTTTATGCATGTTTTCTTTTTCCTTTTCCTCACTTCAAGCAGCTTTCTGTCCAATTGTCAAATGAATCTTTTATTTCCCTGCTAAATTTGTAATCACTGAAGCATCGTCCGCACTGCCTTTCCTTTCAAATCTACGCATCCATTTTTGTTTAAATTGAACATACTGTGCCTTGATGTTCAACCCTAAATGGCCAATCCAAGTTTTAAGACTGCATCAGGGTGCTTTGTACTCCTTGATAATTGATAGCTTAGCTTTCTGGCAACCTTTCCATGCTGTTTCCAGGTTCATTTTAAGGTAAACTCTCCTCAGTGTAAGTAATTTGAGGTTTGTTGGCTGAAAGTTAAACAGAGCATAATTCATATTTTTATTTTTATTTTTTGTTGCAGATATGTATTTTTTATCTGCAACAAAAAATAAAAAATATTTTATTTTTCTTCCTCCAAATCCATTAGCAGAGTTCCAGGTTTTTTTTTTTGTTTGTTTTTTTCCCTCCCCAATTTTCAGGGCTGTTATGCTTTGCTGTTAGAGATGCCTTGTTTCTTCTCCCTGTTTCCTTAAGTCTCCAGGGTCACCTTAACTAAATGGGAGCCCAAGGGAAACCCTCTGACTTACAGGAGCAATTTCCCTAATTAAAGAAATAGCTAGCGTTGTTTGCCCGCATACCTGAGCTTCACAAAACAGGCTGGAAACCATTAATTCTTTTAGAGGATTCGTCACCATATCCACTCTGAATGCCTGTGTGTGGCACTCCTTCAGATGTAAGCTTTTTGGGGAGACTATACATCCCTCAATAACTGATGCAGAATATATCAATCTGCTTGACAATTTAATTCAGTCAGATTTCCAACTCTAAATACGAAGGGAATTAGGCAGAGGCAGAGTGAAAAAGAGGAAGGAAAGGAAAGAAGCCCTGAACAAGAACAGATTTGGCTAAAACATAATAGCGATAGCACTTGGACTTACGGTATATACCACTTCACAGTGCTTTACAGTCAGTGGTGGGACTCAGCCAGTTCGCACCTATTCGGGAGAACTGGTTGTTAACTTTCTAAGCAGTTCAAAGAACTGGTTGTTGGAAGAAATCTTATTTTGTTTTTTGTTTTTTTTTTCAACTTTACAGGGCTAATCCTGTAAGGAAGGCAGGAGGGAAACATTCTGGTGTTGTTTCTAGCCTAATCTTTATTGCCCTGCTTACAGAAACTGCCTCTCTGATTAACCCTTATTACATTGTAACAGCTAAGGCGAAGCGCCCATCGACGTGAGTAACGTTGAATTGGCCACGCACACAGTCACATGACCACCAAGCCACGCCTACCCAGCTGGTCATTAGGGCAGAGAACCGGTTGTTAAATTATTTGAAACCCATCACTGTTTACAGTGTCACTGCGTTATGTATTTGCCAGCTGAGCTTCCATCCTAAGATTTACGGTAGCCTGCCAAAGAACTTTATCACGTCTCTGTAGTAACAGAGATAAGACTGTCTTGTGATTTCTGAGTTACTGCGCATGTCCAAGTTTAAGGAAGAAACTTCCTGATCTTTTCCTTTGTCTGGTAACAATGTAGTTAGTAAGTTTGTTTATTTCTTTATAATAAAATGTTTCTTAGAATATACTTCGGGTTTTCTTTCTTTAAAGTATACAGCATGGAAAAACAAGATCCATCCGTCTCTAATCAAGTGTAATTACCCCAGGGGGGAGTATCGAAGTTGATTTACACTTCGTCATACAGCCCTCTCTAAGCAATTTACAGAGTCAGCCTATTGTCCCCCAACAATCTGGGTCCTCATTTGACCCACCTCGGAAGGATGGAAAGCTGAGTCAACCTTGGGCCTGGTGAGATTTGAATTGCCAAATTGCAGAATTATCCTGCAGCACTGAACTCTAACCACTGCGCCACTGTGGCTCACGGAAGGAAGATGTATTTCTAGGGGTTATTGTTGGGAAACAGAAAACAACATTTGGGTGAAGCTGTACTACTTTGATATAATCCATGCTTTGCTCCAAGGTCCTTAAGACTGTTTAGATTTTGTAAACTTCCCAGAGACAGTTAGGTAAGATGAACAATGTAAAAATCTAATAAATCAATAAAAATACAAAATAAAAACAGATCTTTCCCATTTTTTTTTCCTTTGGGAAAACTCTGTGATTTCTACCCATTGCAATGAGGGAAGAATTTACTAACCCTGTAACTGAGTATTTGATGACAGAAGCAAAACACAGATCATTGTCATTTCTTTAAAATGAATTGCTGTTTTTTTTTTTTTTAAAAAAAAAAAAATCAGCTGCTTATCAAATTTCCTGGTTTCTTAAAACCCAGACACAAATCTTTTTAATACTGCACCAGAAAAGCCTCTTCAGTTCTAATTTATGTGACAGAAGTCAGGAAACAATCTTTTCTCAATTGAATTGCATTTGCTTTGACACACCGTTATCTACATGGTAAGCCTTAATAAAGGAAGAGTTTATAATTCTTTCTATCAAGGCTTAGCTTCCTGATCTAAAAAGTAAATAAAGCAAATGGCCTTGATAGATTGACTTGGCAAACAGGAATTTAACCTTTAAGACGATGTGGCTATTTGGCAGAAAAAAGCACATGCTTTTCTTCTCAAATAAATCCAAATGTTCAGAAGATGGGCAACTAAATAGGATAGGTAGTTTTTGATGGAGAAAGGAACGAGTATGGATGCAAAAATGCAAAGAAGACTAAAAAATAAGTTACCGTATTTTTCGGAGTATAATATATAATATACCTACCTTTTTTGGTGAGGAAAAGAAGAAAATCTCCCTCTGCCTCTGAGAAATTTTGCCTCATTGCAGCAAACAGCAAACAGCCTGCTTTACTTTCATTTTCATTTTCAGCATAGCTTGATTAGCACAAGGAAAAAAAAAATCTTCTCCAGCAATTTATCTTTTTGCAGCAAACAGCAGAGCCCTCCGCAAAACAGCTGAGAGTCGGGAGGCCAATCCAATCAACTTGTGCTAATTAGGCTGTGCTGAAGCTGAAAGGAGATGTTTCTTCTTGCTGTTTGCTTGCAAGGAGGTAACTGCTGCGAGACAGAGGCCAAAGGGTGGGGGCCAGTGGGTGGTCGGGGCTACATTTGGTGTATAAGACGCACCTAAATTTTCACCCCCTTTTAGGGGGGGGGAAAGGTGCGTCTTATACTCCGAAAAATACGGTATTTTCAAACAATGATGTATCAAGGTCTCATTCTAAACCTCATTCTAGCAATTTAAGTTTGATTTTAAACTTAGGAGATAATCTTTGGACATTCTACCACAAAATATTTATTCATTAGGAGCTGCATTTCTCACCTGTAACTTGTGCTAAAATTACGTTTGCGTGAATATGTATTCTTCCATGCATACAAACTCTCAACAACAAAATATAAACCACCACTTACATTTGCCCTTTGAAGCTGCTAGGTGCAAAATTAAATTTACAATGTCTAGTCTAATGAAAAGAAAGACTGGGGTGATATGATAGCAGAGTTCCAGTATTTGAAGGGCTGCGCAAAGTTGAGGGGGGACAACGGATAGAGACTAATCAAGGAGAGAAGCAACCTGGAATTAAGGAGAAACTTCCTAACAGTGAGAACAATTAACCAGTGGAAGAGCTTGCCTTCAGAAGTTGTGGGTGCCCCATCACTGGAGGCTTTTATGGACAGCCACTTGTCTGGAATGGTATATGGTCTCTGGCTTGAGCAGGGGGTTGGATAACATGACCTCCGAGGTCCCTTCAAACTCTATTATTTTATGTTCTATGTTCAACAGCCAACATAGAATTTATTTCAAATATTTTAAATGCATGAATAAAGATATGTAGTGGAGGGCTTGGAGTTTTAGATGGAGTAGAGCAGTGATGGCTCTTTGCTGTCATGTGCCAAAAGCAGGGGGAGCGTGGGCGGGGTCATGCGTGGGTGTGGCCACACCCATAATTCAATCCCCCATGCCCCACCCCCCACACATGCGCGTGCGACCCCCTGCGCTCCTCCCGTTTTTGGCACATGATGGCCCGGTGTGCCCGGTAGACCCGTCTTTTGGTCTCCCCAGGCTCCAGAGGCCTTCTAGGAGTCTGGGGAGGGCGAAAATGGCCTTCCCCACCCCCCCGGAGGCCCTCTGGAGGTCAGAAACAGCCTGTTTCCCAACTTCCGGTGGGCCTAGAAGGCCCGTTTTTTGCTCTCCCCAGGCTCCAGAGGCTTTTTAGGAGTCTGGGGAGGGTAAAAATCACCTTCTTCCCTGGAGGCCCTCTGGAGGCTGGAAACAGCCTGTTTGCTGACTTCCGGTGGGCCCAGAGGGCCTGAAAATTAGGTGGCCGACGCACGTATGCACACTGGAGCTGAGCTAGGGCAACGCTCGCGTGCTCACAGATATGGCTGTGCATGCCACCTGTGACATGTGTGCTATAGGTTTGCCATCATGGATGTAGAGCAATATTCAGTACTAAATGGTTTCTATTAATACATTTCCTCCCAGTTTCTTTGTCTCTTTGACAGTTTTCAGTGATAAAGAATACACTTTACTCAGTCGATGTATTTTGGCTCTCATGTTTCACTGTAACATGGGGTGAAAATGGCTGTAGTTCTATCTTTTCTTCCTAGGAACTGACCACAGGTAGGGTAAGGTCAGATCTGGCTAATACTTGCGTAGGACACCTTCAAGAGATTTCAAGGCTTAGACTAGCTGGAGAAGTAACTATAGGTATCTAGAAATACAGTATATTTAGAAATAATGCAAGATAGCATTATTATATAAACCACTCACATAGTGAATAATGATATAGACATGTAGAAATGTTTTCACCAATAATTAAGCTGGATATGAAGAAGCCTTTACTTACCTTCAAATTGTTAGCAAAAGTAGAAACAAAGAAGGTAGAGAAATTATCTTAAAGTCAAAGTTGCTGTATGTATTATTTTCCAGTAACAAAAGACAATATAATTTAGGTGATGATTCCACGAAGTAGGAAGAAGAACTCTGAGATTTGACTCAGGAAATCTAGACATTGTTCCTAGTTCCAAAATGAGATTTCATTTATGAACAAAAGTTATATACACAATATGAAGAGAAGGACCAGGGGAGACATGATAGCTGTCTTCCAATACTTGAGGGGCTGCCACAGAGAGGAAGGCATTTTCCAAAGCACCTAAAGGCCAGACAGGAATAATGGATGGAAACTGACCAAGGAGAGATTCAACCTAAAAATGAGGAGCAACTTTCTGACACAGAACGATCAACCAGTGAAACAGAAGTTGCCTTCAGAAGTTGTGGGAGCTTCATCATGAAGCTTGAGATTTTCAAGAAAAGATTGGACTGCCATTTTTCAGAAATGGTGTAGGGTCTCCTGCTTGAGTGGGGGGTTGGACTAGATGACCTATAAAGTCCCTTCCAACTCTGTTAATCTGTTAACCCTTGGATTTTTCTGATCATTCCTTAATTCTTATTGTTTATTTTGTTGTTCTATCATCTTACTTTTTTTCCCCTGTTTACACTCTTTTCATTTCTTCTTCTTTTAATCTAGAGTCGTCCCGTGGTGAAATAGGCAGTAAATGAATTTAACAAACAAAAAGAAATATGGAACGATGTGTTTTTTCTGTCATTCTTTTTTTATATACATTTGACCAATTCCAAATCATTAGTTTAACAACCATGGTTAGTGAAATAACTGAACATTATTGTCGCTGCATAAATAACTGTTACCACCATGAAAATAGCCCAAACAATGCTAATTTTTCTGTTTTATTCATCTTTTATTTTCCTTTTCTGGATGGTCTGGAAACCCAGAAAGGAGTACTTATAAAAGTTTCACTGCTTATTTGTAGCTTCTCATACAAAAGTTTGCTGCTTATTTGTAGCTTCTCATAAAAAAGCTGGGTGAACAATTGAAGCGGACAGAGATGAATATAATGAAATGTACATTTTATGGAATTTTACATGACACTTTTTTTTTATCAGCTGAACACAGACCCCAAGCATGGAAGGAGTAATAAAAAAAAAAATCTATGTGACATACAAATGAGTATTTTATTCCCACAGAGGCTGGGGAGTGACAGGCATTAAACTAATGAAGTCTGGATTACACAGATTTTTTCCTAATACAATTTGTTGTGTGGAGCTGCAAAAACAAGGGAGAAAAAAAAAAACTTTCCTTCCTTTGTACCAGTTATGTTAAATTTTATGGTCTGCTCATGATTGTATTGGTTATTTTTTACAATTTTATTTAATTTTATCTTTGTTGAGTCTTACAGCTGAGTTGGCAAAGCAAATAAATGGATTTTAGCAGAGAAATTAGGATTTTGTTCCCCTTCAGCAAAATTCCAAGGAATACAGCTACAGGCCATAAGGAGAACATCACAACATTGCATTCACCTAGAAAGACACACCACAATTCGCTGCTAAATAAAAAATCTACCTGAGGGAGAAAAGCAATGTTATTTCTCAGCTAAAGATACCTTCAGGTTTAATTCCTTGATATTGAGTCCAAAATCATGCTGGAAAACTATGCTTAAATGTAAAGAAAAAGTGAGTGGATTTATCCCTGCCTAATATGTACAAGTCTTTAACATAAAGAGAAAAAGAGGGAACCAAACATCAGTTCTGGGTCTATGGAGATTCTCAATCCTCCAGGTCATGGTTAACTCAAAGGTGCTTTTTCAAAAGGCAATTGGACTTTCTTGGTTTTTTGTGTAACCTGGTGACAAGGATCTAGGCTAATATTGCATATTTGATATCCTTCACTGATGTTAAATTAAAAAAAAAATGTAATAGGGCTGTTGCCAAAGATGCTGTTGTTTTTAAATATGATGTTGGGAATGTAATGCATAGTATCAAAGATCAAAAATAAAATAAGATCTAAGCCATCAAAATATTGTGTGAATATATTTTTAATGTTTGAAGATATGATGTAGTTCGGCAAAGTCCAAAGGTGGGGTCAAATGCATCATCAGTTTGGAATCATTATGTTCTCACAAGGGAACTAAGTCCAACACCTCATGAATTCCATTGATTCTTATCTAGCACCAATCTGACTTGACTACTAGTAGGCCAGAGTCGTCTTTATATAAAAATAAGACATCTCCTGATAATAAGCCCAATCAGGCTTTTGAGTGCATGGCAATAAGGCCAAGCGCTTATTTCAGGGTTCAAAAAAATATAAGAAAAGGTTCTTATTTTTGGGGAAACACAGTGTATTTACACACACACATACACACACACACACACACACATATGGGGATGTCTTATTTTGGGGAAACGGTATTTATTACTTTGTTTTATATATATATATATATATATATATATATATATATATATATATATATATATATATATATATAATATATATATATATATACATACATACATACATACATATATACACACACACATACATATATGGGGATGTCTTATTTTGGGGAAAACGGTATTTATTACTTTGTTTTTATATATATATATATATATATATATATATATATATAATATATATATATATATTATACATACATACATATATACACACACACACATATATACATATATATGTATATGTTTTCTGATGTTTTCGCGGGTATTTGTATGTAGGTCTTTGGTTATTTGGGTTTTCTCCCACATAAAATTGGAAGTACCTTGGCGACGTTTCAATGAAGTCTCATTCGTCATCTTCAGGCTGGTGTCTTCGGCCTTGTGCTTCTAGGAACATTTTGCTCCTAGAAGCACAAGGCCGAAGACACCAACCTGAAGATGACGAATGAGACTTCATTGAAACGTCGCCAAGGTACTTCCAATTTTACGTGGGAGAAAACCCAAATAACCAAAGACCTACATATATGTATATGTATATACATATATATACATACATGCATACATATATATATATACACACGCACACACATATACATATATACACATACATACATGTGTGTGTGTGTTTGTGCATATATGTATATATCTATCTTTGGAAACAAAGGTTGATTTCAATTATCTGCTAATTGGAAACTCAAGTAACAGCAGCAATAATAATTAAGAAAGAATCTCTTCTAAATATTCAAATATTTTTTTTTTTTATTGAAAAGGTTTTCAAATACAAATTTTTCCCCCTTTTTTTCCCCCCCTCCCCCCCTCCCTAACCCCCCCTCCCCACCCTTCCCCCCCTGTGACTTCTTCGTAACAAAAAAAAACCCTAATTCATAACAGATTACTTACTCCCTCCTCAAAATACTGACCTTTACTTACTAAAAGTATTATAAATCCCCCTTTATCCATACATTTCAGAAAAGAAGAAGAGAAAAAAACAAAAAAAAAAAAACAAACACATTATACTATAACTATTATAAAATAACTTCTAATTTAGCATAATAGTGTTTTATATCTATACATTATTGCAACAATTCAAAACCACCTTCCACTTTAAAACTATACGATAAGTCCTACTTTAATAACATTTCAAAGCGGGCTCCCCATAAAATCTAATTTAACATTTATTCCACTCTATCCATTTCCTCCACTCCCCTAAATGTATCACTTAAAAATCCCTTTTCTTAAACTAATCAGTCTGTAGCTAGCTTATTCACCCACTGTCTTACAAATTTACCATACACAACAATTCTTGATATCTTTAATTCACTGCCCACACTACTTAAATATATATATATATATATATTCCATTATATCTAAATAAAAAAAGAAAAGACAATAACTTTAAATTTATAGTCCATATAATATCTTCTTGAAGTCTTTCCACTGGATTGTTAAAACCAACATCCATAATAGGGTAACATAGCTTGCTGATGCAACAGTTTATTCAAGATCTCCAATCATATCTGCCCCCATCAGTAGTAAACATCTTCTTATATATATAAAAGTAAAAACAACCACCCGAGTGACATTATAAATTATATTCCATATAATAATAATTGTGGGTTTCATCAGGATTATTAATTTCCATCATCGTATTGGGTAACAACCCGATCTTCTGCATGTCCCAATGTGATTCTCTTGCCTTATAATTCAAGATAATTATAATATATTTATCAACACAAAAAGAAGTTTCAAAGTAGATAATTCAAAACCATCAATTTGAGGCTCTTTCCATGTCCCAAAATTACGGCAATGCAGAGATCTGCCACTATCCTCAGGATGATATTGACCAATATGTCGCCTCCTCTATGTTTTCACATAATCATTCATATTTTAAAATCACTGGCTTCACTGTTGCTTGGGTTAGAAATTTCTATTTTTGTACAACCTATTTCTTTTTTTGTTTTCTTTTTGTGGGTTTGACTTCCATCCTAATTTTTTGTGTCTCGCATTTCTTTTTTATCCCTTGTATATCCTCTAATTGGTTTCCATGCTTGTCCTTGCCTTGATAAGTCATCACATTAAAATCAGATGGCACTTCTCTCAAATTTGT
Source organism: Pantherophis guttatus (assembly GCF_029531705.1). Next base: position 11,376,321 of record NW_026844017.1, on the reverse strand, counting down.
AGATAATCCAGCTGGGGTATCCGATAAATCCAAAGGCAATTTATCTGGTACAGTCTCTGTCTTTAGTTCCAGCTCCTTCTGCTTATCCTGTATTATATCTGAAGACGTTAAATTCATTTTCAACCTATTTTGATAAAATTCTTCCGCTCTTTCAACAGTATTTAACTGGTATCTTTCTCCTTGATATCTCAATATAATACCAACTGGGACGTCCCACCGGAATTGAATATTTCTCCTTTTTAACTCAGACACCAGAAAGCCAAATTTCTTCCTTTCCATTAATATCTTAGGTGGGAGTTCCTTGTAAATCCAAATCTTTCTTCCATACAATTGCAAATTAGAATTGAAGGAATTTTGCACAATTTTATTCCTAATTTCTTTATCTGAAAAATAGATTACCACATCTCTAGGCAATTGCCTTTGCTTGGCAGTCCAGGAGTTTATTCGATAAGCTCTGTCAATCCTACAAAACACTTCCTCAGGTTGAATCTTTAAAATCCCAGCTAGAAATTCAGAAGTTATTTTCCTTAAGTCATCTCTGTTATTTTCCTGCAAACCTCTAAGTCTTATTGCATATTCTGTGAAATTATATTGTATCTTTAGAACCTCTTTTTCAATCCTCTGTTGCAGATTTTCTACATTACCAGACTTTTGGTCAGCATCCATTTTAAATTTTTCTTCTGAACTATAATCCTGAATATTTAACAAATCATTTTCAATTTTTTGAATTCTATTGTCCAATTTATCTTGAATTTCATCCATTTTTGACTCTAGTAAATTAGTATTTGTATCCAACCGAATCATGAATTCTGACACTTTTAAAATTTTTTGCTGCAAAAAGTCAAACTTGGATTTCACCAATTCCTTAGTTTCCTGCTTAAATTTTTCAAGTTGCTGATTCACAATCTCATCCCTTCTTTCAATCTCCTCTAAGAGAAATTCTATTATATTAAAATCAGGTTTCTGGGACTGAAGAGTTAAAACTTGTTCCTTTAAATTCTTAGTGGGGGAATCCCCCCCACCTATTTGTTTGTCTGACTTCACAAGCCTCAGTGCCATGTTTCCGCCTAAGCAGGCTTTGTTAGAAGAAAAAAAAAAAAAAAAAACAAGACAAAAGACTTCCAGCCAGCAACAATGCCTCCAGGGGAAAAAGAGAAAAACAAAAACAGGAGCGGAGTTTTGTCTACAAATGTAGCCAGTGGTATTTATTCCGCTACATTGTAATAATAAAAAACGGAAGAACTTTCCCTCTCAAACTCTTCTCCAGCCGCGGCAGACGCCATTTTAAAAAGAAACTTTTTCCTCTTTCTCTTCCTCTATTCTCTTAAGTAATTTTTAAAAGATAAGTAAAATACTTGCGCTTCAGTATTACAGGTCCAGCTCACATTTTCTTTGAGTAATCTGTCAAATTCGCAGGCTTGCTTTTGACGCCTGGCTCTGCATTAGCAGAGGTCTCCCAAAGCCCGAGCAGCGGCTGGGGATATGGGGCATCTCATCCGCTCCATCCCAAAAGTAAAAGAAAAACTTTTGGGACTCTGCAGAGAGTTCTACCCACCCCTGCCGGCTCTATCTCCGTTTCCTCATGGGAACGGAGTTTTTTTCGAGCCGCCGTTCCGTTGTGAAGGCGGCTCTGACAGGCAGTGGAAGCTGACGATCCCAAAGGAACGTCTGGCGGCGGCCAGCAGCAAACAGGAAGTCCTCAATATTCAAATATTTTAATTATATGAATAGCCAGACAGTCCCCATATATAATAATACCCAAATCCATTAAGACCATTCATATAGATATAGATATAGATATAGATATAGATATAGATATAGATATAGATATAGATATAGATATAGATATAGATATAGATATAGATATAGATAGGTAGGTAGGTAGATAGATAGATAGATAGATAGATAGATAGATAGATAGATAGATAGATAGATAGATAGATAGATGTGTGTGGCTGGTTGAAGAGGCCTTATAAGGCCGAAATAGATCTATCCCAGTCTCATTTTGCTCCTAGAAGCACAAGGCCGAAGACACCAACCTGAAGATGACGAATGAGACTTCATTGAAACGTCGCCAAGGTACTTCCAATTTTACGTGGGAGAAAACCCAAATAACCAAAGACCTACATATATGTATATGTATATACATATATATACATACATGCATACATATATATATAATACACACGCACACACATATACATATATACACATACATACATGTGTGTGTGTGTTTGTGCATATATGTATATATCTATCTTTGGAAACAAAGGTTGATTTCAATTATCTGCTAATTGGAAACTCAAGTAACAGCAGCAATAATAATTAAGAAAGAATCTCTTCTAAATATTCAAATATTTTAATTATATGAATAGCCAGACAGTCCCCATATATAATAATACCCAAATCCATTAAGACCATTCATATAGATATAGATATAGATATAGATATAGATATAGATATAGATATAGATATAGATATAGATATAGATATAGATATAGATAGGTAGGTAGGTAGGTAGATAGATAGATAGATAGATAGATAGATAGATAGATAGATAGATAGATAGATAGATAGATAGATAGATAGATAGATGTGTGTGCTGGTTGAAGAGGCCTTATAAGGCCGAAATAGATCTATCCCAGTCTCCCTTAAGTCTCACAGCAGACAACACAAAATGTCTGATAAAGCCTGAAAGTGGTGATTTGAGATATCACCCAACTATGGCAATACAAACATCTTGATTTATGTAGGAAAAACCTTGACTGGAAAAGTATTGCACATATAAACCTCCGAATAAAAGAACAAAATAGATAGATAGATAGATAGATAGATAGATAGATAGATAGATAGATAGATAGATAGATATAAATATGAAACCTAACTGAACCTGCAATTAAATGTAAGATTGGTTTGAAGCAATAAATTGCATTTTGTTCTGCACTTGGAATCTGAATTCAAGGAAAACATTTATCTTAAGCCAATGTTGCATTTTAGTTTAGTTTATATATATATATATATATCTTAAATGGTTATTGCAGCTGTTGTATAGAAGAACCAAAAACATTTATTGTAGTTTTGGTGTATTGTTGGGCTTACTGCTTTGTTTTATAAGGAAAAAAAATGTGGTAAAATAATCTTGAGGTGTTTTTTACAATGTTGAATAGCAGCACTTCCAAAGACTTACGAATAAATTGAAAAGTCAAGACATTTCAAGTACTGCCATGAAAAAAAAAATGACTATATAATGGCTTCTTCCAATTATCTTGATAGTCCAAATTCAACAAAATTGTACTTCTCTGGACAAAGCAAGATTCTACAATGTTGCAGATGTTAAATTTATCATTTCCTATATTTCTTTTTTTAAGAAAAACAACAACTGCATATGTTGCTAGTAAATGGATAGCATAAGAATAAGCAATTTATACCTGAAGTCTCCAGGATCTTTCCTGACAAAGTATTTGATTCCTAGGCTTTCATTGCTATCTGTATACCTGAAGTTCTCTTTTTATTGAACATTGCTAAAAATGGATGAACATTAAGAGAGTCTAAAAGTTTTCTAAATAGTTGTAAAGTTTAGTGTGAGATTGTCTCTACGATAAACAAACTAACCAGCCCAGATAAGTGCCTTCATTCATATAATGATAACTTAGATTTAAGAGAGGGAATAAACAACTTAGAGGGTATAATTATTAGAATTCTTTTGATATCTGTAGTGTGTTCTATTTTCCAATATTGAATTAATGGCTTCTTGACTGAAAACTTCATAGCCCATTAAAAGAAATTGGGAAAGTCCTTGACGGATTCTTATCGTAACAGCTAAGGCTATTGGGATTTGAGAATTATTTTATCAAACTCAGTTTTGGAAAAGCTGCAAGACTTTATTGTCTTTCTCACTGTTGAAATTGAACATTAATCCTTAGAGGGGATGCAGAAAAGTGGCACGGATCTGTGCTACTGGGATCAATGAAAACTTCAGATACAATAATAATAATAATTCTACACAATATCATTGACAGGTTTAGTAACGGTCATTTCTCATCATTTAGCCCCAATTTTATAAATCAACAAAAGCCCCTTTCAGTGGATGTGGGTGTGCTGTATATGTGAGTGTGCTTGTTGTACAAAAATAATAACGTAGAATTGGAAGGGACCTTGGAGGTCATCTAGTCCAGCTCCCTACACAAGCAAAAGAGTCTATACCCGCGATGGTGAACCTATGGCACGCGTGCCACAGGTGCCACAGGTTTGCCCTAGCTAAGCTCCAGCATGCATGCGTGCACCAACCAACTGATTTTCAGGACTTCCAGGTGCACCAGAAGTCGGGAAACAGGCTGTTTCCTGCCTATGGAGGGCCTCCGGGGGGGGGAGGCCGTTTTCCTCCTTCCCAGGCTCCTAGAAAGCATCTGGAGCCTGGGGAGAGTGAAAAATGGGTCTACCAGGCCCACCATGCCATAATGTGCCAAAAGTGGGTGGAGCATGGGGGGGGTCGCACCCACATGTGCGGTGGGGTGGGGCTCATTGAGTTATGAGTGTGCACACACGTCCCCTGCACTCCCCCTGCTTTTGGCACATGACAGCAAAAAGGTTAGCCATTACTGGTCTATACCATTCCAGAAAAAGTGGCTGTCCAGACTCTTCTTGAAAACTTCCAGGGATGGGGCACCCACAACTTCTCTAGGCAACTGATTCCACTGATATATTGTTCTCACCATTAGGAAGTTTCTCCTTAGTTCTAGGTTGCTTCTCTCCTTGATTAGTTCCCATCCATTGGTTCTTGTTTTGCCTTCAGGTACTTTGGTAAACAGTTTGTCCCCCTTCATCTTTGAGACAGCCCCTGAGGTATTGGAACACTGCTATCACGTCACCCCTAGTCCTTTTCACTAGACTAGACATATCCAATTCTTGCAACTGTTCTTCATATGTTTTTGCCTCCAGTCCCCTAATCATCTTTGTTGCTCTTCTCTGCACTCTTTCTAAAGTCTCCACATCTTTTTTATATTGCAGTATTCCATGAGAGGTTTTTGGAAAATGAGAGGGTTGAGCTCTTATGAGACTTTAAGATCAAAACAGATAGACATCTTGTTTATAAATGTCTGATTACAACATTCATTAAAAATAAGAAAGTCTGGTTCAGTGGTGAAATCCAAATTTTTTTACTACCGGTTCTGTGGGTGTGGCTTGGTGGGAGTGGTGTGGCCTGGTGGGCATGGCTTGGTGGGCATGGCAGGGGAAGGATACTGCAAAATCTCCATTCCCACCCCACTCCAGGGGAAGGATACTGCAAAATCACCATTCCCTCCCCACTCCTGGGGGAAGGCTATTGCAAAACCTCCATTCCCACCCCACTCCAGGGGAAGAATACTGCAAAATCACCATTCCCTCCCCACTCCTGGGGGAAGGCTATTGCAAAATCTCCATTCCCACCCCACTCTGGGGCCAGCCAGAGGTGGTATTTGCCGGTTCTCCGAACTACTCAAAATTTCCGCTACCGGTTCTCCAGAACCTGTCAGAACCTGCTGGATTTTACCCCTGGTCTGGTTCCTTGATGTTGTTATGCTGGGTTATGCTAGAATTGAGGGAAAGTAATTAGGAAAAAAATATGCAACATCAGAGATGCTTGCAGCTGTTATAAGAATCATGATAGGAGGTTTTGGAGCAATTCCTAAAGGAATCCTTCAGTATTTGGAAATTGTGAATCTATCAAACCTGAATATCCTAATTTTACATTAAAAAGAAAAAACCCACCTTGCTTGGAACTGCCTATATTCTTAGGTATTACTTAATAATTGTTAGGTTCTTGATTAAGGACTTGAATTATAAAATTTCCTTCAGTCTTAAACTGTGAATCTATCATATAATCCTAATAATATAGAGTCAAATCTCATTGTACCCAAAGGTTAAAACCATTTTCTGCCCTTCAACAGTCATGTAGCACAGAAGATATTCACTTCCCTCTTACAGTTGCTCTTTGGAGCCTCTTTTGGCAGCAAAAAAATATGGAATTGACATTAAATATGTAATTCAGTGTGCAATTAAAGAAAAGCCGATTAACATCATAGGTTAAGTTATGGACAAGGTCCATCATAGAGATAGAGTTAAATGGGCACCATTTATTACATATTGCTAGGCAGGTCATCACTTGATGTTGATGAGTATAATAAATATTTTATGCTATAAATGAAACAGGGAATTTAAAGAAAAAAAAGTACTTTGATCAGGCAAGCTGTATTTCCATGAAGTTACTATTGAAAATATGCAGCACTAGGGATTCGAACCACTGAACTGCTGACCTTTCGATCAACAAGCGCAGCATCTTAGCCACTGAGTACATAAGTACAGTATGTGGGCTCTAATTGTACACACACTGAGAGAGTGAGACAAACACACAAGACAAAGACTGAAGACAAATCAGTACTTTGCTTTCCTTCGGCTCTGAAATGAGCCAAGAGTATTCCCTTCTTCTGCCTCTCCTGGAATCTCCAAATGCAGAAACGCTACCGCGAATCAATGTTCGGTACTCAAATCTACTGTTGTTGCTTTTCAATAGTCATTATCTTCACACAAGGCTAAGATAACAGCCACACATCTTTTTTTTTCTTTTTCAAGTGTGAACTAGGCAGAAAAGAAACCCACCACCTCAAGCTTTTTCCATCCAGCTTCTGGTGCAATCTGCTCTCTTCAGGTATCTGCCTGGAGAATCTAATAAGCTATTTGTTAAGTTTCCAGCAATCTGCTCTATTCCTCTTGAGTGGAACGATATGCTGTCTCAGCAAACCTGTCTGAGCTTTTTGGATGGATAACAAAAGGTGAAGCATTTTCTGGAGGACAATGCACAGGGAGGGGAACTTGATTCTTTTCGTTTTTCAATGTTCTTCTGGAACCGTTCGCTTGGGGTTGATTTTTCTCTCATTTCATGGATTGTTCCATTCGGAATCCATTGAGAGAAATGTACTCAGAAGCTGGACATATTTCCCAATAAGAAAATGCTGAGCACTTATCTATAGCAGGATATCATGTTTTTCATTGGTCTGAAGGACATCTAAGGGCTGATTCTCGTAGTCCCCAGGAATTGGGAGTGTCAAGTATTTGCAAGCCATTGGCACATGTGTCATATAGATGCCAGTGGAGGCAGAGTGTGTCTCCACCCCTATGTGGAAAGGAGGGGCTTACCCTGAGTATAAAACCCCCTCCAACCTTTTCCACCTCGCTCTCTCCATCTCTCTCTTTTCATGTTTGTTCCTCATGAGACTTGATCTCTGTTGTACATAGTTAATATGATTTATTATATGAATAAATATGTTTAAGACATTTATTTATGCATCTGCCTCTGAACTCTTCTATGCTCCTGGATGTTTCTACGATCCCAACTCCACAGGGAGACAGGTCTATATGTAGCCACATGCAAACTAAACACAACCCTGCATGATGGCCATTGACCCTTATTTAACTCTAAGCATGTGCTAACAATGGTAACAACTAATCAAAGAGAGAAGCAATCTGGAATTAAGGAGAATCTTCTTAACAGTGAGGACAATTAACCAGTGGAACAGCCTGCCTGCAGAAATCATGGACGCTCCATCACTGGGGTTTTTTTAAGAAGAGACTAGGCAGTCACTTGTCTGAAATGGTATAGATTCTCCTGCTTGAGCAGGGGGCTGGACTAGAAGACCTCCAAGGCCCCTTCCTATTGTATTGTATTGTATTGCATTCTATTCTATTCTATTCTATTCTATTCTATTCTATTCTATTCTATTCTATTCTATTCTATTCTATTCTATTCCTGTTTGTGCTGTTCTGTGCTGTTCTGTGCTATGCTATGCTATGCTATGCTATGCTATGCTATGCTATGCTATGCTATTTGTTGAGAAGATGTCTGCACATAGGCTGTTTAGCAATACATCAGTTTAATTGGATTTTCACAGGTGGACTTGGTTTTTCACAGCTGCCAGGGGGGTTATGAATAGAAAAATTGTTTCTTCAAATTTTAATGAAATTTAAATTTCTATTTAGCTTGGTAAATGTATTTTTCCCCTTATTCTACAGATGGGTTTGCACCATCAGTTTACCCAAGGTTAAGGCTGGCACTACACGCACTCCTGATTAAAGCTAAATGTACCACCTTAATCATTTCTCTCCAGATTTCTTTCAGTTTTCAAATTCAGTCCCCTATCCATCAGGCCACTCAACTCTACTTGCCATGAAAGTGACATGTTATCATCAACTGCCTTAAATGGCAGATAGCAATTAAGACAAGAAGTGGTTTTAGTTTTGATAAAAGGAGGGCAAAGAAACTAAAACTAATGCTTTAGATCATGGTTAAAAGGTCAGTGTGGCCTTGGTGCAATTAGAAAAGTGATCTAGATATCTTTATTGATTGGATCTGCTTGGCTGGTATTATAATGAGTGTTTTCATTCTAAAGGACGAAGCCGAGAAGAAACTTTTGTTACCAAACTGCACCAATTGAGCTGGTACTTTTTTCTCCCACAGAACACTCTCTTCAAGCATTAACAATTTTATGAGAAGGAGATTTCAATCTGCATACAATTATTATGCAGTATTCATTTTTTTTCCCTCCCTCCTCTCAAATAACTGGTATTTGAGTTGAGAAGAAGAACAGATAAAATATGCTTGCAAGGTAATCTTTTTTGATATATAAAGGAAGAGCTTAAACAAGTGTTTGAGGGGAAAGCAGTAACAAGTAGGGCATTAATATATCTCTCATATCAAATTCCGAAGTTGTTATTTATTAATCTTTTTTTTGCCTTTGAGCCATGTAGAAAAATTTGGACTGGAAGATAGAGTAATGCCTTTTTACTGATGTTTATGTTGATGGAAAATGTCTCATGTGTTTTCTGAAAATAGTCAGCTGAATGCTGGCAACAATATTCCTGAGACAATGTGTGCAATTCAGACATAATAGAGCATCTCTATAAGAATATGTAATAAGTTGGGATCAAAGACGCCATTCTTCTGTGTGTTCTCATTAAATAATTTACATGTCCTCTTGTTTCCATAATCATGGTGATAAATGGATCTGGAAGTCACACACTTCATTTCCATTGCTCTATTTTTAGGACATTTGCTGGTTTGTCAAATATTGTCAGTGCAGGCACTTCGTCATCCATTTCTTTTCTTTCTCTCTCTCTCTCTCTCTTTCTTCTCTCTCTCTCTCTTTTCTTTCTTTTTTCCTTCCTTCCTTTCTTTCTGCCATTCTACAGTAAAGATTACAGCTTCCCCCCCCCCCTGTTATTGATTCAATCATCAAGTGAGGTTTGAAGGCTCTGATCTAGTCAGAAATAACATTGGAGGTGATGTATGAGAGTATCATGGAGGTACAGTCAAGAAAGAATAGTTGTTCTCATCTTCACATAAGAGTGCATTGTTCACAATTCAATGTATCAATTGCTCTTTCATACACTAGCATATTGGTATTGAGCATAATGGATCACTACTACTCAAGAGTCCCACAGGTGCTTTTTCAAGAGGCAACTGGATTTTCTGGTTTTTCCTTAAGGACGTTTCACTTCTCATCCAAGAAGCTTCTTCAGCTCTTGGATGAGAAGCGAAACACCTTCAAAGAAGAACCCAGAAAGTTCAGTTGCCTCTTGAAAAAGCACCTTGGAGACAACCATGACCTGGATGACTGAGAATCTCCATAGATACTGCTCAAGAGTTTTTCCTATGTTAAGTGACCGCAATGGGATATTGCACAAAAATTGCAATGGTGGATCTAAAATAGCGTGAGTTATTTTACCCAAGGTACAAATGCATTTTTGCATTTCAAGTGGAAGAGCATAAACATTTCTTGCACTTCTAAATGTTATTGGTAGTCCATCTTGAAATATGCATCCATCAGTTGAGTTTCTGGATGTCTATAGCACCAGCACATTTGATTTTATCACTGCTGCTGACATTTTCCAACAATTGACAGTTTCACAGGATGAAAATTAAAGCTAAATGAAAAAAAAAAATCCTCTAAAATATGGAAAAGTGTTCCTATCTCACATATCATCAATTACTGTTACATTTTTCTTCTCATAAGTCAGTGACAGAGACCAGACATATAGCTCCAATTCCATCAGCAGGTGCCAACTAGAGTACAGTAGAAGTTGGGATATCGCCTAGGATCTGTTAGAATAAGGCAGATGATCAGCCACGCTGCATTTTATATTAATCACGAGGCATGCAACTGACTCCATATTTTGTTCTGTTTTGGGGTTTTTTACATTAAATTCATGAGACTTTAATCTAGGACGTCTCGAAGGACCTCTCATGGACTATGAATGTTAAAATGCTTGTGAAGAAGGCACAGAAGAGGCTGTACTTCTTGAGAATGCTCAGGAAGATAAATCTATCTCAGCATCTACTTCTGTCCTACTATCGCAGCACCATTGAGAGTGTCCTGACATACAGCATTCTTGCATGGTATGGGAGCAGCTCTGTAGCGGACAAAAAATGCTCTACAGAGAATCATTAAAACTGCCCAGAATATCATCGGACTCCAGCTACCAGCCCTGGATGACATCTTCGAATCTCGCGGTTTGAGAAAGTTGCATAACATTCTCAGAGACTCTTCCCATCCTGCTTACAATCTTTTTGGACTGTTGCCTTCTGGCAGAAGATACAGAACAATTAAAACTCGGACCACACGTTTTCTGAATAGTTTTTATCCCAGAGTAATAATTGCACTCAACAATGAACTAAAGGGCCACCATCAGTCAGCTGTTGGACAGTATTACTTGGTCTGCTGTGTGGATGTTTGGGTGGTTTAGCAGTGGGGAATTGTGGTGGGTGGGAGTGTGTTTGGGGATTGTTATGTGTGTTGGACCTGGTCTTTGGGTGTTAAGTGAATTTCGTTGTATGGGTATACTGTGTATACATGTACAATGACAATAAAGTTATTATTATTATTATCTAGACCAGAGCTGAATAAAGTTCACTTATCCTTTGTCAATCTGCATGATTTGAAATATCTCTGTCTCACCAGCATATGGAGTGAAAGGAAGAAGAACATGATTAATTTCCGAAAATCAACCAATAACTCTGAATTGGGAATCTACATATTTACACTACATATCTACACACTAGACGAGCCCAAAGTTCAAGGACCAATTGCAAAGCACATGGTGTCAGATCCTGAAATCTCTGTTTTCCAGTCGTGTTCAATAAAGGACACTTCTACATGAGATATTTAATGCCAATGTTCTCCAGAAGGTTTCCTCCCAGTTGATCCATCATAATTTTTGTCAGCAAGAAGGCATTATTTTCTGACTTGGACAGGATTAATAACTTCCGTTGCCAATGAATGACTAGATCTCACAGCCAAATTGAAAAGCACTTATATAAAAAAATCCAGCTCTGTTCCAGCAACTTTTCATAGGGAGGATTTAAAAAAAGCAACATTGGAGTGAAATAGCAAAGGGACAAGAGGAGATGAATGCAGGGTAATATTTTTATGTAGCAATGTGCACAAGGTAGTCAGTGAATTGAATTAAATTTAAATAATCCAATTTAAATAATAAACAAAGAAACAAAGTGTTAGCATACACTGACAAGCTGAACATATTGTATCTTCTTGGAAGCTTCTTGGATGAGAAGCAAAACGTCTTCAAAGAAAAACCAGAAAGTCCAGTTGCCTCTTGAAAAAGCACCTTTGGGACAACCATGACCTGGGTGACTGAGAATCTCCATAGACATTTGGAATCTTTTTGGTTTCATCCAATTTTAGGCCGTCAACATTCAACATTAGAAATACCTTGACAAAGTATAGTCAATTTACCTGATTGCAAGTTATACTGGGATGTCTTTTACATCAACACAAAAGACCAGGATCTATTCCTATTTTTAATATCTTATTATTCTGATTTTATTGTCCTATCTTATTTTCAAATCTTACTATCTTATTTTCTGTTTTAAAAGATAAGGAAAAAAAATATTTACATGATCAATTGATTTAATGCCACAGGGATTAAAAGTATAAAATTAAGAAACAATTGACATGTTTTAGACATTGTATTAAAATAGCTGACAAATTGAAAAGACAAGAGGAAGAACTTTAACTTTGATTCTTGGCTAGTTTCTGTTATGTTTTTCCAGTGTTGGGATAGAGATTTAACTAAAATGCACATTTTCCCCTTCCCGTGACTTATTTTCAAGTTTACGCTGTATGAATGCAACAATAGTTCATGAAGTACGATCAATAATGAAAACAGTAATTTTTTTCCCATGCTTATCTTCTGATTCTAATGACTCTCATTCATCCAGCACCATCATGGTGACATCTGCATTAAATATAATTAAAAGGGGATAAACTATTTATCGGTTCTTGTAGCTCTGAAACTGCAATCTGGAAGTTCCTAGTTAAAGCAGATTTGCATGCAAATGCACAGTGCATCAGTAAGATAACTTTTATAATACTCATGAAGATGGAAAAATTGCCTAGATAACCATAAGTCTTGAAAAGAAAGAAAAAGTCTGACTCAGTCAATTGAGATTAATTCGTTTTCCCAAAGATGACAATGACAACAATAATTGCAAATATGCAAATCTGTCTAGCTAAAGTAAATGAAGTTGTTTTAATTATGTTTTGAAAACACTGGTTTTCATAGGCAGTGGCCTCTGACCAACTTTGTCTATGCTCAGAGTCTTAAGCCATGTTGAACCTTGTTAGTGCTTTAAAAGGTAACTTCCAATGAATGCCAGGCTACAATTTAGCCTATTGATTCCAAAAACCCCATTAACATAAGAAAGCCACTGACATCATTGTATTTATGTAGTCATCAGGAGCTGAACCTGGCTGGAAGGAATCTCTTATTTTTTTTTCAACTCAAAGAAATGATGCAAAATGGATTGAGATTTGTCTATCTCTGTGAAAGTGGGAAAGAAAAAAAACTTGGTATGGTGACAAAAGAAAAGTCAAATGCCAATATGGCCAGAACAATCTAGGGGCTACCAAACACACACACACACACACACACTCCCTCCAAAGAAAATCCCTCTAGGGGGAGATTCTTCCTTGCACTCCATATCACATTTTCTTCTCCTACAGAGAGAGAGAGGGGGGGGAGAGGGAGAGGGAGGGAGGGAGGGGGAGGGAGGGAGGGAGAGAGAGAGAGAGAGAGAGAGAGAGAGAGAGAGAGAGAGAGAGAGAGAAATGGATAGACAAAGTCTAGTCATATACTGTGATGTTGCACAAGCATCAAAACAAGATTGAGTTTGTGTTGAAACAGCAGTGTGCTTATTTGGAATTTATTTATTTATTGGTAGATTTATACCCTCCCTCTGTTTTGTACATCTCTAGGTAGCATAAATATTGGTTCACCTTTCTATTTTCTCAGTATTTGACAAAATTGTTGGATTCTGTTGTCTCCTATGATTACAGCAATCAAAGGCCTTTGAAAGAATTTACAACAGCAACATCATCTCCATCTATTTTAGATGTCTGTCTGTCCGTCCATCCATCCATCTATCCATCTATCTATCCATCCATCCATCCATCCATCTATCCATCTATCTATCCATCCATCCATCCATCTATCCATCTATTTATCCATCCATCCATCCACCCATCCACCCATCCATCCATCCATCCATCCATCCACCGACCCACCCACCCACCCACCCACCCACCCACCCACCTACCTACCTACCTACCTACCTACCTACCTACCTACCTACCTACCTACCTACCTATCTAACTATATATCATCTATATATCATCTATCTTCTCATGTTTCCCTGAAAATAAGGCCGGGACTTATATTAATTTTTGCTCCAAAAGACACATTAGGGCTTATTTTCTGGTTAGGTCTTATTTTCAGAGAAATATGGTACTAAATGTGTCTATCTGGCTGATGATCTTAACTGGGGCTTATTTTTGGGGTAGGACATATATTACGAACATCCTGAAAAAATCATGCTAGGGGTTATTTTCTGGTTGGGTCTTATTTTGGGGAAAACAGTCTTATCTATCTATCTATCTATCTGTCTGTCTGTCTGTCTGTCTGTCTGTCTGTCTGTCTGTCTTCTGTCTGTCTGTCTATCATCATCTATCAGAAAATAATGGTAACTGTTCCTAAAAAATTACTGATGTCTTTAAAAAAAAATTAAAAGCCCAAAGAAGTACAATGTTGATTATGCAGCAACACTAGCCCATTAAATTATTAGATACCTATTATCGATTTAATCCTCTCTTACAAAATTGCCATGCACTGCAGTCCCTTATCTGCTTTTAGTCTTATTGGAAAATAGGTCAGGTACACCATCTTAGCAAGCCAGCCCTGAACTGTAAGCCATTATCTTGATGAAAATATTAATGTTATTTTTTTCCCTTCTCTCTCAAGAATGAAATGGAGAAGAATATATCAAGTGAACAGCGAAACTGTGCAGATATACTCAGGTGAATAGGTTCAAAGTCATGTGTCATAGAGTCAAGCGTAGAACTTGACAGCCATGGACAGGAGCTAATTAATCACATACAGCTTCTGTTAAGACAAAATTCTCTCTCTTTCTCTCCCTCCCTCTGTCCCTCCCTCCCTCCCTCCCTCTCTCCTTCACTCCATTTTGGCAGGTGACTTTACTTCCTACCTCTGTCTGTAGCATGTATGGTTCAATGAAAACCTTCAGAGAAAGAAGCCTGAATTAGTCCATTAGCCTAGCAGTGAGAATTTTAAATCAGAAGTCTTAACAAGAGGACAATATTTTAAACCAAGACTGGCCATATTCTCTAAATTCACATGCAAATGCCACGTAGAGACATATTTTTCCTAGACTCGATTTGTAGCAAACAACAAATATCAAAGGATGCCATTTATCCTTCCACATTTGCAAGGATTTCTCCCCCCCCCCAATTTTATACATTAATTCTTGTGGATTTTGGACTTAAACTTTTTAAAGTTGATTCCCCCACCCACCCACCCCTGGTTTGTGTTATGCCTTTCAACATCAGAAGTAGACATCTCATTGGAGAGCAACAAAAAAAAGTTTGCAAAACATTTACTTCTTGCTAGGGGCAAAGGGACGTGGTGGCTCAGTGGCTAAGATGCTGAGCTTGTCGATCGAAAGGTCGGCAGTTCAGCGGTTCGAATCCCTAGTGCCGCGTAATGGGGTGAGCTCCCGTTACTTGTCCCAGCTTCTGCCAACCTAGCAGTTCAAAAGCACGTGAAAAATGCAAGTAAAAAAATAGGGACCACCTTTGGTGGGAAGGTAACAGCGTTCCATGCGCCTTTGGCATTTAGTCGTGCCAGCCACATGACCATGGAGACGTCTTTGGACAGTGCTGGCTCTTCGGCTTTGGAACGGAGAGGAGCACCACTCCCTAGAGTTGGGAACGACTAGCACATATGTGCGACGGAAACCTTTACCTTTACTTTTAGGGGCATCTAGTGGGCAATTAGTGGGCAAACCAAATACTGATGCCCTAATTTTAAGCCATTCCCAAATGGAGTTGGATCCTTTACTTCGGCTGTAGCAGTTCCAGATTCAGCTGTGTGTTTTCCAGACACAATAGAATATTTTTTTTTTATTGGCCAAGTGTGATTGGACACACTTGTCTTGTCTTGGTGCATATGCTCTCATATGTACATAAAAGAAAAGATACGATCATCAAGAATCATAAGGTACAACACTTAATGATAGTCATAGGGTGCAATAAGCAATCAGGAAACAATATCAATATAAATTGTAAGGATACAAGCAACAAAGTTACAGTCATACAGTCATAAGCGGAAGGAGATGGGTTTTGGGAACGATGAGAAGATTAATAGTAGTGCAGACTTAGTAAATAGTTTGACAGTGTTGAGGGAATTATTTGTTTGGCAGAGTGATGGCGTTCAGGGAAAAACTGCCCTTGTGTCTTGTTGTTCTGGTGTGCAGTGCTCTATAGCGTCATTTTGAGGGTAGGAGTTGAAACAGTTTATGTCCAGGATGTGAGGGGTCTGTAAATATTTTCACAGCCCTCTTTTTGACTCATGCAGTATACAGGTCCTCAATGGAAGGCAGGTTGGTAGCCATTGTTTTTTCTGCAGTTCTAATTATCCTCTGAAGTCTGTGTCTCTCTTGTTGAGTTGCATGCATATTCAACACATATCTTATCAAGGCAAGGAACAGTTGCTTAGTAAATTAAATTAACTCATCCTAGAAAAGGCATTTACTAAATTGACTTGGGCGAAGAATTTGGTCAACAGCTTTCTGAAAGTCAGTTGGGTCACCCTCACCTGCATGTTTACAGGGATAGCAAATGAGTCCAATGTTTTATGGGAACAAGGTCTATCCTTCTGCATGCTTCATAATTTAAACGCTTCCAAAAATTTATATAGTGGAAACTGACACCAGCTGGACGTTGGTGGGTAACGCCTTGAAGATTCCCTCCTATGCAAGCATCATTCTTGGAAACCCAAGCATAATTTATTGATATTGCCAAGTTCATAATTATAACCTTCTCTCACTTGATTGATTCAACTGGGCATGTAAAATTAAACACCTGTTTAATGAGTACTTACAACATGATGTACTTTCTGTTAGGTGTATATTCCTGGATCACAACATACATTTGACTATGTGTATGTGTGTGTGTGTGTGTGTAGGGTTGATTTATCTACGGAAAACAAGAAATAAATGAAGTTTGAGACTTTGTTATTTAATACGTTTTGTGGTTGGTAGGAAAAAGATCATTCTTTTAAAATATTAAAACATCTATCATGTCTCACATTTCTTCATGTTTTGTTTGTTTTGAGAAAAGAACAAAATGATGCGTATGTACAAAAGCAAAACAATAAAATGCTAACTTTCTATAGGATCTTGGATAAGTATTCTTCAGGTAATTGTAGGTGCTTCAAACATTTCCTGAACATTAATTCCATTTGTTATTAAAGTTATTCCATTTGTTATTAAAGAGACAAAGCTCCACTCTTTTTCTATATTCTTTGGGGTCCTCTATAGAAAATCATCATCATCTTCATTTAATGACCACAAAATCCCTTGCAAGGTAGGGTCTGGGCAACTGAATGGAGCTAGCAGAGGGTTTTTATTAAAAAAATTCCCTTTCATCATACATATTTTATAAACAGAGTGTTGACAGAGTCATGTCTTATACATCTTATACATTATCAAAATCATCATTATAATATATGTTAATCCTTTATCACAAATTAATCATTTTTCTCCATTTCTTCTTGTTTCAACTTCTGCCACATTATTTTTTTCCCATCATTTTTTATCATTTTCAATTTATATTGAAATAACATCACTTTACGCCTTATATTTCTTCTCAATTACAATTGCTCCAATTATTTACATCTTTCTTCATTTCCGGAAGTGTCTCTCTAATTCCTTCTTCCCAATCATTAGCATGAAAATATTCATCCTAATTTACATTGTTATCAAAATTAATAATATTATAAAATTACTTATTTTCACCTTTCCATCTGCTGTAGTTTATCACAGACATGTTCTATTCCTTCTTCTTTACAGAAATAATCGCTTTCATGATTTCAATATTTTTATTCTCTTTACAATTAGCATTTAGCTGTTCATTTTAATTTACATTGTTAACAAAATTAATAATATTGTCATAATATTGTCAACTTACTTATTATCACTTTTCTGTTAAAATTTAGTGTAGACAAGTTCTATTCATTCATCTTTATCATATAATCACTTATAATCATTTTATGCCATATCTTATTTTTTCAACTTCTACCATATTATTCTCACATATTTTTCCCCCATTTCATTCAATGCTTTCATCTAAGATCACAATATATCCTATAATTCTTCTCTCTTACCAATTCAATATTTAAAATTCCATTCTAGTTTAAAAAACTATCAAAAACACTATTGTTATTATATTGTCTACTTTCCATTCCCATTCATTAATCTATTTTATATATATTTACTAACATTTCCTTCATCATCCTTCATCTTTAACCATCATCTCTCAATCTTTTTAGCATCCCCTTTTCTAGTAGTTTTTTGCCCAATCCTTTATCTCGTTCTAACTTCTCAATTTTCTGTTTTTTTTTCTTTTTGTATATATTACATTTCATCTTCTGACTTCCTTTTATCTTTTTTTGTTGTGTTGTTTAAACTTCCCTCACCATAGTTTTCCTTTGTCTCTTCCAGATATTTCCCTTTTTCCCTATTATCTACTACTTTTTTAGGGGAGATTTCCCCCCTTTTTTCTGTGCTCTTTTTACATTCCCAAAGATTTCTATAATATACTCTATCTGATTTCTATTTTTTAATACTTTCTCTTCAACATTGTTAATTTCTTGTTTCTCTTCTAAATTTCCCTCTTCCAGCTATTCTTCATTTTCTTTTTCTGAAAATTTAAATAAATTTTCTGGGTTTTTTTTGCCTATTAAAGATTCACACATACTTTTAAGCATCAAAAGTAACTCTTCATACATCTGCAACTTCATTTTGTGACAATTTAAAACGTTATTAATACTTCCCCAATTATATCTCTGTGCAATTAGCCAAAATTTAAAGTCTATGTAATTTTCTTATATCTCCTCTTCTTTTTTCTTGAAATATTCCTTTGTTCTTCAAAATTAAAATATTCTCTTCGATTATTAATTGTCCAAATTCAACAACAGTCAAATCCAATTGTGAAGCTATCTTCCAGAAGAGAAGGGAAACGAAACCAGCACCCTAATAAAAAAACACAGTCACTCCTTAAATGTTTTCACAGTGTCCATATTATCTTCTTCTATATGGCCAAGGTCGAACTTTCCAGCTGCTTTCTGTTTTTTTTTCTATTTGAATAGAGTATTGCAGTACTTTTTCTTTTCTCCAGCAGATGGCACTCTCCATTTCTACCTGTTAGAAAATAATCTATTAAATCCAATTGTTTATCAAAATATTCAATAATTTTTAAAAACCTCTTGTAAATTGTTATCTTTCTTCTGAAAATAATTTGTTCCCTTTTTGAAATATTTTGCTTTTCCCAATTTTCCAAATCCAAGACTTTCTCTTAGATTCTTTGTATTACAGTCTACAGTTTCTCTTTTTTCCACATGTGCATTTTCCCCTCCAAATGCTAGATAGCCGTTAGTCCAAGTTCAGGAATTCTTTTATGACTTCAATTTCCATTTTTCTTAGTATAAATTGGCAGTTATCTCACCCAGTTCTAGCACTCTGTCCAAATGCCACTCCTGCTCAATTCTTCAGTCCGGTTGTCCCAGCTTCGAAGTGGCCGCTGCCCCTGCTGCCGCTTTGGGAGAGCTGTTTCTGTTCCAGTGAGGAAATTGCCAATTCTTTGCAGTCCCCGAAATGCCTCTCCTTTCTTCATTGTCCCTACAAGACAGCTATGGCTCAAAAGCCTCTCGGCAACGGTTCATCCAGCTGGATTTCATGCGGTTCACCGGAGCCTGCTATTTTCCAGTCCGTTCCTGCTGCGACATCAACCGGAAGTCCCCCCAGAAGACGGTTTTAATGGTCGGATGCCCTTCCTGTCACCAATGTGGAGTTTTGTTCAGCAGATATATTCTCAGTGTGCCCAGAGAGAGAAATATCTGCCTCTACCTAGAATTGAATTCACAGCCTCCTGATTGTGATTGAGAGCTCCACATCTAGACCATTGCACCACTCCGGTCCTCCATAGAAAATACACCATGTTAATTAAGAGTGTACAGCAAACCATATATTTTTGTTTTTCTCCAGCTTAGATGTATGGAGTTCATATCTGGGTAACAATCTCCTCTGCAGTTGGAGAAGACACCTTAATTTTGAAATAGGCAGAAGAGAGTAACAAGTGGAAAATAAATATAATATCCTTTGACACAGCCATGGGAAGATTTTAAGCTTTTGTCTGTTTTATTCTTTACATTCTCTAAGAAGAAGAATGTAGAAATGCTAGAATAAAAGTAAGTTTATCTGTCACCAGTTCAAGTGTGAAAATTAGGAGTCTAGTTGCACGTTTTCAAGAAATTTTATTTAAAAAAGACATAATCTTTTGTAAACTGACATTCACTTCATCAAATTCAGTGGGGGGGGGAACACATTGCTCTGTAAATATGGCGAACTGAGTTACAGTTTGCCAATTTTTCTGCCTTTTGATAAAATATGTAAAAAAAAATGTAGAAAGATGCTATCTACTAACATGGTTTCCCTACAATTCAAATGTGAGTTGCCTGATCTCAAATATCATGTAGATAAAAGATATAGATGATATTTAATAGATATAGATGATAGATATAATGTATAGATAGGGAGGGAGGGAGGAAGAGAGTGGGATGATTGGATGGATGGATGGATGGATGGATGGATGGATAGATAGATAGACATACATACATACATATATTGATAGATACATAGATACATAGAGATAGATAGATGATAGATAAATAGATGATAGATAGATTAGATAGATAGATAGATAGATAGATAGATAGATAGATAGATAGAGCTAAATATATACATACATTGATAGATACATGGATACATAGAGATAGATAGATAGATAGATAGATAGATAGATAGATAGATAGATAGATAGATAGATAGATAGATAGATAGAGATACATACATACATACATATATTGATAGATACATAGATACATAGAGATAGATAGATAGATAGATAGATAGATAGATAGATAGATAGATAGATAGATAGATAGATAGATAGATATAGATAGATGATCAGCTCCCTTAGTGTACTCATAATATGTATTTTGTCAATAAACATGGCATTTGAGAGTCAGTAAACATTTTAATACTAACGAGTTCCTTTAAAAAAAATGAAGTGCATAAATGAATCCTAAGGATTGATTCCCAGAAATTTGTATTGAAGAGATCCCCTCACTGTCTGTGATCCCTTCACCATAACTTAATCCAGATAAGGATCCTCGTTCAATCTGCTGTCAACAGGAGGCTGTACATTTGTGAATGCTGACTTGTGCATTATTGTCACTCCAGGAATGGCTTTCAACACAAGTGCTTTATTACGAGCCCAATTTCATCAAGGGACATTCAATCCACCGGCGCTATTTTCCATTTTGGTTATGTTTGTAATCAATGTTACACCGGCCAGGTTCCAGGTAATTAAAACCCTCTGCAGCTGTAGAATGCATTGTGGGGGGGGAAATGTTTCTCTTCTGTAGGTGATGCTAGTAAGCAGATAATCAATTCTGAAGGACTAGATGATCCTCCCTCCCCACCCACCCCAACCTTCTCAGATGGATGTGTGCTGCCTTTCCATGCTTGATAGCATGCATTAGAAAAGTTGCCAGCATCTGCAAACTTAAGAGAGAGACCTTCCTTAATCACCCTTCGAACATCATTTATTTCTCATACATATCAAGAATCTTCACAAGGTGGAAGAAAAGGGCATTGTTGAAATGCCTTTACCATAATTAACTGTGACATGAGTGTTAATTGAGTATATGAGTATAATTTCATGGTCTGTACCCTTTGTAACCCTCCAATACTGTGTGTACATTAAGTGTAGGGCACTATGGATTTACCTATGAATTATAGCCCACTGTAATTAATTTCTCCTTGTTGAATCAAGAGTTCTTAATGCAAAGTATACTGTGTTTGTTTCTTGCGTAGATTAAGATGGACGACTGTCATGTCCTGGTAAATAACTCTTGATGGTTTATTTCCAAAGGGAAAAAAACTTGAAAATCCAGGACTGAATCACACACACACACACACACACACACACACACACACACACACACACACAATCAAGGGGGCACTGAATGTTTTTCCAGTAAAACAGTTTATAAGTGAGTCTGGTTTGAGTCTGATCCGGATAGTCGAATCAAGAAGGCTGCAAGTTAACAGAATAACAGAGTTTGAAAGGATCTTGGATGTCTTCCAGTCCAACCCCCTGATCAAGCAGGAAACCCTATACCATTTCAGACAAATGACTGCCCAATCTTTTTAAAAATCTCCAGTGATGGAGCACTCACAACTTCTGGAGGCAAGTTGTTCCACTGATTAATTGTTTTAGCTTGCTTCTTCCACCCATTGCTTCTTGTCCTGCCCTCAGGTTGTTTGGAGAATAGCTTGACTCCCTCTTCTTTGTGGCAACCCGTGAGATATTGGAAGACTGCTATCTTGTCACCCCTAGTCCTTCTTTTCATTAAACTAGACATACCCAATTCCTGTAAGGTAAGTAGGTAGGTAGGAAAGTAAGTAAGGCAAGTAGGGAAAAAGTTCTAAGATAGTCTTCTTAAATATCCTATGGTGGTGATGTTTATAAATGACCCACTGTATTCTCGCTGGAATGGATAAGAACATTTTAATTTTAATTAGTTCAATTTATATACCACTTTTCTCTGAAGACTCAGGGCAGCTTACAATGCATTTAAAAAACCATTATAAAAACATTTTAAAATTAAAACATTAAAACCCATTCACACCATTCATGGCCGGATCTCACATGATCGCAACAGCGAGATCAATGGCCCCAGGCCTGCCGGAAAAGCCAGGTCTTCACCGCTTTTCGGAAGGCCAATAGGGTGGGGGTGGTCTGGACCTCAGGAGGTAACTGGTTCCAGAGAGCCGGGGCAGCCACAGAGAAGGCCCTCCCCTGTGGGCCTGCCAGCCGGCATTGTTTAGCTGACGGGACCCAGAGGAGACCAACTCTGTGGGATCTTACCGGTCGCTGGGAGCTATGTGGTAGAAGGTGGTCTCGAAGATAACCTGGCCCTGAGCCATGTAGGGCTTTAAAGGTAATAACCAACACCTTGCATTGTGCCCGGAGACCAATAGGGAGCCAGTGCAGCTCACGGATAATTGGTGTAATGTGGGTGTATCTAGGTGCACCCACGATAGCTCACGCGGCTGTATTCTGGACCAACTGTAGTCTCTGAACACTTTTCAAGGGTAGCCCCATGTAGAGCACATTGCAATAATCTAACGTGAGGT
Source organism: Pantherophis guttatus (assembly GCF_029531705.1). The sequence continues at coordinate 11,353,436 of NW_026844017.1, read as the reverse complement.
GACAAGGGCATGATTTTGAGAGCTCCTGTGTTTTAGAAACATAATGATTCTTTTTTAAAAAAATTAAAACAAGAGAAAACAGGATTGGGTATTAAGACCCTGTGCCATTTCATCGATTTTCCATCTCCCCTGGCCTATGGCAACTCAAGAGCAGGCCAGGGATGCTTTGCGAGTTGACATTAGCCAAATGAAATTATTGTCAGAGATATTTTGAAATGTTGAGTAACACCTTTGGCTTAAAATGCAGAATGCATTTGCAGAATGCGGCCGCGCGGGGGATTATGGGAGCGACTGGGCACTCCCATGTGACTCCTCTCCTGCGCGAGCTGCATTGGCTTCCGGTGGACTTCTGGGTGCGCTTCAAGGTGTTGGTGATCACCTTTAAAGCGCTCCATGGCTTAGGGCCGGGGTACTTACAGGACCGTCTTCTGCCACCAATTGTCTCCCACCGGCCAGTTTGCTCCCACAGAGAGAGCCTCCTCAGGGTGCCGTCGGCCAGACAATGTCGGCTGGCGACCCCCAGGGGGAGACCCTTCTCTGTGGTGGCATCTACCCTCTGGAACAATCTACCCCCTGAGATACGAGTGATCCCAGACCTCCGGAGTTTTCGTCGGGCCCTTAAAACCTATTTCTTTCAGTTAGCCGGGCTGTCCTGATTTTATGGTGGGTTTTTAAAATTTGAAATTGGTTTTAAATTTAAATATTTTAAATTATGGGCCAAATTTATTTAATTATTTTAAATCTATTTTAACTTTTGTGTACAAATGTTTTACTTTGACTGTTCACCGCCCTGAGTCTGAAAGGAGAAGGGCGGTATAGAAATCTGATAAAATAAATAAAAAAATAAAAGGATTGAGCATCATTATTGTGGCCACTTAGTCTTCGTGAAAAACAAGTATTCAGCATTCTCAGTTTGTTTCCATAAATGGAACAACTATTACAAAATTGACATTCTTTCCTCGAACATGTTCATGAATGACTCTAAACCCAGTCATTTGTTCTTGGAACACTTTAACTACTCAGGGAGGCAAGGGATATATGTAATAGCATCAAAACTAAATTTATAAAATGTTTCACTTTCATTATTAATTTGACTTTCCTTGTCCCTTTCCCCTTTTGTCCTCCTGCTCATTTACTTAAACAAAAAAAAAAAAAGTAATTTATTTAAGCTGTTAATTTGCAGCTTTTATTTAGTCTCAAAGTATATTTACAAATGCTCATTTTAATTTGGGAAGCATGATGTCATTTAATGCCCAATAAATTTGCAAATAGCTTATAAAAGAAATGTACGCTCAGTCTCGAAATTAACTGCTCTCTGAGGAAAAGAAATGAATCTTTCCAACTCTTCATCCAATGACAGTGTTGAAAAGGTTATATAAAATGGCTTTGTGCCACGAACTACCCAGCTGCCCTAGAAATAAAATGGATACATGGCTTGACAAAATGATCCTTTCCAAGATAAGGTCTCCTAATACCCACATGGGGGAAATACATCTCATTGAAAAACTTTTTTTGCTTCTAATGAGGCTAAGAACCACAAAAGCACAGATCCTGGAAGTTAAAAGTGAGTGACTTGACCAATAACCCATCTGTAGGCCTCAAGAGATCCCAAGAGTAGTAATCCACCAAGCTTTGCTTTCAATGAATTTTGTTTGGCTTTCAAGGAATTGTACAAGGTGACATTTACAAGGTTGCTAGATACAGGTAGTCTTCAACATATGACCACAACTGAGCCCAAAACTTATGTTGCTATACGTGAGACATTTGTTAAGTGAGTTTTGCCTCATTTTACAGCTTTTCTGGTCACAGTTGTTAACTGAATCACTGCGGGTGTTAAGTTGTTGTTGTTAGTCATGAAGTTGTGTCTGACCTATCACGACCCCATGGACAATGTTCCTCCAGGCCTTCCTGTCCTCTACTATGCCCCAGAGTCCATTTAACCTCATGCCGACTGCTTCAGTGATTCCATGATTCCATCCAGCCATCTCATTCTCTGTCGCCCCCTTTTTCTTTTGCCCTCAATCGTTCCCAGCGCTCTTCTCCAGTGAGTCCTTCTTTTTCATTAGGCCAAAGAATTTGAGTTTCATCTTCAGGATCTGGCCTTCAGAGTGATGCCTCAAAAGGAGTCAGGGTGTTAAGTTAATAATTAGGTTGTTAAATGAATCTGGCTTCCCCATTGACTTTGCTTGTCAAAAGGTCATAAAAGGTGGCCACATGATCCCTGGACACTGCAACCGTCATAAATACAAGTCAGTTGCTAAGCGTCTTAATTTTGATCACATGACCATTGGGATAGTGCAATGGGTATAAGTGTGAAAAATGGTCATAAATCACTTTTTTCAGTGCCGTTGTAACAGTTGCTAAATGAACTGTTGTAAGCCAAGGACTATCTGTACTGAATGATATTTGGATGATCATTTCCTTAACGTAGATTTTTTTTAAAAAAGACTTGGATGATCATAGTTTCTTATATTCATTCCCTGAGAAATACATGTGGGCTGATCTGGGAAATAGATAATCTCCAACATGTCAATAATATCTACTTCCAAATTGTTGCTACAAAAACAGCGATGGGCAAAAATCACCAATTTGGGAAGGAAATATTAAAAGAACATTCTGTTCGCCTTTTGGACCATGTTCAAACTCCTCAGAACCACAACATTCTGGATTCAAGAGTTTGGTGGTAAATCCTCCAGAGTAGAGGACGTTTGAAACAATTCCAAGACTATTTTGTACAGAACTCTACGTTCAGGAAACCTCAAACTGTTTTTAACTCATAAGGGTTTTTTGTTGTTTTGTTTTTGCAAACTGCTGGACTGTTCTCCAGAATAATATGATCTGGAGGACATTCAGCACATCCCATTCCTGAATTTTTGGACATCATTGAAAGAATGCTACAAAGACACAATCCACAAAGTCTTGAAGAGTTAACTTTGGCTCAGAGGAGAGTAATTTATTCTTTTCCAGCAGGATCTTATGTTGAATGTGCAGTATTCGTCTCTTCTCATCAAACGATGCATTGGTGCTAGGCAGAGGTGGTATTCAGCCGGTTCGTACTGGTTCAGGCAATCTGGTAGCGTAAATCACGGGTGGGTCTGCCCACCTGCCCTGGCTCTATGCCATTCTATTTAGGCACGTTTTTGAGGCTGGACACATGCATAGAAGGCAAGCGAGTGAGTAAAGCTCATGTGCGGAAGGCCAGGTGCATGCACGGAAGGCGCACAAGCTCGCAAAGCGAGCGTACGCTCGGCAAACCGGTGGTAAGAATATTGGAAACCCATCACTGATGCTAGGACTGGTAAGTGTGTATTGATGCATCCTATCTTTTGTTTCTGTTACTTTCTTTGTTGTGTGATTAAGGCCAGTTTTCATGAACATAAAGCATCCAGGAGAATCATTCTCCTAGGATTCCATATGTGAATTGTGGGGTCTGTGGAAGATATCATGAATCTCCTCCTCCTCCTCCTCCTCCTCCTCCTCCTCCTCCTCCCCCTCCTCCTCCTCCTCCTCCTCCATATCACTTGTATATATGTATACTAGGATTTCAAGAGCCAGCAAAAGAAAGAAAACAATAACCAGATATATATTTTGTAGACACCCTTCTGCCAAGAAAATTTTTCTTGCAAAGAAAAATTGTTCCCCCTTAGCAATGTAACAAAGTCTCCTTTGCTTTGAACAGTTCTCTGCTTCAGAGGAAGTGAAGAGAAGCAAAGTACCATGGCCACTCATGACCAAGTGCTTTGATAAAGGGCTACCAAGAGGCAGGTTGCTTGAAGTTATATTGAAATGAAGCACTGCTGAGTAGAGCTGACCGGCCCTGTTGATTTCTTCTTTTGGTGTATACGTGAGTACCATATTTTTCGGAGTATAAGACACACCGGAGTATAAGACTCAGCTTAGGTTTTGGGAAGGAAAATAGGGAGACGGGGAAATCTGCCTACCAGGTAATAATCTGGCTAGCGTCCTTAGTCTGGTCAGCTTCATCACATTAGTTTCCTGCTTTTTTATCCCCTGCTTGGGGATAAAAAGCAGCTTCTAAGGCCCAGCTGAGAGGAAGCAGCAATGAGAAAAGCAGGCAAAGCACGGGGAGATTGCTTCACTCAGCTAGCGCCTAGTTAGGGCTGAAAAAAAAGCTTCTGAAGAACAGCTGAGAGTAGGAGCAAAGCATGGAGATTGCTTCACTTGCTAGCGCCTCATTAAAGCACAGCTGAGAGTCAGAGCAGGCAAAGCTGGGAAGATCGCTTCACTCATTAGTACCTCGTTAACGCCTCATTAGGGCTGGAAAAAAGCTTCTAAAAAGCTACATTTGGAGTATAAGATGCACCCAAATTTTCAGCCTCTTTTAGGGGGGGAAATGGTGTGTCTTATACTCTGAAAAATACTTTATATATATATTTAAGAGAAGGGGTACATGTTGGCAGAAATGACTAGCATTGTTCAGATTTTTCCAAGCATTATCAGACTTGCATTAAAACACAATCTCCATCCCACCCTAGCCTACCCCTGAAAAATAAAAGCCCAGACTTAGGAATCAAGTTTGTTTTGTTTTGCTTTTTCATGTTGCAGATTTCTAACGAACGTTCTTTGAATATGCCATAAAAGACCATTTTACAAAGGTTAAGATTTGCAATTTGTTAATGGACGCCAACCCAATTTGGTGTGTTGAACCTTTTTGTGCAACGATGCCCTACTGATATGCAAGGAATCTTCTTTAATCCATTTAGTGTGTGGTTTGGCCCATAAATGAGAAAGTTCAACATTTCCAAAATGGATAAAAGTACTTTTAGAAGGCTTTTTTTTCCTCCTGAAAGGTGAGTTCACATATTCAGTTAAGTGAAGCTACCTCTGAAACCTCTCTCTTCTATTTTGCCGAAATAAGCCTACTTAAAAGTATTGTGGTCTTTTCTGCAATCTATAAGCTAACTTACTGATGCAGACGTCTAAATTTGTTGTACCTTCGAAAAGTGTAGAAGTCTTTTTCATGCCTGTCTCACTTCGTTACCCTTCAGCAGAATGAATAATCATTTTAATAATATAATCAGCATATTGGTAAAGGCAGTTCAGTATTCCCTTCTGTGCAGCCATAAGGTTACTAGGAACAGATTGTATTGTTATCCTTTACTTGTCATTCCATTTCACTACACACCTACAATGCACTCTCCATTGCATTAGTGATTACTTCTCTTAATGTACTTGGAATTGTCATTGACCCTGCATTGACCCAAGAATAGGGGAAAAAAAACAACTACAGGTTTAGAAACTTCTCTGCTCTATGTAGTTGCTCAAGACTTGCATTGGGCTGCCATGAGTAATAGATTTAGGCAATGAGTTTAGACAAGTAATATTTTGACAGACTTGGAATTTAGTCCGTAAGTGACTTTCAAAATAAGTGACACAAGCCAACGAGAATACAGTGGTCTTTGTGAAACTCACTTTTAGTTTTGTAATTAAATGAGAGCTGGGAATGCTCCTTGTTTTAAGTATAACAGATCTTCTCATTTGCAACATGCCAGGCAAAATTAAGATACAGCCTTGGAAAATGACCCACTGGTATCTCTGTTTTGTGTATTTGCTGCCTAAAGGTAAAAGCAAAGGTTCCCCTTGCACATATGTGCTAGTCGTTCCCGACTCTAGGGGGTGGTGCTCATCTCTGTTTCAAAGCCAAAGAGCAGGGCTGTCCGAAGACATCTCCATGGTCATGTGGCCGGCATGACTAAATGCCAAAGGCACACAGAACGCTGTTACCTTCCCACAAAAAGTGGTTCCTATTTTTCTACTTGCATTTTTTACATGCTTTCGAACTGCTAGGTTGGCAGAAGCTGGGACAAGTAACAGGAGCTCACCCCATTATGCAGCACTAGGGATTCGAACCGCTGAACTGCCGACCTTTCGATCGACAAGCTCAGCGTTTTAGCCACTGAGCCACCGCGTCCCCTTTTTGCTGCCTAAAGGGACCTGCAAAATAAACTGTGAGGCTCAGAGATCGAAGAGACGGCAACACGTGACAGGTTGAACGGTACTTGATACCTCAAAAACAAGAGTAATTTTAATTGGAGATGTGAATGTTTGGATGCTACGTATTATCATGTTTGGTGGACCTGTAGGAAAGTTAAGGCTTTTTGGATAAAAATATGGTGGGTCATGCAGAATGTTTTGAAGAAAAAAATTCAATTTTCTCCACAATTGTTTTTATTGGGCATAGTTAAGGGTTTTACACGGGATGAAACAAAATTAATATTGTATATGATAACAGCAGCAAGATTGTTGATAGGTAAATATTGGAAGAATGAAGCTTTGCCTACTATCGAGGAATGGACTTCGAAGATGGCCAGTTTTGCAGAGATGGCGAAGATTTCAGCATATTTAAAAGATTGTTCACAAGAGACTTATGAATGGGAATGGAAAAGGTGGATAGAATATGTTCAGAACAAATACCAAATTAGAAAGTATCAAATAGCTTTTATTTGAAAACAATGTATTAGAAATATTTTAATATAAAGAGACAAAGAGGGAAAATTATGTAGGGGGAGGGATGGGTTCAGGTATATATATCAGTGTTATTAGTTATGAGTACATAATAGGGAAGTCTGGGGGGGGAGGGTTAGGGAGGGTTAGGGAGGACGGGAAGTTTGGGGAGGGAGGTGGGGGGGTGAAAAAAAAAGGGGTGAAAATGTAATTGTAAAACTTTTGCAATAAAAAAAAAAAAAAAGAGTAATTTTAAGCCACTAGAAAGAAGCAAGAGGTAACCGTTACTAAGTGAGATTTTTTTGAGAAATCCCTGATAAACTGACGAGGGATTTATTCTGCTCGGGGTAAATTTCAATGCATTTTTTTTTTTTGCCAGAAAACAGCCTAGAGAGTCAGTCACTGAGAAAGAACATGAGAGGAACAAGCTGTATGGACATAAAGAGCATAAGGTGGTTATCAATTTAAATGGCCCATTTTCTGGGCTCAGACGCTGCTTTTTTGCAGACTATGACCCAGTAGGTTTGTAATTGATCTATTAAGGGTGTTAATAGAAATATAACACACTGGCATCTTTTTTTTTTTTTTTTTTTTAAATGGCTTTATGAGGCTTTTATTCAGTAAGGCAATCATGGATTCTTTACGGGTGTTCAAAGTTTATTGTTAGTTTGCTACCGTTGAAAATCAAGTGGAAAATGATGATGTTGTTATGTTAATAATAGCAGAAGTGAAGATTGGGTTATTAGAGCAGGGGTCCCCAATTATGGGGGGGGGGGGAGGCATGGCCTGTTTAGAATCAGGCCATGCAGGTGGTTGGCCGGTGCATGTGCACACGCATAAATCAACTTGCGTGAAGTGGTGGGCTGGCGTGTGTGCCGGCCCACTACTTGTATGGGGTAGTTTCCCTCTTTCCTCCTCCCCCTGGGCCACTAAGCTGTAAAGGTTGGGGACCATTTTATTACAGCATGATCATAGGTTCAGGTTATTATTGCTCTCCATTGTTTGAGGCTAGCAAACCTCCTACCAATCTATTAAAGAAGGAAGGAAGGAAGGAAGGAAGGAAGGAAGGAAGGAAGGAAGGAAGGAAGGAAGGAAGGAAGGAAGGAAGGAAGGAAGGAAGGTTGCTTACCCTGTTTTATCAAATATTAGTAGTTTTTTGCCCCCAAACCCTATAGTGGTCCCATCTTAACTGAGTCTACAAAAGTAAATGGCTTTATTTAATGTGTTTATTTAAATCAACTTAGAAGTCACCCAACTCAGATCCCATCTAGATAAATAATATTAACTGGCAGGGTCTAGGAAGAGAGCCTTTTCAGCTGTTTCTCCCTCTTTATCTTCTCCCCAGAGGTGAGGAAAGCTCCCAATCTTCAAATTTCTAGGTTCTACAATATTGCAAGATCTAAAACTGCAATGCTCTCTACATGGGGCTCCCCTTGGGGTGCACCCGGAGGCTGCAGTTGGTCCAGAATGCGGCCGCGCGGGGGATTATGGGAGCGACGGGGCACTCCCATGTGACACCTCTCCTGCGTGAGCTGCACTGGCTTCCTGTGGTCTTCCGGGTGCACTTCAAGGTGTTGGTGACCACCTTTAAAGCGCTCCATGCTTAGGGCCGGGGTATTTGTGAGACCGTCTTCTGCCGCCAATAGCCTCCCACCGGCCGGTTCGCTTGCACAGAGAGGGCCTCCTCAGGGTGCCGTCAGCCAGACAGTGCCAGCTGGCGACCCACAGGGGGAGAGCCTTCTCTGTGGCGGCACCAGCCCTCTGGAACGACCTACCCCCTGAGATACGCACGATATCAGACCTCCGGACTTTTCGTCGGGCCCTAAAAACACACTTATTCCATCTAGCTTTATAGCTTGATCCCGTCCTCTCAGTTTTAATTGATTCAGTTTTAATTTGGGTTGTTTTAAATTATTTGGGACAAAATTATTTAATTGTTTTAAAATTATTTTTTAAATTTTGTATACTATGTTTTATTTTGGCTGTGCACCGCCCTGAGTCCTGCAGGAGAAGGGCGGTATAGAAATAAAAATAAATAAATAAATAAATAAACAAATAAATAAATAAATAAATAAATAAAATGGACAGCTAACATCAAAAACATCATCAAAAAAGCACAAACAATGAACGTTCTTCCTGTGCCAACTCAGAAAGTTCAAACTGCACAAGGAGCTGCTGATACTGTTCTACGGAGGAATTATTGAGTCTGTCACCTGCACCTCTATAACTGTCTGCTTTGGCTCTGCAACCCAACAAGACAGACATAGACTTCGGAGGATAATTAGAACTGCAGAAAAAACAATTGCTACCAACCTGTCTTCCATTGAGGACCTGTATACTGCACGAGTCAAAAAGAGGGCTGTGAAAATATTTACAGACCCCTCGCATCCTGGACATAAACTGTTTCAACTTCTACCCTCAAAATGATGCACACCAGAACAACTAGACACAAGAACAGTTTTTTCCCACTCTGCTAAACAATTATTTCCCACAACACTGTCAAACTATTTACTAAGTCTGCACTACTATTCATCTTCTCATCGTTCCTACCACCCATCTCCTTCCACTTATGATTGTATGACTGTAACTTTGTTGCTTGTATCCTTAAGATTTATATTGATATTGTTTCCTGGTTGCTTATTGTACCCTATGACTTTCATTAAGTGTTGTACCTTATGATTCTTGATGAACGTATCTTTTCTTTTATGTACACTGAGAGCATATGCACCAAGACAAATTCCTTGTGTGTCCAATCACACTTGGCCAATAAAAAATTCTATTCTATTCTATTTATTGATTATATTACTAATTTAACCAGAGCCCATATTTGAGGGAGATGGATGATTTAGAAATGCCAACTATAAACATACACACTCCAATACGGTGTTTTCTGGTTTCCATTCAGATCTTCACAGCCCAGATCAGGTCACCCCAGAGATCAAAATGTCCCCAGACTTTGGCCATTTGCTCTTCTGGCATGAAGTTCAAGGAAAAACAAAATCCAGTTGTCTTTTGAAAAGGAAGGAGGGAAGGATAGTAGGTAAACATTTTGCTGCTTGGCCAACATTTCAAGGATCAGACAAGTAACAAGTTTTCATCCATTTCATAGTTTTATTTTTGTTATTGAGGAAAGCCAAAGGCCAATGATAGAAAAATACATATGATTCTAATTGAATTCTAACTATACAGCTTAATAAAGCCACTGAAGTGAATATAATCATGCTAGAAAGTGAGTCTAGAGAGTATTAACTCATTTTGTCTTCCAACTAATGAAAGGGAACCAGGAAAAAAAAAACCCAACACATGTGAGAGGAATCTTTGTATGCTCCTTGCAGGTGTCATAAACATTGATAATTTCCCATAATTACAGAGATTAACTTCCATTTAAAGTTCAATTTCTGTAATAGCCCAATTTGATGGGTTTTTTTTTTTTTTTAAAATCGTGGACTTTTCCTCCTCCTTCTTCCAGAAGTACTAACAGACTAGTGAATATTCAAAAGACAATAAATTTCATTAATTGTCCATCTGGGATGTGGAGTTCCTTGAGCTGTCAAGCATCTTCTTCCTTTTGCTTCAATACAACAAACAAATTGCCAGCTGGCCAGACGTGGCATAAAGGTGAGTCTTCCTACTGAGATTACAAACGAGAATATTTCTTTCCAGAGATTTTGGACTTTGCTCAGAGACCTGGAGAGAAGTTAAACTCTTGTGGCTGAATATAGAGGCTCATTTCGACACAATTTGTTTGTTTGTAGGACCTGTTCCTTTGTTATAATAAAAGTCTCTAGTAACCCCATGGAGACAGTTCCTCTAATGCAGGAAACTGAAACGAAGGCTAATATTCTCCAAGTGAAACAAATAATTAATGCTTAATTAGTTCCCCCCCCCCAGATTAATGATGATTGGTTTGGCACTGCCACGTACCTAGGAGGAAGAGCCATATAAAGTGAACAATAGATCAAAGGCGAAGGATAAGTAAAAGGTTTATTGTTGTCAAGGACTAGAAATTGACAAATTTGCCTATGTTTCTTCTCCAAGGAGTCAAGATATGAGCTGCCAAAACACAGATGATTGCTAGATAGGAGCAAAGAGATACTCTTTGTGTCTCTTGGGTCAACAGTAAAGAATTACTGTTGAATAAAGTAAGGTGAATGATAGGTTGAGAAAAGAAAAGCCCCCCCTATTGCCAAATGATTTAGAACTTCAGCAATAAGTATCTTTGAAGGACTACGAAGATTGAAGAATATCTTTCAGTTAGGATGGCTGTAGGCTACTTTTAAGAGCATGGACATCCATTTCTGCCCATAAAGATGCCAAAATGATGAAAAGTGTATTGTAACATCATCACACAAGTTCTACCCTTTCATACCTATGTTGCAATGTTACCCACAAATATGTGAGAATGAATGTTTGCATAGCCACACCTTGTTTCTCGTCCTACTTCTCTGCAGCCCAAAGACATATGGGATGGAGAGCCTCAAAGATGCTTTAAAAAAAAACACCAGATGGAACTGTTTTTCAGTCCAGTTGCCTTACTTTCACAGACATTATATAAGAAATGTTAGTATGGGATAAAGTTAGAGAACAACAATATTTAAAGATACCAGTCTAGTTTTCGACGATGGAAGCACTAATACACCCAAATATTGTTAACATGGGAAAAATTATCAGATAAAAAGATATTTTGACTGAAACGGGGGAGCTCAAAAACAAGTAAGAATTAGAAAAACAGGGGATCGACATGGCTTGGTATACATGACTGCAAATACAATCTAGGTATGGAAAAGATGCTAAATTATATGGTTTTTATATGGAGTTGACAGAATTAGATAAGATACTAACAGGAACAGAAGAGAGGATGATAAAAAAAAACTATATAGCTATTTACTGAGTATTAAATTAGAAGAAGAACTAAGTGAAGGAAACAATGATAGCCTGGATAAAAAACTTTGGTTATATGATAGAACTAGCAAAATGGCAGCAATTATGGGATAGAAATTACAAACTAACAATGTCAACTGCATATAAAGAGAATTTGTATAAGATGTTTTACAGATGGCATTTGCCACCAGCAAGATTGGCAAAGATGTTTAAAGATAAATCAGCTAAATGTTGGCAATGTCATCAGACACCTGTCTCATATTATCATATGTGGTGGACATGTGTAGAAGCTAAAAAATATTGGATAAAAATATGTACGTGGTTGGAAAAGATGATACAACAACATATTGATTTGAAACCTGAAATATTTCTGTTGGGGATCTTACCAGAAACTTATAGCAAAGAAAATGTATATTTGATTATTCATCTAATAACCACAGCTAGAATTGTATTTGTACAAAATTGGAAAAGTGAAGAGATTCCTACAGAGGAGAATATGATAAGGAAAATATTAGAATGTTCAGAAATGAATAGATTAACACTGGCAATTAAAGAAAAAGAACAAACTGGTTATTATGTGATATGGGAAACATTTTATTGATGGTTAGAGGACAAATATAAAAATTAGAAATAAAAGTAGATGAGTAAAATATAGAATATAGTTAATAGTTAAGTTAATTAAGAAGAGGATATAAAGTATTAGATATTGGTATTAAGTTAAGAATAGATTAAATAATGAATATGATTGTAAATTTTAACTGTTATTGCACAAACATTGGTACCCAGATGACACACTGTTTAATGGAAGATGGATTATTTGTACTAAAATAAAATTTTAAAAAATATATTAAAAAAAGAAGAAAAAGCACCTTTGGGACAACCATGACCTGGTTGACTGAGAATCTCCATAAAGATGTGTTGGAGAGTTTTTCCAAAGACTTGGATTGACCACTGTTGGAATGGCTAATGGAAACAAGATGCTGGGATGACGGAGAAACCTATTTGGACTAAACAAAACATCCGAATAGGACAGAAAATAATGATATTAGAAATAATATCAAAGAGATGACATCCATTCCTCAGAAAGACTTTAGAACATGATAAATTTCTGGATTCAACGAAGGTTGGGCCTCTTAGCTATCCACCATCTGTTCTGCTGCATCAAGCTAGGAACAGCCAACAACAGACGATGCCCTCTGGCACTGAATTTTGGGTACCACTTGAAGGAAATTGCCTGTAGGCAAAACAAGGGCATGTCAACTTACCTTTTTTCAGAACCTGGCTCTCAGAACCTGGCGAGGAGTCCAGTGACAGAATCAAGCTCTACTGGCCTAAGAAAAGGAGAGAACGAGATGGATATGGGGATTTGCAGGTGGAAAAGCTGGAAAAACAACAGATGTTTCTTAGTTTGAGTGTTAATAAACACGGGATGCTAACGAAGTAATTGTCTGCTTCACATAGTTAATTATTTGGGATGATTAAGGTATGAGTTCTGGAAAGGCAATAAACTGGAGTTTAAAATACGTTTTACTCAAACCGATTCATTAGTGATCCATAGCTCAATATATATGTAGTGGGGAAAAAATGAGGGTTTTTTTTTATGAATAATGGGTGGAAAGGTCATATTTTCTGCAAAGGGGGCAGAGGTGGTATTCAACCAGTTCGTACTGGTTTGGGCGAATCGCTAGCGGAGATTGCAGATGGGCCCCTCCACCCACCCCAGCTCTATGCTGTCCTTTTTAGTCACAGTTTTGAGGCCGGACACATGCATGGAAGATGCACGCACGAGCAAAGTGCATGCATGGAAGGCCAGGTGAATGCATGGAAGGTGTGCGCACATAGTGAACCGGTAGCAACAAAATGTGAAATCCACTGCTGAAGCAGGGGTGGGTTAAATTTGGAACTTAGAATGATCATAAAAGTAGTGCAGATTATTAAACAGAACAGCACAATGTTTTAAAACAGATTAGCTGTGGAAAGGCTGCAGGTCATATTCAAAGGACACCTGGGGAAGTCTTTGGCCCAAACATCTTTCTCTTTGTGAAGAGTTGAGACAGCTGTATTTGTCTGAAGCTTTCTCAGCTCATCTCCATATCTGAACATATGCAGCTACTCCACATTTGTGGCAGTTTAGAAGAAGCCTTGTTTTGGGATTCACAAAGCTGTCTGGCAAATTCTTCCCGTTAGGAAGAGAAGAAGACACGATTGTTTCAACACTTTCAGGAAGGGTGTTTCTTTTGCCAAAACCATTTTTTAGAGCAATCCTCAACACATAGTCAACTGTCCAAGTCATGATAGATAGATAGATAGATAGATAGATAGATAGATAGATAGATAGATTAGATAGATAGATAGATAGATAGATGATAGATGATATGAGATAGATAGATAGATAGATAGATAGATAGATAGATAGATAGATAGATAGATAGATAGATAGATAGATGATAGATAGATATAGATAGATGATAGATGGATATGATAGATATAGATAGATAGATAGATAGATAGATAGATAGATAGATAGATAGAGACAGACAGACAGACAGACAGACGTAGATGTAGATGTAGATAGATACCATGTTTTCCCCAAAATAAGACCCTGATTTATATATTTTTGAACCCTGAAATAAGTGCTTGGCCTTATTTTCGGGGAGGTCTTATTATTTTGGGGTGCATGGAGTAAGACGGGGATCCTCTTGCCATCTTACCTGATTTCCAGCTCTGTCTCCCTAACCCTAACCAGAGGAAATGGTAGGACCAGCTGTGCATGCGTTTAAATATTTTTGAGGAGGGCTTATTTTAGTGCATGCGTTCAAAAGCCCAATTGGGCTTATTATCTGGGGAGGTCTTATTTTCAGGGAAACAGGTAGGTAGGTAGGTAAGTAGGGGGAGAGAGAGAGAGAGAGAGAGAGAGAGAGAGAGAGAGAGAGATGTAGACATAGAGATAGATAGATAGATAGATAGATAGATAGATAGATAGATAGATAGATAGATAGATAAATAGATAGATAGAAGGATAGATAGATGATAGAGATGTAGATATAGATATAAATAGATAGAAAGACAGGCAGACAGACAGAAAGATGTAGATGTAGATGTAGATGTAGATGTAGATGTAGATGAAGATGTAGATGTAGATAGATAGATAGTAGATAGATAGATAGATAGATAGATAGATAGATAGATAGATAGATAGACTTTCTTGAAGAATATTTAGCAAATATAGCTAACTGAGGCTCAGTGCAAGCCTTATCCAAAAGTCTAATATCCAAATAATTATGGATCCAAAATCCGTTCATCAGGATCCCAAATTGACTTGAGGCTTGCAACTAACTAACTGAAAATGAAACTAAATGAATTAGTCTAACTGCTGAATAACAGAATAACGGAGTTGGAAGGAATCTTGGAAGCCTTCTAGTTCAATCCCCTGATCAAGCAGAAGGCCCTATATCCATGATGTCACGCATGCCCAAAGTGGCACATGGACCCATGTTGCCTGGCACATGTGGTGTCGCCTGTTCCTCTTCCGGGTTTCTGGCGCGCATATGCTCATGATGATCAGCTGGCCTTTTTGCGTGCAGCAGTGCTGGAAACTGGAAGAACTGGTTTTCAGTTTTCCTGTGTGAGTGTGCGTGCTGATCATTGCACACATGCGTGCCAGAAACTCGTAAGACTAGCTGGCTGGTGCATATGCACACACCAGAAACCAGAAGTTCATATTCGGCCACACACATGCGCCCTGGGCAGCTCCTCTTCTAGGTTACAGCCCAGATGAGCGTGTGTGCTCGGTGCCGGAAAGGTTCGCCTTCACTGCCCTATACCATTCTAGACAAGTGGCTGTCCAGTCTCTTCTTGAAAGCCTCCAGTGATGGAGCACCAACAATTTCTGGAGGCAAGTCGTTCCATTGATTAATTGTTCTAATTGTCAAAATAGCGCAGTCTTGGAACGTGCTGGAATTTCTAGCATGCATACACTATTGAAACAGCGACATCTACGCTGGCTTGGGCATGTCGTGAGAATGGCTGATGGTCGGATTCCGAAAGATCTCCTGTATGGAGAATTAGTGCAGGGAAAGCGCCTCAGAGGGAGACCACAGCTGCGATATAAGGATATCTGCAAGAGGGACCTAAAGGCCCTGGGAATGGACACTAACAACTGGGAAACCTTGACCTCCAATCGTTCAGCTTGGAGGCTAAAGACGCAGCATGGTCTTCTCCAATTCGAAGAGACACTTGTTCGGCAGGCCGAGGCAAAGAGGCAGTCCCGGAACCAGCAAAATCTGGGGGCTGGGCAGGGGACGGAATGTATCTTCCCTCAGTGTGGAAGGGATTGCCACTCTCGAATTGGCCTTTTTAGTCACACTAGATGCTGTTTTAGGACCTCATTCCAGAGCACGATACCATAGTCTCTTGAGACTGAAGGATGCCAATGAATGTCAAAAAAAATCTCCTTAGTTCTAGATTAGTTCTCTCCTTGATTATCTTCCATTCATTGCTTCTTGTCCTGCCTTCAGGTGCTTTGGAGAATAGGTTGACTCCCTCTTCTTAGTGACAGCCCCTTAGATATTAGAACACTGCTAACATGTCACCTGCAGTCTTTCTTTTCATCAGCTAAATATAATGTTGCATTTAGAATTAGCAACTAAATGAATTAATCTAAAAGGTGAAAATTAGCTAAATATAATGTTGCATCTAGAATTCTGGAAGACAACATGGCTTCTTCAGATTTTGTTAATTTGGCCAGTCCTGGGGCTAAACATTTTATTTTATTTATTATTTTATTTTATTTATTTATTATTTATTTATTTTGTCAAGCATATATAAGATAACAGGTAAAAGTATAAACATAATTTGAATACATGAAAAGAGAATACGTGAAAAGACAATACGGTTTATCTTTATTTTTAGCAAAACCTGTACTTTATTTTAATTGGTGTATGGTGCAAAAAATATAATAAGTTAACTAAATATAAACAGTGCCTCACATCTAGCATTTTCCTATTCTATTGTCTGTTACAGTTATAAATAATGTTTCACTAAGTAACTACACTTTTATTCAAATACCCATTTCAGAGTTGTTTGTTTTTTGCTTACTCTTTTGTAAAAGGAGAAGAAAGTTAGAGACAATGCTTCTGTGTGCTAATTAAGCCAGTTTGAGAGAAAGATTGAAACTTAAATAATAATTACACTACCCCAACAGATCAAGCAATAAATACAATATGCTTACACATTCCATTTTTAGAGATCTGAAATATTCATTTGGGACCAAACTTTGCCAAGAATTAGTATAAAAACAACAGCCAGAACCATACCTGGTAATTACCTTTATTGTAACTATTTCTAATCAGTATCATCATACTATTAGACAACAATTTTAGAAGATGAGAAAAAAAACACCTTTTAATTTAGAAAGATAAAAAAATCTTTGTCTAGAGAAAAGTCAACTCATAAAGGATTATTTTAAGTCAGGTATCAGCTGTAACACCTGTGTGAAAGTTATATATTTCTAGACAAAATTGAATATAAAGGTGTGAAATAAACAATGAGACAAAGACACTCTTGTCTATGATTTCTGGCCTTGAAGATATGATTTTGTTGCGGATCCTGTAGTGTGTGATTCAGCTGGGTGACTGAGGCTGCATCCTGTCTACCTACATTGTCGTGTCAATTGGTCTTTTATCTCAGCAGTCAGTAATATGTTATTTATTAATTTGTTATATTTTTTTCCTTCTTGTTTCCAATCATTGTTAGCCCCTGGAGTCACGTATCTGAGATGGGTAGATAGATACAGTAGTGGCCAGGATTGTGGAAACCTTTTGGGGAAAGTGTATTTTTGAGGTTTGATGGCTGATTACACCACATTTTGGGGGAGTTTCAAGATAATCATATTCCACTGTTGGAATGGCCTGGGAATAGCACAGACCTTAACCCAATTAAAAATATATGAAGCCCATTGAAGAAATTTGTTAGTCAGAAGCGACCCAGCAATAAAACCCAGTTAATAGAAGCCATCCTTCCATCTTGGTTTCACATTATAACAGCTGCAGAACTAAAAGACTTGGTTCACTCCATGGGAAGATGTTGTAAAGCTGTAATTCATGCTAAAGGTTACCCAACTAAGTATTAACTGACGTGATATTTTTTGTATATTTCGTTTTTTCTATGGTGATAATTTTTGTATATCTCATTTTTTCTATGTGTGTTTCGCTTTTCTTCTTTATACTGTAACTGCTATTCTAATAGCAAATCCTTCATACAAGTTATTGCATTGCATTCCTGATTAAGTTATATTTCGATTGATATATAATTTTATGGTATTACTCCCCCCCCCAAAAAAAGAGGTGTTATTAGCTAGTTTTAGAAAATACACTTTTCTCAAAAGGTTTCTACAATTTTGGCCACTCCTGTACATTGAATGAATGAATTTCACGCCTGAAATTTCTTTTGCTGCCTGCTTTTAAAATCAAAATACTAGACTCAAGAGACCTCTAGTCTTATTCATATGCACCAAAGACAAATTCCTTGTGTGTCCAATCACACTTGGCCATTAAAGAGTTCTATTCTATTCTATTCTATTCTATTCTATTCTATTCTATTCTATTCTATTCTATTCTATTCTATTCTATTCTATTCTATTCTATTCTATTCTATTCTGTCTGTCCTGTCCTGTCCTGTCCTGTCCTGTCCTGTTAGAAATCTTGATTTCTTCATGTTATAGGAAGAAATATCATGAATAGGATAAACTAATCTGCAAGGTTTAAATTTTGATCTCTTGGAACTTTGTCTGAAATGTAACACTTGACACAACAATAAATTCTCCAGAATGGCATTGCATAAGAACAGGGTCTCTCTTTAAGCAACCTGCTTCATCCTCAAAAGAAATGTTTAGCTGATATTAAATCTTTCCTGTTCAAGTCATGAACAAACCTACTATCAATGTAAAAACGTAAAAGTGGGGGAAAAAATTCTCTAAATCAGATGCCTTGAACAGAGACTTCTTCAGAAATAAAGACATTGTCAAGCTTCGTTGTTATCTCCAAATAAATGAATTTCCAAATGCCCGATCTTTGAGGAAATTTTTCTCTTTATTGAGCATAACGAACTGACCCTGACTCAATGCGCAGTTAGCACTGAACTTTGGCCCCCCAAAACCTCTCTTTCCGGTTCCCAATTCTCTGCATCTCATTGGCCATCTTCCAAGCCACTCTTCTCATCCCATCTCCATCAGTTCACAGGAATGTCCCCCTCCCATCCCATCTCTGTGGAGACAGTTCTTCAGGGGAATTAAGTCGGTGAAAGTTCAAGCCTCTCCTCTTCTTCCTTATGGCAGCTTGGAAGCAGACATCCATGACCTTGATAAGATATGTTGAATAAACTCTAGGTTTGCCGCTATGAAAAAGTTACCAAACCTGATCTCTTGTTATCCAAGAAGGATAAGAGATCAGGTTTTAGATTGCCATTTTAAAAACAGGCTGAAAATAGAGAATATAGATATTATTGTTCTGCAGGAAATTTGGGTCACGATTTTGAACTGATATTCTAAAGCAGAGGAAAATTTTATTCCATTGGGATAAATTGGAAGGGGTAATATTTACTTACCATGAGCAAAGATTTGGGCTGAATTCCATAGAGAAAGCTAGGGATTTTTTGACCAGATATAAATTAATTTCAGATCCATGTGGAGAAATGGGTATAGAAAAGAAGTCAGTGGCTGAACAAGACCCAAAAGGTGGCATTGTAGAAGAAGATGTGGCAGAGAGAAGTAAAAAGAAAGAAGATGTGGCCAAGATAGTAGGAATCTATTATGGTGCTTAATGATGGAGATTAAGTCTATCATGTGGAGAATCAATGGAGCAAAAGCCCCATAAAAAATTATTTCACTATTTGAGGAAACTTAATTTGGATATAGTCTTCAAGAAACACGTATTAAGAAACATATTTTACCGATCTCCATTAAAAGGTGGCTTTTCCTAAACATGTGTCATTTATTAATTCGATCAATCCATGAATTTTTATGGCTGCCCATCTCAGTCAATGACTCTGAGCAGCTCACGATTCAAATTGCCTTTTGATCTCAGTTCTCCACTTAATCTTTACTTAAGCACTAATTGTCACATGTTAGAAATTCATATAAAGTAACATCAGGAGACAGTGTCTAAATATAATCGAGCCATTAAAATTTCACTAAGCTGATAGAAGTTAAATAAGTAGATCAATTTCGGTTTCTTTCAGGGTTTTTTTTCAAGAATAAAATTTAGTTTCTTCCTTTCCTAAGCTTGTTTTTCATTCCTAACAACAACAAAATATTTTCTCTTAATGCACTTACTTTCTAAATGTGTTTTTAACATATACAAACCTCATTAATATGATTTTTCCCTCTTATAGACAGCATTTTCCCTCTTATATACAGCATTTTAGGAGCCTTGGTGGCGCAGTGGCTAAAGTGCTGTTAAAGTAAAACCAGATGCCTGCAATTACTGCAAGTTCAAATCTCACCAGGCTCAAGGTTGACTCAGCCTTCCATCCTTTTAAGGTACGTAAAATGAGGACCCAGATTGTGGGGGCAATAAGCTGACTTTGTGTATTATGTGCTCATGTATTGTTGTGGTTGAAGCTGAAGTAGTCATTGACAGGAAGGACATTGTGGCTGATAATTTTATGTACTATGCTTAGGTCAGACTGAAGTTGGCGTAGTTCTAAGTTGTCCAAGCCCAAAATTTGGAGTCTGGTGACATAAGGTTAGAGGAATGGAGGACTCTTCTCGTAAAATATTTCTGGACTCTCTGGATTGTATTTATGTCTGATATGCAGTGCGGATTCCAGACAGATGAGCTGTATTCAAGAATTTGTCTAGCAAATGTTTTGTATACTCTAGTTAGCAGTACAACAGAGAAGAAGCTACGCAAGATTAGATTAACAACTCTTAATGCCTTTTTGGCAATGTTGTTACTGTGGCTTCGGGCACTTTTGTACCTAAATCTGGAATACAGCTGTTAAATTGGCAGTATTTTATTTGTGAAATTTCATTTCAGATTTTCATTTCTGCTTTATAGTGCTAGGTTACTCATTCATCGAGCAAAATCTACATTAATACAAAGGCAGCTTGCTCATTCTAGTTAAATTTAGAGGGTCAATTAGAAGACATTACTTGGGTAATGTCTCATAGCAATTCAGAAGCACACCTGATATGTGTTTTAAAGTCCCAGTTGGTTGTTCCCACAATTAGGTCACATTGTCTTCAGCTAAATTTAAAATAAATGTCATTCTCTGCCATTGCTTCTCTTGTCAAAACAGGGAGGAGGATCAGAAAAGAAATATGCCAGAAATACAGACATCACATGAATAACTTTTTACTTTTTTTTTTTGTCTTAAGAGAGCAGGTGTTGCATTATTTAAAAATGCCTGCTCGGTAACAAATCCACACAAAGAAAAAAGGAATGGAAATGGCAGGTGTCAATGCAATGGGAAATGACTGTATTAAATACTCTACACTGAATAAAACAGAACACTACTATGGGCATATAAGCTGTCAATAACATATATATCATAATCATAAGTTTATCTGTCAAGTATATATAAGATAACAGGTAAAAGTATAAACATAATTTGAATACATGAAAAGAGTAAGTAAAAAGGAATATTAGGACAGGGACAGTAGGCACGCTGGTGCACTTATGCACGCCCCTTACAGACCTCTTAGGAATGGGGTGAGGTCAACAGTAGACAGTTTAATATATATAATTTATTTAATATATTTAATTCAATATATGGAAAATGGCTATTTTAATATCGTTTCCTTGCACAGAAATCCTTAATGGTTCACTTTAAAATTCTCTCAAGATATATTCTCCATGCCGATTCTGGTATTCACGCTTTGACTTGCTGTCTTGTTGACAGTACATGCTTCTATTATTTTTACAGTCACAAAGGCACTTTGTGATATCAACTTACCCTGCAATGTGTAGTTAAAATCCTTTTTGACTGTATGCTCTTTGGGAATGAATCAGAGGTTGGTTTAACCAATGGTGGGATTCAAATAATTTAACAACTGGTTCTTTGCCCTAATAACCAGATGGGTAGGCATGGCTCGGTGGTCATGTGACCGTGTGGGCGTGACCAACTCAACATCACTCACGGAGATGGGCGCTTTGCCTTAGTTGTTACAATGTAACAAGGGTTAACCAGAGAGGCAGTTTCTATAAGCAGGGTAATAAAGATTAGGCTAGAAACACCATCAGAATGTTTCCTTCCTGCCTTCCTTACAGGATTAGCCCTGCAAAATGGAAAAAGACATAATAAGATTTCTCCCAACAACCGGTTGTCCAAACTGCTTAGAAAGTTAACAACTGGTTCTCCGGAATAGGTGCGAACTGGCTGAATCCCATCACTGGGTTTAACATAACTTTACCACCGGTTCGCCACTCACCAAAAATGTGAGTGTGCATCTTCCGCGCATGTGGTTTGCTCGCACGTGAGGCTTGCACACATGTATGTGGCTTAAAAAACGTGGCTAAATAGGATGGCATAGTGCTGGGGTGGGTGGGCAGGGGTGGGTGGTCACTACTGCAGGTCGTCATTACCGGTTCACCTGAACTAGTCCGAACCGGCTGAATGCCACCACTGGAATGAGTGTTGCATGCAGCTATATGATTATTCTCCCTTCTAACATATTTAATCATAATTGCGCCAAAGCAGCCCATATTCCCAGGAGTGCATCAGCAAGAAGATATGCTATTATGCTGGGATTTTTAAGATTGTGAAAAATATTATGCACACCTCCTTAAGAGGGTGTCTAATCACAGTACAGGTAGTCCTCAACGTACGACCACAATGGAGCCCCAAATTTCTCTTTGTTAAGTGAGACATTTATCAAATGAGTTTGGCCCCATTTTACAACTTTTCTAGCCCCAGTCGTTAAGTGAATCACTGGAGTTGATAAGTGAGTAACCCAGTTGTTAAGTGAATTTGGTTTCCCCATTGGCTTTGCCAGTCGGAAGGTCACAAGAGGAGATCACATGATTGTGGGACACAGCAACGGTCATAAATATGAGTCAGTTGTCAAGCATCTGAATTTTGATCACATGATTAGGAGGATGCTACAAAGGTCGGAACTGTGAAAAACAGTCATAAGTCACTTTTTTAGTGCTGTTGTAACTGAATGGTCACTAAATGAACTGTTGTAAGTCAAGGACTACCTGTAATGGTAAGTAATTGAATTTCTGAAATGTCAAGGGAATAGCTAGCTAGATGAAAATGGATGGATGGATAGATAGAAGACAGAATATGATAAATAGAAGATGATAGATAGATAGATAGATAGATAGATAGATAGATAGATAGATAGATAGATAGATAGATAGATAGATAAATGATAGATTGATAGATAGAAGATGATAGATAGATAGATAGATAGATAGATAGATAGATAGATAGATAGATAGATGATAGATAGATAGATAGATAGATAGATAGATAGATAGATAGATAGATAGATAGATAGATAGAAGATGATAGATGACAGACAGGCAGATGATAGATAGAGAGAGAGATGATAGATAGATAAATAAATGATAGATACAAAGATGATAGATTGATAGATGATTGATAGATAGATAGGATAGATGATAGACAGGCAGATGATAGATAGATAGATAGATATAGATAGATAGATAGATAGATAGATAGATAGATAGATAGATAGATAGAATAGATAGATGATAGATAGATAGATGATAGATAGATAATAGAGAGAGAGAGAGATGATAGATGATAGAAGATAGATAGATAATAGATAGATAGATAGATAGATAGATAGATAGATAGATAGATAGATAATAGAGAGATAGATAGATAGGCAGGCAGGCAGGCAGGCAGGCAGGCAGGCAGGTAATTTTCCAATAGATAAATGTAATCTGTTGAATGAAAAATTTGTAGGATGATACCACCTATGAAATGTGATAAATATTCTTAAGTAATTGCTTAAAACCTTAATCACATTAATTTGATTCTGAATACCACCTGTCTAGAATGTATTTAAAGCTTCCTAACAATCTTTATATGAAGAAATTTGAAGAAATCATTGCTATGGACTAATGACAACAGATCTGACTACTCCCATTTCTATAATAACAAGAATCATGTCTTTGTTGAAAATGAGAAATATCTGGCTTATTTATAAATCGTATCATCCATACATGGAAAAATCTTATCTTTTGTTACCCTACCAAAATTAATTTAATATTTCAGGAGAGGAATAATGAAGAGATAAAACTTTTCTTACGAGTTAAGAAAAAGAAAAAGAAAAGAAAAGGAGGAAAGAAAATGCATACATACATGTATAAATAAGTATGTATTTCTTTGTAACTATAGATTAAAATAAAAACAGCTGAATACAAGTAAGGTCAGTAGAAGAACATGGGATATTTTTAATGCTCGCCCATTAGAAATTAATGAGGAATAAATCTTTTTTTTTTTCTTCCCAGTTTCTGCATGATTATGAAAACATCTTTAAAGTGGCTGGATAATTTCAAACAGACAGCTGGAAACCTAATGAAATATTGAAGATTCTTCTCTCAAGCAATCTTCACCGCTCTATTAAGCATCTTTCTACATTACTAAACTTCCTTAGAGTAAACTGAAAACATAACGCAAAGTTTGTTATCTCCCCATTCAATCATTCAGATGCATCAGCCTTTTTCCCCCCTTTTCCGAAGTGTTGTTACAAAAGCAGATTCGAGCAGCTTCAATATAAATGCTGGAGACTTATCGGTGTCCTAAAAGGTGATTTGTTCTGGAATTTCCATCACTTTTTTTTTTTTTTTTTTTTACAATTCCAATCATACATAAATTTGTCAGGTAGGTGTGAGATTTCAAGCACATTATTTTATCCCGATGCAGAAATCTAATCAGCTCCCGGAAAATTTATTATAGATGTAGCCACCAATTCTCTACCATCTCCCAATGAGATATTCTATTCTCTGCCGTCTCCAATCTACAACTTACAGTATTAACAGTGTGATTAATAACTTCTATATCCTTTTTAATTTCCAGAACTGCAACCACCACACACTGTCGTCCGACACATTCAAGCCTGTTGCTGTATTGGAAGAAGATCAGAGCTGAGTTTCAGCAGGTTCTGACCAGTTCTGGAGAACCGGTAGCAGAAATTTTGAATAGTTCGGAGAACCGGTAGTAAAAATTCTGACTGGCCCCGCCCCCATCTATTCTCTGCCTCCCGAGTCCCAGCTGATCAGGAGGAAATGGGGATTTTGCAGTAACCTTCTCCTGGAGTGGAGTGGGAATGGAGATTTTACAGTATCCTTCCCTTGCCATGCCCACCAAGCCACACCCACCAAGCCATGCCACGCCCACCAAGCTATGTCCACAGAATCGGTAGTAAAAGTTTTTGAAACCCACCACTGAAAAAGATGGCAGAATTTTCTCCGTGTTGTCAAAATAAACAAGAAAGATGCCCACCAATGATGCAAGTAAGGAAACACAAATTCATTCTCAGTTCTAAAAATAAAGATTAATCTAGCAAATAAATTTTTGCTAGATTAGTCCAAATTACAATGTCTTCTTGATTGGAAGACAATTCAGTCTTCATGTTAAATGGGAAATGCATAACCGACCGATGTTTGCTCCCAGACAATTAAAGTCACATCTTATGCAGAAATTCTGCTGGTATAAATTGAGATAATACCCATCAGATAACTTGCAGTCCACTCTATCAAATTATAATCAGATCATAATACTAACACCTAGTAGCAAAAAGTATCATTTTTTGGAGAAGTGTCACTCTGCAAATATTTTGCTGAAATAAGAAGCAAAATTTGGTAGGTGTGCTGATATTTGAGAGGCATAGGGTACCAATGTCCCCTAAATCAAAAAGATTTTAAACATCATATCACCATGATTACGGGGTGATTACCCACCTGAAATCTCTCTGAAGTGCAAAAACATTTGTTCACACAATTTGTGTTTAACTGCTAAAGCGTTTTTCTAGCTATCTGCACTCAAGTATATTAAGGGAAGATCAAACAGGTTGAAGGTCAATGAGTGGTGGGGTGGCCTAGAGGTGGATCTCTCACCTCACAATCAGGAGGCTGTGAGTTCAATCCTAGGTAGCGGCAGATATTTCTCTCTCTGGGCACAATGAGTAATTATCTGCTGCGAATTCTGCATTGGTGGCAGGAAGGGCATCTGGTCAGTAAACCCTCAGCTCCATTCAATTTGCCTGACTTCACCCTGAAGTAAGAGATTACGTGGTCATTAAAAGACCCCCCCCCAAAAAAAACCAAGTTGAAAGTCAGTATTTAAAAAAGGAAAAGACATTTGATTTCATTCTCCCCAGCGATGAAGATCAGTTTGCAGGTTTAAAAAGAAAGAGAAACAGGAGAAAAATACCAAAGTCAGAAATCTCCCTTCTTATTAAACATCAAAATGGGACAAACTATCCTAATACCAACATTCTTCATGTACTACCAACGAGCCTTGGTAGTACAGTGGTCTAAAGCATCCTGTTATTAAGACCAGCTGCCTGCAATTACTGCAGGTTCGAATCTCGCCAGGCTCAAGGTTGACTCAGCGTTCCATCCTTTCTAAGGTAGGTAAATTGAGGACCCAGTTTGTGGGGGCAATAAGCTGACTTTGTATACATATACAAAAGAATGAAGGCTGTTGCTTAGCACATTGTAAGCCGCCCTGAGTCTCCGGAGAAGGGCAGCATATAAATTAATTTAAAAAACAAAAAACAAAACTAACTATGGCTTAAGGTTATGGGACATTCCTTCTCCCATGTGAGTTGAAGATTAGAAGTGATATCAGTCATCTAACAATTGTACTTCACAATTAGTAAATTTACTTCAAATTCCTGGTCTTTTCTTGAGTGAACCAAACAGCAGACCAAGCAGAAAAAAATGCTTTAAAAGAAAGTACTAAACCCTGAGAAAGAAAGAAAGAATTTTTTTTTTTAGAAAATAAAGAAAGACTGAAATGTTAGTTGGGGTTGTACATATAGCTCTGGGATAGGAGCATATTTTAAAACTGCTAGGATACATATACACCAGATGGTTAATGAGTAACTGTGGAAGTAATTACTGCAGGCTTGCAAATGTAGTCTCTTAATATGGATAGGTTAGTCCTAAATACACTTTAATCACTGCTAGGTTGGCATGCAGGAATCTCGTTTCCTAATCAGCAACTAATCTTTCCAAAGGCTAGGTTGATTAATGAAAGTGGGGTGCAATTCAAAACTCCCCAAAGAGCTAGCAGAGCTAACAAAAAACAAAAAAAAACCCATACACACAATTTTCAAACTTGATTGGCAATTAGGGGATCATGGCTGATGTCTAAACAGGCTAGTTTCTCCTGAGCAGCTGAAATCAGTAGGATAAACCATGGATTTGTAGGATGACTACCAACCCAATTGCTGCAGGCCTTTTTAACAAGATAATTCTATTAACCTGCAATACCGCAGGTTAAAATGAAGATAATATTCACTATACTGCAGTAGATAAGTTCCTAGGGCACCAATTCATATTTATGCATACATCGGCAATTGGGATTTATTTCTGTGGTTCCAAAGAAGGGATAGTAAGAGAATAATAGAGGGATTTTTTTTTTTAACATAATGGCCTTTGGTCTATGTTCACCCTGAGGTGAACACCTGTACAGAACAGAGCAATTCAGGTTGGGTAGAGTTGTGTTTATAACCAAGATAGTTAAGACTTCAGAGGGAAGAGAATTATCTGTTGTGGTCGGCCAGCAGCCTGTGGAGCTGGCAGCGGAGTCAGACAGTGATGAGGTTGAGGAAGAACATGGGCCAGTCCTGGAGGCTGGGGAAGGCCCGGATGAGGGCTCTGCGTTGGAGGCAGAGATGGGGCCAGGGCCATCGGGGAGTGATGTGCGGACATCGGAGCCTCCAGAGGCTGACAGTAGAGAGGCAGAGGAACAGGAGGAGCCTGTTCCTAGTGCATGTATGAGAAGAGCTGCCAGAAGGCAGGAGCAGATAAAGCAGAGAAGACGACTCGGGAGTAGGGCCAAGAGATGATTGGACTCTCCCATAAGGCTTAAAAGACCAGCAACGGCTCTTGGCCTCTTTGCCGGAAAACAACGTTGAGAGATTTGCTTCTTGTTTCACTGAATTCATTTCTTGTTGGCGTCTTCTGCTTCTGAACTTTTGCCAAGAAAAACCTTTGGCAGTTTGCCTAATTATCCCAAGGTCAGTGATAAACTGAGGAATGGTGTTTTGAAGAATTTGCTTTAATTTAGTTTGGACTACACTGAGAATGAGTAAATTCTCAGCTGTTCTAATAAAGTCTGTTTGTTTTCAAACTGTTTGTGTTTAATACTAACTACTTAGGCCTGGGTCACAACATTATCTGCTTTAGCTGCCTATTGAGAAGCTGATAAGGGAAGATCTTTCTGTTTACAAGACATAGTAAGGATAATACTTCAGGTATACCATCTTCACAGCAACATAGATAAAGAAGTCAGTTGCTGCATTGCAGTTTACAGTTTCAGGGCAAGAATGAGTAGGATTCCACCTTTTAGAGAAAAACAACAACAACAACAACAATCCATGATCCAATACTTACTAAGATGTTATGAAGTTCCAAATTGGTTTTTGTCAATGCTTTACATGCATGTAAAGGTCTCTCTGTCAACTTGCAAAGCATCCCTGGCCTGCTCTCGGGTTGCCATAGGCAAGGGGGATGGGAAACTGATGAAGCAGCATGGCAGCCAAAAACAGAAGCACATTCCAGACATATCTCTTTCAAGGCTGTCTCCCAAGGTTACCCACAGCGGCCGGAGGGGAGTGATCTCTACAACCCACAAAATTGCTCCATTGGCTAATGAGATTGATGACACACCCTGGGGGAAAGGGGGGAAGGGTCATGATTGGGGCATAAATTATGTGGGGTCAGAGTTGGCTTCACCTGGAATGTGCTGACATGAAGCTCCTAATAAATAATTGGATTTCTTTTGAAGCTTGGCTCGCAGCTCATGGTTTAATTTGGGCATCCGTCGGAACCCTTACACTCCCCCCCCCCAATTATCATATTTAATACAAACTGACAAAAATATGTATTCCTTCTAGCAGACAAACCCCATTATGTCTCATTTCTACAGCTTTGATTAAAGAGGTTACAATGTCAAGAGAAACATTTCCAGGATGAGGTTTTTTTTTTCCCCTTTGCAGTCCCACCATGGAGCAGATAAGACTTTATTTATGCCATTTTTGGCATGTTGGCCAAGATTAGATTCTCAGATCAATTATGTTAAAACATCCGAGGATCAAGGTAAAATGAAAAGCACATTTCAGAAGGGAGAAGATGAGTTCATTACTTGGCAGGACACTTTAAATGTCGAGTTTCCACACCGGCTGAAACTTGGACTAGATGCCCGTGGAAAGGAATTGGCCTTGGCTAACAGCCATATTTTTGTGAATTGATTCTCTAACTCTCACTTCCAGCAAGCTTTATGCATATACTGTACATCCCTGAATCTATGTACAAATTCATAATCAAGATGCTTAACAGAGTAACAGTAAAAGAATTGGAAGGGATCTTGGAGTTCTCCTAATCCAATGATGGTGAACCTTTTCAGCACCAAGTGCCCAAACCAGAATGTGCATGCATGAGTGTGTGTGTGCGTGCTGTAGCACTGGAAACCCGAATACCAGCTGGCTGGCACACACATGCCTGTTTTTTTTGGCCATTTTCAGGCCATTTTTGAGCCATTTTCAGGCCATTTTTGGGCCATTCTCAGGCCTTTTTCCGATGCTCTGCTGCCTGCGAAGACCAGCTGGTCAGCATGCATGTGTGTGCTGGAAAGCAGAAGTGCCGCTGGCGATGGCACGTGTGCCCACAGAGAGCCTCTGCGTGCCACCTCTGGCATGTGTGCCATAAGTTCACCATCACGGTTGTAGTCCAGCTCCTTGCTTGGGCAGGAAACCCTATACGATTTCAGACAAATGGTTGTCCAATCTGTACTGTACTCAGTCTGCAGGCAAGTTGTTCCTGTGATGAATTGTTCTGTCAGGAAACTTCTTGTTTGTTCTAGGTTGGTTCTTTTCTTGATTAGTTTCCAACCATTGCTTCTTGTTCTGCCTTCAGGAGCTTTAGAGAATAGGTTGACCCTGCCTTTTTTTGTGTGGCAACCCCCTTGGGACACACACAGTCCTTCTTCACATTAAACTCACATATCCAATTCTTGTAACCGTTCTTCATGTTTCCTAGTGGATTTCACCACTAGGCCAGCGGTGAAATCCAATTTTTTTTATTACCAGTTCTGTGGGCGTGGCTTGGTAGGCATGATGTGGCTTGGTGGGTGTGGCTTGGTGAGTGTGGCAGGGGAAGGATACTGCAAAATCTCCATTCCCACCTCATTTCTGGGGGAAGGATATTGCAAAATCTCCATTCCCACCCTATTCCAGGGCCAGCCAGAGGTGGCATTTGCAGGTTCTCTGAACTACTCAAAATTTCCACTACCGGTTCTCCGAACTACTCAAAATTTCCACTACCGGTTCTTCAGAACCTGTCAGAACCTGCTGGATTTCACCCCTGCTCTAGGCCTCTAATCATCTTTGTTGCACTTCTCTGCATTCTTTCTAGAGTCTTAACATCTTTTTTCATATCATGTCAGCCAAAACTATTGGCAATATTCCAAGTGTGTGGGTCTTACCAAAGCATTATAATGGGAAGGGTGTGTGTGTGGGTGGAGGAAATTCTCTTTAAAAAGAAGAAGCGAGTAACTCATACTATACAGAAGGCAGCATCAGCCATTCCCAGTCAAAAAAATTAGATACAGTATTACTTGTGTGTAAAATATGCAAGAGAAATTGTGCTAGATTTGGTGGGTGGAGGAAGCCCATATAAAGACAGCTTGTAAACATCTCTGCAACAATAGAGAATTGCAGAATTCTGTTTTCCAACCCACTTTTGTGAAATGGTGCAGCCCTACACTTCAGTTGTGAGTAAGCCTGATTCTTTTTTTTTTTTTTTTTGATGACCTACTGTACTCTAACCTTACAACATGGCAGACAGTAGTCAAAGTGGACAAAAGGCCCTCTGTTGCTCATTTGAGAATTTTCTACCCAAGGAGAAAGAAGATTGGGATTTAGTCCTTGTAGACAGCTTCAAAGCCTTATTATAACTTCTAAAGGATATTCTTACACAATCACCGAGTCCTATTGAAAACTCCTGCAAGAAATGAAGGCCTGATTATAATCTTTACTTCATTGTCTGGGTCTTCTTTTACTATCTGTTTCCCTGCCAACTTTTTTCCATTCTCTGTTTCGAATGCTCTCTCTCTCCATGCTAAGATCTGGGGATTCATAATGTAATGCTCACATCTGGGTAATTCAGACCCAGAACTGATTATCCCATTATGCTCTGCTAGAGTGTAACTCAAGTCTCATTTTGTCAGAAAATGCTCTTTTAAGAGCTTCTCTCTCTCTTTTTTTTTTTCCCAAGGAAAAAAAATGTACCAAGGCTTTTATATTCTTGGTATTGCTGAAGGTGTAAACAATACCTATTTTAGGGTGAAGGTAGAAGTACAATTTTAAAAGGATTCACAGCAGGTCCTTTAACTACAATGTGTCCACCTTCACAACATGAGTGCATCAACCTCCCATGTTTTCAACACATCATGGAGGGATGGGAGGTGTCTATCTTAATGCATACAACTAAATAGATGTATATTCTTTTAGTTTTTAATCTTTCCAAATAAATAAAACATATGAAGAATGGCTGCCGAAATTGAATATGTCTAGTTTAATGAAAAGGAATATGGGTGATAGCAGTCTTCCAATATTTGAGGGACTGCCACCAAGAAGAGGGAATCAAACTATTCTTCAAAGCACCTGAGGGCAGGACAAGAAGCAACGGATGGAAACTAATCAAGGAGAGAAGCAACCTAGAACTAAGGAGAAATTTCCTGACAGAAAGAACAATTAGCCAATGGAACAGAAGTTGCCTTCAGAAGTTGTGGGTGCTCCATCACTGGAGATTTTTTAAGAAGAGACTAGACAGCCATTTAGCTGAAATGGTATACGGTTTCCTGCTTCAGGAGGGGGTTGGACTAGATGAAATCCAAAGTCCTTTCCAACTGTGTTATTCTGTTGTTAAGTAAAAAGTTTTCATATAATAATTCCCTCAACACTGTCAAACTATTCACTAAGTCTGCATTACTGTTAATATTAGTCTTCCCATTGTTCCTATCACCCATCTCCTTCCACTTATGACTGTATGACTGTAATCTCTTGCTATATCCTTATGATTTATAGTGATTGTTTCCTAGTATGATTTGATTGCTTATTTGTTCCCAACGACTATCATTAAGTGTTGTACCTTATGATTCTTGACGAATGTATCTTGTCTTTTTATGTACACTGAGAGCATCTGCAAACTCAAATTCCTTGTGTGTCCAATTACACTTGGCCAATAAAGAATTCTATTCTATTCTATTCTATTCTATTCTATTCTATTCTATTCTATTCTATTCTATTCTATTCTATTCTATTCTATTCTATTCTATTCTATCCTATCCTATCCTATCCTATCCTATCCTATCTTATCCTATATCAAAAAGGTAGGTTCCATTGAGTGGAGTCCTGGTGCTCTCTGAACTTGAATGTGGGTGCTCAAAGATACAACTTCTTATTTGTTTTCCTTCTGCGGGAGGTAGGTGCCTTTGAAGCTCAACTTGTCTATGTGAAGAAAAATGGCCGTCCATTCAATTTCCTACCCAAGCATGGATGCCAGAGTAGAGAACAGACAGTCTGTTTCATGGCATTTAAGTGCAATGGTGTGGTTCATTTCTCCAGTGTAACCTGGGGAAACCATGCCTGAGCTGGCTTTTCTCATTGGGCAATTTTAAGACATGCAGCATATTGATAATTGTAGCCAAGTGCCATTAAAGTTGCATCGGTGTAGTAATGTTTCCTGCTAAAGAACATCTGATGAACCACAGCAACTCCCTTGCTTGGTTAGAGGAAATGTTGTGGTATTGTAACTTCTACTTGAAGCAACCACAAGCATGCTTTTAATTTCACACTGCCCTGTAACAGCAAAACGTGAGCATGTTATTAGATGCACTTTATGAAATATTGAGCAAAAGCAAGAAAGTGTTATTATTTTCAAGTAGTGGCGAAATTAATGCTATTTTTGTTAGTTCCTAACTTCTAAGAGTGGGACACAGTGGCTCAGTGGCTAAGACACTGAGCTTGTCGATCAGAAAGGTCGGCAGTTCGGTGGTTTAAATCCCTAGCACTGCATAATGGAGTGAGCTCCCGTTACTTGTCCCAGCTTCTGCCAACCTAGCAGTTCAAAAGCACATAAAAAATACAAGTAGAAAAATAGGGACCATCTTGGTGGGAAGGTAACAGCATTTCGTGCACCTTGGGCATTTAGTCATGCCAGCCACATCACCACTGAATTGTCATCAGACAGTACTGGCTCTTCGGCTTAGAAACGGAGATGAGCACCGCCCCCTAGAGTTGGGAACAACTAGCACCTACAGTATGTGCGAGGGGAACCTTTACCTTTACCTAACTTGTAAGAAATACAACAAAAAAAGAATCTTAAATGGGTTAACCAACATGACAGCACTGTTCCAATATTTGAGGGGCTGCCACAAACAAGAGGGGGGTCAAACTATTTCCCAAAGCAGACAAAACAAGGAGCAATGTGTGGAAACTAATCAAGGAAAGAAACAGCCTAGAACTAAGGAGAAATTTCCTAACAGTGAGAACAATTAACCAGTAGAATGTCTTGCCTTCAGAAGTTGTGGATGCTCCATCATTGGAGCTTTCAAAAAGAGACTGGACAGCCATATTCTGAAATGGTATAGGTCAGTGGTATAGGTCACATGAGGGGGTCATGTGTGTGTGTGCCCACACCCATAATTCAATGTTCCCCCATGCTCCAGCCCCGTGCATGCGCACATGCCCCCCCATGCTCCCCCCCGCTTTTGGCAAGCAATGGCACGGTGTGCCCGGTAGGTAGGCTCCAGAGGCTTTCTAGGCGCCTGGGGAGGGTGAAAATGTCCTCGCCCCCCACCGGAGGCCCTCCGGAGGCCAGAAACAGCCTGTTTCCCAACTTCCCTCCAAGATCCCTTCCAACTGTGTTACTCTGTTGAGTTCTGTTAAGGTTTCATGGGTATAGACCTGTAGAGAACTGAATAACGACTTATATTAAATAATAGTCATGTGCTGCTAGCAGAAATGGGGCGAATGCTTGCTTCTGTTCCTTCAAATTATGCAAGAGAAGCAACTGTTATCCTTATATAATGTTACACACAGCAAATAGCTTCTCCCTCACTTTCTGTTATGAAAATAGAATGCTTCCAGTTTCAGATTTTCCAGTCTGATTCATTCTATGTCCCTTCAACCTGGCACTTTAAAAAGAACTTTGAAGCTCTCCATAGTTGCAATAAAGCTGTGTTTTGTAATACCCTTGTTAAGAAAAGAAAAAAAATTTTTTCTTGCATTTGCCCGGATACTGGAAATAATTCTACATAGTGTAGCCCTTTTGCTTCGAAATAAAACAAAACGATCCTCCTTGTACTGGAAAGGATCCAGATAATAAGATATCAGTCTTTTGCATACAGTTACCTGCTCAGTTCATTATTCCATTTTAATATTAAATTGTACAATGTTAGCAGGGAATGTAATAATCAAAAGCTTTCTCTATGAAGCTCAGGCTTCCCTTTTACCTTCCAGTTAATTCTGAGCAATCAGCTTCCCAAAATATGCACACTGGAAAAAGAATTGTAGCATTTTTCTCTTTAATAGAAAATTTGGATTTTTTAAAAAAAATTGATTTATATGCCGCCCTTCTCCGGAGACTCAGGACAGCTTACAATGCGTTAAGATTTGAGGCAATCGTGCCAACATACAATAACTAAGGAAAAATACTGAGCCCAAAATGTTTGTAGGTTCAACATTTTCACTTTAAGGCAACTTCATTTTGCCAGGCTAACATGCTATTACTCTTAAAATACCCAGAGCAGCCTTACTACTGGCTGCAAATATGCTCTACTGCAAGACCAGAGCATAATGTTCATACAGTTAAGGCAGTTGTTAGACCAAAATCTCATTGAAAATTAAGCTCTCTATATTGCACAGTGCAGACTTTTTATGATCGGGAGCAAATAAATCTAGAAGATAGTTTTGAGGAAATGTGTAGGGGTTTTTGAGGAAATGTGGAAGGTTTCCTGCCTAAGCAGGGGGTTGGACTAGACCAGTGGTGGGTTGCCCCCGGTTTGGACTGGTTCGCAAGAACTGGTAGTAAAACCGGCGGGAGGCTCCGCCCACCAACCCAGATGTCAACAGGAAGCTTCCCCATTGTGAACCGGTAGTAAAGGTAAGTAGAACCCAACCCTGGACTAGATAACTTACAAGGTCCCTTCCAACTCTTCTATTCTATTCTATTCTGTTCTGTTCTGTTCTGTTCTGTTCTGTTCTATTCTATTCTATTCTATTCTATTCTATTCTATTCTATTCTATTCTATTCTATTCTATTCTAAATAACCCTATCTTCTGGAAACTAGTGATGCTCATATATTTTACTGTTGAAAAGGGGGAAAAGATTTTATTATTATATACACATCTCTGGTACATTACTTGTTGTTCTTATTTAATCAAATAAAAATATCAAGCAAAATCTCGCAGAATTGCTTTAATCTTAGTCATTGAGAATCAGACATCATTGAAAGTTTAATATATGCTATTATTATTTATACAGGGCTACCTCAGATTATTGCAGATCCTGCTGCAATCAAATAATTACCTTGTTTCTCATTATCCAAGTATTCAAAGTTGGAATTTTGATAATATCCCAGATGACTGGGAACAGAGACATTAAACTGGTTTTACCTGGTTAGCTTATTGAATATTGTGCAAACATCAAAATAATAAAAATCTTCAACAGATTAAATCTAGTATAGCTATAAAATATAATGTAGAAAGAAATGCTTTAAAGGTCTACAAATAAATTTATGTTTTATTTATTGCTATTGTTGAAGGTCTACTATTTATGAACAAATAATCTGCAGTGCAATTCTATCTCGGTTCTACTATCATACAAATCTAAAGGTAATGGACCGTGGAAATTTATCACAATATTAAATCCTCTCCTAGTGTTAGAACTCTACAAATGTAATCAGACCTGGAGACAAACATTCAAGAAACAAATGTTACTGAGTTCTGATTAATGTAATTGATTAAGAAAAAAAAATAAAGGTTAAAATGAGAGTATACAAATTCCAACATGTTTGTTTGCTTTCAAATGCAAAATTTATCTGTAGACAATTAGAATTTTCCCTGATTTTTCATTGATGAAGGAGAAAGTTAGTTTCTTCTCAGATTAATGGGGGGCGGGGGGGGGGGGGATAAATGTTCATGCAATGGCTACTAGTGCCCTTTCGAATGTACAACTTGCTAAATGAATGGATTTTTCTGAGTGTGTATAATGCATTAACACATAATTCAACTCCCTAATCTTGGTTTATATGCTACACTAAACTGTCAAAATTAGAATAGAGAATAGAATAGAATAGAACAGGGAATGGAATGGAATGGAATGGAATGGAATGGAATGGAACGGAATGGAACAAAATGGAACAGAACGGAACGGAACGGAATGGAATGGAACAGAACAGAGAACGGAATGGAATGGAATGGAATGGAATAGAACCGAACTGAACAGAACAGAACAGAACAGAACAGGGAATGAAATGGAATGGAACGGAATGGAACAGAACAGAACAGAACAGAACAGGGAATGGAATGGAATGGAATGGAATGAAACGGAACGGAACGGAACGGAACGGAACGGAATAGAACAGAACAGAACAGAACAGAGAATGGAATGGAATGGAATGGAATGGAATGGAATGGAATGGAATAGAGTAGATTTATTGGCCAAGTGTGATTGGACACACAAGGAATTCTCAAAATTAATTAATCAGTTTGTATAAATGTAACTACTCTGTTTTAATCTGTCTCGTTTAACTATATTATGTAAACATAGTGGTAATACTTCTAATGTACTGTATTGATTAGTTAATTATTTGGAAAAAAATGAAGTCATCAGAATAAGCCATCTTGATATACCTTATCACTTTTGCCATCTCAGATAGATATAGTGTTTATTTCATCAGCTAATGGAGAGACAGAGAGAGATTGCATAGATTGATACGCAATCATATTTTCTGAAAAGACACCCCAATATTTACAAACATCTATTTTGGGTTCTTAGGTAATGTTCCTGGATTGTAGTGTCTGTAAAACACAGCTAATAAGCTTGTTGTGTTTTCTATCTGCAAGCCATGTTATGCATAACCAGATAAAATATTGCTTAATTAATAAAACACAATGTATGAAATGCTTTTCTTATTAAAGTGCATCTGTTAGACTAAATTACAAGTTTATTAAAAGTTGACAAAGTGTATGTGAAAAATGTATACAGAAAAAAAGATTGCTGAAGACACAGTTATTTAGAATAGATATAGTAGTTTAATCTTGGCTTGTGATGTACACTTTGTATTGAAGTAAACAAACCAACAAGCAAACAATTTATGGCTGACTTGGCCTCCTGTGGACCTCCTATAAACCAAGATTGGTTTTTAACAGTAGTTTAGAAATGGCGCTGGGAATTCCGTGGCCTAGACCACAACCTTGTCTAGCAAATTATGTAGATCTTTATTCCTGAACAACTAAAAATACTATAAGAAGTAAGCAGTTCAATTATGACTTGAATATTTCACTATATTCATTGTTGTGCATCTCAGTTAATTTCTTTTTCCAAGCATCTATGTGTTTGGCAGAAACATTTGCAAGGAGGAAGGTGTAAAATCTACATCTGTATGCAAAGATGCCTAGGAGCCCCAACACCAATAATACAAAGATCCTTGTCCCAAATCTCCTTTCCAAAACATGGTGTCCTTCAGCTATTTTGGACTAGCATTCCCACTGTTTCTTGGCATTGGCCATGCTGATGTAGCTGATGGGAGTTGTAGTCCCAGTAAGACGGAAGAGACTCCAAGTTGCTCATCTCTGATGTTAAAACTAAACAGCTGACAGAAGGAGGTGTTGTGGCCTACCAGCTGCCAGCAGAGCTGGGGAGGAACTTGGGCCAGTTCTGGAGTCTGGGGAAGGCTCTGATAGATGTTCTGTGTCAGACACAGAGATAGAGCCAGGGCCATCCAACATTTCCCAGCCATCAGAGAGGCAGCTGCCTTTGGAGGCTGATATGAGTGAGGAGGAAGAACAGCTGGGGCCTGTTCCAGATGCACGTATATGCAGAGCAGTTAGGAGAGGTGAACAACGGAGGACAAGGAGTCGACTTGGGAAGCAAAGCACATGTGGATGTTGAATGGCCCCTCCCTGGCTGGGGAATAAATAGAAGGAAAGGGGAGTGGTTATCGTAGGAGACAACAGTTCGTATTTCTGAAGATTTTGCTCATTGTGTTTCGTGCCACAGAGACTGCTTGCCAGAACTTAAATTTGCAGCCTTTTGGCTGGGAGCTCATGGCCTTGCAATTATCGCAAGGAACTGATAAAGTCTATTACTGCCGTTAACTCTTTGAAGGACTCTTGCCTGAATTTTTTGGTGGGTGAATGCAATTAATTCACAAAAAGTAAATAAAGAGGGGTTTTTCAGGACAAGGAGTCTGTTTGTTGCTTCTCCTACAGCTGGGTCAGAACAGGAGGAATGAAATTAAATACACGATGGCAGCTATTGCCACATCTTATTCTCACTTCCAAATTGCCATTGTCATTACTGCTAGTGTACCTTTTTCAGTTAAAAAGAATAATCCCATGTGCTTGAATAAGTGATAAGAAATAAGTATGTCAGGTCAGTGGGAGGGAACTGCAGGTTGCATTAGAAGATCATACAAACCATCGAACTGTTTGCCAGTCTATCATTTCCCTTTTACACAAAGTAAAAATGTCTAGGAGAACATCTTTCATTGTTAAAGTATATAGTGGACTTTTAATAGCACACAGATCTGAAAAGAGATTTAATTTGGAGACCATTAAGTTGATACTGAAGATTAATAATGCACTAGATTTCTCCCCCCTGAAAAGAACGATACAGAACTTAAAGTAATGTGAAAAGTTCATGCAGCTTCTGGTAATAAAATACTAATATTGCAGTTTTGATGGTCTACTGTAATACTTTTAAAAAAAAAAACCCACAGCATATCCTCTTTTGAAAAATCTTTGGCTCATTTTTGCTAGATGTCTTTTTTCCTTGGAAACAGTTTTCAGAAATTGATATCACGAATTATTTTTCTGGGTTGCCATAGCAAAAATGACAGAAGTGTAAAGATTGAAGAATTAGTCAATTTGTTCTTCTTTTTGTTTTTAGCTTTATATAGTCGGCCTTCTGTGGAGAAAACCTAATAATTATGCCTTATTGATATTTTTTCATTATATATATATATATATATATATATATATAATTACAGATAAAGAGATTGATTAAAAAAAGTCTTAAATAGCCATTAACTTTGTAAACTGGGTATCTTACACTTAGGATGTAATTCAGTGGTGAAATCCAAATTTTTTTACTATTGGTTCTGTGAGTGTGGCTTGGTGGGTGTGATGTGGTGTGACTTGGTGGGTGTGGCTTAGTGGGTGTGGAAGAGGAAGGAGAAGGATACTGCAAAATCTCCATTCCCACCCCACTCTAGGGCCAGCCAGAGGTGGTATTTGCCGGTTCTTCAAACTACTCAAAATTTCCGCTATCGGTTCTCCAGAACCTGTCAGAACTGGCTGGATTTCACCCCGTTGTACTTCCATAACTAATTACCTGTAAAGACCTCTTATTAGATTTAATATGACTTATTTCTGAATATACATATACACAACCGATGCAAAGAATATTTGTTTTCCCTACCCTAACAACTGCAAAATATCTAAGTAGTCATTAAGAGTCAACACCAACTTGATGGCACGTAAACAATCCATTAACTTTTTACAGTTTATGTAAAACTAAATTAAAACTACTTTAACCAAATTTCATTTTAGTTTCCATACTTTGTCATTATATAAAGTTGAATAATTTAAAACTTAGAATATATTGCACAGCACATTTGTGCAAGACAGGCCACCTGCAACCCAGATTGGAAATCTCTAGACTGAATCAAGGCAATGTGAAGAGTCTTCAAAGGCTAGGAGCCTCCTAGAGTCTTCAAAGGCTAGGAGTCTTCAAAGGCTAGGAGCCTCCTAGCCCAGCTAGGAGGCTCCATGACTAATATATTCAGTGAAGAGGAGAGGAGAGGAGAGGAGAGGAGAGGAGAGGAGAGGAGAGGAGAGGAGAAGGAGAGGAGAGGAGAGGAGAGGAGAGGAGAGGAGAGGAGAGGAGAGGAGAGGAGAAGTCTTTATTGGCCAAGAATGATTGCACACACAAAGAATTTGTCTCTAATGCACAGGCTGTCAGTGTACATACAAATAACAAAGTAAGAATAGAATAGAATAGAATAGAATAGAATAGAATAGAAAGAATAGAATAGAATAGAATAGAATAGAATAGAATAGAATAGAATAGAATAGAATTTTTTATTTGCCAAGTGTGATTGGACACACAAGGAATTTGTCTTGGTGCATACGCTCTCAGTGTAGATAAAAAAAAGATACATTCGTCAATAACCGTAAGATACCAATAGAAGAAGGTAGTAGAAAAGATTAATAGTAATACGGCCCTACTATTGTATAAATATCCTTAGAGATAAGACAATGCTGTGGGAATTAGGTATTGGAGAGCAATTGCATGGGGGAAAAAACAACTAGACTTTGTGTCTAGTTGTTTTGCATGCAATGGTCTGTAGTGAGATCCCGAGCAAAGGAATTGAAACACTTGATGCCCAGGATGTGAAGGGTCTCTAGATATATTCTCAGCCCTCTTTCTGACTCGTGCAGTATACGGGTCTTCAATGGAAGGCAGTCTGGTTGCAATTGTTCCTTTTGCTAGTCTGTACCTGTCCTGTTTGGTTGCTGTACCAAACCAAAACTTTGGTGAAGATCAAAGAGCGCAACCTAAAGTTTTGGGAAGAGTTAAGGAACTAATATATCTACAATTTGGATCAGGGCTTCTCACAACTTTTTTGTTTTTAAAGATACTTGTTTATTTATTATCGATTTTTTTAAGACCACCTAACTTCATACTATCTCTGGGTTGTCCTAATAAAGTTTTTTTTCCCTCAATTTCCTGCATTCTACAAAGAGACCTTGATGATGTGTCAGAATGGTCAAACAATTGGCAACTCCAAATATCAACCAACAAATGCAATGTCTTATACATTGGCAAAAAATAAAAATAAAAATCAGAACATCAAATACAAGCTGGGTGGATACGACCTTGTAGACGACCCTCATTCTGTCAAGGACCTCAGAGTACTCATCTCAAATGATCTAAGTGCCAGAGCTCACTGTAACAGTGTTGCCAAAAAGGCATTAAGAGTTGTTAACTTAATCTTATGAAGCTTTTTCTCCCGTAATATTATACTGCAAACTAGGGCATACAAAACCTTTGCTAGACCAATACTCGAATACAGCTCATCTGCCTGGAACCCGCACTGTATATCAGACATTAATACAATTGAGTGAGTCCAGAGGTATTTCACGAGAAGAGTCCTCCACTCCTCTGCTCACAACAGAATACTGTATGCCACCAGGCTTGAAATTTTGCGATTAGACAATTTAGAACTATGCCGCCTTTGGTCTGACTTAAGCATAGTACACAAAATTATCTGCTACAATGTCCTACCTGTCAATGACTACTTCAGGTTCAACCACAACATACAAGAGCACACAATAGATACAAACTTAAAGTGAACTGCTCCAAACTCAATTGCAGAAAATACGACTTCAGTAACAGAGTAGTCAATGCCTGGAGTGCACTAGCTGACTGTGGTTACTTTCCCAAACCCCCAAAACTTTAACCTTAGTCTGTCTAATATTGACCTCACCCCATTCCTAAGAGGTCTGTAAGGGCATGTATAAGCACGCCAGCATGCCTACCGTCCCTGTCCTACTGTCCCCATTTATTTGTATCCTTATCCTGTATTCATAATCATGTCTATACTTATATCTGTAATCTTATACACGTTTGACAAATAAATAAATAAATAAATAAATAAATAAATAAATAAATAAATAAATAAATAAATAAATAAATAAATAAATAAATTAAAATAAAAAATTCCCCACTACTGGCAGGCATTGGGTATCATACAGAAATGCAGGCGGGGGAAAAGGAAGCTAACACAAATCCATC
The DNA here is from genome assembly GCF_029531705.1 of Pantherophis guttatus. The sequence continues at coordinate 11,311,797 of NW_026844017.1, read as the reverse complement.
ATGAAAACACCATGAATCTGAAAAGCTTAACCGAGGGTACAGTTTAATTTATGTTTGCACTTTTCTTAATTGGCTTTGCCCATTCTATCTTACATGGCATTTGCTGCTGGGTAATTTGCCATTTTTATGTTCCATCCTTGGACCGCAGTAGTAAAATAGATACCTTTGAAATAAAGTGGTTGCAAAAATATATTTAATCTATGGTACAAAGATATCATTTACAATTCAAAATGCCCAAACTCCCAGCTTCTAAAGTAAAAAAAAGTGAGCTTTATATCATTACGGGAAAAATCCATCTAAAGTACTTTATGACATAGTGAGGAAATTTTGTTAAATGCTGATAAAAAAGGTTGGGTATTTATTCTGAGAAGGAAAAAAAGCTGACTATTCTTTTACAGCAGAGATGGATGGCAACTCTTCAATGTTTAATCACTTGGGGTATCTCAATCAGGCAGTAGATCATTTTAAGTTGCTTAGCAGGTGAAGGTCAGGGCCACACCAAGCTTTCCAAGGCATTTAGAGGGTTTCAGCTTCCACAACAGTCAAGAATGGACTTCACTTAGGCATTGGGGAAGGTATAGGATGAAACCTCTTAAATATCTCTGACTTTACATAAGTTTCCTGCTGTTTAGTAAGTTTCTAAGAAAAGGTTCAAGTGTCTATGGAAATTGTCAGTCATCCAGGTCACGGATGTCCCAAAGGTGATTTTTTCAAAACGCAACTAGACTTGGTTTCTGCTTGTAGACGTTTCGCTTCTTATCCAAGAAGCTTCTTCAGTTCTTTGTCAGATAAAGAACTGAAGAAACTACTTGGATGAGAAACAAAACTTCTGTCAGGATTCCAAGTAACACCCCCAACAAAAGAAAACTCTGAAGCTTGAAGTTCCTCAAAGTTCCATTTTATTAGAGATGTCATATTGGCAAATCTGGGAAAACACGAATCTGAAAGCTTCCAGGTTTTCCCCATCCAAAAGAAAGTCCAAGTCCCTGCCCAACACCCACATGTCCATCACATGGTCCAATCAAAGCACTGTCCCACTTGGAGATGCCTCTCAGTTCCAGCCCTCCAGGTGCAGGGCAAGATGTCCTTGACTCTCTGAGAAAGGAATGTTATTATGACAGAATAGAATAGAATAGAATAGAATAGAATAGAATAGAATAGAATAGTCTTTATTGGCCAAGTGTGATTGGACACACAAGGAATTTGTCTTTGGTGTATATGCTTTTATTCTTACATAAGGAGAATAAAATACATTCATCAAGAATAAAAAGATACGACACTTAGTGATAGTAAAGGTTACTAATGAGCTATCAAATCGTACTAGGAAACAAATAAAAACAATATAAATTGAAAGATACAAGCAACAAGGTTATAGTAATAAGTGGGAAGAGATAGATACTAGTAAGGAAGAGAAGAATAATAGTAATACAGTCTTAGTAAATTATTTGACAGTGTTGTGGGAATTAGTTGTTAAGCAGAGAGATGGCATTGGGGAAAAGTTGTCCTTGTGTCTTGTTGTTCTGGTGTGCAGTGCCCTATAGTGTTGTTTTGAGGGTAGAAGTTGAAACAATTTATGTTATAACACCCATGCTCCATACAATCCCCCCCTCCCAATTTCCCACAGTAGGAAATGTGGCAGGGCTGAAGGCCGAAAGCAAAATATGGCTTCCAGGCCTGACAACATCTACAAGAAAAAACAAACAAACAAACAAACAAACAAAGTTCAGTTGCCTTTTGAAAAAAAACACTTTTGGGAAAAGTCTCAAAAAACTGCAGATATCATCGCTGCCCTAAATATTATGGTGTAGTTATAGGATAAAAAAAAAAAATGGGTAAGAACTCACTATATGAGATCTCTTTGAAAAACAGATTTTGCATCAAAGAACCAGAATCAAGAGATATTGTGCATAATTTGGGAAGCAAATAAGTACAACTTTCATTTTAGGAAAAAAAAAAAGGTAGGAACTGCCAACTGACGTGATATTCAATAAGTCTTTAATTGTTCGAAGGATGGACAACCTTTATCCTTTCAGGAATTGTTGAACTATACAGTAAATTCCAGAAGCTTCAGCCATCATAGGCAATTAGAGATGTAACTCAACAACTTCTGCTCTCTGCTTCTGTTCTAGGTCTACAATAGTGGCCAAAATTGTGGAAACCTTTTGGGAAAAATGTATTTCTAAAACTAATAACACCACTTTTTTTTTAGTAGTACCATAAAATTATATATCAATGGAAAGATAATTTAATCAAGAATGTAATGCAATAAATAGTATGAAGGATTTGCTATTAGAATAGCAGTTACAGTATAAAAAAGAAAAGTGAAACACGTAGAAAAAACGAGATATGCAAAAATTATCACCATGTCAGTTAATACTTAATTGGGTAACCTTTAGCATGAATTACGGCCTTACAACATCTTCCCATGGAGTGAACCAAGTCTTTGAGTTCTGCAGCTGTTCTAATGTGAAACCAAGATTGAATGATTGCTTCTATTAACTGAGTTTTATTGCTGGGTCGCTTCTGACTAACAAGTTTCTTTAGTCGGCTCCAGTGGTAGTAAAACTGGAGGGAGGCTCCACCCACTGACCCCAATGTCATCAGAACACTTCTCACTTTGCATGCGCGCGCGGCCCCATTGCAAACCAGTAGTAAAGGTAAGTAGAACCCACCCCTGGTTGGCTCCATAGATTTCCAATTGGGTTAAGGTCTGGGCTATTCCCAGGGCATTCCAGCAGTGGAATATGATTATCTTGAAACTCCAAAAAAAAAAAAAAGTGATGTTATTAACCATCAAATCTCAAAAATACACTTTCCCCAAAAGATTTTCACAATTTTGGCCACTACTGCATTTATCAAGGCAGAAGAATATTTTGGATTTCCTGTAAAAATTGGAAGGGAAACCATGGATAGTTAACTTGATGGCCACCAGAAGTTTTGAACTTCAATTCACATCAGCTCTTGCCTTCTTCATCAAAGGGAAGAGATTTGGGAATTGTAATTCAAAACACAGGACCCAAAGCTGCCTATTCCCCTTGCAATCATGGATAGAAGACCCCACTCTTTGCTGTGTATAGTATGATTCTAGATAGGTTTTGTATGTGAGACATTATAAGCAATTCCAGTATTTTTGTTTTGCTTTCAGCATCCCTGGATGATGTTTGAGAAGGGGCTAAACACACGCTACAACTAAATTTGGAATCAAGCCAACCAGGATGAGTAAAATAAATTAGTTTTGGATTTTTCAACTCCTAAGTGATGAAAGGAAGCCAGAGAGCGGGAGAAAGGGCAGGAATACACATATGAACTTTTTGTGCTTGCTTGGATTAAGCTAAACAACAGGGTGAAAATGAAAAATGCTAATGAAATAGAGCCTGTAGGTCTATGATAAGTGAGTTTGAGCAACATTAAGTGTTCTCATTAGAGTAAATCACGACACTTTGCACTGTCGACATGCGTTATCAGTTCAGCCACTATAACGCAGTGCCCTTTTCGTACTCAGCCATGTTGTACCAGCTTGCAAAATCTTGCAAGCTGCTGTTTGTGCTAAACAATGAAACTCCAAAGTTGGAAGCGGCAGGGATGTACAATGTTCAGATGCTGGGTGGAAACCTAGGCATTTGCTTTTGCTTTTCCATGCAGAAAGGAGACATTTCAGCAAATGAAGACAGATTTTGCTCTTTAGAACACTCCACTGCCTCCACCCAACTATACTATTCAGGAACTAAAAAGACACATGTCTATATGTGCAGTAGCAATAGCACTTAGACTTATATACTGCTTCACAGGGCCCACTCTAAGTGGTTCACAGAAATCAGCATATTGTTGTTATGGCCTGCCATATGCGGATTGTTGCTGATTCCAACGACGAGGAGGCTGGTGTGGTGCTGCACCAGCAGCCTGTGCAGCTGGTGCTCGAGTCGGACAGCAAGGAGGCTGAAGAAGATGTGGTGCCAGAGGCAGGGATTCAGCCAGGGCCTTCAGAACCTCCAGAGGCTCCTTTAAGTGAAGAGGATGAAGAGGAGGAGCCTCTTCTCAATGCACAAGCATGCAGAGCTGCCAAAAGGCAGGAGTGGTTCCTCAGGAGGAGATCTCCTCAAGAGTAAGGCTTGGGGCTAATTGGCCACGCCCTTAGCCTATTTAAGAAAGAACGCAGCTTGCAACAAGCTGCAGGAAACAACTTTAGTTCGCTAATCATCGCATTGGGATTTCTCTGCAACCTTGCTTTTGGGCTTTCTGCCAACTCCAGTAAGACTCTGACTATCTTATCTGTGGAATTTCTGGCAGGCTGTTAAGAACGCTTATTAACAGCCAGCATTTGCTAAAACTGCGTTATTTGAGTAAACTAAGTTTTGTTCAGAGTTTGTGTGTGCTGTGTTCTTTGGGATCCGTAGCTGGGGCAGAACAATTGCCCCCAACAATCTGGGTCCTCATTTTACCCACCTCAGAAGGATGGAAGGCTGAGTCAACCTTGAGCCTGGTGAGATTCGAACTGCCAAATTGCAGGCAGCAGTCACCAGAAGTAGCCTGCAGTACTGCATTGTAACCACTGTGCCACCACAGGTCTTAAATATAGAATATGCTGTCATGTTCTATATGCAATTTGCCAAAAGAATGAAATATTTAAAATGTTTAAATGTATAATCAATGCAATAGCATGAAGAAAAATACGAACAAAATATGAAGGTTTAAGATCACAGTATCAATAAATATTGGACTCCTTCCTAATATTTTTTTGGAAAATAAAGCCGTAGTTCTGCTGAGGATTTAAAAAGGCACATTTTTACTGGAATGTGATAGTAATGAGCAGCCAGGAAACCTAAGTTCAAGAAGCATTAAATCTGGGCCAATTCTTCTCTTTTGTTCTCATTTCAATCATCTTCACATGATGGTTGAAAATCTATGAGAAGATTATGTTGGAATATAATATAATGCTTGAACAATGGGAGAACATGAGGATGACAGATATAAATTCGACACTAAATTATAATTTAAAAGGAAATTTTTTATAAGACGATGTATTGTTGGTATTTAACACTAGATAAGTTGTCAAGAATGTGTAAGGGTATTTCAACTGAATGTTAGAAATGCAAATTTAAAGAAGGGAGCATTTATCATTTATGATGCACATGTGACAAAGCAAAGAAATATTGGAGTAGGATTCACATCTTAATACAGAAGATTCTCAAAGTGAATATAAAGATAAAACCAGGAACTTTTCTTCTGGGTTTAATGGAAAAAGACTTGGAGGGGGGGGGGGGGGAATGGAAATTTGATGTTATATATGTTGATGGCAGCAAGATTGCTCTAGGCACAAAAAAATGGAAGGATACTTTGATTCCCACAATGGACAAATGGTTGCAAAAGTTGGAGTTAGCAGAGATGGCTAAATTAACTGATTTGATTAAAGAAAAAAAACACAATGTCTTTTCTTTCTACTTGGAAACTGTTTCTTGACTTTCTGCTTGAGGTGGAGAAAAAAATGAAACTTTGATTTTGGGTTTGGCCAATTAGATAGGTTTGTTGTTACAGAAATGGCCAGTTTATATTATGATGTATAAGTAAAAAGTTGAGGTTTGATGCTATTATCTTATTCTACTGCAGCAAAAGGAGTTGGAAGTCTTTCTTTCTTTTTTCTTTTTCGTTGTCCTACACTTTTCCCTTCTCTTCTCTCTTCCTTATTTTCACACTATTTTGTTTTGTATTTTATATTATAAACTAATAAAAATCTAAACATATAAAAAAAATCTATAGGAAGACTACGTATGTCACCTAGATCTGCTTGAAGCTAAATATAATAAGTTTAGAGTGCTTCAAACTTCCAAAAGTTGGACAAGGGTAGACTTCAATTGGTAGCTGAAATGCTACCAGTTCGGATCGGTTCAGGCAAATCGGTAGAAAAAAAATGCTACTGTTAAGGCGAACCAGTAGTAAAAAAATGCTACCTGTTCGGACGAACTGGTATTTCCGATGATCAGCTGTGCCGCGTGATTTATATTCGCTAGAAAGCAAGAAATTCTGCTTTCTAGCCAACCTAAATCACGCGGCACAGCTGTTCCCCCCTCACTGTTCTACTTACCTTAGAAAAGGCTTCTTAATCCTTCTTTTTTAATGCTGCACGGTAGCGCCTGCAGTGCACTTGCATGTGACACATGTATTTGTCGTGCACTGTGCATACATGCACAAAGCATGCATTTGCCACACACCACGCATACGTACGCACAGCAAACCGGTAGCGAAGCCAACCGGGAGCAGATTTCAGAGCATTTCACCCCTGTGGGGCATGTAATAGGATGAAATGAATGCCTTAAAGATCTCTGAGGTTTAAGGGGTCAGAATCTTCCAACCAAATGGTATGTTTCTAAGAAAGTACTGAACAAAATAGTCTTTATGAAAAGGTTTCTAAGAACAGCAATCAGCGTTAGGAATGCTATGAAGAAGTCTACCTTGATGATCTTCCATCTCAGCTCAGATAACTACTGTAGGAGTTTCTCCTCTGATTCTATCTGTGTAAAAATCAGTTCCTATGGGAAAGGGTTCTAAAAAAAAAGAAACTTTGAAAAACGATAATTTGGACTGGACAAATGATCAAGGGCAAGTAAAAAAGGAATGACATCTCATAAAACCTTATAAATGATTGTTTCAAAGAAAGTGACAGCTTTTAATGGGTTTCCTTTTTAGTATACCTCTTTAGATGCTTACCTGCAAGTAAGTTCTGTTGAATTTAGAAGGGCTTGTTGCTGAAAAAGAAATAAAAAACCTGCCCTCTTAAATTGGATGTCCAGTTTTACTTCCCGAATGGTGAAGAAAAACTGGACTTGTCTTGCAGAGCTGATTAGTTCCAGCAGGTCTAACTGTGCAAACTGGCAAAATATATTAAGGAATACATTTTTATCAATGTTCAGGAATTCAAACAATGTATTTGAGTGAGCTGTTTTAAGTTGCTATTTTTCACTCTTCTAGAGAACATAATCCCCATTCTGTTCTTCATTTCAGTCTCCTGAGCCTTTTCAGAACTACTACACCAAAAGCAATATTGAAATACAGCAATCATTGTGCAAGAGTCTACAGAGTTTCTCACTCATCCAGGTCATGGTTGTCCCAAAAGTGCTTTTTCAAAAGGCAACTGGATGTTGTTTTTCCTTGAAGACATTTCGCTTCTCATCCAAGAAGACTCTTTAACTCTGCTTCTGAGCTGAAGAAGCTTCTTGGATGAGAAGCAAAACATTTTCAAGGAAAAACAAATTCCAGTTGCCTTTTGAAAAAGCACAAGAGAAAGTTTTGTGGCCTTTCTTCTTTTTTTGGTAAGTCCATCAAATTTTCCAACTTTGTTGGCAATAAAAGTACTTACTTAGGAAAGCCGTTGATTTCAGAAAGACTTATGAGGTGGTTGGTTAAGTCTTGGAGCCATGGTGTTATTGAGACTGACTGAGTGAAACTGACTGTGTAATTAAATTTATTCAGGCAGCAAAACAGGGATCTTCTTAATAGACATCCTAGTATGGGGAAATCCTCAGAATTATCCTTCTGGATTGTGGAGTCTCTTTCAGACAAATCCCTTCTGCCTTATTTCAAGATTCAAGATGCTTATAACATGGCACCCCTTATGTCTTTCACTGTGTTTGAAGAGAAAGGAAAAAGGATTGTACATAGTCCCCCCCCCTCTTTTTTTTTCTTTTGTTTCTTTCAGTCAGTTTCCAATACATGGCTTGTGCTTTCTCGTTCTTTGAACTACCAGATCTAGGTTGCAAAATACAGTCAGCCATTGGATGGCAGAAGAGAATTAGCAGTCAGTAGAGGCCACTTATATAGTTTTGACAAAATTTGCAACAGTATGGAGGAGGGAGGAGGGAGGTGGGGAAGGGGAAGAAGGAGATGGTGGTGGGGGTGGAGGAGGAGGAGGAAGAGGAGGAGAAGAAGGAGGAGGAGGAGGAGGGGGAGGGGGAGGAGGAGGAGAAGAAGGAGAAGGAGAAGATGAAGGAGAAGAAGAAGGAGAAGGAGGAGGAGGAGAAGAAGAAGAAGAAGGAGGAGGAGGAGGAGGAGGAGGAGGAGGAGAAGGAGAAGGAGAAGGAGAAGGAGGAGAAGGAGAAGGAGAAAGAGAAGATGAAGGAAAAGAAGAAGGAGAAGGAGAAGGAGGAGGAGGAGGAGGAGGAGGAGAAGAAGAAGAAGAAGAAGAAGAAGAAGAAGAAGAAGAAGAAGAAGAAGAAGAAGAAGAAGAAGAAGAAGAAGAAGAAGAAGAAGAAGAAGAAGAAGAAGGAGAAGAAGAAGAAGGAGGAGGAGGAGGAGGAGGAGGAGGAGGAGGAGGAGGAGGAGGAGGAGGAGGAGGAGGAGGAGGAGAAGGAGGAGAAGGAGGAGAAGGAGGAGAAGGAGAAGGAGAAGAAAAAGGAGAAGGAGAAGGAGAAGAAGGAGAAGAAGAAGGAGAAGGAGAAGGAGGAGGAAAGGAGAAGGAGAAGGAGAAGGAGAAGAAGGAGAAGGAGAAGGAGAAGGAGAAGGAGAAGAAGTGAAATAACTCCCACGAAGACACCCATGAATGCAGCTAATGATTTCCTTTAGTTTAGAATTTAGGTTAAATACAAGACTTGCTGGAATTAATCTATCACCAGGGTTGTTGTTTTTTTTTTTTTTAAAATTTGATTTATATGCCACCCTTCTCCGGAGACTCAGGGTGGCTTACAATGCGTTAAGCATTGTAAGTTTTCAAACTTTGTGGGACCACATCCAGTTGCTATAAGCCAAACCTGGAGTTAGTTTTGACAGCAGTCCAATTTTACTGCACAAGTCAGACCAGATTTAAAAAGATTTTGTAGCCATCTTTGCAGTTGCTTGCAAACCCAACATTTGCGAATCCTTTGCAATGCATGCTTATTGTCCTTTTGTGACCCCAGCGGTGAAAACAAAAACATAGTTAGAAGCATTTTCCCCTCCATTTGGTCCTCCTGGATTACTCAACCCACTAGACAGACTTTGTTTCAATCTATTTACTTTTCTTATTAAGGCTGAAATCTATAATTGGAAACCTGCACTTCAGAAAAACAAACAACAGTTTTGCACGTTAGACTAGAGCAAAGCCAAATAAAAAGTAAGAGAAAAAGGACAAAGCCAACAAGCAGGTTGCACAAAGGGAAATTATGAACAAGAATTGGGCAGAGATTTCAAGAAGAAAAATATCAAATTTTTCAACTTTCCATTTCAACTTTCCAAACATTAGGGGTGCTCAAAAGTTGTGACATGCCTTGGGGATTGTAAAGATATTTTGGTTGCTTTAATATCGTTTAGATGTGCTTGGTAAGTAACTACGTAAATATCTTAACTTTTTAGCATTTTGTTTGTTTCACTGACACACTTGGCTTAGGTAGTTGCCTTCAGGTTATGTTTCAGGCAGGTGATTAAGACATTCCTTAATCTTCTATCATCAGAGCCATGGTGGCACAGTGGTTAGAGTGCAGTACTGCAGGCTACCTCTGCTGACTGCCGGCTACCTGCAATTTGGCAAACCGAATCTCACCAGGCTCGAGGTTGACTCAGCCTTCCCTCCTTCCGAGGTGGGTAAAATGAGGACCCAAATTGTTGGAGGCAATATGCTTACTCCAGGGGTGAGCTTCAAAAATTTTAGCAAGGGGTTCTCTGCCAGGTTGCCGGGTGGGGATGGCCATGGTGGGCGTGGCCTAGTCAGCCTCCTGCACCACGGCAGGGGAGGCATTTTTGCCCTCCCCAGGTTCTGGAGGCTTTCCTTGAGCCTCTGGGAGGATGAAAACGGCCTCCCCAGACTCGGAGGCCCTTCCCAAACTTCTGGTAGGCCTGTTTTTCACCCTCTGCATGCGCCCTGCATTTACCTTCATCCAAAACGAGGATGAAATGAGGACCCAGATTGTGGGGACAATAAGCTGACTTTGTATAAATATACAAAAGTATGAAGGCTATTACTTAATGCATTGTAAACTGTCCTGAGTCTCTGGAGAAGGGCGGCATATAAATTAAAAGCAAAAAAAAAAAAAAATGGGCTGCATGGGGACTCCTGGGAGGGGTGGGGCAGGGTGGACAGGACCAGGCAGGAGTGGGATTTGGGGGTTCTCCGAACTGTGCAGAATCTTAGCTAGGGGTTCTCCTGAACCCCTGCGAACCCCCAGTAGCCCACCCCTGGCTGACTCTGAAAATTGCTTAGAGAGGGCTGTAAAAAGCACTGAAGTGGTATATATGTGCTATTGCTACCAGGTAAGTGTTAGAAAATTCCAAAATATTTCATTGTTAATGAGCTTCCTATGCAGTGTATCCATCACACAGGATGAAGTTACTACTGTTACAGTTGGATGGTGCCCACAGAACAACCTGTGCGGATAGGCAATAGGCAAAGTTGCCTGTTTGTTGGGAGAGATTACCTTGCAGTTTCTGCCAAAAGGTCCTTTGGAGGAGCATCTGTTTGCAGCCCTTAAACCAAACACATATCTTTTCATGATGGTTTGGCATCTCCAGAGTGAAACGACGTGATCTTGGAAAAGATGCAGCGCTGCTTAACCCTCACTCTTTGTGCTTTGGGAAAGAGAAACTCTTGGTCATAGGTGGGGATCAGAACTGTCCCAGGCATGTTACAACACTTGCCCCGTCTCATTTCCCATCCAGAAGATAATTAAAATGGCTGTTAGCACACTCGAGTACAGCAGGCTGACATTGATTCCCTGCTTGAAAGCCGCTATCTGAGGGCCCACTTTATTTCGCTTAACAGTTGGTCTGCCTGATGCCATATGGAAGAGATGTTTCCCCTCTCTGAGCAGCTAAACCCTTGCTATCAAAAGAACAGAAGTTGGATGAGGAAAATTGGAGCAGGGTTATGGATGAGAGAACACAAATGGTTTTGGAATGGTAGACCACACATTTTATAAAAGGGTAAGATCTTGGAGGCCATCTAATCTAAGCCTCTGTCCATTGTTGGATTCCATTACTACGGTATCCCAGGAGATAAGCACAGAGCCTTGTTTTCCTCCTACAAAGGAAGAGTCCACCACCCTTTAAGAGAGTCTTTTGCATAGCTGAACAGATTTTATTTCTAAGAACTTTCTTCTGATGTCCAACTGAAATCTGTTTCCTTATGATGTAAGCCTGTTGTCTCTTGACCCATCTTCAACACTAAACATTTCTTCCCTGTCTACTACACGTCACCCTTCAGATATTTGAAGAGACTATCATGTGTTCTCACAGTCTTCTCTTCTTCAAGCTAAACATACCCAATCAACCTCCAGCTGTTTTATAAGTTTTTCCTTCCATGCTGCAAAGATTCCAGAGACAGCTTTGAAGACCGAATTCATCAACTAGTCCGTAAACATCAGTCTAACCCAGACAAGAAGAGGTGAGGGGGGAAAAAAATCTCAAGATGTGTCAGATTATTAAACTACATTCTGCTATCATACTACATTGTACTACAAGTAGAATTCCAGTGACTCATGCAATGCGACCTTCTTTATCTGTTCAATCTCAAAGGGTGGACACTTGACCCTGATGATCTCAACTGTTTTCATTTGGACATATTGTCAATGTATGAGTATGTTCATAGACTGGAAGAGACATGGCAACAAGGTCAGCCAATGGGGGCTGTTTGCTGATTCAGACAGCAAGGAGCCTGGGCATGGCTTAGCTGAACTTCTATACTAAATCTGCATGCTGTGCTGAGCTCTGAAACAGAAATGGAAACTCCTCTCCTCTGCTTGTGTTTTGCTTGTATTTACTACCATGTTGGAAAACCTGCTTTTGGTATTGTATATTTACTTCATGTGTTATATTATATATAAAGATAAGTTAATGAATCCTGCTGAATCAGTTAGCTGTGTGTGCTTTCTGGATGTGTGTGCTGCAACAAACTGACACATATTCTGGTTTGTCAGTGTTCTAAGATACAATATTTTAGGTAGGCCTCATCAGTGAGAACATAGAAGAAGGATACACCTTGATAGATAACAAAAAAGCTAGTATTCAAAGAATAATGCATTTAGAACATATTGGCCTCAGTCAGGCAGGCCAGCTTCAGAATTGACACATATAAATTTATTTATACAAATTTACATAAGCTGTTATATTTATATATATTATAATAATATAAGCTGTTCCACTGGTTAATTGTTCTCACTGTGAGGAAGCTTCTCCTTAATTCCAGGTTGCTTCTCTCCTTGATTAGTTTCCATCCATTGTTTCTTGTCCTGCCCTCTGGTGCTTTGGAAAATAAATTGACCCCCTTCTCTTTGTGGCAGCCTCTCAAATACTGGATTACTGCTATTATGCCCCCCGAGTCTTTCTTTTCTCTAGACTAGTCATTACTTGAACTTTTGTCTGAATCATGGTTATCTGTAAACTACTATAATCCTTTTGAGAAAGAAGCTGAAATTCTAAACAGTTAACATAGACACAATGGCCAAATGCACCTCTATTAAACAGCTATGCGGTTTCTTTTGAGATTTTTCCAATATTTATGTAATATCTCGGAGTCATCTAGAGCAGGGGTCCCCAACCTTTTGGACCTCAGGGACCACTAAATTCATAATTTTAAATCCCACAGACCACTAGTATGATCTGCCTAATGACCGGCTGGGTGGGCATGGCTAGGTGGTCATGTGACTGAATGGGCATGGCCAACTCGATGTCATTCATATTGAGGGGCGCCTCGCCATCTCTACTCGCCCCTTCCCTCTCAGCCACTCCTCGCCTGCCTGCCCAGACTCTTTAGGGCCCCAACAGGAAGCAGTTGTTGGAGCTAAGCAGCCACCATGTGAAAAAGTTGGCAAAACAGCTGGCTCAGTTCAAATTGGATCTGACCGAGAAGGAGGCTCAGCAGAAGCACCTCATTGAGGACCACAAGCATAAGCTTTCCCAGCAGAGGGAAGACCTGTGGGAGTGCAAGGCCAGGTACCAGTGCCTGGAGGCTCAGCGGGCTGAGATGGTCAGCCAGTTCCAGGCCATGATGCAGTCCCACTGGAACGAGGCCCTCCGGCTCCTTGCTACCAGTGACACTTCCCTCCAGCCTTCGCCCAAAGCCAGGGTGAATCAGGACGCTGAAGCAGATCCCAAGTTGGAATTTCTGCCCCCCTCTAATCCATACAAAAAGACCCCAAAGAGGGAGACTCTTTTCAGCAGTACAAACCTTCATTGCACATATCCGGCCCAGGGGCCGTAGTTTGAGGACCCCTGATTTAGTGCAATATAAAAAAAAATGCAAATAATTTTTCTGCTGACCACCAAAATTTTCTCATGGACCACCAATGGTCCACGGACCACCAGTTGGTCACCGCTGGTCTAGAGATCTAAACATTGCTAGATACTCTTTTTTATCAAATGATTGCTGAAAACCTGGCAAAAAATATCTGGAATTATGGCACTCCACAGAAAGATTGAATGGATACACTGATCTGCCTCGGTACCATCAATCAAGGTCTTCATCAATCAAATATTAATATGTGGATTTTAATGAGACTTTAATTTAAGAGGTTCATTGTAAAAAAAAAAAGGTGAGTGTTATTAGGAGTTGTAGTGATGTTTACTTCTTGAACTTGGGGATGTTTTAAGGGTTTTTATAATCAGGTTATGAGTTTCCTGTGCTATTTAATCAAGAGTGCCCATTAAATATGCTGAAAGTTTAATTTACTAGATGGGACTCCTTTAAACTGGACAGGGAGGGGAAAGGAGAAAATGAGACATAAAGCAATAGCGTTTTGAAGAAAAAAAAAAGTCAGATTTGATGGTGATGATTAAAATCTATTTGGCTCAGTGAAAGTTTTTTACTTTTTCAATTTGGGGAGAAATTACTTACCTTATTAAAATATTTGTTAGACACTTTTCAGCTGTAGCTCACAGACGAATTTGCAAAATGAAACAAAAGTGGGACATATATAAAACAAGGATCAATGGAAAAGTAGCAGTAATCCTACAAATGAGGATGGATGCACTCACATAGTTCTAATCAATGATTTCAATCAGAGTTATTACATCCGGCAATTATTTCAATCAGAGTTACTATATCTGGCCTCCGAAGAAACTGTTCACATTTTTCTGCATTGCCATGTCTCTTTCTTACTACTACGTGGTCATCTAGATTTTACAATCCAGATGTGACCCTCCTAATTTAGAAGCAAGCAATATATTTTTTTTAGTATATACCAAGGGACATTGACTAGACGATATGAAAAACATAAAGCTATCTTCAGAAATAATAACCCAGTTTCCTTTGGCCTTGGTGGCACAGTGGCTAGAAAACAGCATTGCAGGCTATCTCTGCCCACAGCCAGGAGTTTGATTCTGATTGGCTCAAGGTTGACTCAGCTTCCATCCTTCTGAAGCAGTGGTGGGTTTCAAAGTTTTTTTTACTACCGGTTCTGTGGGTGTGGCTTGGTGGGCATGGCATGGCTTGGTGGGCGTGGCAGGGGAAGGATACTGTAAAATCTCCATTCCCACCCCAATCCAAGGGAAGGATACTGCAAAATCCCCATTTCCTCCCGATCAGCTGGGGCTTGGGAGACAGAGAATAGATAGGTGCGGGGCTAGTCAGAATTTTTACTAGCGGTTCTCCGACCTACTCAAAATTTCTGCTACCGGTTCTCCAGAACTGGTCAGAACTTGCTGAAACCCATCTCTGTTCTGAGGTTGATAAAATGAGGATCCGGAATGTTGGGGGCAAATATGCTGACTCTGTAAGCCACTCAAAGAGTGCTGTAGAGCACTATGGAGTGATATATAAGTCTAAGTGCTATTGCTTCTTGGATGAGAAGCAAAATGTCTTCTCAAGGAAAAAAAGCATAGTCTGGTTTCCTTTTGAAACAGCACCTTTGAGAAAACCATGACCTAGATGATTGAGAATTTTCATAAACATATTGCTATTACTATAAAAAAAAAGGAGGAAATATATGAAAAAAATATTTCAGGGCCTACCTCTACTTCAGACAATGAACAAAATACCTTATTTTATACATATACACCAGAACAACTATAAAATATACACCAGAACATCTAGACACAAGGACAGTTTTTTTCCCCGAATGTCATCACTCTGCTTAACAACTAATTCCTACAATGCTGTCAAATAATTTACTAAAACTGTATTACTGTTATTTTTCTCTTCCTTACTAGTATCTATCTCTTCCCACTTATGACTGTAACCATGTTGCTTGTATCTTTACAATTTATATTGTTTTTATTTGTTTCTTAGTAAGATTTGATAGCTTATTAATAACCTTGGCTATCACGAAGTGTTGTTATCTTTTTATACTTAATGAATGTATTTTATTCTCCTTATGTACAGTGAAAGCATATATGCCAAAGACAAATTCCTTGTGTGTCCAATCACACTTGGCCAATAAAGAATTCTATTCTATTCTATTATCTGTGAATAAAATACCTATTCTTAGTCAGAGTTCCTCTCTGTCTCTCTAAGTGTATGCATTTGTGTATTTGTGTGTTGTGTGTTTGAATGTAGATATATATATATATATTGTGCTTTGTCTGCCTGTATATATTCCTTCTTTCTCTCTGTCTCTTAATTTGGGACTAGAATCCATGCTTGATAGGTTATACATCATTCTCATCATAAAAGAAAATATAACTGATTTATATCTGGAGGTTATCCTTTATCCCAACATCTGTCTTCATGGAAAGGTATCAGAGAAGTATCATTTAAAAATGTGTCTAACACAATATATAAATAATGTTCATAATATGGTTTTCTAGAAGAAAGCCCTTTTAAAAAAAATATTATCCATTGTTGTTGCCTTAGCTGAAACATCTCCTATCAGAAGCTCAATCTAAATGCTTTCTTTGGCACATGTAATGTAAAAGTTTATTTAAAGTCATTAAAGTCTGCTCAGCATTTCAAGTGTCTTTTGGGACGCTTCTATTTCTTCCATCTTCATCAAAATATTCTCTAAATTGCACACACCACCTCCCTTGCTCGAAAGCGTGTCTGACTCCAATGTAGCTTCGTGAAAATAGAAACTCAGCAACAATGCAACATGCTCAGGATCATCAAAAGAAATCTGAAGCAGGCCAAGAATGAATTAGAAAAACAGAAGCCACTTTTAGAAAGGAAAAAAAGAAAAAAGAAAAAGCTTTTAAGGAATTGGAAGAGATGTTTTGGCAGCACCAGAATTATTTCTTTTTGAATTTCTCATTCTGAAAGAGAGAGGGGAAAAAAACATATTTTCTTCATATTTAACTGAGATTGAAGACGACGTTTGGGTAGCAATCTAAAATGGCGGCCACAAGACTGTTTTATTTATTTATTTATTTGTCAAACATGTACAAGAGAGCAGGTATAGGTATAAACATAAACATAAACAAAGGAAGTACAGATAAACGGGGACAGTGGGACAAGAACGGTAGGCACGCTGGTGCGCTTATGCACGCCCCCTTTACGGACATCTTAGGAATGGGGTGGGGTCTACGGTAGACAGTATGAGGTTGAAGCTGTGAGGGTTTGAGGCTGTAACAATGGAATCAGGTAGAGCATTCCAGGCGTTGACCATTCTCTTGCTGAAGTCGTATTTTCTGCAATCGAGTTTGGAGTGGTTTACCTTGAGTTTGTATTGATTGTTTGCCTGTGTATTATTGTGGTTGAAACTGCAACTGTTCATCATATGTTTTAGTTAGCCTCCATTCCCCTAATCATCTTGGTTGCTCTTCTCTGCACTCTTTCTAGAATCTCAACATCTTTTTTTAGACGTACCCAATTCCTGCAATTGTGCTTCATGTGTTTCTATATCTATATAATTCCTATATCATCTGACCTTGAGTCTGTGGGATTGCTTTCCGCCTTCCAGAAATACAAATTCAATGAATCATTCAGTCAATTAATCAGCAGAAATATCTCTAAAACCCTTTATATATTTTGATGGTAATGTCAATGGTGCATAAATGTGGAAAACACCTTATGTTCTTGAAAGCCATAAAATATGGATTTGAAATTATTTGTTAGAAATCATTTAAATAACATCAGTATCTCTCATTCTTGCTTCTTCCACCAGTTTAGATATTAAGAATCCATTAAATATTGTCCGATACAGATTCTGCAATGAAAGTTTGAAGTTGAACTAAACCACATTTCAAGTACTCTTAGATCCGAGGTTGCCCAGTTCAGCTATGCAGTTCACCGGTTGATGGCAAATAAGATATTATCTTGTATCTAATCTTTCTTTTACAAATGGGATGAGGATAACATTAGAAAAAACTGCACATAGCACCAAAACAGTCAAATAGGGAAGGCCAAGGGCCAATGGAGGCTTTTAATTTATATTGATTGTTTCCTAGTATGAGTTGATTGCTTATTTGTACCCCATGACTATCATTAAGTATTGTACCTTATGATCATTGATGACTGTATCTTTTCTTTTTATGTACATCGAGAGCATATGCACCAAAGACAAATTCCTTGTGTGTCCAATCACACTTGGCCAATAAAGAATTCTATTCTATTCTATTCTATTCTATTCTATTCTATTCTATTCTATTCCATTCCATTCCATTCCATTCCATTCCATTCTAAATAAGAGATAAGAGACAGCCACTTGTCTGGAATGATATAGGTTCTCCGGCTTGTGCAGGACTAGAAGATTTCCAAGGCCCCTCCAACTGTTATTCTGTTAAATATATATCCAAAGTCAATCATGCATAATTATAAACATGAGTTTTACATTTCTTTTGAGTAATACTTACTCAAAAGCAAGCTCTCTCTTTAAGCTTGGATTCCACTACAGAGAAAGATGTTTCGCCTTGCAGCTCAAGTTGCCTGAAGACTCATCTATCCTTTCTCTCATACAATGATGAGCAAAGGCTGTAAAAAGTCCACATTAATGTGGATTTTGGCATGGTGTTGGAGGAGGAAGCTATATGTAATTCTATCCTTTCTGAGACTGTGATTTAATTCTTTATACTTTTGTATAATATACGAAGAAAGAGAAGTATATGCAAAGACTCAGCACAGTATATGCCTTATTTCTTACATTCTAAGATGTTTTTAGTCTAGAATCTGAAGGCAATAAAAAGGAAACTTCTATAGAACTAATGGTGTAGCTTATTGGCACAGTGCATATCCCTACCTTGGTTTCACTGAACACATTAATGCAAGTTTGCTTTATTAGTTGAGTTGTCCTTGTGGGTGCCATCTGTTTCTCACCAGCAATGGCTGTCCTGATGGGACTTCAAAGCTGGTGATAAAAATCTCCACGCAGGGAACAAAATGGAGAAGATCAAGGAGACCAAGAAGTGGCACAAATGTCTGCCTAGAGCTAAATGTGGAGATTACTTTTAAAGTCCCCTGCTTGGGAAAAACAAACAAACAAACATCAGTTTGAGGAATGTCAAAAGAAATGAAAAGAGTTTCAGTAGGAGTAGGAAAAATGTCACCAGGAGGTGGGCTGAGAGTCAGAATTTGTACATTCCTAATCTTGAATGCTTGAATATTTTTCTCCTTTCTTAAAATGAAAATATCATGATAGTTGAGTCACATTATTCCAGAGCATGGTTTTAGATTGACTATCATGCTAATGTAGAAATTGCATAACCTATTTTTAAAGTTGAAAAAGTTAGTTTTTCAAAATCGAATAACATTAGTATGCACCGGGCTTCCCCGTTCCAGCATTTGTTACATCAGGACCATGCTAAAACAAAACAAAACAAAACAAAACAACAACCCACTTATTTCCAAAGATGCATTTAATCTGCATGAACCTTAATAGCAAGAAAACATGGATTAATCCTAACACAGAGAAAATA
This sequence comes from Pantherophis guttatus, assembly GCF_029531705.1. Next base: position 11,293,059 of record NW_026844017.1, on the reverse strand, counting down.
AAACTTAATTATTAAATGATCAAAGAAAGAAAGAAAGACGCAACATCACGCTTCTCGCTGTTTTAATTCCTTCGGATTTACTTCAAGATCAAAATAGCAACATTGTCTGCTAATCAAGTTGTTGAGGCTCCAAGGCAACAGGGACAAATATCAGAGTGGAGAGGGAAATGGAATTATGTCTCTGCTTCTCATCAGTTGGGTGAACGCCTGCTGATAGGATGATATCTAGGGATGGCATTTTTCTCCTCTTGATTCCAGTGGCAACAATCACCTGCTATTTTCCCCTTAGCAGCTTCAGCCATTGTATTGACTTGATGCCACAAAGATTCTTTGGGAAGTTAATTTTTTATTTCTTTGCTGTTATTCGTGCACATATTTCCTAACTCGGGTCTCTCAGCTTGACTTCTATTATGGTCTCATGGACACGAAGAACTTTCCACAGTATGGAAGCAGCTCACCGTTGATTTGTTTTCTGGTGGTTTTGAACTTCTGGATCTGAACCTATGGCAGAGACAAGAACGGACATGATCCAACACTGCTTATAGCAATAGCAATAGCACTTAGACTTATATACTGCTTCACAGTGCTTTACAGCCCTCCCTAAGCATTTTACAGAGTTAGCCTACGGCCCCCAACAATCTGGGTCCTCATTTTACCCACCTTGGAAGGATGGAAGGCTGAGTCAACCTTGAGCCTGGTGAGATTTGAACTGCCAAATTGTAGGCAGCCGGCAGCAGCAGAAGTAGCCTGCAGTACTGCATTCTAACCATTGCGCCACCACAACTCTTATCTTTCTCAGATCAAGCAAATGCCGTCAACTTCCTATTATTTAATTAATTTTATGAGTGTCTTACAAACAGAAAGCCAGACTAACAGTAGAAGGATTAGCAATAAATCTGCTAAAACAAATAGATCACTTTATGTTAAGGGAATAAAACCTTTCAAGTTTTATTTCTTGGAAAGAAAAATTTGTGAATCTGCAGTTGTCTACAACATCTATTATTCTATAACATTCTCTGGATCTTGTTAAATGCATTAATGGTCCATTAACATATGGAAGATTTCCAGTTCTTCCACATAATATTTTTTGTGTGTTTAAGTAGTTGTTTAAAACACAGAGACACACAGACAAAAAGAGAAATATTAAAAAAAAAGAAAAAAGAAAAAACATTAAAGCACATGTCATCCTAAAACTATACAGAACAACAATATAATCTAAGCAAGCATGTCCCTTTGGCTGCAGTGAATGAAGAGGAATTGTTTCAGGCTGCATATAAAATGTATAATATAGATAAATATAGAAACCACTTAATTATATTAAAATGTATGACTTTGTGGGGCAGTCTTATTAGAGTCCAGAACTGCCTGTGGCCTGCAGGCCACAAGTTTGACTTACCTGATCTATAGATAGCCATACATAAATTTTAATTATGTTGATCATCCAGTTGATTCAATAGGAGACCATACAGATTGAATAAATAAATATCTACATGTATCCAACTTCTACCAAGAAGAGACACCCAATCTACCCTCTATAGCCATGTGATCTCATCAGGCTCAAGGTTGACTCAGCCTTCCATCCTTCCGAGGAGGGAAGGACCCAAATTGTTGAGGGCAATAGGCTGACTCTGTAAACTGCTTAGAGAGGGCTGTAAAGCACTGTGAAGCAGTTTATAAGTCTATGTGCTATTGCTATCTTATACAATGGCATGTATTTCACTTATATATATATAAAAACTTCCCAGAGGCTGGTGGGAGGAGCTGCTGGCTGTGAGTGGGGGAGACTGAGAGGGAGTAGAGAGGACAAAGGTAATGGCCCTCATGCTTAATTAAACAATTAAGAGGCCTGCATGCCTCTTAATTGTTAATTTTAAATTTGTTTTAAAACAATAGGGGTGTTTTAATCTGTATGGGCCAAATTATTTAATGTGTTTTTATATGGTTTTTTTAAATTTTGTATTATGTGTGTTTTATCTTTTGGATGTTCACCGCCCTGAGTCCTCCGGGAGTAGGGCGGTATATAAATCCAAAAATAAAAATAAAAATAAATGAATCATATAACTATAAACCAAAAATAGCAATAATACATTCAGGGTTACTGCGCTTGAGATTGTGATTTTATTTTAGTTCAAAATGACCGGCTTAGTTCAGTGTAATACTTGTTTGGCAGCTGTCTTTCTCAGTACTCTTCACAAATTTGGATACTGTCCTCTTGGTAAACAAATTTCTAGTCTACATGGACAGATTACCTATCTGGGATCTCTCATCTGTGTTCTCCAAGCAGAAATTAGGTGCCCAATTCAGCCATTCCACTCTACTGAGCTGCTGCGCTATCAGTCCCCCTCTACTACAAAGACCCTGAAGGAGAAGGGCAGTATGGACAACTGTGGATCTGGCAGGGTAAGAGCTGTGAACCATAAACACAAAGCTTTTGCTGTGTCCCAGCATTACAGATATTAGGGCATCTGTTTTTCCTCCAGGGTTTCAAGGAACACCTCTCCTGAAGGGCTGCAAACTTTTGCAAGGTTTACCCCCCCCCCTCACACATCCTTCTTCTATTACACTATTGTCCAGAGAGACAACTCTAATAATAATAATAATAAAAAAGGAACAGCCCATTATTTGAGATCATTTGCGATTTCAAATAAATCACATGCCTCCGGTTTACCTGGTCTGGCAAACTTGAGTTGAGATGAAAAACACTTCCAGTTGTGTTCAGTTAACTTAGAAACATGGTGTTGGAAGAAATGGCCATCTGCGTTCAGTTCCAAGTGGGGAGAAAGACACTGGAAACATGGTGGCTGTTTGGAAAGATGGTTTGTAATGGTGGACAGGACCACATGGTTTGAGATCCTGGGCAAAAAGCACATGGGAGAGAGAGAGATAGATTTATACCTTCTCTTGGGCTCCACCTTAGAGATTCCTGTTCTTGTACAAGAAGTGTATCCCATTGGCTATCACTCTCAGGGGGCGGGGGTCTTAGCTAACTTTGTAGGCTGTCTGTGTCCCAGGCTTGGTTGAGCCTTGCTGGGTGATGTAATCTTCCCAGGTGCCATGTGGTGAGATGGGTAGAGGGCTAATCCTATCATGTCCTGAGGGCAGAGGTGGGTTTCAAAAGGGTCTGACCAGTTCTGGAAAAGCAGTAGTGGAAATTTTGAGTAGTTCGGAGAACTGGTAGTAAAAATTCTGACTGGCCCCACCCCTATCTATTCTCTGCCTCCCAAGTCCCAGCTGATCGGGAGGAAATGGGGATTTTGCAGTATCCTTCCCCTGCCACGCCCACCAAGCCACACCCACCAAGCCATGCCATGCCCACCAAGCCACACCCACAGAACCGGTAGTAAAAATTTTTGAAACCCACCACTGCCTGAGGGCCATGTCTTAATCCCATCATCCTGAAGCTGAAGGTGGGGGGGGAGGGGCAGAAAGTTGCTTTGTCTTTAAAAAAATGTTTCTCTTTTCCTCATCCAGGGAAATATAATATTCTGCCTCCTTAATATTTCCTAGAATATTTCATTCTTCCAGGAGAGGGGTGGGTATTAACTTCCTACAATGGGATATCAGTGAACAAATGAACAAATAAAAGCTGGATAAATCATAACCACTCAATATTTGGTTTGGTCTTCCTTGGTAACTAACTTCTCTACTGATACAAAGAAAAGTCCAACATATTCCATTATGCCACATTTTAGTGCCTGGTACATATGCAACTTTCAAAGATTAGAGTCATTGGTTTTGTAATAGGCCTAGAATAATAGGTCTGCTATATGTATATGATAGCTATGTATATGATCACATGAAGATCACTTCTACATTGATTTATTCCCCTATACATGTACATCATTAAAGGTGGAGTTGGGAAAAAAAATACACACAGACATACTAATATGAAGACCTGAAAAAAAATTCTAGAACTTTGTCTCATTCTGAATTATATTTAGCAGTTCTCAGAATCAAAGATATCAAGAATAGGATATCATGTCTATAAAATAATGATATAAGTGATAAACAAATTCTGCTATTTTCCACTTAGGAAAGTTAGCATTGCTCTAAGATATGACTTAGAGGGATGTGGTGGCTCAGTGGCTAAGATGCTGAGCTTGTTGATCGAAAGGTCGGCAGTTCAGCAGTTCGAATCCCTAGTGCCACGTAACGGGGTGAGCTCCCGTTACTTCTGCCAACCTAGCAGTTCAAAAGCACATGAAAAATGCAAGTAGAAAAATAAGGACCACCTTTGGTGGGAAGGTAACAGCGTTCTGTGCACCTTTGGCATTTAGTCATGCTGGCCACATGATCACAGAGACGTCTTTGGACAGCGCTGGCTCTTCGGCTTTGAAACAGAGATGAGCACCACCCCCTAGAGTCAGGCACGACTAGCACATACTGTATGTGTGAGGGGGAACTTTTACCTTTAAGATATGACTGTGGGATTATAGATTAGACTGAGAAGGAACAAAGTTTGGCTCTGCAGAGGCTGCTAAATCGTAAATCTTAGCATCCTTCACTGTTGGCCCTGTTGTTGGGGCTCCTGGGAATATACCAGCAATATTAAGAGGGCTGTATATTTCAGTCCTATAGACATGAACATTAGCATTAATATCATGTTGTAAGTACACTGTAGATTCTCCATCCACAACTTTTTTTTTTCCTACCGGACACAGGAGGGAAGCATATAACAAAGTGATGTAAAAAAATTGAAATATCTGATTTTGTACCTGGCGGGAGAAAAAAAAAAGGCAAGAACTCCAGCTAGTCGCATTTTTTTCATTAATCTCCATGTTGGTCTTCCCTTGGAGTCGATAGTAACATCTGCAGTGACAGGTTAAAAAATATTAGCCAATACGCACCTCTTTTCCCCCCCGTGACAGGTTAAAAAACAGGCAAACTGATCTAACTGAAATCTTTCAAGGAGATATATTTTGGGTCACAGTGTGGAAGATTTTCTAATTGTGTTTGCTTGGGAAGCCAGACCTGCATTTTAAGTGCCTGATTTGAGAGCGAGAAGACAAACAGCGCTGAATTGTTAATGCTGGGGATGTGAATCCAAATTAAGAAAAGGGTTTAAAGTTGGGGGGGGGGGGTTTGCAGGCTGCTTCTCTGTGCAATCCATAGGCTTTTAAAAATACATCAGTTACCAAATAAAAAATGTTCATTCATGTTGTAAACTAGAGAGAATCAATGTTGGCTCATCAGTGTGTGTGACTCAAATCCAGACATTTTAATGAGACATCAGGGTAAAGACAGTAACTTGGCCAGTGAAGCAGATAAATTTTCCCCCATGAGTTCAAACCAGAAGAAAAAAAAAAAGCTCTGTAGATTCGGGAAAACTTTCGAACGCAGTGAAGATTAACTAGAGCGCATCCTCTTTGTTTTCTAAACACTTCATGGTTTTTCAACATGTTGTGGACTTGGATGATTATCATCTGTGGACATCCACGCATAAGGGGATTAATCACAGTTCTGTCTCCTACCATGTTTACAGAGACCATGAAAGATCTTTACGTTACCTATCTGTAAATAGGTAATGTAGCCAGACACATGGTAGACAAATAAATGGGATCCTATGTAGAAAGTTGAAAATTGGACCATAAGGAAGGCTGAGCACCAAAGAATTGAGGCCTTTGAACTCTGGTGCTGGAGAAGACTCCTGCGAGTCCCTTGGACTGCAAAGCCATCAAACTGGTCAATCCTAGAGGAGATCAACCCTGACTGCTCTTTAGAAGGCCAGATCCTGAAGATGAAACTTAAATATTTTGGCCACTTAATGAGAAGGAAGGACTCACTGGAGAAGAGCCTAATGCTGGGAACGACTGAGGGCAAAAGAAGATGGGGATGGCAGAGAATGAGATGGTTGGATGGAGTCACTGAAGCAGTAGGCATGAGCTTAAAGAGGACTCCAGAGGATGGTAGAGGACAGGAAGGCCTGGAGGAACATTGTCCATGGGGTCACGATGGGTTGGACACGACTTCACAACTAACAACAAGAACATGTAGAAAGCTAGCACTCCTCTTCCTAGAAGAATGAAATATTTTGAGGAATATTTAAAAAGGCAGAATATTCTATTTCCCTAAACAAGAAGTGAAGAAACATGGTTTTCTTAAAAGACAGAAAGCAGACTCAATCTCCCTTTCCCCCAGAAAGATTTTTGTGTCCATTGAGAAAGACTGGGCCAGCCTATCTACAAAACAAAAGACCTTCAGCTCCAGGGTGAAGGGATTAAGACATGACCCTCCAGGACATAATAGGATTAACCCACTAGCAGCAGAGCTCACTACATTGCACAATCTCCTAAGGACGTTGCATCAGAGACCAAACGTCAACCAAACTTAGCTCAGACAGCCTACAGAGCTAGCTATGACCCCTATGACAGCCAATAGAATACATGTTCTTGTACAAGAACAGGTAGTTCAAGTGCAAAGCCCAAGAGAAGGTATAAATACCCCCCACTCTCAACTTCATGTGGTCAGCTGCTCAGAACCATGTGCTTGATGGTTCTGCTTCACCATTAAACCCTCTTTCCAATCAGCCTCCAGCCTCCAGCCTCCATTTTGTCTCCAGTGCCTTTCTCCCAGCTTGGAACTGAACCAGAGGGATATTTCTCCCAACATCTATCTGCTTGTTTTCCGAAAAGACTGAAGGAGAAAGATATTCATTTAGGCATGCTTAGAAACAGATAAAGGTGAGAGCTGGATAAAGATGCTATCTCCCCCCCTCATGCTCATGGCAGCCCATGCTAAGAATGGTCATTCAAATCTACTGTGGGACTGTGATTATCACTCATGAAATTATGGGTAAAGTATAAGGACTTTGTGGAAAGATGCTGCTCAGAGAGCTTGACCTGAATTTCAAAATCAAATCAGTTGCTTGGGCCTAGAGACACTCCTTTTAATGGAGCTGCCAGGGGTTTGAGTTATTGGCAGTATGCAATATTTGTTGCATGCTAAGGCAAAACACGACAACTCACTAGCTTCTTTCACATATTCTCTTGTGCATTCATATAGTTAGATTTCAACAAATATATATATTTTAATTGCATAGGATGGAATGGTTGAGATAACATTTCCTAAACAGAAGCCTTTTTTATTCTGTAGAATTTATTTCAATAGATGGTACCCGGCTATACTAACCACTGAGATGGGGGTGTTAGAAAAGTTTTTAGTTTAAGTTGTAGAGGTCAATAAGATCTTGGAATGTCCCAGCAGCTACAATTAAGCCAAATTTCTTTTATCAAGAAAAACTTTGTTTATTTAAAATCAATAAACTATTTACATTTTAAATCACAGAACATTGTCTCTTAGTCTTTATTTATTTCTTAGTTAAATGTGCCTAGAGCATAATCCCTTCTTCTCTCTTTCTCTCCTTTTCTCCCTTTCTCTTTTTCTCCTCTTCTCTTTTTCTCCTGTTCACCTTCTGCTTTTCTCCTGTGTGTAAAGGGGGTTATATTTATAGAGTGGCTAAGCCACTCCCCCTTCAGTCCCTTAGACAAAATAGAGGGAAAGTATAAATTCAAAACCATCCTTCCAGTATAGACAGTGTAGTTCAGTGGCACTATTTTAGATTATTATCTGACGGGGGGGGGGGTCGCTTGAAGATTCTTTTCACCTCATTTTGTTTTTAATTCTATTCTAATTTCTATTTTTAATAATAATAAAAAAGAGTGGTTAGAATGTAATATTCAAAGCTAACTCTGCTCACAGCCAGGAGTTCAAACCTGATGGGCTCGAGGTTGACTCAGCCTTCCATCCTTCTGAGGTGAGATTGTTGGGGGCAATATTCTGACGTAAACCACTCACATATTATCTATGAGACCGCCTTCTGCCACCGATAGCCTCCCATCGACCAGTACGCTCCCACAGAGAGGGGCTCCTCCGGGTGCCGTTGGCTAGGCAATGTTGGCTGACGACCACCAGGGGGAGAACATTCTCTGTGGAGGCCCCTACCCTCTGGAATGAGCTGCCCGCGGAGATTCGTAGGATTCCCGACCGGCGTACCTTTTGTCGCGCCCTAAAAACATTATTATTCCAACAAGCAGGGCTGGCCTAAATAATAATAATATTTTACTATTTTAATGGGTTGTTTTATTAGAGTTTTCAGCCAATTTATTTAATTGTTTTGAATTGCTTTTAATTTTTATATAGTCATGGTTTTATTTCTGGCTGTACACCGCCAGAAGGGCGGTATAGAAATTTAATAAAATAAATAAATAATAAAATAAATATTGCTGTAAAACACTCCGGAGGGTATATAAGTCTAAGTGCTATTGCTATTTGGATATGTCTAGTCTAATGGAAAGAAGGATTAGAAGTGACATGATAGCAAGGTTCCAATACTTGAAGGGCTACCACAAAGAAGAGGGGATCAACCTATTCTTCAAGCACCTGAAGGCAGGACAAGAAGCAATGGGTGGAAACTAATCAAGGAGAGAAGCGACTTAGAACTAAGGAGAAATTTCCTGACAGAAAGAACAATTAACCAGTGGAACAGCTTGCCTTCAGAAGTTGTGGGCACTCCATCACTGGAGGTTTTTTAAGAAGAGACTAGACAGCCATTTGTCTGAAATGGATGGGGTCTCCTGTTTGAGCAGGGGGTTGGACTAGAAGACCTCCAAGGTCCCTTCCAACTCTGTTATTCTATTAATTCTTATTTTCCTCACCCACATTCACAAATTTACAGTCCAGAGAAAGAGATACAGAAGGTATGAGTACCAAAATGTATCTGATATATTTACTAGTTCTTCCTCCTGGATTACATTGATGTATCATAGAGATTTAGCCTCTTACACCTAACCAGGCAGTTTCATATCACAGCATGAATTCCGGGCAGTTAATAATCCTGTGCTTTATAAAGGTCATCTGAAGTTTTAAATTTGTGTAGATGAAATGCGTGGTATTATGAAAGAAGGCTGCAGGTCTGTGAACATTTTGGGGATAATTTCCTTCCTCTCTGTATGATTTATATGCATGTGGAAGATAACTTAATTCTCAAGAGATGGACAAGTAATTTATTTTCTAGCTACTGAACTAAAACTGGACAATAATTTATCTGACTTTTAGCATGAGACTGCAGCCAAAGCAGAAATGACATTGAGTGATAACCACAAGTTGCCTTTTTACTGTTTATCTTTAGCTTGAGGCATTTAAGCATTTTCTCTGGAAAGCCAAATTATTTCCCTCCTTCCCTCCCTCTCTTTTAAAACGCTCATGCGGGGAACAGATTTTCCCCCTGGTCAGATATTAAACAGGAACCAAATGAACGGGAATCATTGCTGACTGATTTTATTCTTCTTTTTTTAAAAAAACAACTTCAATTGGGTAGCTCAAGACCTGCAATAAAAAAGAAGAAATTACCCCGACATTTTCAGGTGCCTAGCACAACCCAATGCTCTACCTTTTTTTCTGCCGTTTCCCCATAACCCACATATTTTATTCCACACAGAATTCAATTTTCAGTGCTTTGCAGTTAGAAACATCGTGGTTTCAAAGTGCCGTCCTTCTGATTTTTGTTTTTACCAATATAATTTTCTACCAAAAAATAAAAAATGATAGTGATGGACCATAAACAAGATGTCTATATTGCCTACATTCTGTTGGTTGGAAGGAAGTTGTGCACCATTAAAAATTACATCATTGAAGATGGAAGATACAATTATTCTGTTTTGAGTCTACTGCCATCTGTACATGCAATTGCAATACCACTTAGACTTATATACCACTTCACAGTACTTTACAGCCCTCTCTAAGTGATTTACAGTGTCAGCATTTTGCCCGCAACAATCTGGGCCCTCACTTTACCGACCTCGGAAGGATGGAAGGCTGAGTCAACCTTGGTGACAGCCTGGTGAGATTCAAACTGCCAAATTGTAGGCAGCCAGCAGTCAGCAGAAATAGCCTGCAATATTGCATTCTAACCACTGTGCCAGCATGGTTCATGTATGAATAATAAAACCTTAGTAGACATATTTGCATATAAAATTTTTCCTAATGGATTCTAGCTACCTTGTGTATGAATTAGGTTCACTTAGTCATTAAAAGACACAATTAGTCTTAAACAAACCTATTTTATTATAATAGCTGAGAATTATTTCATTCCCAGCTTAGTCCAAATTAATTCCAAAACATGTCCTTCAGAAAAAGTCCTTCGGGCTTATCACAAACCTTTATTTTCTTTGGCACCCTGCCAAAGGCCTTTCTTGGCAAAGCCCCACGAAGTTCAGAAACAAGAAATGCTGAGTAGAAACAGATTTAGCAACGTTGCTTTCCTATAAAGAGCCCAAGAGCTTTTGCTGCTCTTTTAAGCCTTATGGGAGGGGCCAATCATCTCCTGGCCTTATTCCTGAGTCATCCCTTTTGCTTTAGCTGCTCTTGCCTTCTGGCAGCTCTGCGCATGCGTGCACTAGGAACAGGCTCCTCCTGTTCCTCTGCCTCTCTTTTGTCTGACCCTGGAGGCTCCGGAGTCCGCATATCACTCCCAGATGGCCCTGGCCCCATCTCTGCCTCCGACCACTTCATAAACGTATGACACAACATAAGAGAATAAACATATCAGGACTAGATTCAGCAGTCCATCTGTATTTCAAAGATAAAGGCCACTCTTTTGAAGACAACGAAGTTTATATTCTGGACAGAGAAGACCACTGATTTGAAAGAGGGGCCAAAGAGGCTGTCTATGTCAAAATTGAACAGCCCTCTCTCAACAGAGGGGGAGGGATATGACATCATCTATCTCCAATCTACAACACAGTCCTTTCAACAGTTCCAAGAAGGCTCCACGCTAATTTACACCACTCAGGTAACCCTGATGATAGAAGTAAACCTCCAGGTAACTGTAATGACCCGCTAAAAGAATGAAAATGTCCAGCTATCTGCAAGGAGTATAAATCCTTCCATTCCCCACCATCCAGTCAGAGCTGAAGAAGCTTCTTGGATGAGAAGGGAAACGTCTTCAAAGAAAAACCAGAAAGTCCAGTTGCCTCTTGAAAAAAAGGTTGTCCTTTGGAATAACTGTGACCTGGATGACTGAGAATCTCCAGAGACATTCATAGATATGGGTTCTGCAGTGATTTGCTACTATTCCTTGTCCACATTTTTCTGCTGATCAATGATCATGATAAATAAATGAATTACCAATGAAATGCAGTGAATAAAAAGTGTGATAGAAGTGATTCCCAAGACAGAATGAATGCATTCGACTACTGTTCAAGATGCCTCTTTGTCTTCTTCATCCATGCTAGGTATGAATTAAAAATGAATGAATTAGGAATTATTTTGGTATACAGTTGATAACAGTGAACTCATAAGACTCCAGTTTAAATATTAAGAGTTTTCTAAAGTTAGACAAGAGAATGCAAGTAGCCCATTTTCCATGACAATCACATCCTAAATCAGAAGCCATCAAAATAATTGCAACGTCTTTGATGAACAAGACATTAAAACCATTTTATTACTATTATACGGCTGATTTACTATTGGGAGATGTTTCTTATTACTGAATAGGTTTCATTCTGTCAATCTGCTGTAATGTTTATTTTTCCCTAGTATCTTACAATTTTAGGGTAAGTTGAAGGAATCCAATCAATCAAAATATACTTAAGACCATAGCATTACGATGTCATTAAACTAAATTTCATTAGTATTACAATTTCATTATAACGTAAATGTTACGTCATGGCTTCAAAAGGTATATTGCATTTAAGAAATACCATCTAATTGCTTGAGATGGTGTGTATGTATGTATGCATGCTTGTATATATGTATGTATGAATATTAAAGAATGATATGATATAACTCTTGCGTTTGGATAACTTATTATTTATTCACTGGTATTCAAACATAAATACAGAAATGTTAGCATAACAACCAAGAGTTAAGAAAAATGCTACAGGACAATAAAGGATAAATTTAGTCAAATCTGTTTTTCCTAATATGATTGTGCAAATGTCATATTGAATGGACATGTAGAAGGTTTTGTATTATCTTCATATACATCTGTATTTTTAAGGTATTGTATTTATGATATTTTGTATCTTTTGTTTACCTAGTAAATTTTGAAGGACAATATTTCTCCAATACTGAATTTACAGAGGAAAAAGTTCGTTTTTTCCCCCCAAATAAATATTATTTTGAGATTTTTTTTTAAAAAAAAGTAAAATAATATGAGCACTATGCCTGGATGCATTCTTCATTCTTTATTTTTTTTCAACACAACTGAAAATGAACATGTGATGCTACTTTGATCAGTTAGACTTGATGGTGAAATATTTCTAACTGTGATAAGAAAATCTTCTTTAATGCAAAATGACAGCAATATTGATCCTCTGTTAATGGGATCCTAATTCTATCTCTGCTGGCACTCAGGAATCACTAAGTTTCCAACATGATGCTTCAATAACATCTCAGTGTATAAAAACCTTAAGAAATTGAAACCTTAAAGAGCCAATGGGGCATAACAATTAAAATGTTAGAATCAAACTGGAAACACCTGTTTATGGTCCTTTCTGAGTCATAGAATGTGATGGTGATTCTGAGCTCGAAAGAACCCAGGAAAAATATGAAGAATGAGTGCTATGTACAGTAGTGGCCAAAATTGTGGAAACCTTTTGGGAAAAGAGTATTTTTGAGGCTTGATGGCTAATAACACCACTTTTTTTTCTTTTTTCTTTTTTTTTTGGAGTTTCAAGATAATCCTATTCCACTGCTGGAATGGCCTGGGAATAGCCCAGACCTTAACCCAATTGAAAATCTATGGAGCCGACTAAAGAAAGTTGTTAGTCAGAAGCGACCCAGCAAGAAAACCCAGTTAATAGAAGCAATCATTCAATCTTGGTTTCACATTAGAACAGCTGCAGAACTAAAAGACTTGGTTCACTCTATGGGAAGACATTGTAAGGCCGTAATTCATGCTAAAGGTTACCCAACGAAGTATTAACTGACATGGTGATCATTTTTGTATATCTCGTTTTTTCTATGGTGATAATTTTTGTATAACTCATTTTTTTCGACGTGTTACACTTTTCTTCTTTATACTGTAACTGCTATTCTAATAGCAAATCCTTCATAAAAGTGATTGCATTATATTCTTGATTAAATGATCTTTCATTGATATATAATTTTATGGTACTACTCCCCCAAAAAAGTGGTGTTATTAGCTAGTTTTAGAAAATACCCTTTTCCCAAAAGGTTTCCACAATTTTGGCTGCTACTGTACCAGTGGTGGGTTCCTCCCGGTTCCTCCCGGTTCCGCCGAGCTGGTAGCGGTGACGATATGACATCACCAAACTGGTTCTGCCCCCCCTGCCCCTGCCCCCCCCCCGTGTTATTCTTACCTTTTATTTGGCCCCACCCCCAATCTATTGCTGCCTCCTGAGTCCCAACTGATCAGCTAGAAGGAAAAAAACTGTTTAAACTTTTGCCGCGGGGCTTCAAAGGGCTGCCCTACAGCTGATCAGTGGTAAAAGGCAGTGTGGTGGAAGACCGGTGCCTCCAAAAACAAATGGGTAGACCAGTGCCTCCAAAAAACAAATGGGTAGACCAGTACCTCCAAAAACAAATGGGTAGACCAGTGCCTCCAAAAACAAATGGGTAGACCAGTACCTCCAAAAACAAATGAGTAGACCGGTGCCTGCAAAAATAAATGGGTGGACCAGTACCTCCAAAAATAAATGGGTAGACCAGTGCCTCCAAAAACAAATGGGTAGACCAGTACCTCCAAAAACAAATGAGTAGACTGATGCCTGCAAAAATAAATGGGTAGACCAGTGCCTCCAAAAACAAATGGGTGGACCAGTACCTCCAAAAACAAATGGGTAGACCGGTGCCTGCAAAAATAAATGGGTAGACCAGTGCCTCCAAAATCAATAGAAGATTTATCCTAGTATTGTTGTTGTAAAGTGGCAAATTCTTAGCAACATAAGCCTTGCTTTATCATCTGTACAATATTACAAAGCTAATATATCAGTACAGATTTAAACTACAGCTGACACTTCTCCTTCTGTTTTCTTCTAACTGAGTGCTTCATTCCAGAGGTGAAGTGCCATAACCTCTTTTTCCTGTGTACTGACTGGAATTGCATTTTACTGCATCTCCCCAATTCATCCTGTTTATTTGATTCTATAATCGGTAAACTACTGTTGATCCCATCTTCTAAGTGACCCAAACCCCCCTAGAAGAAAAAGAGGCTGAGACTTGAGGAAGACCTACACTGAACTTTTAAGTTTAGTACCAGTTTGGTCTAGTGGTTAAGGCATCAGGCTACAAAGCGGGAAACTGTGATGTCAAGACCTACCTTAGGCAGGAAAGCTAGGTGGGTGACCTTGGACCAGATACTCCCTCTCAGATCAACGCATCTCACAGGCTTGTTGTTGTGGGGACAATAGGAGGAGGAAGGGCTATTGTATATGTTTGCTATTTGTAAAAATAATAAAGGAAAGGAAAGGAAAGGAAGGGAAGGGAAGGGAAGGGAAGGGAAGGGAAGGGAAGGAAGACAGAAGAAAGCAAGGCAGGGCAAGGAAGATATAAGAAGGCGAGGCAAGGTGAGGTGAGGTGAGGCGAGGCGAGGGGAGGCGAGGAAAGGAAAGGAAAGGAAAGGAAAGGAAAGGAAAGGAAAGGAAAGGAAAGGAAAGGAAAGGAAAGGAAGGAAAGGAAAGGAAAGGAAAGGAAAGGAAAGGAAAGGAAAGGAAAGGAAAGGAAAGGAAAGGAAAGGAAAGGAAAGGAAAGGAAAGGAAAGGAAGATAGAAGACGGGAAGGTGCGGTGAGGCAAGGTGAGGAGAAGAAAGGAAAGGAAAGGAAAGGAAAGGAAAGGAAAGGAAAGGAAAGGAAAGGAAAGGAAGATAGAAGAAGGGAAGGTGCGGTGAGGTAAGGTGAGGAGAAGAAAGGAAAGGAAAGGAAAGGAAAGGAAAGGAAAGGAAAGGAAAGGAAAGGAAAGGAAAGGAAAGGAAAGGAAAGGAAGTTCTCTTGGCCTATGCTGATATAATTTTAATTTTTTTATTTAATTTTATTTTTTATTTTTTAATTTGATTTATATGCCGCCCTTCTCCGGAGACTCAGGGCGGCTTACAATGCGTTAAGCAATAGCCTTCATTCTTTTGTATATTTTATACAAAGTCAGCTTATTGCCCCCACAAACTGGGTCCTCATTTTAAACTTCCTTCTAAAAAAAATAACAATCCAGACTGAAATGCTTTGGCAATATCTTGTAAGGCATTTGCTCCATTCTGGAAGCTACATGTTCTCCCCACGTGGGTGGATTGGATTCTGTTCCTGGAACACAACTGCCAATGCTTCCCTTGCTGTACATACTAAGTTTCACACGTGCACTTATAAGCATAGACATGAAAACAATAGCATCAAAAGGCACAAATGCACAGGCACAAACCCAGTTTTAAAATCAAGAAGTCTTCTTTGCAATTGCTGCAGCTTCTGAAAGAAGAACGGAAAGGAGGAGGAGCAAACTTCTCTTCTCCTTAGTCTATGTGCTTTAAGACAAGTGTGGGTTATTCTTTGAAACAAAAGACAGCCTGCACTATCTGGGTTGCTAGGCAGGATATGGAATTCTAAGTGACATTCAGGCCATCAATTTTTAAAGGCTCAGATGGAGGTTAACAGATTGAAACATAGCAACTTGATTTCCACAGAGACTGAAAGGTGAGTTTCTGTGCCCATAAAATTGGCCAAGGCCACTAAATGGATTTTGTAACAATCAGCAAGGAATAAGTTACGTTGTGCAATATGTTTTGCGAACCAAATTTTCATAGGTATTTCAAGGAATCTTCTGAAGGCGGGGTGTGTGTGTGTAAGCAAATAAATGTAAATATGCAAAGTAGGGCTTTGTCCCAATCCACCAAAGTTAAATGGGTTTTTCTCATTTTAATTTTTTAAAAATAATTTATATAAATAAATTATATAAATGATATAGAGTAAGAAATAAAAAAAAAAGAAAAGGTAAGGAAAAAGTAAGAGAAAAAAGAAAATCAAAGAGAAAGCTAAAAGTACAAGAAAGGAAAAACAGGAAAAGAACAATAGAAAAGAAAGCAAAAAAAGATTTTTAAAAAGGGCAATTGATGTTCTTTACAAGTTAGAAGTGCAGTTATAAATTTACCCTTTTCTCTAAAATTACCCCTCTCTCTTCTTTCTAGAATCTAATTTCTACAGTCTAATCATCATCATCAATTCATTTTTTTTCTTGTTTTCTGCAAAAAGTTCATAAGTAACACCCCTCCTGCGCGAGCTGCACTGGCTCCTGGTGGTCTTCCGGGTGCGCTTCAAGGTTTTGGTTACCACCTTTAAAGCGCTCCATGGCTTAGGGCCTGGGTACTTGTGGGACCGCCTACTACCACCAATAGCCTCTCACCAGCCGGTACGCTCCCATAGAGAGGGGCACCTCCGGGTGCTGTCGGCCAAACAATGCCGACTGGCGGCCCCCAGAGGGAGAGCCTTCTCTGTGTGGGCATCTACTATCTGGAACAAGCCCCCCCCGGAGATACGGAGGATCCCGGATCTGCGCACTTTCTGCTGCGCTCTAAAGACCTTTTTATTTCACCAGGCGGGCCTGGCCTAATTTTCTCCCTCTTTTATAAAAATTTTTAATTTTTAATATTTTTTAGTATTTTATATATTCAAATTTTAAAATTGGTTTTAAATTGATTGGGGTTTTAATTTGTCGGGGCCAAAACTATTTAATTTGATATTAATTCCACTTTTTAAATTTTGTATGTATGTATTTTATTGTTTGGCTGTGCACCGCCCTGAGTCCTTCGGGAGTAGGGGGTATAGAAATCAAATAAATCAAATAAATAAATAAAATAAATAAGGAATTTCTAGTCAACAATAAATGCAGATATTATCATTCTTCCGATCAAAGAAGTGAATTAAGACATCTCAGTGAGTTCCATCCTCTTTACCCTTCATTTCAGGTATTGTCAAATATTTTCTTCTTCGTGCATACAATAATCTTATTACAGTTGTCATATACAAAAACAAAATCCCATGACTTTTCCAACTGTTTGCCCATCAGTCCCAAAAGAAAGATCTCTGGTCTCTATTAATCCTTAGAATACTCAGAATCACTGTACATGTTTGAATCCAAATTTTCTACCATTTTTATACACCCATCAAACTCGATTAAAAAAAATGTCTGTTCTTGTCGCTCATGTTTCCAACAGAATTTGAAATGCCTTTACATATTCTAGATAATTTCTCTGGTAACATATCCAGTGGTGGGATTCAAATAATCTATCAACCGGTTCTCTGCCCTAATAACTAGCTGAGTGGGTGTGGGCGTGGCCATGGTGGACGTGGCCAGGGTGTGTGACAGGCAGTACTCAGCCTCCTGCATACCCCTGGATGCGCCACACCCCCACACCCCGTTTTGGGCCTGGTAGGCCTCCTTGCAGCCTCCTGGGAGAAAAAACAGGCCGCACCCTGTTTTGGGCCTAGTAGGTCTCCCTGCACTTTCCTGGGAGCCAAAATGGGGCGCGTGGGGACTCCTGGAAAGGGAAGGAGCAGGGAGGGGAGGGGCCAGCCAGCAATTTAACAACTGGTTCACCCAAATGGGCCCGAACCGGTTGAATCCCACCACTGGACATATCCCAACAGTGCATCGTTTTATAAAAAAATGTCTTTAAAATTATAACAGTGGAAATTTCAATCCTTTCAACCAATGGTGAAATCCAAATTTTTTTACTATCGGTTCTGTGGTGTGGCTTGGTGGGTGTGGCAGGGGGGAGGATGCTGCAAAATCCCCTTTCCCTCCCCACTTCTGGGGGAAGGATATTGCAAAATCTCAATTCGCACACCACTCTGGTGCCAGCCAGAGGTGATATTTGCCAGTTCTCTGAACTACTCACAATTTCTGCTACCGTTTTTCCAAACTACTCAAAATTTCTGCTACCGGTTCTCCAGAACCTGTCAGAACCTGCTGGATTTCACTCCTGCTTTCAACTACATATTTTCCTTTGTTCCATCTGTATCAAAGTTAAAAGGGTTTTCGGCATGGAAATATAGTTAATTTAGGAACTGGCATTTTCTTACTGAGTTGTAGAGTTGGACCATCTTCAGAGTTGTCTCCCCTGACTTGCCAAATCTAAGACAAGCAGATAATACCTTTTGCTGGCTCTCTCCTGAGGATTAACAACAGCCTGTTAGAAAGAAATTAAACAGGTAATGTTTGTCCAGGCATTGAATTAACTGATTTGGGCCAAAATGCACAGCTTTGGCTGGAACTGAAACCATGGATGGTAGCCTGAGAATTTGTTGCTTGAAATACCAGCTGAACAAATTTTCTGGATGATATCTTCACCAAGCCTATTCCTGCTGACAAGATTATTTCCTCCTGCTCTGTTGCAAATGCTGTCAGAAATTATTGGATCTGACTCACACTTATACTTGAATGGTTTGGTTGCCCTTTTGATTTATTCTACTATAGCCTCTAAGGCTAATTCTGAACAGTAAAGCTATGTAAGACATCAACCAACAAACGTCCTTGACCTGGATCTGTAGGGGAACAAATCCAGACATCAAATTATTGTTATGTGGAGCTCTGTCATAAACCTTTCGCTCTTCTGAACTATTTCCTGGCATAGTTTCCATCTTGCTAAGAAGGCATCTATAATTTGGAAGCTGAACACCTTACCTATGAAGGTGATGAGGGGGGATATTAAGTAACTTTGCATATTGTTGTGGTCCACCAGCAGCCCACCGAGCTAGCAGCGGAGTTGGACAGTGAGGAGGCTGGGAAGGACCATGGGCCAGTCCTGGAGTCTGGGGCAGGCCTGGACAAGGGCTCTGCATTGGAGGCAGAGATGGGGCCAGGGCCATCTGGAAGTGATATGCGGACTCCGGAGCCTCCAGGGTCAGACAGAAGAGAGGCAGAGGAACAGGAGGAGCCTGTTCCTAGTGCACGCATGCACAGAATTGCCAGAAGGCAAGAGCAGCTAAAGCAAAAAGGTTGACTCGGGAGTAAGACCAGGAGATGATTGGCCCCTCCCATAAGGCTTAAAAGAGCAGCAAAGGGTCTTGGACTCTTTGTAGGAAAGCAACGTTGCTAAATCTGTTTTCCAGTCGGTGTCTCTTGTTTCTGAACTTTGTGGGGCTTTGCCAAAAAAGGCCTTTGGCAGGGTGCCAAAGAAGATAGAAGTTTGTGATAAGCCCAATGATTTTTTCTGAAGGACTTGTTTTGGAATTAATTTGGACTAAACTGGGAATAAAGTAATTCCCAGCTGTTATAATAAAATAGGTTTGTTTAAGACTAAATTGTTTCTTGTAATGACTAAATGAGCCTAGGTCACAACACATATCCTGACCATCTTACATCCAAGTTCAGATGAAACCATGAGATGATTTTACAAGTCTTGCTGTCTTACCTTTGTCTTACCCTCTGAATTAATATTCTTTTCCTTACTTAATCTACGAGTTGATTTCAAATGGAAGTTGTGCAGTTTCTTCTTTTGAAAGAGATGTCTATCAAACTTTCTACAAAAATGACTACATTCTGCTCAATTGCAAACGTTCTCAGAAATCTACCTATTTATTTATGTTTATATTTTGTATTTCTTCACTGCCATCTCCCACCAACTGGGTATTGTACAATGTAATCAATAAAATTAACATTAAAATCAGAATCAATTTTAAGTTTAAGAAGATTTTAAATTATAAAAATATTACAGAATTTCAAAAGGTGAAAAATTCCAAGATGGGCAGTTAGCAATTGTTAATATGTGTGTGTGTGTGTGTGTGTGTGTAAGTTCTCATGGAGTTGGGCAGCCTCACAGTTATCTGGGCCTCAGTGTCCACCTCTTTGATGTTTTGACCCCTTTGTGGAAGGCCAAGAGATTGGAGACTTTCCTCATCTGTGAGGGCAAGATGTTCCACAACATAAGGAGATATGCAGAAATTACTGGTTTGATTTATACTTGCACCTGAATGGTTCAGTTACCCATATTTGACCTGATTGATTGCTTAATTGTGTGCTATCAAGTCTATGCCATTTTTAGTAACTACTTAGAGCAGGGATGTCAAGCTCGATTTCATTGAGGGCCACATCAGGGTTGTGTTTGACCACAGGGGGCCAGGGTGGGCATGGCCAGTGTTAGGATATGGTTTGAGACTAACAAGTTGTCCAGGCAATATATGTGTTCTGTGACTTTAATATGAATATGTATTATGTGACTTTAAAGTTTTACTGCTGATTCATTGTAATGCTGAGTCATGCTGTAATTAGATAATCACTAGTTGTAAACATATTTAAGAAAGGTACTGTAAAGTATTCAGTTGATGATAAGCTACCATTGTGTGAGGAGTGCTATCATTGTGCTATCATCGTTGGATGGATCTGCTACCATCGTGGTTTGTGAACCAGAGTGAGTTTGTTATTCTAACCAACTACTGTTTGTGTGGTAAGAAGAGTTTTTGTATCACTGGACTGATCTAACTGGCAAAGACTTGGATTGATTTAAAGACTATGAGATTGTTTTTTCACTATAAAGTAAACTTTTGATAAACCAGTTTGCACATCTCTTATTCATTGCTCTCAGCAACGTTTCTCTGTGCTCTACACTCTGCTGGTTGGTAACACAACAACAATATCCTTAACAGCCAGCTTGATGTCAATCCTGCCAGAGGGGGTGCCTGTGGTGGCCTAAACACTCAACCAGCAAAAACGGGCTCCCGAGCTCCGTTTTCAGTTGTGATGGTCTCCTGCAGCCCTCTGCCAGTAAAAACAGAGCTTGGTGGGACCACATGCGCCCCCCCGAGCTCCGTTTTCACTGGCAGAGGGCTTCAGGAGATCGTCACAGCTGAAAACAGAGTCTGGGATAGTGGCACATGGCCTTCTTGAGCTCTGTTTTCACTGGCAAAGGAACCACAGGCCAGTCCTTCGCTGTTTCCAAGACAGCACCATGGGTCAGATCTAAGCACCCCCATGGGCCGGATGCGACCCCCCCCCCAGGCCTTGAGTTTGACACCCCTGATTTAGAGATTCTCTATGATAATCTGGTTGTCTCAAATGTGTTTTTTTTTTTTTTCAAAAGGCAACTGGATCTTTTTTTTTCTCTGAAAATGTTTCACTTCTCATTAGTTCTAACTTCTGGTGAGCTGCAAAATGCTTTTGAAGGACTGAAGTTAGAATTGATGAGAAGCAAAACATTTTCAGAAAAAAACAAAACAAAACAAAGTCCAGTTGCCTTTTTTGGGGGAAAAAAAGCACATTTGAGACAACCATGCCCTGGATGATTGAGAATCTCCATAGACTCTATCATAATAGATTTCCACCTTAGTACAGTCATTACTTTCTCTTTTTTTTCCCCATCATTCCTAGCATTATGGACTTCTCAACAAATCACCAGGTCTAAACAATTGATGTTTATTTTTTAAAGTTTGCCACCATATCTGTCTCCCTAATGTGCTAATTTATCACTTCTTTGTTTTGTTTTGCTTTATTGTGGATTCTTTGTACCTGTTATTTCATATACTACCTACATGTCCTTGCCTGTAAAATCAATAGATTGATACATAGAAATAGATAGGTGGATAGGTAAATAGGATGGGTGTTATTTTTATATATATACCATTTGATAAGCAGGGCAATTTGAAGAATTTTAGATTCCTAGTAGAGCATGTGTTTTTCAGAAGGTTCCAAGATTTATTGCCAGCAGTTGGCAGTACATAAAATTAATTAGTCTATTGATTACATATTTAAAATGCATTTTATTTTAAGTGATATTTAAGATACAGGAGTCAGGCCAGAAAATCAATTCCTCTTATAGATGAAAACAAGAACCTCCCCACCAAAATTTTATTTAAATATACCATGCAAACATTAATATTGCTTGTTGTTGTTAGCTGCAAAGTCGTGTCCAACCCATCACGACCCCATGGACAACATTCATCCAGGCCTTCCTGTCCTCTACCATCCCCCAGAGACCATTTAAGCTCACGCCGACTGCTTCAGTGACTCCATCCAGCCACTTCGTTTTCTGTCACCCTCTTCTTCTTTTGCCCTCAATCTTTCCCAGCATTAGGCTCTTCTCCAGTGAGTCCTTCCTTCTCATTAGGTGGCCAAAGTATTTGAGTTTCATCTTCAGGATCTGGCCTTCTCAAGAGCAGTCAGGGTTGATCTCCTCTAGGACTGACCGGTTGGATGGCCTTGCAGTCCAAGGGACTCGCAGGAGTCTTCTCCAGCACCATAGTTCAAAGGCCTCAATTCTTTGGCGCTCAGCCTTTCTTATGTCCAGCTTTCACAGCCAGACATTGCAACTGGGAATACCATAGCCTTGACTATACACACTTTTGTTGGCAGGGTAATGTCTCTGCTAATATTGCTATGAAGTCCTTATTACTATTTCTTCTTTCTGAAACATTCTTTCCTATGTTTACACTTCTTTAAAATAAAAAGTCCAAAACTGGACATAAGCAATACTTTACTAGTGACATACTTTTCACTACTAGTGAAAAGTAGTGACTTTTTTCCCATCAGAATATTCATTATATCAGAATAAATAAATGTAAAGTGCTGAGCTTCTATTGCTACAGCAGGAAGAAAAGATCAAGGATTTCTCAGCGAGTAATCCTTAATGGTACTGTATCTACATGGAGGGAAGTAAGCAGTGGGGTACCACAATGTTCTGTCTTAAGTCCAGTACTCTTCAGTGTTTTCACAAATGACTTAGATGAGGGAATAGAAGGGGAACTCATTAAATTTATAGATGACCAACACTAAAATAGCCAACACTGAAGATGAAAGGCTCAGGATCCAAAAAGATCTTGAGATAGGGCCCATTATTCAAGATAGACTTGAATAATGGGCCCTATCCAACAACATGACATTTAACATGGGGGAAAAGCAAGATTTTACACCTGGGCAGGAAAAAGCAATTGTACAAGTATAGATTAGGCAAAACCTGGCTTAAAAATCAGTAACTGTGAAATGGACCTTGGAGTCCTAGTGGACTCCCAGTGGACAATGATTTAAACATGAGCTGGAAGTGTGCAGCAGCAGGCAAAAAGCCTAAAACAATCCTTGGTTGTATAAACACAGAATCAAAATCACGTGAAATATCAATGCTGCTTTATAAATCCTTAGTAAGACTACATCTGAAATAGTGCATCCAGTTTTGGTCACCACATTACAAAAAAAGATGTTGAGTTTTGGAAAAAAGTGCAAAGAAGAGCAACAAAGATGATTAAGGGCCTGGAGATAAAAACATTGGAAGAATGGCTGCAGCAATTGGGTATGACCAGACTAGTGAAAAGAAGGAGTAGGGGTGACATGATAGCAGTATTCCAGTATTTGAGGGGCTGCCACAAAGAAGTGGGGGTCAACTTATTTTTCAAAGCACCAGAAGGCAAGACAAGAAACAACAGAAGGAAACTAATCAAGGAAAGAAGCAACCTAGAATTGAGGAGAAACTTCCTAACAGTGAGGATAATTAACCAGTGGAACAGCTGGACTTCAGAAGTTGTAGGTGCTTCATCACTGGAAGTTTTTAAGAAAAGACTAGACAGATACCTATCTGAAATGGTATAGGTGTCAGCGTTGGAAGCCGTATTAGGCCGGAAACTTCCATGCTGCCACCTTCTCATGTGTGGGAAAGTAGGAGGGGGGGATTTAGTAGAGGGGTTGTCTGTAGACATAATAGCATTCTTCCTGTCAGTCAAGGTCAGGGCGATTCTGCATCTGGAGAAGGAGTGGTCGGAGTGAGGTCTCGAGATGGGACGGCGGTTGATTGGAGCATGTGATCAACTGAGGAGTGAGGGGATGGTTTTGGGGGTTTTGATTTACTGAGGGAAAACCCGGACCTCTCAGATTCTGGGTTTTCCCAGATGTGTCAGTTTACCTATTCTAGTAAATAGAACTTTGGAAAATGCTTGCTTCAGAGTCTTTACTTGGAGATGGGTTTTTTTCTGGAATCCTGACAATTGGGTCACCTGCTTGAGTTGTGGGTTGGACTCGAAGACCTCCAAGGTGTTGTGACTCCAATCCCCGAGCCTGTCTTATCGGAGGGAGAAGACTCCGAAAGTGAAGGAGAAGAGTTGGCAAGGCCTCCCTCTCCAGGACCCTCCTCTCTGGCAATGCCTCAGGTGTCTTCTGAAGGAGAAGAGATAGGCCAGGAGCCAAGCATTTCCGAGCAGCCGCAGTTAGACAGCGACAGAGATAAGTCTTGGCTGGATCCCTGACAGCGTCGGAAAGACAAGTGCACGCAGCAGAGAAGGAGGCGTGCCAGAGATTAAGCTGAGTCACTGGATCACACCCTACAGGGGATAAAAGGGGGTGTGGTGGCCATTTAGGCTTTGTGGCGGACAAAACTGAAAGCTAGCAAGTCATTCTGCATTTCTGGAACTTTGTTATATGCTCTGCTTGGACTGATTTTTTTGGACTGGACTTGACTATTCTTTGGCTTTTGTGGACTTTGATGTTTTCGGTTGGAGGAGATAAACCTCCCTTTGTAAGTAAAAAAGTGTTGGCAAGCAGCCACTGGGTTGCTGCCAATTCTGTTATCAAAGGAAATTCTTGTCTGTTGGTTTATTTTAACTCTTGGTCGACTGCTGGTATGCGTGTGTGAGATGGGGACAGAACACAAGGTCCCTTCCAGCTCCATTCTGATTGAGTATTTCGTGAGAATCAGGGAAGTGACAGCATCTTATAATTTATGTCACAAAACAAAAGCACTTACTACCTTCTTACTTGAATTCTTATATTACTGGATGCTGTGGTTTAAACACAGTAACCAGTTGCAGAAGGATACATAAACTTCAAGAGACTTGAAAATATGGGAACAAGACGTTCAAAGGCCTCATAACAGCTGTTAGGATTAATCTGGATTTATACATAACTCTCATATGCAGTAATGCAATTTGGAAAAGCTTAGACTATCAGCCTTGAGCTGATCATTTTATAACTTGGATTTTAGTATTTTTATTGCCTTTATTTATATAGCAAATTTTTGTCCGTGGCTTGTTTCAAAATGCAGTAAATGCTTTCATTCTGCGGGACCATTCTGTTTCTTCTTCTCCATGGAAACCTTGACTTCTTCGAAATCGTTCCCACTCAGATATCTAGAAAGACATGTAACTATTTGAAAGAACCACCTATCTTGAACTCTAAAAGCTAAAGGTCCATTGTGCATCACCCACAGTCACATTTTTTTAAATTGGGTGGTCCTATGAATCCCATAAATAAATAAATAAATAAATAAATAAATAAATAAATAAATAAATAAATAAATAAATAAATAAATAAATAAATAAATAAATAAATAAATAAATAAATAAATAAGAATGGTGTGCATGTCCCTTAGGGCAGGGATCCCCAACATTTGTGACCCCAGGGACTACTAAATTCATAATTTTAAATCCCACAAACCACTAATATGATATGCCTCATGACCGGCTGGGTGGGCGTAGCTAGGTGGTCATGTGACTGGGTGGGCATGGCCAACTCGATGGCCAACTTGATGTCACTCACATTGAGGGGCACCTCGCTGGCCTATACTCACCCCTCCCTTCCCAGCCCCTCCTCCCCTCCCCCCCCAGGCTCCTTAGGGCCCCAACAAGAAGCAGTTGTTGGAGCTAAGCAGCCATCGTGAGAAAGAGTTGGCAAAACAGCTCAGTTCAAATTGGATCTGACCGAGAAGGAGGCTCAGCAGAAGCACCTCATTGAGGACTACGAGCATCGGCTTTCCAAGCAGAGGGAAGACCTGCAGGAGTGCAAGGCCAGGTACTGGTGCCTGGAGGCTCAACAGGCTGAGAAGGTCAGCCAGTTCCAGGCCACGATGCAGTCCCACTGGAACAAGGCCCTCCGACTCCTTGCCACCAGCGATGTTTCCCTCCAGCCTTCGCCCAAAGCTCCACACCAGGAAGCTGAAGCAGACCCCAAGTTGGAATTTCTGCTCCCCTCCAACCCACACAAAAAGACCCCAAAGGGGGAGACTCTTTGCAGCAACACAAACATTCATTGCCCGTATGCGGCCCAGGGGCCGTAGTTTGAGGACCCCTGATTTAGTGCAATATTAAAAAATGCAAATAATTTTTCTGCGGACCACCAGTGGAACACAGACCACCAGTTGGTGACCGCTGCCTTAGGGGACAGCATCTTCTATAATTTGGTGGCTACTGCAGAGAAGTTCTACTGTCCAGCCTTCACTCCTTTCTCATTCTGTAGAGATCACATACTTCTCTGTAACCTCTCCTGCATTTATTTGCATAATCAGATCCACTTCTGTCTCTACCATCTAAAGATGCCAGTTTTCAAAGTTTACAATATCTTCTGAAAAATATTTGTCATTCCAAGACTGAGATACTTGTTTCCCCATTAAAGGAGAAAGCATGTTAAAACTGAAACACTGAAATTGTAAATCTGCTGGTTCTTAAAAAGCTACCCCAGACATGAAATCATAAATACTTAAAGTTAACTTTACAACCCCATAATTTGAAAAAATTATGTGTAAACCATGTTTCAATCTGTGTGAGGTTGGGAAAGGATTGTTCATTCATATTCAAATCGATGAAATGAAATGCGTAACCTATGGTAGGTTAAATATTCTGTTTTCATAAAAATAAACAACCACTATACGTGTCTGTTTTCAATGGGCAGTACATAACAATGCGGACAAGGACAACTTTATTATATATTTTTTTGTTAGAAGCTGAAAAGAAAGATAAAACAGTAAATGCAGTGAAGACTTACTGGGTTATTACTTTAGAAAGGAGGGTGTTTTTTCCCATTACTTTTCTGAAGCATTTTTTTTTTTCCTTCAGAGATATTGTGAATGCCTTAGACTTGTACAAGAAACACAACTCTGTGGCTTTTATGCTCTCTTTGCTTTTATTGAGAAATAGTAAAAACTTGGGTGTTTCAGAAAGCAAGGATGTTGACATTAGGAGGGTGAAATTTCGATGTTTGAACCCACCCCAAACGTCAGAACCAACTACATCTCCAGAGAATTACATCTCCAGAGAATCATTCTACTTTGCAAGCTAGGAATCTAGAATCATCAGTGATCCATGGTTTAGACCGGGTGTCGGTAACCCGCAGCTCTGGAGCCACATGTGGCTCTTTGACCCCTCTCCTGCGGCTCCCTGCTTACCTGATCATGCAACCTGCTCTCTGCCCTGAGACACTGGCCCAACCCAGCCATGGCCAATGCCAACTCACTAACACGAGGGCTGGTGGGGAGGGAGGAGAATACAACACAAAGGGGGACAGGCCCACAGCTAAAGAGTGAGCACGAGCCATGGTGGCAACTTCCCTGAAGACGGCCCTCCTCCTCCTCCTTCTCACATTGGCTGTTGAGCAGGAATACCCTCCTCAAGTGAGCGGCTGGACTTGGCCAAAGCACGGCAAAGGCGCATGGAGTGGGCAGGTTGACCGGCTGACGGGTGAGCATCTTTGCCAAGGGTGCTCCACAGGGGTGGGTTCTACTTACCTTTACTACCGATTCACAATGGGAGCACCCCTTGATGACGTCGGGTGGGCGGGGTCTCCCTCCGGTTTTGCTACCGGTTCTATAGAACCGGACCGAACCGGGAGCAACCCACCACTGGTGCTCCAGCTTTCTCCGAGCCTGATCCTCGGGATGGGCTTGTAAGGTTTGGTGGGGCCAGCCCTCTTTTCCTGCTGCCCTGAGCTTTACTCCTCCAGGTGAGTGGTGCTGCTGGCCGCCGCATCGCACAGTTGGATGTGTAAAGAAGCATTCTGTCTTGTCAAGAGTAGCCCAAAAACCTGATGTGCAAAACCCAACCAGCTAACTCTTTCTGTGGAAACATTTTAGAAAAAAAACCCATGGAAGGTTTAGAACCAGAGAAAAGCTGAAAGAGGTGAAAAGTTGTTTATATTTCTTGTGATAAATGTTGGGAGTTCTTTATACATTTCTTCCCCCCTCCCCCTGTAATATACACTTATTTTCTCTTTTCTTTTTCAGTTCTTTATTGTCAGGGCGCTGATTAATCCCATTCTGCCTTTGGGATAATCGCACCTTGATTACGAGGGGTGGATCGAGACTTTTCCTTGCAAGTATACTTTAAGAAAACAAAACCCGAAGATATTTCTTCTAAGAAAACTCATTTATTTGTTATAAAGAAAATAAAACACCTAACTGATCTAATTAGTTACATTTTGAATAAAAGTTTGTGCCGGCTGCTTCTCAGCAGCCGGAACTTTCTTGGCAAGAGAACAAAAGGAAAGGGTGTGTGTAATGTGGGTGGAGTACATGCGCAGTTTAGCTTACTGATAAGGATTCTTGGCATGCTACGGAAAGTCTGATAGTCCAGAAACGAGAGCTCAGCTGGTAAATAAAAAAACGCAGTGACATTTATGTCTTCCCTATTGTTTCCCTTTGCACATTTCAGTCCTTTCTATTTTTCTGTTTCTTTTAGTTTGCACTGCTTTTTACTATTGTAAAAATAATCTTGAAAAAAAATTACTTGAAAAATTAAAAAGAGAGAGAGACAGTTAAACTTTAACTTGGATCTCTAGATTTTAGATCAACATCCTAAAGTCTACCTCATTATATAAATAAATACATACATGCATACATACATACATACATACATACAAACATGCATACATATGGTACAAATATAGATATATAATTCATAACAGAAATTTGCATAGTTTGATTATGATTTAGAAGGAATGTTACATTTCTTGTGAGAATTAGCACTTCTGTCTCCATTATTATTTCTTCTTCTTCTTCTTCTTCTTCTTCTTCTTCTTCTTCTTCTTCTTCTTCTTCTTCTTCTTCCTCCTCCTCCTCCTCCTCCTCCTCCTCCTCCTCCTCTTCCTCCTCCCCCCCTCCTCCTCCTCTGTGAGATGCACAATGATGCACAATGATGCAACAGCAGTTTAACTGTAGTATCAAATGTGGTTGTTTTTGGCAGGGTCTATAACCATTCCTCCAAATTATTTTTGTGAGTCTAAGTTTATACTCCCGTTGTGTTCCTGAATATATTTGTTCCCAATTCCTTTGCTGCATTTTTTAAAAGTCAGGTTTTGCAAAGATTCCAAATACCCTAAGTGACTCTAGATATATATAATTATTAAAAATTAGCAAGTTACAATGATTTCAATGATTTCTTGCCCAGATGCTAGGAAGGAAGGAAGGAAGGAAGGAAGGAAGGAAGGAAGGAAGGAAGGAAGGAAGGAAGGGAGGGAGGGAGGGAGGGAGGGAGGGAGGGAGGGAGGGAGGGAGGAGGGAGGGAGGTTTAGGTTTAGGTTTAGGTTTAGGTTTAGGTTTAGGTTTAGGTTTAGGTTTATTTGATTTGTATACCGCCCTACTCCCGAAGGACTCAGGGCGGTGAACAGCCAACAATAAAATACATAAATACACAAAATTTAAAAACCAAATAAAATCAAATTAAATCATTTTGGCCCAGACAGATTAAAACACCCCAATAACTTAAAAACAGATTAATATTTACATATTTAAAAAGGGAAGGAAGGAAGGAAGGAAGGAAGGAAGGAAGGAAGGAAGGAAGGAAGGAAGGAAGGAAGGAAGGAAGGAGGGAAGGAAGAAAAAAGGAAGAGAGAAAGAAAGAAAGAAAGAAAGAAGAAAGAAAGAAAGAAAGAAAGAAAGAAAGAAAGAAAGAAAGAAAGAAAGAAAGAAAGAAAGAAAGAAAGAAAGAAAGAAAGAACTCAAGGAAGGAAGGAAGGAAGGAAGGAAGGAAGGAAGGAAGGAAGGAAGGAAGGAAGGAAGGAAGGAAAACTCTTGAAAAGATATAGCTATTTAGTTTTCCTTAGTTTGGTCTTTCTGAGCTGTGAAACAGATCAAGAATAGTCTGCCAAAGAGAGTGAAGAAACTCAGGAATCAAGCAGTTGAGTTTTCTTCCTCCCATTCACTTGCTTGCTGACTCCAGTTTCTTTTCTCCCTGTCCTGCCAATTGGGTTTTTGATTGTTTTGCCACTTTGACCTTACAGTGAGATTCTTACAGTGATGACATAAGGCTTTCTTTCTGCAGGGAGAATTTCAATGAGATAAACAAATGATGAGTATTGCCTGCCACAACGAAGGCATTAAAAAGTCAGTAATAAATGGAAATAATCACATATTCTATATATATTGTGAAAAATGAGCTTCAACAAGCTTTTTAATAAAGTCATTATTCTCTTTTTCATAAATCACAAAAGCTTATTTTTTGTCCAGTGGATTTGAAGCAGTCAAGGACAACTCCTTTAAATTTGTCCTTGTGTGTAATTTATGGCACTTGATATGTCTTCCAATTTTGCATTACAAAAGATATGGATGTTATGTATTCTCTATGTTGCTATTACCATGTGGAAAAGCTTTTATGGAATGGAAAGCTTCAGCTCCTTGGGTGGCAAAATTATATCTTATTACCAATCAAGTCATTATCAACTTCTGATGTGTTGCTCCAGGTCAATGAGGAGATCCAAGTTCCAAGCTACCTGAATTCCTTTATTCATAATCTACTATATTCTCTTTTTTCCCCCTTCAATCATCCCTGCTCCAAGCATCCAGTTGACCATGTTTGGTCTCATAAACTCCATATGGTCATCCCAGGTGTGGATGGGCTGTAAACTACAGTTGTGGCCAAAATTGGAGATGACCTACAAGGTCCCTTCCAACTCTGTTAATCTGTTAATCTGATCCTGGATTCCAAATTTGTCAGTATGAAGCCACACCCTTCAAAGCAAATGTTATGTTGTCCAAAGATGGACAGAGGATTGGGTTTGTTTTTTTGTTTATATATCTGTGTGTTAAGCCCAGAAGAGCTATAAGATTGATTGCTTGTGTTAAGTAAAGGAAGCTGATTTTTTTTAGATGTTGAATTGAGTTAAGGAATTAAATCAGTGCCTTAAAAGGTTAACATTGGGAGTGCTTTGGAAATATTGGGAGTATAAAAACTATGAGGGAGTTTCATATTCACAGAAATCTAGAATCAAAATCACATGAAGTGTTAATACCACTTTATAATGCCTTGGTAAGGCCACGCTTGGAATACTGCATTCAGTTTTGGTCGCCACGATATAAAAAAGATGTTGAGACTCTAGAAAGAGCACGGAGAAGAGCAACAAAGATGATTAGGGGACTGGAGGCTAAAACATATGAAGAACAGTTGCTGGAACTGGGTATGTCTAGTTTAATGAAAAGAAGGACTAGGGGAGACATGATAGCAGTGTTCCAATATCTCAGGAGCTGCCACAAAGAAGAAGGAGTCAAGCTATTCTCCAAAGCACCTGAGGACAGGACAAGAAGCAATGGGTAGAAACTAATCAAGGAGAGAAGCAACAGTTAGAATAATTAATTGGTGGAACAATTTGCCTCCAGAAGTTGTGAATGTGCCAACACTGGAAGTTTTTAAGAAGATGTTGAATAACCATTTGTCTGAAGTGGTGTAGGGTTTCCTGCCTAAGCAGATGGTTGGACTAGAAGACCTCCAAGGTCCCTTCCAACTCTATTTTTCTATTCTATTCTGTTCTGTTCTGTTCTGTTCTGTTCTGTTCTGTTCTGTTCTGTTCTGTTCTGTTCTATTCTATTGTTAGAAAGTTCAAAATAATCTTCTCTTGCTCTCCTATCTAAGGATACATTTTCTTACCAACATTCACAATCACTCAGAGAATAACTTAACTTTTTTCCATATATATGTATGTGTGTGTGTGTGTGTGTGTGTGTATCTCTATAGATAGATAGATAGATAGATAGATAGATAGATAGATAGATAGATAGATAGATAGATATAGATATAGATATAGATATAGATATAGATACACACACACACACATACATGGGACAAAAATGTTTTACGTTGATCCCAAGTAAAGCTTGACCAAGGGACTTCTTCTCATGAAGATGTTTGAGATGAGCAGTCAAAAAGTAGATAGATGGAAGAATATGTAATAAGAAAATACAGCCAGTTTCCTCCCCACTTCCCAACAATCCAAGGGCTGTAAAGCAGGGGTGTCAAACTCAAGGCCTGGGGCCCAGATCTGACCCACGGGTGCCTCTGCCAGTGAAATTGGAGCTTGGGAGGGCTGCTGGCAGTGGATTGCAGGAGGCCATCACAGCTGAAAATGGAGCTTGGAAGCCCGTTTTCTCTGGCAGAGTGCTCGAGCCACCACAGGTGCCCACTCTGGCCATGCCCACCCCGGCTCCCTGAGGTCAAACACAACCCTGAGGCAGCCCTCAATGAAATCGAGTTTGAGCATACCGAGATAGACACGTTAACTTCAATTTCAGGGAAATAAATCGTGAGGAATCTTGAGGGCAGATTATTTTCTTGCCTTGTCTTCTGAAGTTAAGGAATCCACCCTGTTATCTCATTCAGCAGCATGTGTATAAACACACCACACCCACACATATTTTGGTGTATCAGGAAATGTTCATTTTGGAGCTATTCAGCAGCTTTTGGCCACCAACAGTTTCATATGGATTGTTGTTTTTGTTACTGTTCTTCTTCTTCTTCTTTTTTTAAGGAACCTTTTGCCTCCCTCTGAGATGAATACAAAAGCTGTATTCTGCTTTTAGGTATAAACATCTGAAAAAATATTCAAATAAGCAGCAGGAATCTGATTCTTATTGTTCTATTCAGTATATCCTGAGTTTCTTACTGAAAGAGCTTAATAGACAAATTGTAATGAATGTTTTTCCAGTTTTTGACACCTTCAGATGCTTGAAAATAACAAGGGGAGGTTTGAAAACGTAAGAAGCACTCAGTGGCAGGTAGTTTACGGATTTTTGTGTGTGTGTTTTTCCCTCCGTTGAAATGCAGACTAATGCATAATAATAATGTGATACCAATTACAGCAACAACGGTAATAAACTGACAGTGATGATATAATTTGTGTTTTGTAGAATACACAATTGCAGTCTAATTCAGCCTCTAAATGTTCCAAATGACACAGTTATAGTCACCTTGATCTTCAGCAATACAAACTGAAATTAATTAAACTATTTCTCGTGCTATGAATAAAGACACAAGAAATCGAGTGATCCAGGAGTCTGCTAAAACGTGGGGGATTTTCAGAGAAGAGACAACTTGGGAAGAAAAAGATAAGCCAGGAGTTCTCTTCCTCCCTTGATATATGCTTAAAAATATTAACTCTTGATATATCATTAAATGTTTCTGTGGAGAGGAAGGCTATATAAAAGACAGTTGTCAGGATTTTAGGTGATTATAATCAAAGATTAAATAAATAACACGGGCATACCCATATCTAGGCTCATTTTATTAGTTATCTATTTATCTATCTATTTGTAACTCATCTCTTTCCCTCCCTCCCTCCCTCCCCCCTCCCTCTCTCTCCCTCTCTCTCCCTCCCTCTCTCTCTCTCTCTCTCTCCCCAGTATATCAAAATACTCTATCTATCTATCTATCTATCTATCTATCTATCTATCTATCTATCTATCATCCATCCATCCATCCATCCACCCACCCACCCATCCACATACCCACCCACCTATCTATCTTTTATCTGTCTGTCTGTCTGTCTGAGTGTCCATCTATCATCTATCATCTATCTATCTATCTATCTATCTATCATCTACCCACCCACCTACCCATCCACATACCCACCTATCTATCTTCTGTCTGTCTGTCTGTCTGTCTATCTATCTATCTATCATCCATCTATCCATCCATCCATCCACCCACCCACCCATCCATCCATCCATCCATCCATCCATCCATCCATCCATCCCTCTATCCATCCATCCCTCTATCCATCTACCTGTCTATCTATCACATCAGTTATCTATCATCTCCCCCACCAAATTTCACTGAATCCAGCACTGACACCCCTTTCTTTAGCCAGCAGCACAAGTGTCAGGAATTGAGGCAAATTCCCCATCTATCTGAAAATCCACGTTTCCGTGTTAGATGGATAAAAAGAAGCAAAGCTAAATTATGCAAATCCACATGGAACTTTTCCCAAACTCTTTCCCATCACCCATTTGAACTGGTGATTAGTTTCCATCATTAAATCAATCAGAAAGATGGAGGCCTTCAAGGATTTAATATGGCCGAGTCTCCCTTTTGCCTCCTTCGCTGGAAACAGAGAAATCCTGTCTCTAAATGCAACGGGAGAAATTCTTGTGTCTCTTCTTCTCATTCAGGGATTTTAAAGATTCATTTGTCCTAAAGCAGGGGATTGTGGTGGGGTGGGGTGAGGGAGGCAGAATGATCACAAGATTGTGGTTTCTTTCAAAACAATGTTCAGTTCTTGATGCAATTATGGCTGATTGGTGTCAGCCAGTATCATTCAATTAACACTTTGGCTGCCCCCCCCCAAAAAAATAGGTATATTTTTAAATCTCAATTAGTATAACCCAAACCTAACCATGGCTTAGGACCTGGTTATTTACGGGACCGCCTACTACCACCAATAGCCTCCCACTGGCCAGTACATTCTCATAGAGAGGGGCTCCTCCGGGTGCCGTCGGCCAAACAATGTCAACTGGTGGCCCCTAGGGGAAGGGCCTTCTCTGTGGGGGCACCTACTATCTGGAACAAGCTCCCCCCCGGAGATACGGAAGATCCCGGATCTGCGCACCTTCCGCCGTGCTCTTAAGACCTTTTTATTCCATCAGGCGGGCCTGGCCTAATCTTTTCCCTCTTTTTAATTATGCAAATTTTAATCGGTTTTTAAATGATTGGGGTGTTTTAATATGTCTGGGCCAAATTGTTTAATTCGATTTTACTTTGTTTTTAAATTTTGTATCTATGTATTTTTACTGTTTGGCTGTTCACCGCCCTGAGTCCTTCGGGAGTAGGGCGTTATATAAATCAAATAAAGTAAGTAAGTAAGTAAATAAAAGAGAAAAGAGAATGGGGAGTAGAGAAATATTGGAATGACAATTACTAAGTATTTGTGTTTATTATTCTGGAGCAATAGCAGAAAACGAACAGGGAACATTATTAATAATGGTAGATAGTGACATTTTGGAATGGCAGTCATATTTCAAGATCATGCAGACTCCAGACAAATCTTCATCCCCAATTTAAAGTCACTTTGGGGCTAGCCATATCTGTTGTTATCTGGACTTTAATATTGAACCTAAACTCCCGTAAGTAGGTATTGGCACACTAAATATTCTACCAGTACTTGATTAACTCTTGACTTGTTAAAAACTGGACTCAATTCAATCAATTCAGTTTATTACAGTCGTAGACCAGAGACCAGAACAAATAATTCACTCAATGAATATCCAGTTAAAAATCCTAGAATAAAATAATAAATAACAGATAAAAATCTATGATAAATTCCAGTCTGTCAATTACACCTGGTCTAACTTTACTAAAGGGATGTGGTGGCTCAGTGGCTAAGACGCTGAGTTTGACGATCGAAAGGTAGGCAGTTCAGTGGTTTGAATCCCTGGTGCCGCGTAACGGGGTGACTCCCATTACTTGTCCCAGCTTCTGCCAACCTAGCGGTTCGAAAGCAGATAAAAAATGCAAGTAGAAAAATAGGGACCACCTTTGGTGGGAAGGTAACAGCATTCCATGTGTCTTTGGCATTTAGTCATGCCCGCCATATGACAACGGAGATGTCTTCGGACAGCGCTGGCTCTTTGGCCTTGAAACAGAGATGAGCACTGCCCCCCTAGAGTCGGGAATGACTCACATATATGTGCGAGGGAAACCTTTACCTTTTTAACCTTACTAAAATAACAATCCATAAACCGTGAGGCCCGTTGTCAGTTTAATACTTAAAAGGCAAAGGAATAAGCAGTGCAAAGGGTTTGCCACATTTGTTGTATAAAATATCTATGGTGGATTAGACATTTGTTTTCAATGAAACCCCAGTGCTGCTGCACAGAATGTAGCATCCTGTACTGTAGTTATGGACTGTTCATCCTTAAGCAGCCACTGGAGTGGTTGCAGTATCAGAATGGCCAAGGTACTTAGCAATCATTGGAAGGATATGTTTTATTTCAAATATCTCTGTAAAGGGAACATCGAAGGAACATCAGAGGAGTATGGGATCAACAGTCTCCACTTCTCCTGAGCCACAGGAACAGAATCTTTCAGTCAATTGTATCTTTTGATGCTTGTCGTACAGGACGGCTGATAAAAGCACATGGCACCATGCGAATGAAAATTTTGGACTTGTATTGGAGACCATCCTCGGGGAATTTCTATCAGAGTTTCTTGCAAAAATCAAGTCCAGAAGCACACACAGATAACTGATTCAGCAGGATTCATTAACTTCTCTTTATATACATAATAATACATGAAGATTGATGTACAATACCAATATAGATTCTTCTTCAACGTAGTAGCAGTTACAAGCAAAATACACAGGCA
>NW_026844017.1:11194310-11249310 GCF_029531705.1 Pantherophis guttatus | reverse complement strand
TAGAATAGAATAGAATAGAATAGAATATGGAATGGAAGTAGAGTAGAGTAGAGTAGAGTAGAGTAGAATAGAATAGAATAGAATAGAATAGAATAGAATAGAATAGAATAGAATATGGAATGGAAATAGAGTAGAGTAGAGTAGAGTAGAGTAGAGTAGAATAGAATAGAATAGAATAGAATAGAATAGAATAGAATAGAATAGAATAGAATAGAATAGAATAGAATAGAATATGGAATGGAAATAGAGTAGAGTAGAGTAGAGTAGAGTAGAATAGAATAGAATAGAATAGAATAGAATAGAATAGAATAGAATAGAATAGAATAGAATAGAATAGAATAGAATAGAATAGAATGACAGAATTGGAAGGGACTTTGGAAGTCTTTTAGTCCAGTGTCCTGCTCAGGCAGGAAACCCTATAGCATTTCAGACAAATGGTTGTCTAACCTCTTCTTAAAACCTTCCAGTGTTGGAACATTTACAATTTCTGGAAGCAAGTTGTTCCCCTGATTAATTGATCTAACTGTCAGGAAATTTCTTCTTAGTTCTAGGTTGTATCTCTCCTTGATTAGTTCCCATCCATTGCTTCTTGTTCTTCCTTCAGGTGCTTTGGAGAATAGCTTGACTCCCTCTTCTTTGTGGCAACCCCTCAGATATTGGAACACTGCTATCATGTCTCCCCTGGTCCTTCTTTTCATTAAACTAGACATACCCAGTTCCTGCAACCGTTCTTCATATGTTTTAGCCTCCAGTTCCCTGATCATCTTTGTTGCTCTTCTCTGCACTCTTTCTAGAGTCTCCACATCTTTTCTACATCATGGCGACCAAAACTGAATGCAGATGTTTCACTTCTTATCCAAGAAGCTTCTTCAGTTGTGCCTGAATGGCAGAGAATGGAAGATTTATATTCCTTACCCAATTCCACCAACCGTTCTTTGTATGTTTTAGCCTTCATTGTCAAGTCTCAGGAGATGGCTTCATCGGCTCATCTTTGGTTGTCCCAAAGGTGCTTTTTCAAAAAAAAAACCTGAACTTTTGAACACATTACAGTTGCTTTTTGAAAAAGCACCTTTGGGACAACCATGTCCTGGATGACTTAGAATCTCCATAGACAATCATCTATGGCTGATCTTAAAAAGCTAAGAAGGCTCAATCCTGCTTATCACTGTGATAAGCAGGATTATTTTAGAGCTGCTGGCAAGCCTGGAAAATAAAAGCAGACACGAACAAAAACAGAATTATGGATTGGACACTTTCTTCCATACTAATGCCAGAAAAACCAGAACTATTAATGAGGTATGTTTTTTCAATTCAGATTAGAACTGGAAGGGACCTTGGAGGTCTTCTAGTCCAACCTCATGCTCAAGCAGAAAATCCTACAGCACTTCAGACAAGTGACTGTCCAGTCTCTTCTTCAAAACCTCCAGTGATGAAGCACCCATAACTTCTGAAGGCAAGCTGTTGAAGATAAATCATCTTTAAGTTGACTGTCAGTTAAAGCCAACTTAAAGATGATTTTTTTTACTTTTAAGGAGAAAAAAAGTTAGATGGCTATGTTGTTGATGCACCACAGAAATATTAATTAAATCAATGGATATTCCATCTAGAAATGCTTCATAAGGAAAAAAGAAAAGTTGACAGAAGCTGACGTATTATGAAACTTCTTTTCCAGAAATAATGTTTGGATGCTAACACTACAAACTTAAAAAAGAGAGAGAGAGAGAGAGAGAGAGAGAGAGGGAGAGGGAGGGAGGGAGGGAGGGAGGGAGGGGAGACTCTGATGTCTTTTCTAATAAATTCCCACTTTCCCATACAGTAACTGTCACAACCTTTGTTAAGGGATGCGTGCAAGGCCATTGAATGTTCCTCCAGCAATGTTCTCAATCTATTGTATGCCATGTGTGGGTTAGTCATCCTTCTGGGAAAAAGTGCATATTTTATACCTGGTTAGAACTTGGTTGACATTTCATGAAAATTATTTATATGGTTAAAGGCTAGCAAACACCCCA
This sequence comes from Pantherophis guttatus, assembly GCF_029531705.1. Next base: position 11,247,301 of record NW_026844017.1, on the reverse strand, counting down.
AGGAAATCTGGATTTTGTTGTTTCACGGGTAGTAAAGCTGCATACAGTAGAGGGAGGATGAGAGGGAGGGAGGAAGGGAGGAATGTTGCTAGTTTGGTTATCCTGGTTAGGCCCATATATAAGAGACTGTAGGCTTTCTTGTAATAGTAATATTTATTTCTTTTCTTCCTCAGGAACACAATTAGACAGGCACTAATCTGGGAGGAGCAAGAACTTATATACAGAGAAGGCGGGGCTAATGGTAAGTACTAACCAATGGTAAGTGACACAATGACATCACACAATGACATATAAACAAGCACACATATTTACAGATATCAGGTTAGGTATTTTCATCTGTAACAAATCCCCCTCTAAAATACCTAACTAATGGTGGGTTATTAAGATTATATATGCACATCAAGTTTGGAAGTCAAATACATATGTTGTTTGGTTGGCAATGGCTTAGTGAGGATATCAGCAATTTGTTCACTAGTATTGCAATGGATAGCTTTAATAAATCCTATACTTGACAGTTGTCTTACATGTTTATATTTTATATCGATATGTCGAGATCGTTGACCTATTGCTTCGGAAGCTGATATATCAATTATAGAATAGAATAGAATAGAATAGAATAGAATAGAATAGAATAGAATGACAGAATTGGAAGGGACTTTGGAAGTCTTTTAGTCCAGTGTCCTGCTCAGGCAGGAAACCCTATAGCATTTCAGACAAATGGTTGTCTAACCTCTTCTTAAAACCTTCCAGTGTTGGAACATTTACAATTTCTGGAAGCAAGTTGTTCCCCTGATTAATTGATCTAACTGTCAGGAAATTTCTTCTTAGTTCTAGGTTGTATCTCTCCTTGATTAGTTCCCATCCATTGCTTCTTGTTCTTCCTTCAGGTGCTTTGGAGAATAGCTTGACTCCCTCTTCTTTGTGGCAACCCCTCAGATATTGGAACACTGCTATCATGTCTCCCCTGGTCCTTCTTTTCATTAAACTAGACATACCCAGTTCCTGCAACCGTTCTTCATATGTTTTAGCCTCCAGTTCCCTGATCATCTTTGTTGCTCTTCTCTGCACTCTTTCTAGAGTCTCCACATCTTTTCTACATCATGGCGACCAAAACTGAATGCAGATGTTTCACTTCTTATCCAAGAAGCTTCTTCAGTTGTGCCTGAATGGCAGAGAATGGAAGATTTATATTCCTTACCCAATTCCACCAACCGTTCTTTGTATGTTTTAGCCTTCATTGTCAAGTCTCAGGAGATGGCTTCATCGGCTCATCTTTGGTTGTCCCAAAGGTGCTTTTTCAAAAAAAAAAACCTGAACTTTTGAACACATTACAGTTGCTTTTTGAAAAAGCACCTTTGGGACAACCATGTCCTGGATGACTTAGAATCTCCATAGACAATCATCTATGGCTGATCTTAAAAAGCTAAGAAGGCTCAATCCTGCTTATCACTGTGATAAGCAGGATTATTTTAGAGCTGCTGGCAAGCCTGGAAAATAAAAGCAGACACGAACAAAAACAGAATTATGGATTGGACACTTTCTTCCATACTAATGCCAGAAAAACCAGAACTATTAATGAGGTATGTTTTTTCAATTCAGATTAGAACTGGAAGGGACCTTGGAGGTCTTCTAGTCCAACCTCATGCTCAAGCAGAAAATCCTACAGCACTTCAGACAAGTGACTGTCCAGTCTCTTCTTCAAAACCTCCAGTGATGAAGCACCCATAACTTCTGAAGGCAAGCTGTTGAAGATAAATCATCTTTAAGTTGACTGTCAGTTAAAGCCAACTTAAAGATGATTTTTTTTTACTTTTAAGGAGAAAAAAAGTTAGATGGCTATGTTGTTGATGCACCACAGAAATATTAATTAAATCAATGGATATTCCATCTAGAAATGCTTCATAAGGAAAAAAGAAAAGTTGACAGAAGCTGACGTATTATGAAACTTCTTTTCCAGAAATAATGTTTGGATGCTAACACTACAAACTTAAAAAAGAGAGAGAGAGAGAGAGAGAGAGAGAGAGGGAGAGGGAGGGAGGGAGGGAGGGAGGGAGGGAGACTCTGATGTCTTTTCTAATAAATTCCCACTTTCCCATACAGTAACTGTCACAACCTTTGTTAAGGGATGCGTGCAAGGCCATTGAATGTTCCTCCAGCAATGTTCTCAATCTATTGTATGCCATGTGTGGGTTAGTCATCCTTCTGGGAAAAAGTGCATATTTTATACCTGGTTAGAACTTGGTTGACATTTCATGAAAATTATTTATATGGTTAAAGGCTAGCAAACACCCCAAGGAAATCTGGATTTTGTTGTTTCACGGGTAGTAAAGCTGCATACAGTAGAGGGAGGATGAGAGGGAGGGAGGAAGGGAGGAATGTTGCTAGTTTGGTTATCCTGGTTAGGCCCATATATAAGAGACTGTAGGCTTTCTTGTAATAGTAATATTTATTTCTTTTCTTCCTCAGGAACACAATTAGACAGGCACTAATCTGGGAGGAGCAAGAACTTATATACAGAGAAGGCGGGGCTAATGGTAAGTACTAACCAATGGTAAGTGACACAATGACATCACACAATGACATATAAACAAGCACACATATTTACAGATATCAGGTTAGGTATTTTCATCTGTAACAAATCCCCCTCTAAAATACCTAACTAATGGTGGGTTATTAAGATTATATATGCACATCAAGTTTGGAAGTCAAATACATATGTTGTTTGGTTGGCAATGGCTTAGTGAGGATATCAGCAATTTGTTCACTAGTATTGCAATGGATAGCTTTAATAAATCCTATACTTGACAGTTGTCTTACATGTTTATATTTTATATCGATATGTCGAGATCGTTGACCTATTGCTTCGGAAGCTGATATATCAATTGCTGCCTTATTGTCCTCATTGATAATAATTGGATAAACAGGTTCATCCCACACATTGGTTAACAAGTCATCGAACCAAGTTAGATTGTTGACCGCTTTGGATAAACAAACATATTCGGCTTCCGCTGTGGAAGTGGCAATTAAATTCTGTTTGCCTGTGTACCAGTGCACCGCACAGCCATTTATAAGAAAAACATATCCAGAAGTACTTTTTCTGGTTTTTGAATCAGTAGCCCAATCAGCATCAGCGTAGCAGGTCAAAGTTGGTTTTTCAGAAATGAATGGTTCTAAGAATAAGCACATATCAATGCTAGACTTTAGATATTTTAGAATCCTCTTAATTCCTTCCCAGTGGTATGAGTTAGGATTGCTTACATGTCTTGACAACAAATTTACAGCAAGGGTGATATCAGGCCTGGTCCAATTAGATATGTATAATAAGGACCCAATAATTGATCGATATAACGTGTTATCCTTGAATGGTTCGTACTCATTATACACATTCCTATAAAAATCAGTTGACATAGGAGTATCACAAATTTTTGAATTAATTAAGTTACATTTTTGTATGAGTTCCATAATCTTGTCTTTCTGAGATAATTTGAACCCCTTATCTGTTTTGTCAATTTGGACTCCTAGATACTTATTTACCTTTCCTAATATTTTTAAGTTGAAATTTTTGCCTAGTTGTTCAGCGAAATTATCACATTTAATTTTGTCGTGTCCAAAATACAATATATCATCAACATAAATCAAAACATATTCAATAGAATCATTATTTTTTTTTGTGAAAAAACAAAAATCAGATGAAGTAGCTACAAAACCCATATTTTTAAGTATCTTTGATAAGCACTCATACCACCGCTTACCGGACTGTTTTAGTCCATAAAGGCTCTTGTTTAATAGCCAAATTTCTCCCTTTTTTGTATCCTTTCCTGGGGGTGCTTTCACATAAATTTCTTTATCTAGATCAGCGTGCAGATAGGCTGTCTGCACGTCAAATTGATATACTTCCAGATTTAAGATAGAAGCTAACACTAGTGCTGTTTTCACGCTTTCTGATCTAACGGTTGGGGAATAAGTGTCTTCATAGTCATCCGGAAATCTTTGGGCAAAGCCTTGAGCCACCAACCTGGCTTTGTATAGGAATTTACCATCCTCTAGCTCCTTGATTTTATAGATCCACCTAGTGCCAATAGGGGATTTCTCAGTGGGCAGGTCTGTTGGTGTATATACATTTAGTTCTCTCAAACTGTCCATCTCTTTTTTCATTGCTTCCTCCCACTTACTTTTTTCTTCTAGGGGTAGCTTAAGTATGTCATCATATGTGTTAGGAGTCAGGTGTTTAGCTTGGATAGACAGTACGTAATCATCTAATCTTTTAGGAATTATGCCCCTATTGGATCTAATGGGCCTATTCTGGGGATGTTCATCGCTATGCATATACTTAGCTTCTTTTTCGGTTAATTGATCTACTTTCAAAGTGGGGTGTCCTTTTTTCCATTCATCATTAACTATTACTGGGCATTTGATTCTGTTAGTAGATGTGGATTTGGGGTTCGTATCTGATGTGTGATGTTTTGCGTGCGTGTGTGTAATATTTTTTTGATTCTGGGTAAATTTCATTGAGATGTAATTTTGACCAGTTCATGTGTTCATGAAACACGGCAGATCTGGATACAATGAAGTGATTATTTTTATCAATGAAGCGATATCCCTTGGTTCCTGATTCGTACCCCATAAATATCAGTCTTTTGGATACTTTCTCTCCTTTGCGCCTTAACTGTGAGGGCACATATACATCAGCAGATACACCAAATACGTGTAAATAACCAATTTTTGGTTTCCTTCCATACATGAGTTCGTATGGGGTCTTATTGATTGTACTGGACCATAAGCGATTTATAGTGTAATTGGAATAATTAAGGGCTTCAGCCCAGAATGACTGGTTTAAACCAGCATCATCTAACACACATTTAACCATGGTTTGTAGCAAACCATTCTTCCTTTCAGAGACTCCATTTTGGAATGGGGAAAATGGACAAGATTTAAAGTGCAATATTCCTTGTGATTTTAGCCAAGTTGAAAATTCGTTGGATAGGAATTCCGACCCCCTGTCAGTCATTATTTGTTTGATTTTGGTATTGTGTTGTGTTTCTACCATTTTAAAGAACTCCTTAAATTTTTTGAAAACCTCACTTTTGTGGTTAAGGGTGTATACAAAACCAAATCTACTATAGTCATCGACTATGGTCAGGAAGTATCTTTTTTTTGTATTTAATTGAAGGTTTTAATGGGCCTACTACATCCATATGAATTAGTTGAAAGGTTGATTGTGTGGTGCGAGTGGCTTTTTTGGGTTTTGGCTTGTTTTTAATTTTGGAAGAATTGCACACAGAGCATTCTAAGTAATTTTTACAGTTCTTTATCTTTAAATCTTCGGAACACTCTAACATTTTTCGTATGACTGGAAAGCTCGCGTGTCCTAGCTTTCTGTGGAGTAAGTGACTACAATTATCGTGAATAGGTTTTCCATTGTTTAAATTTTCAGACATATTAGTATCAGTGTTTGATGCATTCTTATCATTATTTTCATCATGGCTATCTGAATTTGGTTTTTCGTTTCTTAATTGATAGTTTGCATAGACTAGTTCGTTATCTTGTGGCAGTAGGTATGTTAGTCCATCATTTGTAAATAGTTTACCTATGTTTCTGTTGTTCTTAGTCATGAATACCTTTCCACCTCTGAAAGTGGTTTCTATTGCATTGTCTATGCTTAACTTTAGGGTTGCCAATATGTTATTTGGAATTTCGGGCACAAATAGTACCCCCCTCTATTTTTCCTATACCTTTTATATGCGTGTCTCCTATTCCTCTCACTAGGACTCTATTTTGGTTTGCTACTTTAATATAATATTTCTTTTCAGTGAAGTTACTTAATATTTCTCTATTATGAGTTGTATGGCATGTGGCTCCTGAATCTATGAGCCAGGTGTTGAGTGAATCAGATATCAAAGTGTTATTATTTCTTATTCCATATAGTGATCCTTTCTTATTTTTTTCTAGGGTTATTTCTGTATGTTTGTCTTTCTCTAGAGTGTGGTGATTCTCTTCTCTTATACCTGTAATCTGGGGAGGTTCTGTCTAAAAAGTGTATTCTTCTATCCTTGTGTTTATATGAGTCACTGTATCCTATATTCTTGGGGCAGTCTCTACTCTGATGTCTTTCAGATCCACATGTGAGACATTCACGTGGGTATCTGTCTCTGGCCCTGAAATCAGTCCTTCTTTGATTTCTACCTTCTCTTTGTTGTGTATATCGCTCTCTTCTAAGTCTATCTTCAGTAATAAGCTTATTGGTAAGGTTTTCTAAAGTAATTTGCTCTATACTTAGGTTATCTATTAGTGTAATGTAGTTATCCCAGCTGTGATCTAGTGAGTTAATTATAATGCTTTTCATGGTGTTGTCAGAAATGGTTTCTCCCCTTTGAATAAGGTCTGCTCTTACAGCGTTTAAATTCAAGATATGCTCACTCATGGATGTATCATGTTTTAGTTTGGCAGAATAGAATTCCCTAGAGATTTTTTGTGGTAGTGGCTACATTTTTGCTATAGAACAGTCTGAATAATTTTTGATATACTTCAAATACAGTTAAATTATGCTCTATACTGGGGAGTATACTTGGGGAAATAGAAACAATTAACATATAGTATGCTTTGTGGTGGAGGCAGTCTATTTCATAGGTCCAAGGCTTATTTGGTGGGTTATCAATAAAAAATAAAACATTTTCTTTCATATATACAATCTGTAAACACTGATCCCATTCCATTAAGTTGCTTCCATCTAATTTCAATTTTATAAAGTCTGGAGGTATTGTCCCTGAGTGTAGTGAGGTGTTATTCATGTTTAGTAGCTGTCCATGATTTAAGACCTTAGCATACTCACAATAAGGCCTGGGTATGGTAGATGTATGTCTGTATTTACTTATCTCTATGTTGCGCTAAGGGAAGGAAGGGAGGAAGGGAGGAAGGGAAGGAGATCAATGGAAGGAAGGAAGGAAGGAAGGAAGGAAGGAAGGAAGGAAGGAAGGAAGGCGGTGACATGGAGGGAGATCAAAGGAAGGAAGGAAGGAAGGAAGGATGGATGGATGGATGGAAGAAAGGAAGAAAGGAAGGAGGGAGGGAGATCAATGGACAGAAGGAAGGAAGGAAGGAAGGAAGTGGCATGGAGGGAGATCAAAGGAAGAAAGGAGAGAGGGAGGGAGGGAGGGAGGGAGGAAGGAAGGAAGGAAGGAAGGAAGGAAGGAAGGAAGGAAGGAAGGAAGGAAGGAAGGAAAGTGGTTGAGGTAGTTAGCATTTCCTACATTACATAGTATGAACATGAGAACCAGTTTGGTGTAGTGGGTAAAGAACAGTGGTGGGATTCAACTGGTGTAAGAACCATTTCGCTATCCACGCACTTTGTGCATGCAGTCCATTAGAAAACACCATTAAAAGCAGTGTTAAAAGCACTAAAAACAGCTGGGCTTCAAATGAATGAAATAAAGGTAGGTATAATGCAGGGGCAGGCGGGCAGGCCCAGCTGATGGTCAGAGCGAATCGGTTCACTCTCAGCTGATCGTTGGAGCAACCAGCTCGCCCGAATCAAACCGAATAGGCTGAATCCCACCTGTGGTAAGGAACCAGGCTAGAAACCTGCAACTAGTAAGTTCAAGTTCTATCTTGGGCACAAGTCCAGCTGTGTCATCTTGTGCCAGTCCTCACTCTCAGTCAGAAAAAGGAGGAGGAGGAGGAGGAGGAGGAGGAGGAGGAGGAGGAGGAGGAGCAAGAGGAGGCGGCAATAGCAAACCTCTCCTGAAATCTTCCTAAGAAAATAAAATTGTAGGGAGATTGTCTAAGTAGTCACCGGTGGATAACACTGGCTCAAAGACAGCAAAATAAACTCCACCTTCACCAGATCTAATTCTATGGATCTATTAGAAATGACTCTGTTTTTTTGTTTTTGTTTTTTTCAGTGTGGGTTGACATGTACCCTCGTTATAGCTATGTTGATATGGCCAACTAGGGTACATGTGGGAGGTCTCTTTGTGTGTGTGTGTGTGTGTGTGTGTGTGTGTGTGTGTGTGTGTACTACAAATTTGTGTTACAAGAAGAAACTACCTGAGGAGGCTGTGGATTAAAATGGAAGCCCTGGGAAAAGACATAATTCAAGGCCACACAAATTTCACCCATTCTTAAACAACACAGCATTCCCACTACTTACGTTTGTGCCGAGTTCTTCCTTTTCATAACGGACACAATATTTCTATTTTAGAGACATAGACATTTCTATTTTTGTCTCATTAGAGAGTCAGATTGACTGTCTCTATCTTTGGCTCTTCTTTTGAAAAGACAAGGAAATTATTTGGAATCCTAAAAGTACTTGCTTTACCATTCAAATGAATGTTTATTTGTTTATTATTCTTATTGATTTTATTTTTCAGGGCATTGCTTGACTTCTCTCTTCTTTTCCAAATTGCCTTTCTGATCTTGTAGTATTTTTTTTTCACTTCCCAATATAATACTTGAAAATCTTTGCAATAAAATTGCAAATTGCAATTTCTTCTTGTAATCTAATCTTTTTCCAATCCACATCTACAACAGCTCACAGTGTATTCTTCAATATCTACTTTATTTTCCTTTGTTGCATGAATGTCTGCAACGAGGTCAAAACTTCCACATGGGTACCACATCTTTACGGATGCGGTGGCTCAGTGGCTAAGACACTGAGTTTGTTGATCAAAAGGTCGGCAGTTCAGCAGTTTGAATCCCTAGCGCCACGTAACGGGGTGAGCTCCCGTTATTTGTCCCAGCTTCTGCCAACCTAGCAGTTCGAAAGCACATGAAAAATGCAAGTAGAAAAATAGGGACCACCTTTGGTGGGAAGGTAACAGCGTTCCGTGCGCCTTTGGCGTTTAGTCATGCTGGCCACATGATCACAGAGACATTTTCAGACAGCGCTGGCTCTTCAGCTTTGAAACAGAGATGAGCACCGCCCCCTAGAATCAGGAACGACTAGCACATATGTGCGAGGGGAATCTTTACCTTTATCTTTACATCTTTTGGACTGATGTGCCATTCACTTTTATGTGTGTCATTACACCCCCAAAGGGGGTGGGGCTTAAATAACAGTTGGGGCCACCGTTTTGAACGTTTTGACCTGCTCCCTGCAAAACACCCCTACTTTTGAACTTTGCTTGGATTGTACTTTTTTTTTTTCATTGTATGTTTCTTTTTGCTATAATATTCAAGACAACATAAGAAGGGACAACCTGAAGCAAAACATCGAGAAGGTTCTTTTGATTGCAGATACTTTCCATTGAAGAGACACAAAACTGGATTACATATTTTAGCAAAAGAAAATTATGTCTTCCAGATTGCCAATAATTCACAGTGGAGGACTTGATGAAGAGATTGCGCTTTGGTGCTTCATAAGGAGTTTGTTCAATTTTCCACCTTCTGCTTGCTGGGCTTCTGAAGAGCTGTTCTGTGGAGAGGTTGCTGATTAGAAGGAATGAGCAGCAGAAGTGCGTGGGGGAAAGCTAAACCTCCCCTGCTTGTGACGATCCATGATTTGCAGTCAACATTTGGAATAATATCAGTGGTCTTATCCAGGGGTGGGATTCAGCTGGTTCGGACCGATTTGGACGAACCTGTAGCACCAACGATCAGCTGAGAGTGAACCAGTTCACTCTGACAATCAGGTGGGCCCACCCATCTGCTCCTGCGCTATACTGACCTATATTTCCTTTGTTTGAAGCCCAGCTGATAGGCGCGACAGAGCGGATTGCTGCACATCAGCTGTTTTACTCACCGGGGCTGCAGTAGAATGTAAGTTTTAGAGCTGTTTTTAAACACACCGTATGCGCACTCAGGGAACTGGTTATTACACTGGTGGAATCCTACCACTGGTTTTATCTGCAACATTTTGACATCCTGCTACTTCAATATTGTTATTATTATTCCTTACTTATGGATTTGGAACGTTTAAAGGACCGAATGCCTATACCTATTCCATTAAAAGTGTTCCCTGCAAAATATTAACACCTTTGGGAACAGGAGCATAGCAACCAAGAAGTTCTTCTGGATTACATTTTTATTAAAAGTGGCTGAAGGGAGAACCTGGAGTTTTTCTGCATGGACATCAGATGTTCTGTCATTAAGACTTCTGCTTGAAATCTTCCAGAATCAGTTTGGTTTAGTGGTTAAGGCATCACGCTAAGAAAGAAAGATACCATGAATTCAAGTCCCATCTTATCCATAAAAGCCATTTGGGTGACTTTGGGCCAGTCATACCCTCTCAGCCCAACTTAGGGTCGTTGTTGTTGTGGGGAAAATAGAAAGAGGACGTATATTTTTTTGCTGCCTTGAGTTAGTTATAAAAATAATAAATAATTAGAGCCTGGATAGCTCTGCAGACAAGGCACTGTAATTTAACACCAGCTGTCTGCAATTAAAGTAAGTTTGAATCTTGCCAGGCTCAAGGTTGACTCAGCCTTCCATCCTTTCTAAGGTAGGTAAATTGAGGACCCAGTTTGTGGGGGCAATAAGCTGACTTGTATAAAATATACAAAAGTATGAAGGCTATTGCTTAACACACTGTAAGCTGCCCTGAGTCTCCGGAGAAGGGCAGCATATAAATCAAATTTTTTTAAAAAAATACAATTGTCAGCTTTGGAAGCGTATTAAGCCGGAAGCTTCCATACTGCCACTTTCTCCTGTGTGGGAAACTAGGAGGGGAGATTTAGTAGAGGGGTTGTCTTTAGACATAATAGCATTCTTCCTGTCGGTCAAGGTCAGGGCGATCCTGCATCTGGAGAAGGAGTGGTCAGAGTGATGTCTCGAGATGGGACGGATGGTGATTGGAGCATGTGATCGACTGAGAAATGAGGGGATGGTTTTGGGGGTTTTGATTTACTGAGGGAACACCTGGACCTCTCAGATTCAGGTTTTCCCAGATGTGCCAGTTTTCCTATTTTAGTAAATAGAACTTTGAAAAATGCTTGCTTCAGAGTTTTTACTTGGAATTGGGGGTTTTTCTGGAACACTGACAACAATACAATAATAAATACAATAACAGGATACAAACAAACCAATGTCTGAACCTTTCCCTTGTTTTAAGAACTCAGAGGTATTTTTGGCTATTGTCTTAGATGGACAGTAACAATATTTAATTCCATTCAAGTATTTGTGTGCTGTAGAAATTTTGCTTCAATACTCTAAGATTTGGGGCTAAACTCTTAATATGTGCAATTGGGTACTAACGTTATCTGCTAAGATTCAGACGACCACTAGATGGCAGCAGTATAATCCCTTTGCTGCCATCTAGAGTTCATCGAGACCCTTACAGCCTAGATCCCACTGTGTATATTCATTTGTTGACCCCCTGGCGAAGCTGTGGATTAAAAAAGAAGAGGGGAAAAAAACGTACATGGTGTCTCCCTTGTGTGAAAGAAAGCAACTCGGAGAGTGATTTGAAGCACAAAACAGGCCCACAAAAAGGATTAACGCTCCCCATCTTTTTCAGCAACTTCCATTTTTCATTTGTAGTCTCTGCACTTTGGGAAACAAGAAATAAAGAGATCTGGAGACAAAATTCTTGCAGCCAAGAATCGTTTGTACACCGTCTGTAGCGAGGCCTGAAACAATCAGGTCAGAGGAAGCTGCTAAAGCTACCATAAATTGTTATTTATTTTTTAACCTTATTTGTTAAAAAACAAATAAGAAATCGTTAAGGAATATGGAAATTCCAAACAAAGTACATAATTTGTATCGCTTTATTTTAAAGGGAAGGAAGAAGGATAGCCTGTGCAGGAAATAGAAAAATTGCTTCCAAAAGATCTCCCCCAACATCGTTTCCTATTTAATAGAATTCACTGATGCCAATCGATTAAACAATATTGCAGATCTACTGACTTAGAAATTAAAACACGTTGAACTGAGGAAGGTTTTCTCCCAAGGCAAATGGTGTGTAGACTGCAGTTTAAAAGAACTGCTTGCTGTTTTGCAAATGATCACTTCAGCATATTTCAACACATGTGTATTTTTCTTGAGCAGATAAGCACTTGGGTTTGGATTGAGTTCAACTCTGTTCAGTTGGGCTAGGCCAGGGGTGTCAAACTCAAAGACCGGGGGCCGGATCCGGCCCACAGGGTGCTTGGATCTGATCTATGGGGCTCCCCTGGAAGCAGCAAAGGACCAGCCTGCGGTGCCTCTGCCAGTGAAAACAGAGCGGGGGGGGCACGTGCGGCCCTCCTGGGCTCCATTTTTGAATGCAATGGCCTCCTGTCAGCAAAATAGAGCACGGGAGGACCTGTCCACATCCCCCTGAGCTCCGTTTTTACTGGCAGAGGGATAGCAAAACAAACTATTTGCATTCTTTTAGGTTTAATATTCTTTTAGAGGATTGTTGAGAGCCTTAACAACTCTCTAAAAAAAACTCAGGTGACCAACTGTCTGCAAGGAATATAAACCCATCCTTTCATTCCCCACCATCCAGTCAGAGCTGAAGAAGCTTCTTGGATGAGAAGTGAAATGTCTTCAAAGAGAAACAAGAAAGTCCAGTTTGCTTTTTGAAAAAAAGCACCATTGGATTCCTCTTCTTTCCTATTTCAATAGTGGGGAACTGCAGAACGCTTTTGATACGGGAGCCCTTTTATATTCAGTTTGCCTTCCCTCCACCTGATATCATGAAAGTCAACAATGGTAGCGGAATTGCTTTATTAGAAGTACGCTTGGGAGAAGCCCGAGCCAATTTCTATTTGATTTGAAAGGCCTCTCTGTTCCCAAGCAAATCATTTGACAAAGTCATAAGTTGATGCTTCTCGGTTCCTCGAACGCTCCAAAGGAGAGATACATCTCGACCTTCAAATGCTCAGCAGAATTTTCTTTGAGGAGAATTAAAAATTGGACTTACACACCAATATCAGCCAACAGAGGTTTTTTTTTTTTTTTTTTTTTTCCCTCCCAGGATCATCCATTTGGAAAAGTAGAAGTGTTCTACCTTGCAGAAGAATTTGGAGGACATGTTAAAAACCCCTGTCTCTTTGTTAGCCACAGTCCTTTGGAAAATTCATATTAGAGGCCTTATCTTGAGTTATATAGAAATAGAGGAGAAAAAAAAAAGATGTTCCCCAAAGCTGTTTTCCATATGATATGCACCTGTTGACTTTATCAAGGTGACTCTGTAGCTCCCCATAGCAATTAAAAGCTCCATAGGATCATACAGAACAGATAAATGGGGCTTTTCACCGTGCCCTTAAAACTTTTTTATTTCATCAAGCCGGGCTGGCTTAACCCTCCCCCCACTTAGATATTTTTAATTGTTAATTTGATTTTAGTTGGGGTGTTTTAAATTTATTGGGCCAAAATTTGTTTAATTCTTTTTAAAAATTTTAAATTTTGTATGTGATGTTTTTATTCTTGGCTGTTCACCGCCCTGAGTTAAGTTGGGAGAAGGGCGGTATAAAAATCTAAATAAATAAATAAGTAAATAAATAAATAAATAAGAAATTGGGCAGTTTTTAAACAGATATGTGAGGTGAAGAAGTTTAAACTACTTGCCTCAACCATTTGTCTTCCTAGCACCTCGGTAACACAACAATGTTGGGAAAATAAGCCACCTTCTTTTGAATAGGATAGGATAGGATAGGATAGGATAGGATAGGATAGGATAGGACAGGACAGGACAGGACAGGACAGGACAGGACAGGACAGAACAGAACAGAACAGAACAGAACAGAATAGAATAGAATAGAATTCTTTATTAGCCAAGGAATTTGTCTTTGATGCATATGCATATGGTCTCAGTGTACATAAAAAGACAAGATACATTCATCAAGAATCATAAGGTACAACACTTAATGATAGTCATAGAGTACAAATAAGCAATCAAATCATACTAGGAAACAATAAAATTCCCTATCCCACCAGGCTTGAAATTTTAGGCCTGGATAGCCTTAAACTACGCCATCTACGTTCTGACCTATGCTTAGTTCATAAGATTATTTACCAAGAAGTCCTACCTGTAAATGAGTACTTTAATTTCAACCATAATAACACAATAGATTTTACAATATCAATAGATTCAAACTCAATGTAAATCGCGCTAATCTTGATTGTAGGAAATATGACTTCTGCAATAGAGTAGTAAATGTCTGGAACACTCTACCTGATCCTGTTGTTAGTCTCACTAATCCCCAGACCTTTTACCTTAAACTGTCTACCGTGGACCTTTCATGTTTCTTAAGAGGTCCCTAAGGGGGGCATGCATAAGTGCCCCAGCGTGCCTACCATCCCTGTCCTACTGTCCCCATTTATATGTACTCATTCTATGTGTTTATGGCTATGTTTTGCCTATTTATGACCTTTTATTTGTGCCAATTTTTTTCATGTGTCCATGTCTATGTCTATACTGTTACTTGTTTCCTTATACTTGTTGACAAATAAATAAATAAATAAAACAATCAATATCAATATAAATTGTAAGGATACAAGCAACAAAGTTACAGTCATGCAGTCATAAGTGGGAGGAGATGGGTGATAGGAATGATGAGAAGACTAATAGTAATAGTATTATATTAATAATAATAACAGAATAATAATAATAGAATATTATTAAATTTTATATTTAATTAAATAGTTAAATGATTATTTAAATTATTAAAGGTTTGTTAAAACCTTTGGCCAAGTCTGATTTCTTGCAGTCACTTTATTTTTTAAAAAAAAATGCATTATACTTAAAAGAGGCAGAGTGGAAATATAGACTACAGTTAAACCCATTCTGATACATTCAGATTGGGTATTTGTGTGGGGAGAGGGTTCAGTGTTGTGAAGATTTAAGTTTATGGGAGGAAAAATCCAGCTATTTTCCCAGGCAGAGGGGCTTTCCTTCCAAGTAGGACTGTGTGTGTGTGTGTGTGTGTGTGTGTGTGTGTGTGTGTGTGTGTGTATAAAGCAGGCAGTGTACATGTGTATGTGTATATCATGGCTGAAGCAAATTATTTATTTGCTTCCGCCATGATATAAAACAGCCATATTGTTTTAGCACTGATGTACCTCAGTCCATCTGCTGTGTTGTGGAAAACATGACAGCGACTTAAAAGGATTAGGAAAATGTCTGGAATGAAAATAGTTTTAAAACATATAAATCATGGATTTTATTAGAACATTTTCCTTGCTTTAGTAAACGTTTTAAAATTTAATTTAATCTATTTTTACTATTCCCACTTTGGTAACATCCTTTCATTCCCATTCAACTAATAACTTAAATCCTGTCATTTTCATCATACCCTCTGCTCTTGGTGCATTTTTACTAAACCGCATTGAATAAAATAATAACCATAGGCATGAAGTGGTTGGCGGAAAAGGTACATGTAAGACCCTCCTCTGTAGAAAATTGGTTGGCTGACTGCTTTCCCATCTTTAAGACAAAATCCTCCCCTCCACCCAAAAAAGATCTGCTACCCGTCTTGATGGATATACTTCTCGATTCCTTTCTGATCATCGTCCTTATGCGCGAGCACCATTTATGTGACAAATATCTGTAAATAAAAGAGTTAAAATTCTGTACGTTTGAACGTCATGGGGAATCTGTGCTGAATGAGAAACCACTTTCTACATCTGAGCTAGACTAAAACAAATAGCCTTTTTTTGCCTCTAATTAATCTTCCAATACCTTTCACATTTTCATAATATCCTCTCTCATTATGCAGATTTATGCCATTAATTATTAATAGTGCAAATAAAGCCAAACCAGAGAAATTATGAACCCACCGCTGGTTTGACATGAGGTTAGAAAGGGTTGAACCACCGTTAAAACCGAATCCAAATCATGTGATCGTGTGAGTTGATGAGTGAAAAGAGAAGAAACAGCTACTGTATATTTGGTCAGTTGGATTCCTTTATATTGGCAGCCTTCTGCCTTTATATACTAGCCTTCTGCTAGTATGTGGGAACAATTGTGTTCCCTTTATCAGGGGTGAAATGCTCCCGGTTCGGACCGGATCGCGCAATCCGGTAGCGATGGAGGCGGGTGGTTTGGCGAACCGGTAGCAAAAATCCCTGCCCCCCCCCATGCCCAGCTGAGCCACGCAATCATCAGAGACTTTTTTTTTTACTTTTAAAAGCATTTTTCTACAACCTCTTCGGCCGAAAAAATGCTTTTAAAAGTAAAAAAAAAGCCTCTGATGATCACAGGGCTCAGCTGGGATCGTCAAAGGCTTTTAAAAGAAAAAAAGCCTCTGCTGATCAGGCAACTCAGCTTGGATCGTCAGAGGCATTTAAAAGAAAAAAAAGGGTTTTTTTTTCTTTTAAAAACCTCTGACGATCACAGCTGAGTTCCCTGATTGACAGAGGCTTTTTTTCTTTTAAAAGCCTCTGACGATTCAAGCTGAGTTGTCTGATCATCAGAGGCATTTAAAAGAAAAAAAGCCTCTGTCAATCAGGGAACTCAGCTGTGATCGTCAGAGCCTTTTTGAAAGCATTTTTTTACCAAAAAAAAAAAATGGTTTTAAAAGTAAAAACAAAAAAAAAATTGCTCACGCCCATCCAGTCACATTACCCCCACACACCACCAAGCCATGCCCACAGTAACAAATTTTAGATTTCACCACTGCCCTGCATATTTATATTTATATTTTAGGAAAGATGCACACACACACACACACAAACGAAACTCTAAAACGCAGGTGTCTACAGGAGGGAAAGACCAAGTGTCATCAGGTTAATGATGATGTCCTCAGGCATATGATACCTTTTTGCTTTCCATCAGTTGACTCTCCTCTGACATGAATCAAAATCTGTACACCACTAAAATTGTCATTGCTAGGACCTTTAACTAGGCAAAAAAGGTGCAACCAAGGGCAATGATTTTTGAAACAAACGGGCTAACTTATAGAATGTGCCCCAAAACTGGAACCCATAACTCCTGAGGGAATGAAATTTAGGGAAATTGTGGCTTCTTCAGTGCTACTGGCTGCTGCTCCACTGCTGATTTGCTGTTGCACTCATGTGAGCCTCAATTTCAATGCTATGTGACAGTTTCCCAGGCAATCCCACAATCCCTCACTCCTTTTCCCCACCCAAACAAATGGGCTAACTTATAAAATGTATCCAAAAAGTGAAACCCATAACTCCTGAGGGAATGAAATTGAGGGAAATTGTGGCTTCTTCAGTGCTACTGGCTGCTGCTGCCCCACTGAGTTGCTGCTGCACTCATGTGAGCCTCAATTTCAATGCTATGTGACAGTTTCCCAGGCAATCCCGCAATCCCTCACTCCTTTCCCTTACCCAAACAAATGGATTAATTTATAGAATGTGTCCAAAAAGTGGAATCCATAACTCTTAAGGGAATGAAATTTGAGTAAATTGTGGCTTCTTCAGTGCTACTGGCTGCTGCTGCACCATTGAGTTGCTGCTGCACTCATGTGAGCCTCAATTTCAATGTTATGTGACAGTTTCCCAGCCAATCTGGCAATCCCTCACTCCTTTCCCCCACCCATCAGCAGCCATTTACATGACTACTGGAAAGGGAAGGGGAGGGAGGGGAGGGGAGCAGTGGTGGGTTTTTCCCGGTTCTGTCCAGTTCTTTAGAACTGGTAGTAAAAACAGCAGGAGGCTCCGCCCACCCGCTCAGATGTCATAATTGATGATCTGCACATGTGCAGAAGCACGTGCATGGTCCCATTGCGAACCGGTAGTAAAGGTAAGAATTCACCCCTGGAGGGAGGGAGGGAGGGAGGGAGGGAGGGAGGGAGGAAGGAAGGAAGGAAGGAAGGAAGGAAGGAAGGAAGGAAGGAAGGAAGGAAGGAAGGTTTTTAATGCTGCTTGCCAGCTTTCCACAAGAAAGTACAGTGGGGAAGCTGGCAAGATAATGGAAGTCATTATCTGGTCTCACCCTTGATCATTCTGTTTCTCTATTTGGGTAAGGAATTAACTTTGAAATGATGATTCAATGGGAAACTGGTTATATAATATGCAGTAAAGATGAGCTTCTTTGTGTACTTGTTAGGAGAACCTTCCTTAAAAAGGCTTCTGAGCAAGAAGATCGAGGATGAGACTACAGATGAATCAGGACAAATTCTGTCTTCTCTACAAAATAGGAGGGCGCTTAATCACTTTGGACAGAGGCCAGTTGGCAACGCTGCTTCCTCCTACTATTAATGCTAGTGTTTCAATGGTAATTACCGTGTAATATTTATCAAAATTATAGCAGGAAAGCAATTTCATACTGAGTTGATTACCACCTGGACTTCGCTGCCACAGATTGGATAAGTAGTAGATAAGCAGGGCTTGAAGAAACGAGGAAGAAAATCCTTCTTTTCCCCCCATTGGAAAACATTTTTTGAATACACGATGACACCAAGATCAGGCCAAAAATAAAACTGTCCTGGGAAATCTTGATAGGCTGCATGTGCAGTAGATCTGCAGTGCTATTGTCCCCAGCTAGGAATGTCATAAATAAATGGATTAAGTAGTTGGATATTTGTGCTTGTGTAATTTATCATGGCATCATAGTGTAAATCAACCCCTATAGGACCAATTCTGTTTAGGATGGATGTATTCCCTTTGCATGGAGAAATCCCGTGGGTTTGTGTTCTTGCCTCAGCTAACATAATTGCACAGATCAAAGTCCCATATTTGTCCCCATACATAAATTCAACAGGCACACGAACTTCCCTGCTATTTGCTGTTTCCCTCCCTGGTGAATCTCCGTCTGGCCGATCCATGTGAGACAGAGTGATTTCTTTCTTTTCTTTTCTTTTCTTTTCTTTTCTTTTCTTTTCTTTTCTTTTCTTTTCTTTTCTTTTTCTTTTTCTTTTTCTTTTTCTTTTTTGCAGTAAGTGAGCGTAAATTCAACAGGTGAAAGCTAAATCTTCAGGGGCAAGAACATCTCACAGGATTGCAGCAAAAAGGCGAACGTTAAATAAATTGTAAACACTGAATGGATTGATAGAAAAGTTGAACCTCACAACAGCTAAAGCAGGATTGGATGGTTGAGGATTACTTGGCGTTTTGGTGGGAGATGGCCAGAAACACTTGGTTGAATTAGAAAGTTGAAGAATATCCAGAATGGTGGCGACAAGCCTCTTAGCAGAATATGGATATGGGCATAGAAGCTGGGATCTAAGCTTGTCTCTAGAGCAGTGATGGCTAATCTTTTTGCCATCGCATGCCAAAAGTGGGGGGAGCAAGTGGAGGGGTCGCGCGCGTGCGTGCCCACACTCATAATTCAATGCCCCCCCGTGCATGTACACGCAACCCCCCCCCGCGCTCCCCCTGCTTTTGGCACATAATGGCAAAAAGGTTACCGATGGGTCCAGTAGGCCCGTTTTTTGCCCTCCCCAGGCTCCAGAGTCTTTCTTGGAGCCTGGGGAGGGCGAAAACGGCCTCCCCCACCCTCCCGGAGGCTGGAAATGGCCGTTTCCCAACTTCTGGTGGGTCCGGAAGGCCCGAAAATCAGTTGGCCGGTGCACGCATGTGTGCTGGAGCTGAGCTAGGGCAACGCTCGTGTGCCCACAGATATGGCTCTGCGTGCCACCTGTGGCACGCGTGCCATAGGTTCGCCATCATGGCTCTAGAGAAACAACATCTTTATCTAGCTCCTAAAACAGAGTCATTACTATTCGTGTCAAGTTCACTTATTTAGTTTTTGGTTGGTCAAGTTAAAGAGAGTTCTGGATCTGTCTTGCCCAGTACATGCATCTTTACAAATAATAATAATAAAAAAAAGTAAATATAGATCCGGATATGTCAGAGTATGAATATTCATGGACTGGAATAGATCAGCCAATGGGGACTAAATGGAGACGTGGTAACAAGGTCAGCCAATGAATAGGCATAGCAACTAAGTCAGCCAATGGGAGCTGAAACAGTTTGGAGGCTGGGCGTGGCTCAGTTCTGTGCTGTGCTGAGAAACGAAACTGAAACCAGTCTGGACTTACATTTCTGCTGTACTGCTGCCTTGTGTTTTGCTTATAACTGCTACTACGTTGAAGAAGAATCTCTATTGGTATTGTAAAATTGACTTCATCTGTTATTATGTATATAAAGAGAAGTTAATGAATCCTGCTGAATCAGTTATCTGTGTGTGCTTCTGGATTTGATTTTTGCAAGAAACTCTGACAGGATATATATGTGAAATATAGATATATATCTCCCTTCCATATATATAATATCTATCTATCTATCTATCTATCTATCTATCTATCTATCTATCTATCTATCTATCTATCTATCTATCTACCTACCTACCTACCTACCTACCTACCTATCTATCTATCTATCTATCTATCTATCTATCTATCTATCTATCTTCCTAAGGTGATCATCATCATCTTTTTACAACCCCATAATCCCTCACAGGGTGGAGTCTGGGCAACTGAATGGAACTAGCAGAATGTTTACTGGCCGGATGCCCTTCCTGTTGCCAATGCAGAGTTTTGTTCAGCAGATATATCCTCATTGTGCCCAGAGAGAGAAATATCTGCCTCTACCTGGGATAGAACTCATGGCGTCCTGATTGTGAGGTGAGAGCTCCATCTCTAGCCACTGCACCACTCCTATCTTACTAAGATGATGCACATGATAAAATATACAGGGCTATCATTTGGGAAATGAGATGTGAAGTTCTTTCAGTGTTTCCATGCATACCAGATTTTTATTTGGATTATTATTATTATTATTATTTGTAAAGATGCCTGTGCTAGGGCAAGACAGATCCAGAAATATATCTCCCTTCCATTTTCTCTGTTTGAGCTTTGTACCCTTGGAAAAAGGACAAATATTGGTCCCAGAACATCAGCAGAAATAGTCTGAGGAGCTTCATCAATATCTGATCACCCAGAAGCTTGGTCCATGTGATTTTTTTTTTTTTCCTCTTTGGGGAAGGTCACAGGGTGAAAGTGTTCCAACTGCATCTTTGCAACCAGCACTGATGCAGAACCATGACTCATAAGGAGGGGTAGGCTGCTGGGGGTTTGGGAGAACCTCTAGCTAAGATTCTGTACAGTTTGGAGAAACCCCAAATCCCACTCTTGGATAGCCGTGCCCACCCCACCCCTCCCAGGAGTCCCCACGTGGCCCTTTTGGACGCAGGTAAGTGCAGGGCGTGTGCCGTGGCTCGGGGAGGGGGAAAAACAGGCCTAGCAGAAGTTCAGGAGGGCCTCTGGTACCTGGAGAGGCCATTTTCACCCTCCTGGAGGCTCAAAGAAAGCCTCCGGAACCCGGGGAGGGCAACCCCCACTGCCATGGTACAGGAGACTGACTAGGCCACGCCCACCATAGCCACACCTACCCAGCAACCGGGCAGAGAACCCCTTGCTAAAATTTTTGTAGCCCACCTCTGCTCATAACATTGACTCTTAAAAGAAAAGGCAGCAGTGAGGTTGCTTGCTCCAACAAAAGATGCATATTACTAGCCTGGGTGAGAGATGGATTGGCATTGATGAGTGGCAACTGAATGTGGGAACCGAGTCCATTAAATAGCGATACTTCAGAAGAGAAATGGATACTTTCTACAATGATGAAGCATTTATACCTTAAATGCCTCATATTGCAGTAGCAACTGTACACAAAAGTACAGTTTAAGACACAAAAGTCTTAAAGAAAATAATACATATATAGATTCCTTTTGGGCCATTTCTCTCACTTCCTAGAGCTTTGATAACTGATATTTGTGCCAGCTTTTAAGATAGACAGAAAGACAAACAACTCAAAGAGATGTTGATTATCACTTGCATTCATCTTCACATGACGGTGGCAGACAGCATTAATTGAGACTGGCATACTCAAAGAACACCGGATAAAAAGAAACGTTTTTAGACAGATTGATTAGTCCAGCAATTGTGAAGATTGCAAAGTGATCCTGAATTTCTTAAAAACAACAGCAGCAGCCCTCTATTTCATTGCCATATTTCATTTTCTTTTTTCATAATGCAGGTACTGACTTGTCGAGGGAAATATGGACAGTAAAGCAGTGGTGAAATCCAATTTTTTTTTATTACCGGTTCTGTGGGCGTGGCTTGGTGGGCGTGGTGTGGCTTGGTGGACGTGGCTTGATGGGCATGACAGGGGAAGGATACTGCAAAATCGCCATTCCCACCCCATTCCAGGGGAAGGACACTGCAAAATCACCATTCCCACCCCATTTCAGGGGAAAGATACTGCAAAATCGCCATTCCCACCCCATTCAAGGGGAAGGATACTGCAAAATCTCCATTCCCACCCCACTCTGGGGCCAACCAGAGGTGGTATTTGCCAGTTCTCCGAACTGCTCAAAATTTCCGCTACAGGTTCTCCAGAACCTGTCAGAACCTGCTGTATTTCACCCCTGCAGTATTTTGCTTTGCAGCGTTCTGTCTGCCTAATCCTTTATTTTTCTCACGATCTAGGTTTTTAATTGGAAAAAAAAAAGCAAAAAGAGATCTTACTGAAAGTATGATTCCTTTCCACCCACTTTTTTTTTTTTTTTGCTAAGCAGTAAATATACTGTAAGCTTGAAGCTTCACCTTAGAGTCTGTGAAGAGAAAGAGGTTGCAATCCATTTGACTTTGAACTAGTTTGGTTAGTCTAAACAATAAGAAGATTTTTTTAAAAAAAAATGATAGAGGAACTTCCAGATTCTTTTCTTGGGCTTTTCACAACAAATGACTTCTAGAATTCTTTTTTTTTTTTTGGGAGGGGGGGGATAGCCTTCCCCAGCTTGGGAAGATGGGGACAACTCCACTTAACTCTCAATAGGTAGTGTGAAGGTAAACAATTTACTCTTGAGTGAAAGTTGCATGACATTGGGTGCAGCTTTGGAATTTGAAACCAAGTTCCTTCTCTTCACTTCCATCTGACCTAACTTTGAATCCTGGAAGAAACCATTTCAATTATTAGATCCAATTTAATTCATTCTGGTACCAGTCCTAATCTTTACATCCAGTAAAGATGTACTGTCAACTCGCAAAGCATCCCTGGCCTGCTCTCGAGTTGCCATAAGCAAGGGGGATAGGAAACCGACAAAGCAGCATGGCAGCCAAAGGCAGGAGCACATTCCAAACATATCTTTCTCAAGGCTGTCTCCCAGGGTTACCCACAGCTGCCGGAGAGGAGTGATTTCTACAACCCGTGAAATTGCTCCGTTGGTGAATGTGATTGATGATTCATCCTGGGGAGAGGGGGAAACAGGGTCATGATTGGGGCCATAAATTACATGGGGTCAGAGTTGGCTTCACTTGAGAATGTGCCAACATGAAGCTCCTAATAAATAACTGGATTTCTTTTGAAGCTTGGCTCGAGGCTCATGATTTAATTAGGGTATCCATTGGAACCTTGACATGTACCTTATTTGCTCCAAATAAGTTGCTCTGTTAAGTGGCTGTGATCTTACAATGTTTTTCCTAGGATCCAACCAGAATCTGACCTTTTATCATTTAAGACCGTTGTGCTGTGTCATGTTGTCTGTGATGACAGAAAACAGATTGTGATGTCTTCTTTGAGACACCACTTCAGGTACTTTAAAAACTTTGGAAAAAGTGCAGAGATGAGCGACTAAAATTATTAAGGTCCTGGAGACTAAAACATGAACAATAGGCAGGAATTGTATATGTCTAGTCTAGAGAAAAGAAGGACTAGGGTTGACATGATAGCAGTATTCCAGTATTTGAGAGGCTGCCACAAAAAAGAGGGCGTAAACTTATTTTCCAAAGCACTTGAGGGCAGGACAATAAACAATGGATGAAAACTAATCAAGGAGAGAAGCAACTGGGAATTGAGAACAAACTTCCTAACAGTGAGGACAATTAGTGGAATAGCTTGTTCTCAGAAGTTGTAGGTGATTCACCACTAGAAGTTTTTAAGAAGAGACTGGAATGGTATAGGGTATATGGGTTGGACTAGAAGACTTCCAAGGTCCCTTCCAGCTTTATTCTGCAATCTAAATACTGTCTTTCCTCAATGTCCATACATGCACCCATCCATCCATCCATCCATCCGTCCGTCTGTCCGTCCGTCCATCTTCTCATTTCCATAACAGCCTTCTGGTTCTGTCATAATGATATGAATGCAATAAACTATGGTTTTAGGGAGCACAGAATACTCTACATAGATCATTATTATGCCTCACACTCTTGGATTACGATTTTTGTCTATGGACAATCAAATGATTCTATCTGTCCAGCCTGAGATGTCCTTAATTTAAACAGTGACTGGTAAAGTTGGGATAACACAATTCCTACTGCCTCAGTTTTTACCTGATCTACTAAACTCTTCTTCCTTGAGCTTTCCGAAAGGGAAATTTGACCACCGTTCCAAAATCCAATCATCTCTGCTTCAATCTTTTCACTGGGGAGAATATTCACTCATGGGACTTTATATACAGTAATCATCAGCATAGCATAGCCAATAAGGGGAATTAATAATAAACGATGTCCTAGGGGAAGAACTATAGGACTCAGTAACAAAAATCTAGTTACTAATTACTCAGGGGATTCACAGATTTTTGACAGCAGAGCTCAATAGATATGTCAATCAAACTGCACAATATCTTTTTTTTTAACCACTCAAGGTGGTTGTTTCTTCAAAAGGAAATCTGACTTTTGTTAGAAAGCAAGATGTTGATTTGTGTTCTTTTGTTGAGCATTCATACCAAAGGTGGTATTCAGCCGGTTTAGACCGGTTCGCCTGAACCGGTAGAGGAAATCAGCTCTATGCCATCCTATTTAGGCACATTTTTGAGGCTGGGAGAGTGCACGGAAAGCATCATGCCAGCAAAGTGCATGTGAGGAAGGCCGGACGCATGTGTGGATGGGGCGCACGTAAGCAATGCGAGTGCGTGTGAACACACATTTGCGAACCGGTAGGGAAAGTAAGTGAATACCACCCCTGATTCATGCAATCATTTTTAAGGTGAAAGGCTACACCTGAACTAACTCAGGAAAAAAACCTGAGCTTCCTCCTCCATCAGACAAACCATCTGGAAAGAATAGCCAAATTCTGTCCAGTGAATTTATAGATTTATTTGGTTCTGATTCATTTAGCATACTAGCTTTTTGAGAAATAGAGATGTACATTATTTTCATTCCAGATTTAGCTGGGAGCAGTCTCTCTCTCTCTCTCTCTCTCTCTCTCTCTCTCTCTCTCTCTCTCTCTCTCTCTCTCCCTCTCTCCCTCTCTTTCTCTCTCTCCCCCTCTCCCTCTTTCTTTCTCTCTCTCTCTCTCTTTCCTCTCCCTCTCCTCCCTCTCTCTCTTTCTCCCCCCTCTCTCTTTCTATGTGTGTGTGTGTGTGTGTGTGTCCCAGCACATTAGTGGTGGGTTGCCCCCAGTTCACACCAGTTCTATAGAACCAGTGGTGGGTTCCTCCCAGTTCGGTCCGGTTCTGCCGAGCCGGTAGCGGTGACCATATGACCTCACTGAACCGGTTCTCCTCCCCCCCGCCCTCCCCCCCCACCCACCCCACGTTATTCTTACCTTTTATTTGGTCCCACCCGCAATCTATTGCTGCCTCCTGAGTCCCAGCTGATGACTAGAGGGAAAGAAACTGTTTAAACTCTTGCCGCGGGGCTTCAAAGGGCCGTCCTACAGCTGATCAGTGTTAAAAGCAAACAAATGAGTCGGGTCGTAAGTGCGAGGACTGGTTGTAAGTGCGAGGACCTTCCAGAAATGACTCTGACCAGCTAGCCACGCCCACCTAGTCACATGACCTCCAAGCCACACCCACAAAATAAGCCACACCCACAGAACCAGTAGTAAAAAAAATTTAGAACCCACCCCTGTATAGAACCGGTAGTAAAATCAGCGGGAGGCTCTGCTCGCCAACCCCGAGGTCATCAAAATGCTTCTGTGCATGCACAGAAACTTCTGCACTTGCGCACATGGCCCCATTGCAAACTGGTAGTAAACGTAAGTAGAACCCACCCCTGCAGCACATCTATAGTGGAACACAAATTGCAAGGACAAAATCCAAGTCTTCATGTTTTCATCAGGTAATAAAAACTTCCCTTTGGAAAATAACAGCGAAATAAGCCAAATAACTCTTTGGCTTAGAAACGGAGATGAGCGCCACCCCCTAGAGCCAGAAATGACTAGCAAGCATGTGCGGGGGGAACCTTTACTTTAATCTGTACAAAATCATGTTAACCCAAAACATACTAACCACACAAATTAGCATGCCTGCATTTGCATTATATTTTTGGATTTCCTCCCAATATCCCCATCGTTTGTGATTTAGGGCATTTCCAGAGAGAATAGGGGGGGAAAAATGGTAGTCATCTGAATTGCAAAATAGAAGAAAATAAAAAGGGAAAGTTTTCAATAACATGACTAGATAATTTCCTTTCAAAATTATTTATACATAACTTGATATCACAATAGTCATGAACAGCAGCGACATTCTCAAACTTTTCCAGGTGGTGAAATCTAAAGTGAATATGAGAAGCTCCTGAAGCATCTCTTCAGGTTGTGAACAGTCCACAAAATGTCAAATATAGTTGTGCAAACTGATGGACAACTATACTTGAGACAAAATACTCTAACTTCACCTTGAAGGGGTCTTGAGGTCATGAAAAGCTCATTAAAGATGTAAAATCATTATAAAAAGCCTAGTCTGATGATCCCAAGGAGTGAGAGAATGGCCAATATGAAGATGCACTTTTAGAAATTATAGGCATTTACAGTTCTGAAATACCGTGTACAGTTTCTGACCATCAGATCTGAAAAAGGATAAAATACAAGTGATGATAGAGCAACTGGAATAACTTTTTTATGCAAATAGGCTGCAATGTTTGAGATCAGGGTTGGAAAAAAAGCAACAGAATATGGGAGTTGATGAGAATGTACAAAATTATCTATTGCCCAAGAAAATGGTGTCAGACCTGGAAGCCTTCTTTTACATTTGGGCCTTCAGGCCTGCCACATTTTCTATTGTGGGAAAATGGGAGGGGGATTGTATAGAGTGTGGGTGATAGGTAGTCAAAATAACATTCTTTTCTCAGAGAGTCAAGGCCACCTTGCCTTGAAGCTGCGATGAGGTGACTGGGAGGTATCTCCAATTTTTTTTTTTAATTGAAAAAGTTTTCAAATACAAATTTTTCCCCCTTTTTTCTTCCCCCCCTCCTCCCTAACCCCCCCTCGCCACCCATCCCCCCCTGTGACTTCTTCACAACAAAAACCTAATTCATAACAGATTACATAATATTTTACCATCTCCTTACTCCTCCTCTATATACTGACCCTTATATCTATGTTGTAATAATACATAGATATAAGCTTGGGGGAGGAGAAAAAGGGAGATTATTGCTAAATTGGGAGTTATAATAATATTATGCTAAATTAGAAGTTATCTTACAATGTTATAGTAGATAGCCTTTTTTTTTGAAACGTATGGTAAAAGGGGAAAGTAACAATTCCAATTTTTGATGGTGTCTGATTGGATTGTTTGATGGACATGTGAATGCTGGGCAGGGACTTAAACTTTCTTTTAGGTGGGGGAAACCTTCATATTCAGGTTTTCCCAGTTGTGCCGATATGACATCTCTAATAAAGTTCCAAGTAACACTCTGACAAATGAAGAGAGAGGGGGGGCAGAGAGAGGAGGGAGGGAGAGAGAGGAGAGAGAGAGAGAGAGAGAGAGAGAGAGAGACAGAGACAGAGACAGAGACAGAGACAGAGACAGAGAGAGAAAGAGAGAGAGATTTTTCTCCTTCTTTAGGTCCAAAAGTCATTCCAAAAAGTTGACCAGGAGGCAATTACAGACATAGATCTTAGTGCTATTCTCATGGAAATAAATGGACCTTACTGTCTTCTGCAAAGGCTGCTACAGAATTGTTCTTTGAAGAAATTAAGATGGGTGTAAACTAACAACTCAGTGGTGTGATTGTAAAAAATAAAAGAAGAAAATTGAAATTATTGATTGCTATCATGAAACAGTTTACTTGGTCATTGGAAATCTTTGTGTCCATGGTTCCTGGGCTTTCTCTGTTGAGACAGCATCAATAGGATGACGAATGGTTGAAGAACTAGAATCTAACCAAGGTATATGCATGAGTTTCTGTGTCTGCACATGTAACTGTATTTGGAAGCATCACCAACTGTTAAACCTATGGGCATGCAACGTCTTTACTAAATTACACTGTAAAGAATGAAATAATTGTCCGTTAATTAAGTTACATTTGTATGTTAAAAGAAATGTATCTCAGATCTACTGTGCATGAAGGACTTTTGCTCATAAGTCACAAAATCCCAGCTATTTTTGTGTAGCACTTTGACATTACTAGACAATCGGATAAATAAAAGCCCCATTTTCAGTTAAAAGCCACCCAAAGTTTCCATGCCAACCAATACAGTTGTTCCCTATTATAGAAGACTTAAGTACTTCTTGAATGTACAGAGGATTATAGGCTGATGGCTTTCAAGAACATTCCACCAAAATCCTACTTTGCTTTCATAAGCAAAGTTATTAGTCCTAAAGTAATTATTTCTTCAGTTATTTAAATGAGACATCATAACAAGGAGGTACGTAGGGCCAGTTGCCTAGATAGCCACTTGAAATTACTTTCCAGGTAGTGAGGTTTTAATGTATCACTCCATCACTAAATGCAAAAATTATGCAGTGTCCTATGTGCCACCTATCTTAGTGGGAGTATTAGCATAAGTAAGAGAAACATATTTATGAAGGCCACATATGTGATTTCCCTTGCATATCTTTAGACCAGAACTTGAATAAGTCTATGTGTGGCTATTGAAGGACTGAGGATAATGTTTTAACATGGTCTCATGCAGTGGTGAAATCCAATTTTTTTTTTATTACTGGTTCTGTGGGCGTGGCTTGATGGGCGTGGTGTGGTGTGGCTTGGTGAACGTGGCTTGGTAGGCATGGCAGGGGAAGGATACTGCAAAATCTCCATTTCCATCTCATTCTGGGGCCAGCCAGAGTAGTATTTGCCGGCCCTCTGAACTATTCAAAATTTCCGCTACCGGTTCTCCAGAACCTGCTGGATTTCACCCCTGGTCTCATGTGACAGTGTCTGTCTGTCTGTCTGTCTGCCTGCCTGCCTGCCTGCCTGCCTGCCTGTCAGTCTGTCTATCATCTGTCAATCTGTCAATCTATCTATCTATCTATCTATCTATCTATCTATCTATCTATCTATCTATCTATCTATCATCTATCATCTCCCTCTCTCTCCCTCCCTCCCTCTCCCTCCCTCCTTCTCTCTCTGTCTTTGTCTCTGTCCCTCTCTTTCTCTCCCCATCTGGTATGTTGCAGAATCTAAAGCAGCTAATGAGTAGCATATAGAGCAATGGCAATAGCACTTAGACTTATATACTGCTTCATAAGCGTGGATTATAGAATCAGCATATTGCCTCCAACGATCTATTGAAGGAAGGATGGAAGGCTGAGCCAGTCAGGATCAAACTCCTGCCAGTAGGCAGACTTAGCCTGCAATACTGTATTCTAACCACTGTGCCACCATGGGTCATACTGTATTACATAGAATTATATAATTATATATACAGTAATAATCTATATAGAAGTTGTCTGCTTTTCCCTTTGTACATTTGGACGAGAAAAATATTTCTCCAAGCCAATTACCATCTACTAAAAATGTAATTTCTAAATATCTATTTTTCTTCTGCAGATAACATTTTTGCTGGGAGACTTTAATATCCAAGTTGAAAATACTTCTTTAAAAATGTAAAAGGCCCATCAAAAGCTGCATAGTCCAGTTTCTTTCAAAGGGGTAAAGAAAAACCAAAAAAGAGTTGGCAGGATGCCTTTTAATGCTGCACGGAGCTAGTTTAGTTTCTTTTGGTGTTACTCATGATGGTATATATTTCACGCACTACAAGCCTGTCTTTTCTCGCCATTCTTTTAAGACTTCACTTAGCAATGCTCAGATGACATCTATGACTCTCAGTTATTGTACTCAATTAATTTCCATATAAAGTTTATCAGGCATTATATGCTCTGAAAACGAGAGCAATGTTTACAAGTGAGCCTGGTGAATTCCTCTGTCAACATGTCTTCGTGTCATTCATCGTTACAAAAAGCTCTCAGTCTTTTATTCACACACACACACACACAAAAATCAAACATATAAATAGTCCCAACAAATCTGGGTTTATCCAAGAAATCCAAATTGCTTGTCTACTAGAAACGAATGGTTGTCTGTGACAACTGGCCCCTCCCAACCCCCCCTATTTATTTCCCAGTCAGGGAGGGGCTGGCTATTGTCTGTATCTGCCTCTCCCTGAGAGCCGGTTTATTGATTTCCTTTGCTCTCCTCTCTTTCCCTCTCTGTGCATATGCGCATCTGGGATGGGCCTCATTTGTTCCTTCCCCTCACTCAGGTATGGCCCTGAAGACAGCTGTGTCTCCACTGGGGGAGAATGGAAGGCCCTGGCCAGTGGTGTGAATCAAATAATTTAACAACCAGTTCACCTGAACCAACCCAAACCAGCTGAATCCCACCACTGGCCCTGGCTCTGATGCTGTTTTCTTATCAGAGCCTTCCAAAGGCTCCGAAGCTGGCCCAGGCTCTCCCTCAACCTCCCCCTCGTCTGACTCTGCAGCTGATGAGCCACAACCCTCTCTGCCTGAATAATTTCAATATTCTGCAGCCCTTATTTCAAGGAAGGGAAAGACATAAAATAGAAGGTCTGGATAAAAGTAGTTGTGCTAAGCCAAAGACACAGCCCATTTTGGGTTTTTTGGAGATCCCCAGAAATGTGCTTCCAAAATTTAGTGTCATCTGGCATCTGATAAGCTTCATGTACATACATATTGAGTGTGGACATAGATAGAAACAGCTGCTGAAGACACCTGTTCTGTCCCCAACCACACGCACACACACCAACAGACGTTCAAGAGTTAAAGACCAAACCAGCCAGCAAAATCCTTTTCCTTATGATAACGGAACTTGGCAACAACCTAGTGGCTGCCTGCCAAGAGTTTATTATTTACGAAGAGGAGAGATAACTTCTCCCCACTTCTGATACATCAAAAGAAACAGCTCAATAATTACAATCAAGTCCAGAGATAATCCAGCAAAGTCTATAGCAAAAGTCTGGCAATGCAGAATGGCGTGGAAGCTTTCAGCTTTGTTCATCACAAGGTTTGACTGGCCACCACGCTCCCTTTTATACCTTGTGGGGTGTGGTCCAGTGACTCAGCCTAATCTCGGGCACACCTTTTCTTCTGTTGTGCGCGCTTATCTCTGCGATGCTGGCGTGGATCCAGCCAAGGCTCATTACCCTCATCACTGTCCATCTGTGGCTGTGTGGATGTGCTTGGTCCTGGTCCTATCTCTTGCCCTTCGGCAGACACCAAAGGCATTGCCAGAGAGGAGTGTCATGGAGAGGGAGGCCTTGCCAACTCCTCTCCTTCACTCTCAGAGTCCTCTCCTGCCGATGACACAGGCTCAGGTAACGGAGCCACAACAACACCACCCTGGCATGTCTGATAAGGTCATTGCATCAACCGCAATATGCCACCTATTTTCTGTATTCTTCAGCCATTGGAATGGGAGGGACACCAAATCAAAAATAAATAAATAGACTTTTTCTTTATTTTTTAAAAAGAGGATCTTTAGCCCTGCTCCACAGCAGCACTTATTTTTATATGTGATGATAAAGAAATCACATTCTGTTACACGCAATATAAGTCACTGTGCCTGCTCGGTAAAAGACTTAAAAATGTTTAATGAGATGAAAAGATTCTGTTTTATTATTCGGTTTGAGTGCTGCCAATGAATAGTTTGGTGTCATTATTAACTGGACAAGATAGCTAACACCAATGTGCCTAGTCATTTCCACTGACTCCTCATTCAAGTGCTATAATTTGCAAATCCCTCTACAATTTATTTACTAGGTCTGCTATTAGCTATAGGTGACCATGGAACATGTTCATAACAAGCCATGACGATCTAGCTGGAAGTATTCTTGAGCCTCAGTTTCGAAGGCCTGCCTAACACTTTTCAAAGCATGGATGGATTTGCAAGTTGTACGATTGAGGTAGGATTATGAATAGATTAACCTTGATGATTAAAGAGAGAGAAGATATGGAATATTTTAAGATATGGGGGAAATTTTATGATTGGATAGAAAAGAGAAATAGATAAAAATTTTGATAAGAAAGAGATAGGCTATAACAGCCACAAGTAGGCATATTCTTACTAACCAATAGTTCTGAAATTGTAAGATTTCTGAATGTAGTAATAGGGTACTGAGCTACTACTATTTATAGTACTTATATAGTATTTATATTGATATTGTTTCCTGATTGCTTATTTGTACCCTATGACTATCATTAAGTGTTGTACCTTATGATTCTTGACGAATGTATCTTTTCTTTTATGTACACCGAGAGTGTATGCACCAAGACAAATTCCTTGTGTGTCCAATCACACTTGGCCAATAAAAAAATATATTCTATTCTATTTTACTAAGTTTTCGGAGGTACTAGGTTTAAAATATTTGGCATGCTGAGTCTTTAACAGGAAATTATTTCAAGAGGGTCATTAAACCAGCAAGAAAAGGGAAAGTTTCTTCAAGCCAGCTGGTCTGGGAGCAGATAACCAAGTGCCCAAGGATACAAGAATTTTTGATTGATCTAATATATTATAAAAATACTATAGTAGCCTGTCTGAAAGAATTTCAGTAACTGCTGGGTATCAAATGCAAACCCTATTTACAGTGAAACTAATGATGAAATACTTATGACCGTTCTCCTGTCCACAGAATGTTAATGGACTCGAAGTCACTCTCTGTAGGCTGAAGGAATGGATTTCACACTTCTTGTTGGGCTGCTTTGCTTGTGACTGTGTGACAACTTCCTCTCGTAAGTCAACGAACAACAACACTATAAGGGCAAGAGCTTTTCTGAGAGAGAAATATGAAACAGATCAGCCACAGATCTCACCTGGCTGATATAGTCTGAGTTTAGGAAGGAAACAAAGATGATTATTTAGACCAGGGGTGTCAAACTCAAGGCCTGAGGGCCAGTGGTGGTATTCAGCCTATTCGGTTCTATTCGGTTTGGGTGAATCGGTTGCAGCGGCTGCACCCACCCGCCCGAACATAATCATATCCCATTTATCCACGTTTTTGATGCTCTGTGCATGCACGAAAGGCCCTGCCCACACATGCGCGGAGGTGCACTCACATTTGTGAACCGGTAGCAAAGGTAAGTGAATACCACCCCTGCTGCGGGCCAGATCTGACCCATGCGGTGCTTAGATCTGGCCCGCGGGGTTCCCTGGAAACAGCGAAGGACTGGCCTGCGGTGCCTCTGCCAGAGCTCACAAGCTCTGTTTTCGCTGATGTTGTGGCTCCGACCCCTGAGCCCATCTTATCGGAGGAAGAAGGCTCCAAACATGAAGGAGAGGAGCCGGCCAGGCCTCCCTCTCCAGGCCCCTCCTCTCTGGCTATGCCTCAGGTGCCTGCTGAGGGAGAGGAGATTGGCCAGGAGCCAGGTGTCTCCGATGACAGCGATGACGGTGATACGTCGTTCCTGGATCCACGCCAACAAAGGCGAGATAAACGTTTGCAGCAGATGAGGAGGCATGCCAGGGATTAAGCTGAGTCACTGGACCACATCCCACAGGCTATATAAGAGAGTGTGGTGGCCATTTAGACTCTGTGACGGACAAAGCTAACTTCTGGCTAGTCACTTTGTACGACGCCTGAATCTGCTGAAGGTTTCTGTTTGAGCTGGACTGTTTTGAAAACTGTGTGTATTTGTTGGTGTTTATCTGGTGGAGGAAAACTCCCTCTTCTTGAAGTAAAGCACTTGGCAGACGGTTATCGTATTGCTGCCAAGTTCCTGATAACCTTGTGTGTGCCAAGTAATTCTTTAACCCCCGGCTGGCTGTTTGTGTGTGTGGGGGGGATGGGGATAGAACATCTGACAGAATGCTAGCAAAACGAACTACTAGCAAAAGTGGCATTTGATCACATGAGTGATGTCGAGCTGATGGCACCAACTCTGGCCACGTTCCCCCCCCACACCCGAGGTCAATGCAACCCTAATGAAATCGAGTTTGACAACCCTGGTTTAGACTGTACAGGTTAACATGTCACCTTTCTCATTCGAATGCCATGTGATTCCTGATCCCTTATGTAAATTAAGAAGCAAATTACCTAAAGGTAAAGGTTCACCTGCACATGCATGCTAGTCATTCCCGACTCTAGCGGGTGGTGTTCATCCCCGTTTCTATGCCGAAGAGCCGGTGCTGTCCGAAGACATCTCCGTGGTCATGTGACCAGCATGACTAAATGCCGAAGGCACACAGAGCGGTTACCTTCCCACCAAAGGTGGTCCCTATTTTTCTACTTGCCTTTTTTTATGTGCTTTCGAACTGCTAGGTTGGCAGAAGCTGGAACAAGTAATGGGAGCTCACCCCGTTACGCGATGCTAGAGATTCGAACTGCTGAACTGCCGACCTTCTGATCGGCAAGTTCAGCATCTTAGCCACTGAGCCACCGTGTCCCATGCAAGTTACCTAGTAAAGTCATAACTTTGTGCCTTTTCTAGTTGCTATTTTTTTTTTCCTTGCTCCTCTCCGAGCAAGGATGAGGATGGATGGATTAAATCCACTCGCCACCAGATGGCTCTCCAGAAGCTGCTTTGTTATCACTTCCTATCATGTCTTGAAGCAAAGCATTGATCATCCTTTGGAAGTCTGGAGTACCGTCAAAGCAGCTTCTGGATTAGAGTCGTGTCTAATAAAATAATAGCTATTTTTACATTAAAGCCCCGAGGATCTCTTTGAGAGGCAATTTGGTTACTTTAATTTCTGTACCCCATAAAAGGCTGTTATCTAGTTTGTGCTTCTGTTCATCTTTTTTTCCCCCCGCTAAGAGACAAAGACCTACTCAGAGAATTCAAACTGATTTTGAGTTTTAAGCTTCCTACTTTTAAAGGCTAAAGCAGCTTATCCTGTCAAGATTTCCCCGTTTTTAACGTATGAGGAATTCGAATGTCACCGGAGTTTGTTTAAAGCTTTTGATATAAAAGAGAAGGAATTATATTTGTGGATGATGTTGGAGTTAATATGAAATCATATTTGGATATAAACAGTATCTTGGTAATAAAATGCACATAGGTTCCATTCCCCCCCCTTTTTTTTAGTACTATTAGTTTTCTTATCTACTCTGCTATTCAGGATTATACAAAGTGAACAAAATACAACCAATCAAATCTTTATTCCTTCATAATTAGGACTGGCCTAAAAATATTTTATTATTATTTGTTAAATATGAAACTCAATCAACTGAACATTCAAAATGCATCACAAATACCATTGATTGGTGCTAATGGTTGATACGGGTTGCTGCCAGCATCCTAGGTATCAACCAAGTACCTTCTTAAGATGTACGATGTTCCAAGTAATGCAGTTTTTTGCAGTTCTGCTGGTGTTATTGCAGGAAGCTGCTATTTGTTGATGTATCTTATAAAATTCTTGGACATGGTACCAAGTGCCCCGATGACAATGGGTATCACTGTTACATGTTTCATCCATAGTCGTGTAGTTTCGATGGCCAGATTGTGATATTTCATGATTTTTTCCAGTTCTTTTTCTTCAACTCTGGCATCTCCTGGTACCGCGATGTCAATAAATTGTACGTTTCGGTATTTGACAACTGTGATATCTGGCGTGTTGTGTTCCAAGTGACGATCAGTCCCACAAGATCTTCACCTTCTCATTTTCTATAATTTTTTCACTTTATGTTCCCATGACTTTTTGGATACAGTCATATTTTTACATAATGACATCATCATCATCATCATCATCATCATCATCATCATCATCATCATCATCATGCCTGACACTTAATGGCAAACAAATGCCTCACACACATAAGCTCAATTGGCCAAACTCAAGACCAGCCAAGCTCTGTTGGCATCTGAGAGGACATCAGTGGAAATTAAATAATGACAGTGAAAATTAAATAATCAACTAAATCACTGACTCATTGATGCTCTTTCAGGACAATGGAGGTCATACTCCTGAAGCAGGTACTGTATTTAATTTGGCAAATTCTGGCAGGAACTGGGAATGTTTAATGAAGAGAAGGACTCTTCTC
The DNA here is from genome assembly GCF_029531705.1 of Pantherophis guttatus. The sequence goes on along the minus strand of NW_026844017.1, from coordinate 11,211,313 downwards.
TTCGTTAAACATGAGAGCAGTCTTCCAATATTTGAGGAGTTGTCACAGAGAACAGGGTTCAACCAATCCCCCAAAGCACCTTATGAGCCAACAGTGTGTGGGGGCAGCCAAAAAAGCCAATGCAATCCTAAATGGCATTAACAGAGGGATATAATCAAGATCAAGTGAGGTACTAATACCAAGCTATCAAACCTTAGTAAGACCACACCTAGAATACTGCATCCAGTTTTGGTCACCACACTATAAAAAAGAGGTTGAGACTGGGAAAAAAAGCAGAGAAGAGCAACCAAGAAGATTAGGGGACTGGAGACTAAAACATATGAAGAACAGTTACAGGGACTGGGCATGGCTAGTCTAGTGAAGAGAAGGACCAGGGGAGATATGATAGCGGTCTTCCAATATTTGAGGGACTGCCACAGGAAGGGGTCCATCTATTTTCCAAGGCACCTGAAGGCCAGACAAGAAACAATGGATGAAAACTGATTCAACCCAGAAATAAGGAGAAATGTTCTGACAGTGAGAACAATCAACCAATAGAACAGCTTGCCTTCGGAGGTTGTGTGAGCTTCATCACTGGCTGCTTTCAAGGGGAGATTGGACTTCCATTTGCCAGGGTCTCCTGCTTCGGTGGGGTGGGGTGGAGGTTGGACTAAATGACCTACAAGGTCCCTTCTAACCTTGTTAATCTATGTAACACCTGAAGGCAGGACAAGAAGCAGTGGATGGAAAGTTACCAAGGAGAGATCCAACCTAGAACTAAGGAGAAATTTCCTGACAGTGAGGACAATTAACTAGTTGGGTAGCTAGCCTTCAGAAATTGTGGGTGCTCTTAACACTGGTGGTTTTAAAGAACAGTGATTTGTCTGGAATGGTGTAGGACCGTGATGGCGAACCTATGGCAGGCTTGCCACAGGTGGCACGCGGAGCCATATCGGTGGGCACATGAGCTCAGCTCCAGCACGCTGATTTTCAGGCTTTCTGGGTCCACCAGTCAGCAAACAGGCCATTTCCAGCGTCTGGAGGGTCTCCGGGGGAGTAGGGAAGGCCGTTTTTCGCCCTCCCCAGGCTCCTAGAAAGGCTCTGGAGCCTGGGGAGAGTGAAAAACGTATCTACCAGGCCCACTGTGCTATCATGTGCCAAAAGCGGGGGGAGCATTGGGGGGGGTCACACGCATATGCGTGGGGGGTGGGGCACATAGAATTATGGGTGTCGGCACACACGTGCGTGACCCCCCCGCGCTCCCCCCACTTTTGGCATGCGATGGCAAAAAGGTTAGCCATCACTGGTATAGGATATCCTGCTTGAGCAGGGGCTTGGATTAGAAAATTTCTAAGATCCCTTCCAAATATGTGATTCTAGGGTTAACTTGGCTCACACTATTAAGATATAGCCTCTATCAGATCAACATTGTTAGAGATAATTGAGATAATTTTTTTTGGCAAAATATGAATGTGGTTTTCCATTGTCACTTTCTGGAATGTTGATTTATCTCTCCAGGCTCGTTTTTAGTCTCTCTACATCCTTTTTTTTTATATAAAAGTTTTTTTTTTATTTTAAAGACAAACAAACATACAATACATAATCAATCATTCAGTGTATCATCTGAGTACATCTTTTGTGTCTTCTTCCTACTCCTCCACTATTTATCATATCTTCATTTATTATAACATTTCTCCCACATTTCTCATTTTTTTCTATTAATACATTTATCTTTCTCTTCTTTCTTGTTCACTCATTTCATTACAACATTACCCTATATATATCTCTCTTCTCTAACCAATGATAAAATTGTCCCCATACCTTAAAATATTCTGATTCCTCTCTTTCTTTAATTGTCAAAGTCAATCTATTCATTTCTCCACAATCCAATATTTTTTTTAAGTTTAAAAACAAACTTTATTGAATTTAAAAATATTAACAAACAAAACGAAAAGAGAGAATATACAAATTTTCTCTCTCTTAAAATTTACATTTTCAATCCATAATTACACTAACAAACTAAGTACATATAATTGTATAAACACATATATACAAATCTACAAACAGTGACTTATTTACCTTTTCTATCTCTCTGACGATGCTTTTTTTTCCCCTCTAATTCTTATCTTTACCCTTTTTTCCTTTGGTTTATCCACTTATACCATTTATTGCATACTATAAAATATTTTGAGTCTTCCTTATCTTTTAATTCTAGAGTTAATTTATCCATTTCTGTGCATGTATAAATTTTTTGTATTACTTCCTGATCTGTTGGCATACGATCTGTTTTCCACAATTGTGCTATAGCCAATCTTGTCGCCGTAATTATGTGTAGTGTCAAGTATTTTATGTCTTTTCTAATATTCCTTTTTATCATGCCTAGTAAGAAAACTTCTGGTTCTAATTCAATTTCTTGATCTGTTATTTCTGCTATCCATGTTTTTATTTTTTCCCAATATTTCTTTATTTCTGTGCAAAGCCACCAAGCATGGAAAAAAGTACCCTGCACTTTTTGCATTTCCAGCAAACAGGATTTACATCCGGATACATTTTGGCTAGTCTTGAGGGAGCCAGATACCACCTATACCACATCTTATAATGATTCTCTTTGTATGCTGCCGATATTCAATATAATATAATCCAATATTTTCTTAATTACTTCTCCCTCTGTAGGGATTTTCTCTGCTTTCCATCTTTGCGCAAATACTATCCTTGCTGCAGTTAGTCTCTCTAAATCCTAAGCAGCTTCAGTCCTGGTGGCAATTTCTAGGAGGGGATAGGTGTATAGGAAGGGGTAGCTTTTGACATTTTTGATGTCTCTTGTTCTATGATCCTCGGTCAAAACCAGCAATGCAAGTTTGGACACGTTGAAGAGACAAAAATTCTTAAGAAGTATGTGATGACTAATTACAGAAAATAATGACAAATGAGATGCCATTCACAATTGATTACCCAAAATCAAAAGGAGGGACTTGGGGACAACAGACAAATCTGTCAACCTCAATGTCTTATATGACATAGTTTCAATTATGTTTTGCATGCATGTTAGTTAGTTAGTTAGTAAGCAATTTTGCCCATTTTTACCTATTTTACAAACATAGTTTTGTTTTGTTTTAATTGCTATAGTTCATTACAGTATTCAGAAAAGTGAGAAGTCAGAAAGACAGTTATATTTGAGATTGCAATTTTTTTTTAAATTGAAAATGTATATTGAAATTATTGAAATGTGAGCTAATTATTTTTTTTCCCCTCTGGTCCTTAGAGGTACGTACACAAACCAAATCAATCTGTAAAAAGGAGGGGGAAAACACAATAATTTTTACTCTTTCTAAAGCCTTAATCTTACAAAGGACAACTTTATTTCATTTTCATTACACACACACATACACACACACACACACACACACACGAGAGGACATGCTGTGATAATTAATGCAGAAAGAATAGGATTAGTGTTTTCATATTAATAAATTGTTGGCTATTTTTAATCGTTATTATCATTACTCAGTTGATCTACCCTACGTGCTTGTGAACTTTTCATGCAATCCATGAGTCTGATAACACTCATTAGATTCTGTCTTATGAATAAGAATTGCACTATTGCGTGACAGATTTCGATGTTCAGAATTTTTTGAAAATGTCTTGGAGAGGGGAACGTGGGCTTTGGTGGAAAATAATATTCATGAATCCATTATTGCAAAACGGACAGACCCACTTTCTGAACTGGAAAATGTTCTAGTGTATCATCTTTCCTTTTTTTTTTTTTTTTAAAAAAAAGAAAACATCTTATTGGTTGTTGATGAGGAAGAACAGGGTGATCATGATGAGGAAACTTTTCACAAGTCCTTCACAAGTCCCTGCCATTTTCTTGGCAAAGTTTTTTTTTTTCCAGAAGTGTTTTGCCATTGCTTTCTTCCTGTTCTGTCCCCACCCACACGCACACACACCAACAGACGTTCAAGAGTTAAAGACGAAACCAGCCGGCAAAATCCTTTTCCTTATGATAACGGAACTTGGCAACAACCTAGTGGCTGCCTGCCAAGAGTTTATTATTTACGAAGAGGAGAGATAACTTCTCCCCACTCCTGGTACATCAAAAAAAACAGCTCAATAATTACGGAGTCAATCAAGTCCAGAGATAATCCAGCAAAGTCTATAGTAAAAAGTCCGGCAATGCAGAATGGTGTGGAAGCTTTCAGCTTTGTTCGTCACAAGGTTTGACTGGCCACCACGCTCCCTTTTATATCCTGTGGGGTGTGGTCCAGTGACTCAGCCTAATCGCGGGCACACCTTTTCTTCTGTTGCGCGTGCTTATCTCTGTGATGCTGGCGTGGATCCAGCCAAGACTCATTACCCTCATCACTGTCCATCTGTGGCTGCGTGGACGTGCTTGGCCCCGGCCCTATCTCTTGCCCTTCGGCGGACACCGAAGGCATTGCCAGAGAGGAGGGTCCTGGAGAGGGAGGCCTTGCCAACTCCTCTCCTTCACTCTTGGAGTCCTCTCCTGCCGATGACACAGGCTCAGGTAACGGAGCCACAACACTTCCTAGGGCTGGGAGAGAGTGACTGGCCCAAGGTTACCTCAATGACTGTCTAAGATGGAGTTAGAATTTATCCTCTCCCTGTTTCCAGCCTACTGGTTTAACTACTACACCTGACTGGCTCTCATATAAGAAGATAGACACTATAAACAAAAGACATAGCTAACACCTCTTATTATCCCTTAGGTAGGAAATAAATACAACTGAGGTCCTCAGAAAAACTTTTTAGTGTTCTTACCACCTAACATCAATGCCTACTAGGTCACATGGCTCAGGTCAACATTTTTTTTCTCCTTACTTAGTCATTCTGCTTAAAGATTTATAACCCTTGGTCATCAAGTCCTCATTTTATTTTTTCAAGATTGCATCCATGTTTTTTGTTCAGAACATATTTATAATCAGGGGTGGGCTGCTGGGGGTTTGGGAGAACCTCTAGCTAAGATTCTGTGCAGTTTGGAGAACCCCCAAATTCCATTCCTGGATGGCCCCGCCCACCCAACCCTGCCCTCCCAGGAGTCCCATTCATCCCATTTTGGATGCAGGTAAGTGAATGGTGCACGCGGAGACTTGGGAAGGGTGAAAAATGGGCCTACCGGAAGTTTGGGAAGGCCTGAAACAGGCCCGTTTCTGGCCTCCAGAGGGCCTCCGGAGCCTGGGGAGGCCATTTTTGCCCTGACAGAGGCTCGAGAAAAGCCTCTGGAGCCCCCCCCACACAGGAGGCCGACTAGGACACGCCCACCATGGCCAGGCCACGCAGAAACCAGACAGAGGACCTCTTGCTAATATTTTTGAAGCCCACCCCTGTTTATTACCCAGGCAGAGAGAGGAAGAGAAAGAGAGAGGGGGCAGAGAGAGGGAGAGAGAGGGAGAGAAAGAGAGAGGGGGGTCAGAGAGAGGGAGAGAGAGAAAGAGAGAGAGGGAGGGAGGGAGGGAGGGAGGAGGAGAATGGGAGTCAATCAATCAATGTTTATTTAGTGATTGAGCAGCCCATGAGGAAAAAAAGAAAAGAGATAAGATAGAGGAGCTCACAAAATTCAAGTTAAATGAAAGAGAGGGAGGAGGGAAAGAGACAAGGGGGAGAGAGAGAGACTTTTTCTTCCTGAGGTTTTGAAGTTATTTTGATTTAAGTGAATTAAAAACAACCTTGTACATATGCAGAATGCAGCTTTGCTTTATTTTACCGTAAGATCCGTCTTTTCTCCTCTGGCAACCGATCAAAGGTAATAACATTAGGAACAATTAATTCTAATCAACTCTAATTAAATTTAAATTTGCATTTATAGAAGTAAATGGAAATTAAAGCAACTTTCGGTTTTATCCCAGTCTCATCTGCTCTGTTTTTGGAATGCCGTTGCCTACAACAACATTCAAAGGTCTAACAGGAAGCATCTACTTGGAGGGAAAAAAAAGGGGGGGGAAGGCCACCTCTGGCCCATATTAAGCAGGACCCCTTGCCCTAGACTCCAGTAGCATAAGCGGAGGAAAAGCTAATAATTGTTTCTTCAGCATTGGTTGAAGCAAACAGGCTAAAAAACAAACTTAGTTGTTGTTTTTCCACAACCTAGAGAAGTCTTGGATTGCAGACCTAACCTCTTAAATTAGGGCAAAAACCCTTTTTGTGAGTCACTCTGCGTGGTGTTTTGGTTTCGGTTTTTCGGTGTGCCAAAATTAAAAGCAACTGGATTGTTAAAATTTCCATCATTTCCCTCCCCCAAGTTATTGACTATGCTTAAAACTATGTGCAATATCTACCCGCAAGTACGCAATCGTGGGATCACGGATCATAATAAAATTGTGAAAGTTGTGGTAATGAACAACATCTTTTGATCCCTGTCAGTTTCTCGTCAGTCTACTCGTAAAAATATTTTCAGTTAGTTACCCTAAATGTGCTTTTTTTTTCAGGAGGCAACTGGACTTTCGGGTTTTGCTTTGAAGACGTTTCGCTTCTCAGCCAAGAAGCTTTTTCAGCTCTGAGAGAAGCTTCTTGGATGTGCTGGAAGAAATATCCATTTGGGTTCAGTTCCAAGTGGGGAAAAAGACACTGTAAACATAGAGACTGATTGGAAAGATGGTTTTTAATGGTGGACAGGACCACATGGTTTGAGGTCCTGGGCAAAAAAGACATGTGTGTGTGTGAGAGAGAGGGGGGGGAGAGAGAGATAAGTGGGTTTCAGCAGCTTCTGACCAGTTCTGGAGAACCGGTAGTGGAAATTTTGAGTAGTTCGGAGAATCTGTTTTACAAATTGGGTGTTTTATATTTGTTTTTGGCCAAAATATTTAATAATTTTAATAGACTTTTAATGTTTGTATTATCTGTATTTTATCTTGACTGTTCACCGCCCTGAGTCGTCCGGGAGTAGGGCTGTATAGAAATTTGATAAATAAATAAATAAATAAATAAATAAATAAATAAATAAATAAATAAATAAATAAACCAGTAGTAAAAATTCTGACTGGCCCTGCCCCCATCTATTCTCTGCCTCCCAAGTCTCACCTGATCAGGAGGAAATGGGGATTTTGCAGTAACCTTCCCCTGGAGTGGGGTGGGAATGGAGATTTTTACAATATCCTTTCCCTGCCATGCCCACCAAGCCACGCCCACCAAGCCACACCCACAGAACCAGTAGTAAAAAAAAAAATGAAACCCACCACTGGTGTGTATGTGTGTGTGTGTGTGTGTGAGTGAGAGAGAGAGATCTGTTGAGCTTGTATTCTGATTGGTTGTCAGACTCCCATGGGGCCATGCCGGGGTAACTTTGTAGGTTGCCTGTGTCCCAGGCTTGGTTGACCCTTGCTGGGTGATGATGTAATGAAAGGGCTTTGGGCAATTTTTACTATGGCTCTGTCTGAAGGAGATAGAACTTTGTTATGTAGAATAGACTGGCCCAGTCCTTAATGGCCCATTGACAAAGGTGGGCGGATGGGGGGAGCTGAGTTTCTGACTCCCTTTTAGGGGAAATATTCTGCCCTTTTAATATTTCCTAAAATATTTTCCTAGGAGAGGGGTGGGTACTAACTTCCTACAGATGAAAGTAACCATCTTCAAAGAAAAACCAGAAAGCCCAGTTGCCTCTTGAAAAAGCACCTTTGGGACAACCACGACCTGGATGACCGAGAAGCTCCATAGTCAGTTCCCCAAACACTTGTCCCAGAGAATATTTAGCATCCCATATCTCACTCAGCAGAGAAGGTCTTCCGAACCCCACCAAAAGGCATTTGTAAATTTCCATCGTATCTCTAATTCCCATCGCACAGGTGAGGAAATGTAGGACACTATATGTGACTTGAGACATGAGGGAATGCCGTATCTCATTAACATTGCTTTCCTAATGAAATGAGTCTTTATTAGTTACACAGAGTCAAGTTTTGGTGGCATTCTGATCCTTGGATGCAAGGTCACATAAATACTATAGAAATCAGAATAAATATAAACTGCTCACGACCATTGGGTGCCAGGTCAAGTAAATGCTACAGAGAATGTAGAAATCAGAATAAAATATATAATCATTGCATTGCAGCAATATTCTTTGCAATATAATGCTTGCAAGTCCTATTTACACGTCCTTCTCTCGTTTCCAAATGTTGAGCATCCCATTTGAGTCACTTCCCATTCTGTACGGAGAACCATTCCGAATTGATCTTCGTATTTTATCCAAACTGATGTGTCTGCTTCTAGGGCCAATCATTAAATCTGTCCTCAAATTTCTCTATGGAGAGGCTCAATGGCTTCCTTACGCCAATAACACTTCTGAATGCATGGTGACTTCCATAAAGTCCCCAGCATACTGGATGCCAGTCACATGGTGTGTGTGGGGGGGGGTTAAAGCCCCATCTAGGTCTGCTTGTGGAATGAGTAGTCATCAATCTTTGTAATTGGTTCTGGGGTCAAATTGTCCTCAATTTTTAACCAAATCTCCCTTCTTAAAGCTTAAGACTGGTCCACCATGACCTAAATTCTGAACATATAGACAAAAGATCAAGCTTCTTTCTTTCTTTCTTTCTTTCTTTCTTTCTTTCTTTCTTTCTTTCTTTCTTTCTTTCTTTTTCTTTCTTTCTTTCTTTCTTTCTTTCTTTCTTTTTCTCTCTCTTTCTCTCTCTCTCTCTCTCCCCTCCATCCTCCTCCCTCCCTCTTGCCTGCCCCTTCTTTCATCCCTCCCTCCTTCCCTCCTTTCTTCCTTCCCTCCTTCATTCCTTCTTTTGTTCCTTCCTTCCTTCCTTCCTTCCTTTCTCCCTCCCTCCCTCCTTTCTTTCTTTCTTTCTCTCTCTCTCTCTCTCTCCCCTCTCTCCTCCTCTCTCCCTCCTGGCCCCCCTTCTTTCATCCCTCCCTCCTTCCCTCCTTCCTTCCTTTCTCCCTCCCTCCCTCCCTCCCTTCTTCCTTCCTTCCTTCCTTCCTTCCTTCCTTCCTTCCTTCCTCTTTCTCTCTCTCTATATATATATAAATTTCTTTCTCTCTCTCTCCCTCCCTCCCCTTTCTCCATCCCTCCTGCCCCTTCTTTCATCCTTCCTTCCTTCCTTCCTTCCTTCCTTCCTTCCTTCCTTCCGTCCGTACTCTGCAAATAGAAGAAGGTTATTTCTATCATTTGAAGATGGAGCTTTTCTCTTTAAAGAGCTTTATATCTTCCATTCATAGGCTAATACTAAGATATTTGGCTTCTAAATACTTTGATCTAGTGTATTTCCTTAAATGAATGTCTGCTGTTCATGAAACGAAAAACGTTATGTTTTCCTTCATTTTGTTTGCTTACTCAGCAACCTGTATATTTTTAAGTATGGACCCAGTAGAAACAAAGATGGTTTGCAAGGGAAAAATATGGAGAGCTACAATGAATATTGTTGGTGTAAAGTTTTTTTTTTTTTTTTGTTACCTTATGCCTCTGACTAATTATTTTTTACTACTTTTCTATGTTCTGCAGAAGACAATAGCATATGTCCTGCATATATGAAAACAAACCTGAGTGACAAAATGTATATCATTAAAAAACCGGGTTTATTCATTTGCATAATATATTCTACAAAAATAGAAAATGATGGGTGATCTATTTCGGTCTAATCAGGTTGACTCTCCATTATGTCTTCTATTTTGCAATTCTCCCTATTGTGTTTATTTATGTGGTGTTCAGACATACTGCCTAATTTATTTTTTTGAAATGTTCTTGTTATTTTCATGTACTTGACACTCCTTACAGATTAAATAAACGATTGAATAAAATTGTGGATATTAATTTACAGATCAGCTAGTCCTAACAAAAAAGATAAGTATATATGCGTAAAATAAGCTGTTGCACTTTTCCAATCCTACACAAATACAACCCAGAATGATACAGTGATTCAAAGAATTTATTAGGAGCTCTGAAACAGTATAGTTCTTATCAGCAAGTCCCATTGTTGATCAATATCCAGGCTTAGAAACAGATTTACAGTTCACCTCTATTTGACCTGTGGCATATATAACAGGAGGATTTTTCACCCCTACAAAATAAGCAGGCAGGCAATTTGACATAAGATTAGATATATTTGCAAGTTTAACAGATAGCTGAAAACCAGATTACAATCCAGAACGTCAAAGAATAAAAATGCATAGGGGAAAACCAACTGTACTTTCTTTGTTTTCCTGGAAAATTTAGAATTTAGAATAACAGAGTTGGAAGGGAATTGGAGGTCTTCTAGTCCAACCCCCTGCTTAAGCAGGAAACCCTACACCACTTCAGACAACTGGTTATCCAACATCTTCTTAAAAACTTCCAGTGTTGGAGCATTCACAACTTCTGGAGGCAAGTTGTTCCATTGATTAATTGTTCGAACTGTTAGGAAAGTTCTCCTTAGTTCTAAGTTGCTTGTCTCCTTGATTAGTTTCCACGCATTGCTTCTTGTCCTGCCCTCAGGTGCTTTGGAGGATACGTTGACTCCCTCTTCTTTGTGGCAGCCCCTGAGATATTGGTAGACTGCTATCATGTCTCCCCTAGTCCTTCTTTTCATTAAGCTAGACATACCCAGTTCCTGCAACCGTTCTTCATATGTTTTAGCCTCCAGTCCCCTAATCATCTTTGTTGCTCTTCTCTGCACTCTTTCTAGAGTCTCCACATCTTTTGTACATCATGGCGACCAAAACTGAATGCAGATGTTTCACTTCTTATCCAAGAAGCTTCTTCAGTTGTGCCTCAATGGCAGAGAATGGAAGATTTATATTCCTTGCAGTTATCTGATCATTAGCACGCTTTCTGAAAGTCGTTGTGGCCACGTGGAGGTTTATCTTTGCCCTCAGGATCACCTGAATAGTGCAAATGGGGATGAAATCTTCTTGGAACTGCTGAAAGGACTGTATTGTAAATAGGTCCCTTTTTGTTAGGACAACCATGACCTGGATGACTGAGGGAAAAAAATAGGTTAAAAAAAAAGAGAGATTGCTGTTCTTCTATAGATCAAATTCAATGAATGATACCTATAAAGCAGGGGTGTCAAACTTGATTTCATTGAGGGCCGCATCAGGGCTGTGTTTGACTTTGGGGGACCATGGTGGGTGTGGCCAGGGTGGGCGTGGCTAGCTCAATGTCACTTGTGTCGGGGGAGCCTGTGGTGGCCCCAGCGCTCTGCCAGCAAAAAAAGGGCTCCCGAGCTCTGTTTTCAGCTGCGACGGCTTCCAGCAAACTTCTGCCAGTGAAAATGGAGCTCGGGAGTGCTATATTGTAAGGCTGAGGCATTAACGAGGCGAATGAGGTATGAGCTAACGATGTTTATTAACAGGAACCAACAGCAACAGAAACGTAACAGAACTCTCTGTCTGGTAAATGACAGCTCTTTTATACTCCGAGCTGTCAACTAACTACCCAATCAGAACAATCAGAAACTCCCGCTTCTTTATGGCCACTCCTCTTAGCCAATCCACAGTCAGCGTTCTTGTTGTCGGGCCGCTGGCGAATCACGACAGGGAGGGCCACCTGAGGCCCTCGCAAGCTCCATTTTCAGCTCCAACAGCCTCCTGCTACACTCTGCCAGCAAAAACAGAGCTTGGGAAGGCTCTGTTTTTACTGGCACGGGCACTGTAGGCCGGTCCTTTGCTGTATCCAGGACAGCCCCATGGGCCAGATCTAAGCACCCCATGGGCCATATCCAGCCCCTGGGCCTTGACTTTGACACCCCTGTTATAAAGTTTCTACCACTGTTTCTACCCTGTTATAAAGTTTCTACTATTTCCCTTTAGGGCAATAATATGACATTCATTTTTGTCCTGTAGAACGGTGAAGCTGGATCTATCCACCTCATAAACACAGGGAGATTTAGAAATGAAATAATTTTTCAGGTATGTATTACTGAAAATAAATCCCTCCCTTGATGTGTCGAGGTGGATCCAGGGTTATCAACATGTTATCATTAACATCTCACTCTGGCTTCCTGTTATATACTACATCCTGTCTTTTGCTGACCATAACTATAGGAAAGATGGAAGACATTTAATGCTCTTCTGTAGATTATTTTTGTGCAGAGTTTCCTGTCAAATTCAGTGATATATCACAACTTCGGGACATAATTAAGTGTGTCATTGTAGTAGCAGTTGTTGGAATAAAAAATGAAGCCCTGGGAAAACCTGAGAAGGAAAAAAAGGAGGATGGGAGATTCATTGCAAGGGAAATGGCCTTCAATGGTAAACAATAATGTGTCTTCTTCAAGGAAATTTGGACATGTTTGGTCCTTGGAGTATCAGTTAAAAGTGAACTCCATATAATTTCTTCAGAATATAGAATAACAGAGTTGGAAGGGACCTTTGAGGTCTTCTAGCCCAACCCCCAGCTCAAGCATAGGCTTGCCAGGTGTCCCACTATTTGAGCGGACAGTCCGCTTTTTTCACATTATGTTCACTATATTTTTTCACAAAATAGTGGACATTTTTTTTATTCAAAAGCTTTATGATGAAATGGTACTTAATCTAAAGCTGTACAGTCTAAGAGAATAAGGATAGGAGAATCGCGTTTTGTCTTTTTTTTCATAAGTTAGAATGAGACAAAAAATACGATGAGCAGTTTTTTGGAATGAAAGTTTTATTTGTCTTACGTAAAAAACATTTGCCTGAGAATGCCGTGCAAAAGTTCAAGAAAGAAGCCATCAACGTGTATCAAAGAGCCATTTCATACCTAGAAAAGTGGTATAATTTCACCCATTCAGTATATGAGACGCTAAGTTGTTTCAATCTAATTGATCGCAATAATCCTCCAACTTTAGAAGAAATGACGAACATCTGGTTATTATCACCATGGAGAGAAGAACTTCCACCCAACACTCTCTTCGATGAAATTTCTGCCTTAGAAGAAGTTTATGTTCATCTGCAGGGCGATTCATCCCTTGATAAGTGGACGTACTTTTTCAAGAAAGAGCCAGCTCCGAGTTTACTGAAACTGTTCCAGTATTGTGCATCAATTCCAGTATCAAATGTAAACGTTGAACGAATTTTCAGCGTTATGGGAAATTTGTGGACTGGCGAACGTAACCGATTGCTTGTACCATCAGTTCGAAGTGAACTTTGTATATTTTTTAATGTTTCTCAACGTTGTACTGAAATTAAAGAATTATTCCTTAAACACAAAGAATTGATCAAAGCTGCGCAGTCAAATAAAAAATACACACGACAGCAAACTAAAATGTAATTTAATATTTTACATATTATTATAATATATTTGATGTTTTGAATTTTAAGAAAAGTTTTGAAGTGATTATTTTAATATGTGTTAAAATATTTGTAAGAAAATATATAATTTAATTGTAATTTTTTAAAAAATTTTTTACTACTTAACCCACCCACCCACCCACCCCCGCTTGTCCGCTATTTTTTGGAAGCAGACCTGGCAACCCTACTCAAGCAGGAGACCTTATACCATTCCAGACTGGCTGTCCAAACTCTTCTTAAAAGTCTCCAGTGATGGAGCATTCACAACTTCTGAAGGCAAACCGTTCCACTGGTTCATTGTTCTCACTGTTAGGAAATTTCTCCTTAGTTCTACGTTCCTTCTCTCCTTAATTAGTTTCCATCCATTGGTTCTTGACTTGCCTTCTGGTGCTTTGAAAAATAAGATGACTTCCTCTTTTTTGTGGCAGCCCTTCAAATATTGGAACATTGCTATTCTTCATTTTAATCAAGGTCAGCAAGGCCTATAGAGGCACGTTACATATATACATACATACAAATTCAGTCCGCGGTAGCCAAGAGCTGTAATCGGACAGCCTACATTCCCGCACAAACTGTGCAACCTGCTAAACCACAACAAGGTAGCCACAGCTTCTGCTCAAAAACTCAAACTGCCCAAAGAGCTGCTGATTCAGTTCTACAGAGGAATTATTGAGTCTGTCACCTGCACCTCCATAACTGTCTGGTTTGGTTCTGCAATCAAACAAGGCAGACACAGACTTCAGAGGAGAATTAGAACTGCAGAAAAAACAATGGCTACCAACCTGCCTTCCATTCAGGACCTGTATACTGCACGAGTCAGAAAGAGGGCTGTGAAAATATTTACAGACCCCTCGTGTCCTGTTTCAACTGTTTCAACTACTACCCTCAAAACGACGCCTATAGAGCACTGCACACCAGAACAACTAGACACAAGGACAATTTTTCCCCAAATGCCATCACTCTGCTTAACAACTAATTCCTGTTGACAACACTGTCAAATTAACTACTAAGACTTACTATTCTTCTCATCCTTACTAGTACCTATCTCTTCCCACTTATGGCTATATCCATGTTGCTTGTAACTTTACAACTTATATTGTTTTTATTGTTTCCTAGTATGATTTGATTCTATTCTATTCTATTCCATTCCATTCCATTCCATTCCAGTCCAGCCCAGCCCAGCCCAGCCCAGCCCAGCCCAGCCCAGTCCAGTCCAGTCCAGTCCAGTCCAGTCCAGTCCAGTCCATTCTTCATTCCAATACATTCTATTCTATTCTATTCTATTCTATTCTATTCTATTCTAGTCTAGTCTAGTCTAGTCTAGTCTAGTCCAGTCCAGTCCAGTCCAGTCCAGTCCAGTCCAGTCCAGTCCAGTCCATTCTTCATTCCAATACATTCTTTTCTATTCTATTCTATTCTATTCTATTCTATTCTATTCTATTCTATTCTATTCTATTCTATTCTATCTATTCTATTCTATTCTATTCTATTCTATTCTATTCTATTCTATTCAGATCTCTGTACATAGTAACACCTTCATGGAAGAAGTTTTCACCGTCTGGTTAAGTTGTTCCTTGAACCTTGACAGAGTACCATGCTCTTCTGGTTATTTTAGCTTCTGGCTCAACTAACTATCCTTCTGGATATTTCTCTAAGTGGGTTAGGGAATTGGATCTTGGACCATGTTTTATCAATTCCAAACTCCCACCTTAATCTATCTGTTTAGTACACAATCCTGATGAATTGGTTTCAACTTCCGAACAGAAAATCTGTCCATCCCTACTGGGGGAATAGAACATTGGGTGCAAGGGGGAAATGTAAAATTTGTTACTACTGGTTCTGTGGGTGTGGCTTGGTGGGGGGGGTGTAATGTGACTGGATGGGCATGGCCAACTTTTTTTTTTTTTAACTTTTCAAAGCATTTTTCCTAATGCTTTGAAAAGCCTCTGCCGATCAGGCAACTCAGCTGGGATCGTCAGAGAGGCTTTTTAAAAAATGCCTCTCTGTCGATCAGGAAACTCAGCTGGGATCATCAGAGTGGCTTTTTAAAAAATGTTTTGAAAAGCCTCTGACCATCCCAGCTGAGCCGCACGATCATCAGAGGCTTTTTTTTTTTTTTTACTTTTAAAAGCATTTTTTCTTTGGAAGAGGTTGTAGAAAAAATGCTTTTAAAAGTAAAAAAAAAAAAATAGCCTCTGATGATTATGCGACTCAACTGGGCATGGTGCGGGGGGGGAGGGGGGGCACAGGGATTTTTGCTACTGGTTCTTCGAACCACCCGCTGCCATCGCTACCGGATTAGGCGATCCGGTCTGAACCGGGAGCATTTCACCTCTGATTGGGTGACTTGTGTATCACATAAGAAAGGAGACATAAAATTAGGTTCTAAATCACTGTCAAAATCAAGTGCATTCCTCAAATTTCACAGTCTGCACCTGAACCTGTGGGTTCCTTTAAATTTTGCATGGTAGGTTTTGTTTTGCTTTGCTTTTGAAAGACCAAAATATTTATTTACACATTCATACAAGGTGGCAAAATATTCAGCCTGGTTTTAAATGCAGGAGAAACTGGCACCTATACCAGATGCTGGTAGGCCATATGGAAATTATTATAAACTCAGTGGTGGGCTGCTGCCGGTTTGGACTCATTCAGGCGAAACTGTCGTTCCGACCAGGGTTAGGCCCATCCACCTGCCCTGGTGCTATCACGTCCTATATAATCGCCGGTTTTTTGATGCCATGCATGCTCACATTTTCGGTTCTGTGCAAACCGGTTGTTACAGTATGTGACACACACCTCTGGATAAACTACCCGTAGTAATTGGGTTCACTCAAAGTATGGAAGTTGCAGTATCCTGGAAAGGAACTATGAACAATATGGCTTGTTTCCGCATACTGATTTACTCATATGAAATTGATGGAGCTCAAGAGGACACTTCAGAATATATGGGCACACTAAGTCAGCATGCAAAATAACAATAATAAGTCCATACTACTGTATATTCTTACTCTCTCTCTCTATTTGTGTATGTGTGTATGTATGTGTGTGTGTATCAATATAGGTACTCTGCCTCACACGAAAAGAATAGTGCCTTTTTTTAAGCATATCAACATCTCTGTATAATATGAACTCATTATTTTGGAAGACTGTATACAATTCCCTTGCATGTGCTTTACCGCCATTTTGAAAATTTCCATCTTGCTTTGGTTGTGGCCAAGAAATGTCAAAATGTACTCAGACCTTTAAAAAAAAAATCTCTTTTTTTCCAGGGCAGAGGAATGTGAAAATCACAGTATTAATACTTTATGTCAAACAATCCTATAAACCCTATTCGGTTCATAACCACATGTTTAACCAAGTTATTCCATTTCCTCAGGAAATTTTATCTACAAGAGGAACATTGGGAGTCCTCAATTAATTCTGTGTATTCTCATATTTTAGTTCCTAGGATTCATAAGGGTGGTGACAGCCCACACCCATGTGCAAATGTACACACACCCATACATAGAAAGAAAGAAAGAAACACTGTTTTCAACAATACTACATTGCATATTCAAGAGTGATTTGCAATAAGGATAGGGGTTGTATTGTTTGCTTACAGCTGCATTTAGAATAATTTGGGCAGGAAAATAATGCAATTAGTTGACTTTGATGTGAGATGCAATGGTGACTTTTGGGGGGGGGGAGGGGAAGTGATTGCTTTGTTTTTAAACCATGCTATGTTACTTGTCGTATGCTATGGTTTGCACTTTGTTCAGGAAGCACATTTTCCTATTTATGGAAAATATAGTTAAAATACCTTGGGGCCTGCTGGAAGGAAGGAAGGA